>OY754497.1:3749098-4349098 GCA_963575735.1 Amblyjoppa fuscipennis
GAATTTAACATGGCAGGCCTTTCTGCTGGAAACATGATATATTCTCTCAATCGTTCCAATTCTGCTGTTGTATATATTCCACTAGTTGCCAATGACTTTATCTTGCCATATTTCCACGTTGATTTATTATTGGGCTTCATAGTTCCAGGAGGATAGACAAGCGTTGCTCCAGGCATCATCCCATACCATCCCTCATCGATAAAATACATCGGCGGTACCATTCGATTACACGTTATTTGTAAACCCGTTCCCATTAATATATGCGTTCTTGGAGCCAGGAAATAACTATCATTTCCTCTAATTACCGGTAGATGCGTATAACATTCTTCTAAATGTCTAACCTTTACCTCTATTGGAATACATTTTACAATATGTACTACTTCTCCTGAGATTACTGCCATGTACCCCGGCCCTCTCATCAAGTGATAAGGGAACTCGTCTGGTGCTTGAGTAGCTATAGCCAAACGATTTTTCAACATTTCTCGCTCTAATTCGCACTTTTGTGTTAAGAAATCAGTGTAAACTTGTTGAATCTGAGTTTGAAGATGTCTCTCAACATACACGAATTTTGAGTTAACGTACGCATATATGTCCATATCAACCTCATTAATCCGTTCCTTTGGCATAAACACTCGTCCATTCTTCACCTCGTAGATAAGTAATCTGGGATGCTCTGTTCGAATTAAAGTCTCGCCACACACATTAATAGACGAACGAGCAACAAGAGCGAAAATAATGTCCGAAGTAGTCACGGTATATACAGTCTCGGCATCGTGATCAACCACCTTTTCCGCCATTCCGGTATAAAGAACTCCATATTTACTTTGACCACATCTCTCTATTGGAACTGAATTCCAAAACGTATGTCCACCCTCCATATCCATGCATTGTCCCATATTCAAATCGCACCTCACCCCCGACTTCAAAAATACTCTGTTCGATCTCAAAGCAACCGACGTATAATAATCCCTCAGAGTAATTTTTATCGTGGACAGAACCACTACATCACTCCAGCTTCCGAAAGGATCCAAATAAGCGGAACCTTTACAACTTCCGTCTACCTCCAAATGTCCCGCCAAAGTAATTGGATGACTCAAAGTCTGATTACTAGCAATTCTCATGACAATTACATTGTCCATTCGAAAAGATCCAACTTCATGCATTTTCATGCAAACATCTCGAGAAACTTCGAAGATGTATGAAGCCTTTCCGTTTGTAACGTCACTTGTATGTGAAAACATACCACATTTCCGAACGTCTCGATCTATTTCCACTTTGCACTGATGAACGTGCACAGTTCCATATTCATTGATCTGAACCAGCTGGATATGAACTGAAGAAATGTTCAATGATGATGAGGAAATATCACACTCGTCCACGTCCAGAAGAGACAGAGTTGTGACATTTGAAGATGGCGACCCACACTCGTATCCAATCATCCCTGAGGAGGGTGTGGGTAGAAGAAATACCCATATCACCACTAACGACAACTCCTTACGACACATCTGTTCAACAAAACAAAACAATGTTATTTAGATGAATGATCATTTATTGACAACAAACCATAATATTGTTGGTTACAGAGATGAGGTGTTCTTGATGCACTGAAACATGTTGATTATTTGTGCCACCTTAATTATTCTTATTTAATACTTATGTGATTATATATATATAACTCTACACTTGCTAATTGATTATTTATTATAGCTTAATTCATACATATTAATTATACCCCAAACAGTGCATTTAGATATGATAATATACACATTTCCCAAAAATTATTAATATATTTCTACATGCTATTTCCCAAATTTGTGCATTCAAAATTATAATTTGCACGTTTCCCAACAAAATGAATATATATATATTTCCTTTTTTTTTTTTTTTTTAACCCCGGTTATTCTTTCGCTGAATCTGCCATTCTTGCTCTCTTAGTGCTATTCTTTTCTCATGCTTCTTTATGACCGCTTCTACCTCCTTCATTTCTCGCATCCGAACGATCAAACGTCTCCTCACGACATACAAGACTTCCAACAAATATTCTAATTGTGCTACATTCTTGTCTTCGTCAAACTGTATCACGGTAACAGCAACATCATTTTCAGAATCTATAGTTATGCTTACTCCTACTTCTTTCTCTCTTTGAAGCATCCTCGTTATCAACGTTATACCGAACTTTGCAAATATTTCGACTGCTTCTCCGACCAATTCAATTGTCTGAAAGGGACTGATTTTGTCCTTATTTTTATTAATCCTTTCTGCGATCTTATCTATTGCCTCTACTCCAAACTCTTTCAAAACATATTCCAATTTCCTCAATCGTTTAGTCAACTGCTCGTTCATTTTCTTAAGATCACTGTTTTTGTTAAGTTCCGGTGTTATGCTATTGCTTATTCCCTCTATTAATGCTTCAGCAGCAGCTTCAGTAGCTTCTTCCTCGCTGTTGCCGACTCCTACATCTTTCCATCTTCCCAATATAGCCTGAACCCTGTGCGTATATTCCGCCGTATTCCGGGTAATCCATACGTCAAGATAGATAGCCCCCTTGCCGTACATACGCTCCAGTCGAACAGTCGCTTTCTCCTGGCCTGACATTTTTATTTTCTGTAAACGGAAACTTCAAATTTCACATGCTAATTTTCTTTCATATGTCTTCTAAAATAAATGACTATTTATTTATGTATGAATTGTTTTTATTCCTGCTGCTTATGTTCTTTGAATGTTTCACGAAGTTTCCTTGTGAAATACCGTCGGATATTGATTAATACCTGTCCTAAACCTTTCAAGTCAATCACTTCTTCCTGCTGTCCTACCTCGATACACACAAACGGTTCAATATCTGAATACATTACAACATAGCATACCCCGTATTCGTTGTGTCCCTTATTAGTTTCGCGGTTTAGCTCAATGTTGAATTCTCGCATTATGTCCTTAAGTTTACCCCAAAATATGAAGAAGTCATCGTCGCCTAGTGTACTTTCATGACCTATTATGTTTTCTTGCAGATCCAATATTTGATTTCTTCCCAGCCTAATCGCCGTCGCTTTCCAATCCAGCTCACTTCTTCCAGTGCATCTTATAAATTCATGGCAAATTCTCCGGATATTTTCTCCCACAGTCCCTCTTGACTGGACTTCCTCTTCTCCATTAATAGTTGGACAGTCATTAACTGGAATATTCGTTCCGGTAGGCTCTGAGTTGGCTCCACCCCCTATCCGATAATTATTCGCCTCGCATTCTCTAGGCCAAGATGTCGCTATTCCCGTTACTCGTTGCCATCTCAATCTCTCTCCTGCTATGGATGTATTTCTTGCTTGCATTTTGTCTGTAATTATTATATTTAAATTTTCGATTGAAATTTAAGTATTTATTTTGATTTATTTATTTATTTTCATTATTTATAAATTTCTTTATTGATTTATTTATTTTCAGAATTATCGTTTATTTGATAGTTCAAATAACGTGATCTTAATTATAAAGACCAATTATTAAACAAACATTATCCCATATTCAACAATGTATGTTGGATGGAAATGTTATATTATTGAATTATTTATTTGCTCTGTGGCTTAATATGCGAATACATCAATCGATTAGCATGAACTACCATAGGTTTCTTGTTGGTCTTGATTTCTATATTTTGATTGTCCTTCACCTCGGTTATCTCGAAGGGTCCTGCATGTTGATTCTCCAACTTTTTCGCTTTTGGCCCGCTTTTCAAAAATGCATAATCTCCTACCTTAAATTCCTTAACATTAAGATTTTTATCGTACCATTCTTTGGATTTTATTTTTGCCTTTATTAAATTCTCCCGCGCGATTTTCCGGATTTCATGTAATTGTGTTACTAATTTTACCAAATAATCCTCATAAGTAGGTAATCTATCCTCCATTTGTAAGGGTTCACTCGATGGTGTCCTCGCCAATTTTCCGAAAACGAGCTCGTACGGTGTATGTTTAGTGCCTTCATGAACACTAGTATTATAGTTGAAAATAGCTAATTCAATCCATTCATCCCATTCGAACTTCTTATCTACTGTTACGTCCTCCAAAATTTTCCCAAGACATTACAAGGTCATTTGGGTCACATGACCGGTTAAGTAACAAAAATTTGAAATTTACCAAAACGCTGAAAATAATCATTGGCAAATATAATCATCAAACCCGAAAGGGATAATGAATAAATTAAATACCAGATGAAAAATTTATCCACTGGTAATAATAATTAGCCTTCAGGTAAATTGGGTTGAGGTACAGAGGCGACTGTACAGCCCAAGTGAGCCGCGCGAGGCTCGGTAACCTGACCCGCAAAAACGCAGATAAGGATATTGGTGCGGCGTTCATCAGGCTTGTCGAGCATGCGAACGCTTGTACGGCTTGTCACGGGGTCCGTGATGCCGAGAGTGATCGTCGGCAACGATGAGTGCAGCACCTCCTGGATTGTTAATACCGGTGACCGATAGATCATTGGTATGGTCTAGGAGGATCATAATTGAGATGATTTGATGCAAGAATAAATAGAGAATGAAATAATGAATAATAATTATAAAAGACGGCGAGATATTTTGGGGAATTATTAACAATATTGAAACGAATAGAGTAAAGTCAAGCATGTGTAATAATTATTGAGTCAAAACGTCAGGATAAATTTAAAGATAATGGGTGAAAATACAGAAAAATATGAAAAGTAGGAAAGACATATAAAACGGTTAACACAAAATCCAAGGAAATAATCAGATAAATATTACGATAAAAATTTATACCAACCATTGTTAACTTTTCAACGGAAGCTCGTAGAGCTTTCGTTCAAATTTGTATGTTCATAGAATTCGCGTTAAAATTTAAGTATTAACAAATAGAAGGGTCAAAATTATTGTAAAACTACGAAACTAGGAATAAGTAATTAGTCAATCAAAGAAAGTAATCAGGTGATGAGAGTGGGGAGACGAGGCGCAGGTGAGACAGCGGTGACGCGGGGGTGTCCGGCACCGAGGTTATTTATCCGCGCGCCCACCACCCACTCGACAGCATTACTTCTTCTTCTTCTACGCGAGCGGGGCACTGACCTCAATCTTGTATTGTACTTAGAGCCATTAACAAAGAACTTGTAAAATCATCTTGAAATATCTTCGAATATCAGTTCTCATTTTAATTCTGTTCGAATAAATTATTCATATATTTCCGAATCATTTCATCGAATCGAGTATTTTATTCCTCGAAATCATTTCGTCGTCGGTGTAATTTATTTCCATCTATAACATCTGGGAAGGACGTTCATCTCTGGATTCGATCATCCTCATCATCCAATTCTGATTCGGATTTCCGATATTTTGGAAGGACGTTATTTTGGAAAGTCATCATTCGATTCTGACTCGAACGTATATTTGGAATTCGGGAAGGACGTTCTATTTCGAAATCGATATTCATCATTCATCAATCAATTCATTCGATCATCCATTCCGAGGTAAACCCATTTAAATCACATCGTAAGTTTGGAAAATTATTATTTTCCTTTTAGCATTCATTTCTTCTGAATATTTATACATCGACATTTATTCGTCAACCTGGAAGATTAAAATATTCTCCTGGACAACATATATTCGTGTTGGTCAATTCTATTTCAGCTATATCTGTTCGCGTTAAAGTATTAGGATAGGTCCGGAGTAAACAGTGAGTGAGCGTGACAGTAAATGCCGCGAGTCGTGCGTCGAGGGTGACGCCCGAGAGAGTGAGATAGCCGCGTATCGTGTCCCGTATGATATAAAGAGTTAGCATCCAGAAGTTTCTTGTCCAGTTTAGAATCATCACTCAAAATTAAATAATTCCGAAGTTTTAACCGTGAATAAAATTCAGTCAATACTAAATATATACACTCTAGGCCCTATCCCGAATTATTTTCCGAAAGGTTAGGTTCAAAACAGGGCCAAATCCTCGATAAAGCGTCATCTCCGAATAACGTGTAAAGGGAGGGTGAAAATTCTCCTTGACCGAGATGGAGTGAAAATTGCTGATCGGGACGTAACACTACGTATTGTTTCAAATATTCCCCAAGTGCGTGATGTGATCGTTCTAAAGAACCATTCGACTGTGGATGAAAAGCGGTAGTTCGAATTCTCTTTATTTTAAACCTTTTTGCGACTCGTTTGATTAAATTGCTAAGAAAATTTCGTCCTTGATCAGTTAATACACTTCCAGGCGCTCCAAAGATACTAATATAATATTTTACCATCGTATCTGCAATCATTATCGATGTGGCATTAGGGATAGGGAATGCAAGACAAAATTTTGTTAGTTGATCCTGTATTGTAAGGATGTATTCATTTCCTCGTTTAGTTCGTGGCAAAGGCCCTACTATATCCATTGCGACTTTATCGAAAGCTATTCCGGGGGTATCAGTAATAACCATAGGTTGTTTTGTTTTTATTCTGACACATTTTTTCAACTGACATGGTAAGCACTGCTGTATGTATCGTTCAATATCTGTTTTCATCCTTTCCCAATAAAAACGATGCCTGATTCTATTAAACGTCTTCGTAACTCCTCTGTGCCCTCCAACAGCTGATCCATGCATTTCCTGTATTATTCCTTCTCGCTCTGCTTTACTCGGATATCGAATGATTCCATGACACACGATCACTGTTACCGGACTATTTAAAAATTCTAATCGTAAATCACTTGCAATTCTATCCCACGGAACGTTTCCAACAACATTGGACTATGAAATACTCACCCTTCGTATTTTCTTTTGTTCCACGAAAATCCTCAAACTATTTATGGCCTCCTTTATGTGGCTTAATATTAGGGAAGCTCCTTCCCCAGAATCGTCACTTACGGGCAAGGCTATATGATATCTTGTAAGAATGCAGATTGAAATTCGCGCGAAAATACCAAAATATCGATCGAGGGCGCTAGCTATCGGGCGCGACGATCTAGGCGCGTGCGTAATATTCTAACGCCCAGGTGCGCAAGCTCCGGAATTTTCGGGTGTCCTCGTAGTAACGAGACACCATGCCTCCTTCTCTTTCTCTCCGGGGACTGTGAAGACAACGGACGTGCGAGTTTTGCCGTTCCACCCAATTCTCTCACAAGACGGTGTGCGGACGTAACGGGGTTCCCGTGTTGGATGTCTGGGTCGAGGAGGCCGCTCGATCAGTAAATTTTCACCACCGACTTAATTCAAATCGAAGTCCTCGGAGTTTAAAGGAAAGAGCCATCGGGGAAGCGAACAGCAAAGTTATTTTAAGTTGAGTACCCTCTTTTTGTTATAGTTTTCATTTTGATTATATGTGTGGGTTCCTCTGTGCCGGCTTTCGAGCAGATAACGGACAGGGGATGGAGAATTGACGAAAGAAAGACCGACATTTGTAAATCCTATATTCTAAGTGTGTGGACGAATGATAAGCGGATCTAATTGTATTTAACTCTCTGTATTATGAAGCCTGCGTGTAATGTTTAGTTTGGTGAACGAAATTTGTCTTGAAATTTATTGTTAATTTTTTTATCTTTCTTGGTTGTGACCGCTGAGGTGAAGACATACGGCACGAATTCGATATAGTTTCCTTTTACTGGCTCTAGAATAAAAATTCATAGTCACCTGAAATATTTTCTTATTATTTTCTTAGGATGTTCTCAATGATAGATATTTTTACAATTGGCGCCCAACAATGAGGCACGATATAAATGCTAAAATATATAAAATTTAGTGAGAAATATCGTGAACCGAAATAAAATGGAAATTAAAACGAAATTTTAGGTCAAATATTAATTTTAAAAGCACATTATTATATTTTTGTTTTGTTTTAACTAAAATATTAACAGTAAATGAGATTTTTTAAGAAAAAATTGATATTAATGATGGATGGCGAATAAAGGCGCGAATATATATGTGACGAAGTCGGGTAGAGTAACGACAACAAAATTTACTAAGTTTAATTTCCCAGGAAGAACGACTGTAAAAAAGAGTACAAAAATGCCGAACACGCCGGAAAACAACGAAACCATTCGGCGTCGAAACCTACAGGCAGAACAGGAGAATTTGGTACAGCAGCGAAGAGAGCTCGAGCAGCTGAGAAACGAACTCGAAGCACAGCGAAACGCCCTTCAGCAGCAGCAGCAGCAACAACAGCACAATATAGCTGTTAATCCGCCTGTTGAGGTGAATCAAGGCCAACGCGAAAGAAATATCGACGATATTACAGCGATTGTGAGTAGCGTTCACAACTTTAACGTGGACATTAAGATTCCGAATTTAAAAAATGAAATCGATCGAAATCCTATGGAGTTCCTCGAAGAGCTTGAAAAGTTTTTTAAAGTAAAGAATGTAAAAGACCAGCGTAAAATCGTATTGACAGAGCATGCGTTAGAGGGCAAGGCAGCCCTATGGTTTGAATTAAAACCCGCGTTTGCCGATTTTGATCACTTCAAGAGAGAATTCCTAGACGAATTTTATTCAATCCCAATTCGAGTAATGTTCAAAAACAAATGGTCAGAGCGTAGATGCAACACATATGAAGACTCATTACAAACGTATTATTATCGGCAAGTCCGAGAGGCGAGATACTTTATTCCGAAAATGACATCCTATGAGGTTAATTATAATATTATTCAGCAATACCCGATATGGGTGAGAGAGACCTTGGCTACCGTTAACTATAACGACGATACGTTGATCGGTCAGACTCTCGCGAGCTTGGATAGTATCAAAAGAGAGAAAGCGAAAAGACGCGATAATCGACAAGGACAGACCGATGTTCCTCAGTATTATATGCCGCCCGGTGTGCGACAGGTGAGCGCGTATCAACACCCAAACAATAACAATGGGAACCGACACAGCCTCGGTCAGAATAGCTATAACGGGCGTCCAAGTAGTCACGGTCGCTACGAAAATCGAAGCAATTATCAAGGAAATTATTCGTGCTCGCAGAATAGATTTCAGTTACCGGACACTCGCTTTCCCCCGCCGAGTTATTTGCAGAATCAAGCGCCTAGCCAAAGAAATAATACGTATAATCAATCTCAGCGCAGTAATTCTCATTTAAACTGAGATGTGGCGCGCTGAATGGTGGTCCGACGGCGCGTCGAACGGACTTTGATTTTTTGAACGAACTAAACGGAGGTATAGAAGGAACAATGGACCGCGAAAATAACGGAAACGCTTGTCGATCGCTAGCACAGAGTCCGCACTTGAAAGTAAAATTTTTCGATCGAGAAATTGTTATTTTGGTTGACTCGGGTAGCCAAATAACGGCCATATCGGAAGATTTTTTCAAAGAATTGTCATCTAAACACCGCATTGATAGTTTGCCCGTTTCCAATTTATATGTAACAACAGCTATTAGCAAAAAATCAACGACAGTAAAGCGACAAGTGTGGCTTGATATCGAAGTAGAAGGAATGAAACGGGGTTTTAGCTTTTTAGTAATACCGTATTTTACATCAACCGTGATATTAGGCAACGACTGGATGCTACGGAACGAGGTGGTACTGAATTATAAAACAAGAACGATCGAAGTTACTGGTAGGGTCCTTTCCGATTCGACTGTGATGTTCGAGCGAGGCTCGCCGGAGACTCTCCTTTGCACACAGAAGGAAGGTAGAACGTTCGTATACGTTATTAACCTCCAAGACATGACTGTTAAGGATAAACACGACCCAAAACCAAAGTCAACGCGTGATAATAAAAATAAACAGCCTATCGACTCTAAGGGGGACGAGCCCCCAAGAAAAGATAAAACGATAAAAAGCTCGATTATGGAAAACGAAAATGAGATAGTCGAAGCCCAAATAATCGCAAGTTTATCAGAAATTAACGATCGTCGCGAGAATAAACCGGCCGTACATACGGAAAAGGGTGAATCCGGCTCGGAAAATCATGAGTTTTTGAACGAGTTCGAAAACAAAACTAGCGATATAGTGTGCGAAGAGGAGTTTACGACGGCGCTTCGAGCGATCGCGTGTTCACTAGCATCGCTAGTTCATTCGGAAAAGGAAATAGTAATCAGTACTTTAAAAAAGTTTCACCGGTTATTTTCGAACAAACCAGGTTGTGCCAGAGGGTACGAACATAAATTAACCTTGGTTAATAATCGCCCTAGCATTCGCCATACTTACCCGGTTCCATTCCATCTACGAGAACCAACGCGAAAAGCGATAGAAAATATGATAGCGGACGGAGTTATCGAGCGAGCGATAAGCCAATATTGCAACCCCTTAAGAATAGTCGGTAAGGAAGACGGGTCAGTTCGAGTCTGCTTAGATGCCCGATTCCTTAACAAAGTGATAGAAGACGATCATGAATCACCGCCAATGATAAATGAACTCCTGCAGAAATTTCATGGGGCCAAATGGTTTTCGAAAATCGATTTGACTCAAGGATACTGGCAAGTTCAACTGCATGAAGAATCGAGGCAGTATACATCGTTCTTGTTCGACTCCAAGCTGTATCAATTCCGACGAATACCTTTCGGGCTGAAGACGGCAGGAAGCGGGTTTATTAGAGCTCTGAGTTACGCACTAGAAAACGAATACGAGTCTTATACTGCGTGCTATATCGATGATATTCTCATCGGTACAGAAACGTTTAACGAACATATCAGAGTACTGTCGGGAATTTTTCAGCGCTTAACCGAATATAACTTTACGATAAAGATATCGAAATGCAGCTTTTTGCAAGAAACGGTACCATTTCTGGGGTTTATAATCTCGGGTAAAGGCATTGCACCAGAACCGCGAAAATTAGAGGCCATTTTTAAATTCGAAACGCCAAAAAATAAAAAAAACAACTTCAACAGTTCATAGGGGTATGCAACTATTACCGGCAATTTAACATAAATCACAGTCGCTCGATCGATAGTCTCCGGGAACTCCTCACGAAAGATACCGATTGGACGTGGACTGAAAAAACACACAGAAGCGTTTGAACAATTAAAGGAAGACTTTGCCGCGTGTGTCGAACTGAAGCATATAATACCAAACGCGGAATTCCGATTGCAGACCGACGCTAGTGATCGGGGAATATCGGGAATCCTATATCAGCTAGATGATGAAAAAAATCACAACATTGTCGCGATCACGAGTCGATGTCTGAGTAAGTGTGAAATAAATTACACGACAACTGAAAAAGAGTTGCTTGCTATAGTTTATTCCATCGAAAAATTCAGAGTCTATCTGATTGGAGTGCACTTTCGCGTGATAACTGACCACCAATGTCTGACGTTTTTGAATATGGCTACGTTTCAAAATTCGCGTATAACTCGATGGAATCTCCTCCTCCAACAATATACGTTCACTGTAGACTTTTGCCGTGGAAGTGACAACATCGTAGCAGACTTCTTTAGTAGGAATCCGGAGGGAAAGTTTAGCGAAGAGATCTCAGATCGAATCATAATCTCGGCATTACATAAATATATGCTACCGGTAGAGGATTGTCAAGACGATAGCGCCCTCGTGGTTATAGCTCTCTTAAATCAGGATAACATGGCTTATCGGGGTTTTAAAGAATTAGCTAAACTACAACACGCAGATGCTGGCATCCGAAAAATTCTCGAGAAGTATGATTATGATCCGAAAACGAACGATTTTATCATCCACGAACGAATCCTATTCCATAAAGAAAAAAAAGGAGTAAATTGGAGAATCGTGATTCCGCAAAGTTTACAAAAATCGCTTATCGAAGCTATCCACGTAAAATTGGGGCATCCAGGGGTATACAAAACCCTCTGTCACTTGAAACGATTTTATTTTTGGAGAGGAATGGCCGATCGAGTTAAGCAATTCGTGACGCGATGCGACCTCTGTCAACGAGTTAAATACTTGTCCATAGCGATGGAAGGAGAGTATAACTTTGTGGAATCCAAGGAGCCGAAGGATTTGGTAACTGTAGATTTTTACGGTCCTCTCCCTCGCGGTCGAGGGGGGACTCAATATATCTTCGTGATGTTAGACGCATTTTCGAAGTATGTTAGTCTTTACCCGATGAAAACCGCGACGGTTAAAATGACCTTAAGGAATATATTTTCCACGTTTATTCCCAAATTTGGCACACCAAAGCGTATACTTTCCGACCACGGGTCACAATTTACATCTCACCTGTGGAAAGCGGAACTTGAAAAAAAAGGCATTAAGGTTCTTTATAGTTCGATTCGACACCCTCAATCAAACCCGACCGAACGAGTAATGCGCGAGTTGGGACGACTCTTTAGGACATTATGTGCAGATAAACATACGAAGTGGGTCAATTACGTTCCGGAGATTGAGAGAATGTTAAATGTCACGGTACACCAAAGTACAAAGGTCTCGCCTCTCGAACTTCATTTTGGACAGTCCATTAACGAAGAAATTCATAAAATCATAAAATTTCCCGAAAACCAATCTCTGACGCACGATTATATGATTACTTTGGCTCGTGAAAACATGAAAACCAGTTTTGAAAGTCGAAAGAAATACCAAAAACGTGGATCCACGGTCGAATTAGCGGTCGGCGACAAGGTATTACTTCGCGTAAGGCATTTGTCAAATGCCCTCGACAGGGTTATCAAAAAATTCTTTCACCTTTTCGAGGGACCATACCTACTAACAAAAAAGATCGGAGAGAACGCATTTGTCCTGGCAGATCCAAGGGACGAGTTAAAGGAGTTAGGTACTTACAATCGCTCAAATTTACGCAAGTATTACGAGTCAGAAAATGTTGATGCTGTTGTTGATGCTCGCAATGAAGACGAATAACGCTTTTAACGCAAGAATGCATGCTCTCGCGTTAATCGTACAGTGCCGAATTCTCTTGTCGACCTTGTACGGCAAAATATAGAAATAAAGTAGGATTTCTAGAAGACTCGTAAAAATGTATATAGCATAAGAGACACGATCGAAAGATTTAAATTTGTATAAAAAAAAATAAAAAAATAAATAAATTGACAAATAAATTAGAAACCGACGGAATTAAAAAGTAAGATATAAGATAGGTGACACGATCGGATGATTTCAAACTGTATAAAGATGCATAATAAGCGACGTGCAATATAATTAAGATGACTAGTCAATTATAAGACTTAACGACGTAGTCTAATGATATATAGACGTTATAAGGATGCGAGAGAGTGTGATTAGAATGAGTGGATTCGATAGGATAAGATGTATACGGTTATGTTTGTCTCCCGTATAAAACGTATACGGAACACAAAAAGGGGGACACTGTAAGAATGCAGATTGAAATTCGCGCGAAAATACCGAAATATCGATCGAGGGCGCTAGCTATCGGGCGCGACGATCTAGGCGCGTGCGTAATATTCTAACGCCCAGGTGCGCAAGCTCCGAAATTTTCGGGTGTCCTCGTAGTAACGAGACACCATGCCTCCTTCTCTTTCTCTCCGGGGACTGTGAAGACAACGGACGTGCGAGTTTTGCCGTTCCACCCAATTCTCTCACAAGACGGTGTGCGGACGTAGCGGGGTTCCCGTGTTGGATGTCTGGGTCGAGGAGGCCGCTCGATCAGTAAATTTTCACCACCGACTTAATTCAAATCGAAGTCCTCGGAGTTTAAAGGAAAGAGCCATCGGGGAAGCGAACAACAAAGTTATTTTAAGTTGAGTACCCTCTTTTTGTTATAGTTTTCATTTTGATTATATGTGTGGGTCCCTCTGTGCCGGCTTTCGAGCAGATAACGGACAGGAGATGGAGAATTGACGAAAGAAAGACCGACATTTGTAAATCCTATATTCTAAGTGTGTGGACGAATGATAAGCGGATCTAATTGTATTTAACTCTCTCTATTATGAAGCATGCGTGTAATGTTTAGTTTGGTGAACGAAATTTGTCTTGAAATTTCTTGTTAATTTTTTTATCTTTCTTGGTTGTGACCGCTGAGGTGAAGACATACGGCACGAATTCGATATAGTTTCTTTTTACTGGCTCTAGAATAAAAATTAATAGTCACCTCAAATATTTTCTTATTATTTTCTTAGGATGTTCTCAATGATAGATATTTTTACAATCTATTCCCTCGTTTTATTGCACTAACTTCTCCCAATTTAAGACTTGGAAAATAAGGCAATTCATTCCTGTCTACTAATTTTTGAGATCCTGTATCAAATGCGTCACCTTTTAAGTTCAGAAAATAAATGATTGAATCCTTTCGAGTAAAGAAAATTTCTCTTGATGCAATAACATTTCGTGATACGGAATTTTCAAGCTCTAGTGCGGATTGTTCGCTATTGTCACTGTTTTCATCCTTTTCTTCGTCTTTATTTTCATCGTCAATTTCATCAGAGTCACTTCTGACTGATTCTTCAGAGGATTCCTTATCCTCTAAATTCTGAATTGGTCTAATTTTATTTTTCCTTCGGGGTTGCACTATTTCCTCCTCATCTGATTCTATTTTCTTCCGAGTTTTCTTCTTTTTACGGGGTTTTCTTATAGGTTCCTCTTCGGTATCTTGATCTTCATCCTCTGTGGAATTATCTTGTATGGTATTTTGTGTTGGTTGAATTTTCCTTTTATTTTTCACCTTTTTCCTCCGATTTTCCTTATTAACTTCTTGAACTCCTTCATGTCCTTGTTTATCCTTCCGAAAATTAGCCTTGATTTTCTCGAGTGCCATCCGTTTTGCTCCTCGTTCTAACTTTTTCCCTTTTTCTGCATTGTCGATTGGTATTCCTTCTTTCCCTGAACCTTCTTCTGCACTGGTGTTGACCGGTGAATTGTTGAAATGAAAATGTTGAATCTCACCTTTTGACGATGCCGACGACGAATCCTCCTTATTATTTTTCTCAGACTCAATTATTTTTAAACTCTTCTTCCATAATTTCTCTGGATCCTCTTCTTCTTCTTTTATTTCTTCATCACTTACTCCATCTTCTTCATCGTTATCTTCTTCCAGGAATTTCCACATTTCATCATCTTTCCAGTCTGTACGTCCCTCTACCTTTGTTATGAATATCTCTTCCTCCACCTCATTTTCTTTACTCGCAACCGGATTTCGAGATAAGGCATCTACATTTACATTTGTTTTTCCCGTTTTATATACGACATCATATTCGTATTCAGCCAATTTCAATCTCCACCTAAGAACACGGGTATTCCCATCCCTACAACTTCTAAACCATACCAAAGGCTTGTGGTCAGTTACCAAAGTAAATGTTTTCCGGTATAAATATGGTCTAAAATGCAAAACGCTGTAGACAATTGCCAAGGCTTCCTTTTCGTATGTGTCATATTTTGTTTCAGCATCATTAAGTGCACGTGAGGCGTAGGCTATTGGTCTATCTTTTCCTATAGGCCCTTGCGATAAAATACCCCCAATCGCATAACCTGACGCATCAATTGTTACAATAAAAGGTTTTGAAAAATCCGGGAATATTAAAACTAGTTCGGTACAAAGTTTTCCTTTAAGTTCTTCAAAAGCCTCTTCTTGACTATTTTTCCATACGAACTGTGTATTATCTTTCAAAAGATTAGTTAATGGCTTTGCCAATTTAGCATATCCTTCAATGAATCTACGATAATATCCCGTTAATCCCAAAAATTGACGAATTTTCTTTGCGTTGGTTGGCTTTGGAAAATGTTTGACTGCTTCTATTTTCTTTGGATCAAGTTTTAAACCATCACGGCTAATTACATGGCCCAAATATCCGACTTCTTTCTTTAAAAATTCACACTTATCTGGTTGTAAAGTCATATTGGCTTGCCTCAGCCTGTCTATTAATCGTTTGCATTTTTCATTATGTTCTTCCAATGTTTTTGCGTATACTACGATATCATCCAAATAAACGAATAATTCTTGACCCTGCAACCCCATTAAAACTATGTCCATCGCTCGTTGAAATGTAGGAGGTGCATTCTTTAATCCCATTGGCATTCGAACATATTCATAGTGTCCGTACGGAGTTGTAAATGCAGTTTTATGACAATCGTCTGCATGCATTTTTATTTGATAAAATCCCGAGGCTAAATCGAAAACCGAGAAATATTGAGCTCCCCCCAACTGGTCAAGTATATCGACAATATTTGGTAGAGGATAAGCATCCCCAATTGTTTTCTCATTTAACTGTCTGAAATCCAAGACTACCCTCCACTTTTTATTTCCCTGTGAATCCAATTTCTTCGGCACGACCCACACTGGTGTATTATATGGAGATGTCGATTGTCTGATATATCCAGCTTCAAGAAATTCCGCTACTTGTCTTTTAATCTCATCCTTATGAACTTCGGGGAATCGATACTGTTTTGAATTGACTGGGAAATCGTCGGTAGTTGGTATTCGATGTGTTATTACATTTGTGGCTTCTAACCTTTCTCCTGGTATGTGGAATCGGTTTGTTCCATATTTAATAATTTCATGTACAGCGTTTGTTTCTTGTTCATCTAATCCAGTCACTCTCAACGATTTCAAAACTTTAGGTAATCGAGTCTTATCCTGAAGTTTTGCATTGATACATAGACATTTTTCCAACTCATAAAATTGAACTCCTATCAAAGGATCACAAACCTCGTACGATTGAACATTTTGTATTATTTTTTTCTTATTATTAGACTGACTTTGCTGATCCGTCTTTCCTTTAAGATTTTCTATTTCCTTTGACCTCGATTCTAATTCATCGTGTGACATCTCCATTAAAGTTCTATTGTCAATCTCCGTATTGTCATCTGAATTTTCTCCTTTGTTTTTACCTTGTTTTGTACCAAGTGTCTGATTTACCAATGCATCTTCCGACATTATTTCATTCGGCCTTAAATTTCCCTGATTTAAAAATTTTCTTTCTTTCTTTTCCCTTTTTATTCTTTCTACTGCTGATTGAAACGTTTCGTACGGTATTGTTTTCCATTTCTTTTCGTCATTTTTTTCATTTTCCTCATTATTTTCCATTAATTTTCTCTCTTCATTTTTATTTTCCAACATTGAATTACTCTCGACACTTCCCGAATTTCCTTCAACCTTATCTATACCATTTTCATTATTTTCAGCCATTACATATAATTCCTCTTTTGACATTCATCTTTCCTCTACCACCGTCACTTCCGTAATTTCAGCAGAGCTTTTTGCCAATCTCATGGTAGGGATCAATATTTCGATTTCTTCATCTTTGTTATTAATGATATTGATAAAGCACCTCCCATTAATTTTCTGTACAAGACCCTGCTCAACAATTATTTCCTCTCCCAAATCAATCGGAGGTAAAAATCCTTCGCGAATTGTATCATCATTTAGTCTTACATAAAAAACCTTTTTAGTCTTTGGTGGAAAAATCATACTTTCTCGCGTGAAAAATTCGATTTTCTTGTCACGAACTTTGAGCACACTATTTTCATAATCTATTTTTGCCAAATTATCCCGAAAATAATCATTAGACAAAATTCCATCTTGCTGAGTAGGAAAATTATTAGCCACAATATGATACACCACTTCTCGCCCCAAAGTTTCGATAATAACATATCCTGATGTATAAACAAATTCATCCGTTATTCCACTAAGTCTCAAAATTTCGACTGTATATATGGTATTACTTTCCTTGAAACATTTTTCCTTTAAAATATTTTTGCCGGCTCCTGTATCCAATAGCATAATAACAGAGTTCTGAAGGTCATTACTTTTTAATTGAATCGTCGGAGGGATAATCCCTTTCTCCGGCCTTACCAAAAATATGTCAATTATTCGACATTGCTCGTCTACTGTTGAAGCATAGTCTGAACGGAATATACTGGGTGCGAACTCACCTTGGCCTCTGCCAGCGCACCCTTCACTGGCTGGCCACTCTCGTTTCCCTGCATCGCGTCTCGCCTGTTGATATACTGTATGCGTTGTGGACATTCGCGTATTATATGACCCTTCATCCCACAGTAATGACAAATCACGTTAGCATTATTTGACTGAGAGGGTTGATTAGCTGCTTGCGCATAAGACATCGCACCTTTATCGTTCGACATTTGATTATTTCCGCGGTTTAAATCTGAGTCGAAATTTCGATTTTGGTTAAAAATTGGATTGAAGTTTGAATTGAAATTTCGATTTTGATTATAATTCTGGTTATAGTTTGAATTATAATTTCGATTCTGATTATAATTTGGATTAAAGTTGCGATTTTGACCAAAATTTTGATTTTGATCATTCTGATTTCGATTATAATTTTGATTGAAACTTCGATCTTGGTTGAATCCTGAATTGAAATTTCGATTTTGATTGGGATTAAAATTTTGACCTTGGTTAAAATTTCGATTCTGATTGAAATTTTGGTTAGGATAAAAATTTTGGTTTCGATTGAAATTCGAATTTTGATTATAATTTAGTCGTGGATTTGGATTGAAATGTTGATTATAATTGTGATTTGGACGATTATCGTCATATTTATTGGAATTAAAATTTCCTGAATATTGACCTTGTCGATAATTCTGTTAAACTGATTGTTGATTTTGACGTTCGTTAGACGCTCTATCACTTTCACTTTGTTCTTTCTGATTACAAATTTCAGCCCAATGTCCCTTACGACCGCAGATTACACATCCCATACTTCTACATTTATCTGCCCGATGTCCGCGTTTGTTACAATACTGACAAAAATCGATTATCTCATTGTTAGGCCCTCTGGGGCATTTATCTGCAGAATGTCCTTGCTTATTACAAAATTGACAAACTATCACCTTTTGATTTTCGGTAAATGGTGCCATAATTACTTCCTCTAAGGGTTCAACAAATTTTATGCCAACTTTCTTGGTTCCCTTATCTATTTCCTTCATAAAATCGGGCTCTATTAGTTGTCTCAATTTACCACTTTCAGATATTTCCAATTCTATATCCAATGCTGCGTTTATCGCCTCTTCAAGTGTTCTTTGCTCATTGTTCATTTGACTCTTTATTTCTGATTTCAATCCCCGTTTGAAACTTTTAATGGCCATTTCTTCAATTGATCTTTTTCCTTCTGCACTTAGATATCCTTTATCATAATGTTTTGACTCTTTCATTTTTTTAACACAATGCCGTATTTTCCTTGCAAACTCATATACAGTGTCATTTTTTAACTGTATAGTATTACTCAATTCCCCTGTTAGTTGAACTATGTCCTTTGGAGGATCGTATCTTCGTTGAAGATATTCTATATAGTTATGGAGTTTATCGAAATTAATGTCGTCAACATCTCCCCAGATTTCACCGACTACTTTACTTCGTGCTACCATCATTACTTCCGCCTCGAACTCTCGTCCTACCGCTCTTATCGCATTATTTAAACCTCGGAGATATTTACCCAATTTTTCTTTCTTTCCATCAAATTCTGGAATCATTTTGGCAACTACTTTCCATACCCCATTATCTTGAAATGACCTCTGTGTTTCAATCAGTGAATTAGATCTGTGAGGCGAATTAGTCCTCCTATCACCACTTCCTCCGTTACCACGACTACCTCCTCCATTACCACGACTACCTCCTCCATTACCTCTATTATCTTCGTGCATACTATTTTTCCCTTCATCATCTCCTTCGTTATTTTCCCCATCACGCTGTCCAATTAAATCCCGCATGGACTCTATATTTTCAAAAAGGTTTTTAACTACCTCGTTTGATATAACTCTGATAGGTGGACGTGAATCTCCACAAACCGTAAAAATTTGTCGCAAATGTTCTTTTGTCGGTAGGGTATTGGCACACGATCTTAATGATATTAAATTAGCAGCGGATACTGGCTCAATTTCGGATTGTTCCGCCTCGTAATCACTATTATCTTCGCTATCACTGGATTCGGATGTAACTGTATCATCTATTTGACTTGAGCTTTTATTTTCATTTCTAAGTGATTCGCCATTTTCTTTATTTTGTTCTTCAATTTTAATACACGGGGCACTTGTCGTTTTAATCGAACCTACTTTTATACACGATTTTATAGCGGATTTCGGCTTAATCGGAGCATCCACAGAGCAAGATCTTAATCGATGTGTCGATGATGCATTTATTCCTGAATTAAATCTGACACCCGGTGTTGTAATATTTACATTTGCAAAATTACGCGCCAATCGAGAAATATCAAGACTCAACAATGAGGATTCACTATTTGCTTTTATTAAACCCTGTTCAAGCACTTCAATTCGATTTTCCACGTCAACCGGATGTTCACTGACACCTCCCCTTCCTAACTCTGGTACTTCGGCTCTATCTCTTTCATTTGTTTTTGTCCCGGATGAACAAGGTCGACTATCATTTTCTTGATCACCACTTGGCAAATCGTCCAATACCATAAAAATTCTTTCTGTTAATTCAGATGTATCCGTGGATTTCGATTGTTTACTTTTTCTTTCTGGCAATTTTTTTTCGATCTTTGATTTTGTAATTTTCTTTTTATCTCCCGGATATATACTGAGGCACTTATCAGAAACTTTTCCTTGAGATCGAGTAAAAGGCATTTATATTTTATTTATTTATTTATTGATTTTTATTCCATTTTATTTAAAATTGTTTATTTATTTATCTTCGACATGCAAACTCTTGAGATCCCGGACGAGCCCCCCAATTTTTATGTTACGTCCTGATCAGCATTTTCCTGCATCTACGGTAAAGGAGATTTCTCTCCCTATTACACGTTTATCGCATGTGACGCTTTATCAGAACAGTGCCCCTTTCGAATCTAACCTTTCGGAAATTTATTCAGGGATGGGCTGAGTATGCATGCCGAAAGAATATAGGTCGATTGTCACCATGTGATGTTTACTATGGCTCAGTATTTAATTCTGCTCGATGCGTACTACGATGTTTACTACGTTAAACTGATACGACTCTCCGCGTAGCCCTGGCGTACCGTAGTAGCGTAGGGTAATAAGACTCCCGATGGCTCGCGCCGCGCTGCGCGACACTGAGTCAAGGCTAACGTTATCGCGGATTGTCAGGTTCGATGCACTACAGTTCGGCTCTCACTAAGAAATTAAAGGATCTTGACATTTAAGTATTCGGCTATCACTCTTTAGTTAATTAACCTCCGGATTGATTATTATTTATCCACAGATTTAAATAATTAAAGTTCAGTAAAACAAACAAAGTAAAATATTTTCCAAGGACAATTGAAAATACATGAAATGATTGAAAATTAACGGTTGAAATGACTTACGATGTTTCAAAATCAATTAAGCGTCCAGGAATATGAGATTGAATGCAAATGGATGAAGATATCGAATCAAAACTCCTCGTCCTTCCTTCCTTCCTTCCTTCTTGGTTTCAGGTAAATTGGTTGAAATAAATGATCAGTGGCAAAAGTGGATGTTGATGATAATTATAACTCCGAATGATTTCAATGAATGTTCAAGTTATTTATTTATTGATGGGTAATCGTTAGCTTCCGATTTCTTTATCTTATTTTCCGGAATTAAAGTATTTAACAAGCGTTGGATACAATGCTCAAGCAGTAATGATTTCTTCCCGACAAGAGGTTCCACGAAGAAGCTACTGGGCTTATCAAGCTGAACTGCTGGACTGAACAACCGAACTGAAGAACCGAACTGAACCCCCGTTCCGTCTTTGGAGAGCTTCTTTTATAATTTCAATCGGAGGGGCACCCGTGTCGCCAAGCTCCCCGTTGCATCCACTGATGTCCAGTAGGCTTGCAGCTAATCGGCTGGTCCCCTACCATTGTGATTATTGATCGGTTTTGACATCTCACGTCGCTTATTTTAATAATTTTACAATATTGACTTTTACAATAATTTCTTGGTTTAACAAATTATTTGCTTAATTTTCGTTTTTAATTACAATGGTTTAGAAATTTGAATGGATTTTCTACCTTGTTTCTATCAAAAGTTATTCTGTCGATTAATTATATTTGTTTAAATATTCCTTATATATTCCGGATTTTCAACAAATAACTATTGAACTTCGCTTAAACTGCAATAAAACCCTAAATAACGATACTGATTAATTCCCTACTATTTAACATTTATTTACCATAATTAATATCAACGATTTGACCCAAATGGTTTATCAAAGTTGACTCTATGGAATTACCATTTGATCGTTTATTTACTGGTCATTTTTCCAGAAATACTCAACCCAAATGAGTCTATTATTAATAAATAAATCTTATATGTTTATCGAATGGTTCAAATAATTATCCTCCGAGAGGTGCTGCACTCGTTAGCGCCGACGGTAAATTTCCCCATCGATCGCCTCGAGACAGTTGCACCGATTCTTCGGCTGCACCGCTGTGTGCGTACATGCGTCGCCTCGCTCCGCGTGTTAGAGCGATAAGGTGTCATCTCCTTTCGCATGTGGGAAAGATTCATGTTGCTTTTGCGTTTTAATTAAGACAATGGTTATAGACCCGAGGTATTCTCGCTGTCACCCGAGAGCGAGTCGAATAGCCTCTTCGCATAACACTGTCGATCATGTGATTCTTGCTATGCCAATCACTGGATAGAATCATCCAACATTTTAAATGCGCTATTATTAATTATTTAACGTGCAATCACCTTTCGGTGGTTACTTCGTTTATATGATTTTACAGCTTTTATATCCTTTCAAAATTTCTTATTTTCCCATCGAATATTCCTAGATTTCTGACCAGTGGCGTCAGTGAATTTTAGAGAAAATTCACAGGACGTAACACCCCATTGACAATAATTTACTCTCTCATCTGGCTACATTTTCCTTGGCAATAATTTCGTCCCGGCTACATTCCCTGCTCAACTTCCGTTTCTCACGCGTATCCTTAGGCTAGATTATCGATTTCGGCTGCGCTCCACTTAGTTTGGATTATTATATTTGAGAATTTTGTTATTTGATTTGACCGTCACCTGACGAATAAAAAGAATTAAACTGTTGTCACGGCATTTGTTCACTCGCCCGTCCACCCCCCTCTACCATTTTCTCCCAGGTGGGCTGAGCTAGTCGGAGTCTCGCCGGTCTCGCCTTACCCGTCTCCCTCGCCCGCCCCGTAACCCGCTGCGAATTTCGAATAAATATGCCGCTTCCCGAGCGGTGGTACTGAGGTCCCTGGCGCCCAATCGTGCGCGATAGTGGCTTCCACCTCGCCGCGCGGGGCGGCTTTGTTCGATCGGCGTAAGGAAAATTCCTTAATCTCGTCGTCGGTCCGAGCCCCGAGATTCGGCATCGAGCAAAGCCATGTAAGCGAGCAGGGAGGACGGACTTTGGAGAGTTGGGGCCGAAGTATCCGGAAAGATAAGATTTTCCGTGATAATACATAAAATGCAAAAAAAGCTTCATATCTTCAAAATAATTTTTTTTTTAAGAAGTCGGATAATTGCTCCGAATATCGGTTAATCCTTTTGTATTCTAACGAAACTATCATTTTCTCTCATAGAATACAAACACAAATTTGATCTCCTGTAACACACGACCAAATCAAGTTGATGTTTGAAAATCGAACTATAATCGAATATGCCATTTAAAAAATTGAAACTGCTGTAACTTATGAGCGATTGCGCATCCCATGATAAAAAAAATACTGAACATTCGTTATTCACTTACAGAATGTGAGAATATTATTCTTATGACGATATCGAGTGTCCTTCCCGTAAAAAAAAATATATATTTTCGATGGTTTTGCGGTAAAATGTGGTCTAAACTTACTCAATTAAATTTGAAAAAAATTTTTTCTTGTGGGTCATCAAAATCCGTAAATTTTCGTTTTTTAGAATTTTTTATACGTCTAACCGTTCCCGAGATATTATTGTTTTCATTAAAATTAAGAAAATTGCAATATCTCGTCATAAAAAATTCCAAAAAATTTGAAACTTGGTGTTTGAAACTCAAATGAATTATCCCGATTTTTAGACATTTTTGGGGATTTTTTTTTTGGTTGAATTGATATGGAATGCCTCATATATATATCAATTTTCATCGAAAATTAATTTGAAATGATAATATTACCTTGCAAATTTGTTTGCTGTGTTTGTGTTGTTCGGCCTTCAGTTACTTTCGATTTCAATCGCTTGCTGTTAGGCGATTCAGTCTGAACCAATTCGATCACCTGATTGATTCCGACAGGCGAATCGAAGAAGCGCCGCCTCCAGCTCTCACTTGGTCACTTCTCGTGGGCCAACTTTCTTTTTTTTTTATTCCAATGATTTCACCATCGCTGGATACGTCCAGTGATTCGAGGTAATCACTACATTCTGTAAATTTTCGATATTATATTAAGATTGTAGTATAATTAATAATTATGGTCAGTAATAATCAAAAATTGTTCATTGCGTCAAAATTTATTGACTAACCAAGGTTGTATCGTAGCCGCTGGACACAGAATAAAATTATGTACCTTCGGTCACTCCTTTTTTCATTCATAAAATTATCGAATCGCTAATAAATAAATATTGCTCATCGCTCGTTGCCAGAAGTCTAGCTTTGTACAGTTGTTCACCGAAGGATACGTTGTAAATCTCGCCTGCGGTCGGATCTTTGGGAAGAGAAGAGATGTGGACGACGCTTGTATTCCGTTTTTCCATCCAGAATACTAGCGCGTACATTTTCACCTCTGCAGTGCGACTCGGCTTCAGTTTCAGCGATGTCTCGATGAAATGAACAGTATAATAAATGTTTGTGTCCCTAGCAACGGCAAGGAGATCATCGTGCAGACATTTGCTTCGACCACATGCAGCGAACTTCACGCGAGTATCGATACAAAAGGTGGGCAGAGAACTTATACGGCGTGACTGATAAATGTTTGGACAGGATGGACGGACGGACGAATTGGATGGATGGACCGGATGGATAAGTGGGATGGATGATCCGAATATTTGAATTAGGTTAGTAGAGATCTCGACTTTTTGTTTGTTTTTTGTTCTTAAAATTGTTTACACGCCTTTGCAGTTTTTATTAAATACAAATATTAAATTATTTCATTGTATTTAATTGTCCCCATCTTCTACTCTTTCCGGATATTCTTCATAATCGCCTTCCCCATAGTCATCTTCGTAGTATCTTCGATTACGACGATTGTATCTTCGAGCTTCAAATTCCGCCTCCTCTGCTAATTTATATAATAATCGAACGAGCTGTCTCTGTCGGAAATTTACTCGGGCTGCTCGACCCGTCCTGGCCCATCTCGCTGGTCTCACCCAACCTGCAAGGAAATATATGTTTCCTCTAAATATTTGTTTTGTTAGTTGTTGGCCTTTTAAAAAGTTGATGAGTGACTAAATGCATCGAAAATCTCGCAAGCGGTGTCACGACTTTATTTGTGTGAAATATTTTTTCACGACAAACGTGATTTTTTAATTTTTTAATTTTTTTAACCTCACCACGATTTTCGGCGTGAGCTGGTCGCGGTCGTTGAGCAAGGACAGGGTCACGAGCGCGAGCTGGTGCGGCAGTCGGTACACCATCTTGAGGTTCTCCAGCTGGGCCAACTCCTATTGCCGGTATACCGGGAGGGCCTGTATTTCTTCCGATTGGCACCGCAACTTTTACTATAAAAAAAGAAACATGAAAAAGCTATTGGGCTTACTGAATGAGTCAAATACGGAAACATTTGTCAATAAATCAAAAATAAATCCTCATCGAATCGATTGTCCACGTCAACGTTGTTGAAAGGTTCCGCCATGTTTATTAGTGAGATTTTGTTTTCGCATGAAGCGCTGCGAATTTAATGGGTGACACTGAAACCCGCTCGAACACACGCTTGCTCACAGACCCGCGAAAATTTTATGAGCGATCGTGCAGAAAATATGCAAAAATTCTATGGGGAAGCGCAGTCTTTTATTGGTCAAGGTTTCCAAATGACATACGCTCTGGCTCGAACAAGTCAAATCTTTGGCTTTATTATAATAGGAAACGTCGTCGAAACGACAAACTCTTTCGACAGGGTTGATGTGCGATTCGTTATTGACGAATGTCATTCTTCGGCTTGCTTTCGATCAAATTCAGACCGCCCGTATTGTCACTGTATCCGATAACCACCTTGCCGATTATATATATCCAAAAAATCGCGTACTGTTATTAATGGGTACACGTGTGATATCGAAGTGATTAGCAAGTGACCTACGAGAAGTTGAGATGCGCGTTAATATTTTTTCGCCTTGGTGAAGTAACAAAATTTCTATTTGTTCGCAAACCCGATAATGATTCTCTATACTCCTGCTATAAACACATCTTTTTCTAGTGCGCGTAACTTCACGTCATCCATATTATGAGAGAAGTGAGTGTGAAACACAATCGTCAACTGGTTTACGCGTCTTCTTCTGTGTCAAAAATTCTGATGCATTAAACGGTACATTAAAGGTGAAGTAACGGCTATTTTCTGGTACTTAAAAGACAATACCGATTTTCATAATTTTAATAAAAATATCAGCACGTATAAACCTCTCGTAAAATACTTTGCGTAATGGCAAAGGAATAATTTTTCCTTCTCGCCTGTGCGTGCTTCAGTTCAAATCAAATCAAATTAATTGTGTGCATTCTTTTTCGCATGAGATTTGCAATTACAAATGATGCACATTTCTCTTTTATGTTTAGGCTTATTGTAATATTTGCTTCAACTGGTTCTCGAGCACTGTTGAACAGGTCACATAAGCTCAATAGAGCTTGTCGATGACCGCGATGCCTAACCTGATGAAAATCTACAAATACCATACAATTTATATTTAACAAAATAAATGTTTTAAAAGCGATTGAATATTCGTAAAAAAAGATATTCTCTTTACAAAATTATTAAAATAATTTTTTTACCATTGTAACCTAGCTTTGGTTTTAAGAAAGCAAAAATTCCATGAAGTTATTTATTAAGTCTTCCGACATAGACATTCTTTCCTGATTTTGGCAGAGATATTTTCTTCAGTTCTCTTTTATTACTTGTAGATATTTCTGAAATTTATAATAAATTTTTACACAAAAAGAAAAAAAAATCGTACAGAGTGTCAGCTAAGAAGTCACCATCTATGTCCCATGAGAGCGTGTGTTTGAGCAATGCCGGGTGAGATATAGCGGAACGGGGGGTAGAATAAATTCACACACAGATCTTAACAGTGAAAATAAATCCTTTTATTTAAATAAGAAAACGATAGTAAAAAGCGCGCGACAAACACTGTATCATGAGTAGACCGATTGTGAGCGAAACCAAAAATGAGCGACACAGTTTAACAATAATAATGACAATGGGCAGTCCACTGTGAGCACTCCATTGAGCCAATTAAATTATATGAAAATCGCCTTGAACTCCCAAGTGAGAATATCTATCCGTGACGCGGAATCACCGCGAGATAGCCGTCGAGAACGTGAGTCGTTCCGGTGTGATTACGCGTGTCGCGTACCCGAGAAAATACACTCCCGTTATGCTCCGTGTGAGCTCGAACGATATCCCGAAACCGAAGATACGTCGTCGTGATGAGATGTACCGAAATTGAGCAGAACCGTTGAACTTTTTCTGTAAGAAAAACCGCTTGAAAACGGCGATCTACCCTACCGCGTGGTGACCCGTGTCAGACATTACGCGCAGATGAGCGCGAAACCTGTTACACGCGGCACGTAACCCGTGCCGCCTCGGATGAGAGCGATGCGCGCGCGTCGGCCTCGCCGGACTCGGCCGGGAGGTGCTGCCGAGCAGCGGACGCTCGAGCGAGCGCACGTTACCGCGCTGATTCTCGAACAGCGTCATATTTACATCGTAAGTGAAGAAAATGCATTGCATCTGACGGGAAGGAAATATGCAGTGAAGGAGAACCAACGACTATGCAAAAGGTTCAAGTAGGACGGAA
This sequence comes from Amblyjoppa fuscipennis, assembly GCA_963575735.1. Classification (NCBI taxonomy): domain Eukaryota; kingdom Metazoa; phylum Arthropoda; class Insecta; order Hymenoptera; family Ichneumonidae; genus Amblyjoppa; species Amblyjoppa fuscipennis. Next base: position 3,776,770 of record OY754497.1, read on the forward strand.
GTTCGGAGGAATCATTATCAAGCGACGAGGAAAATGATAATTAAGTTCTCCAGATCGCAACATTAATGACGAAGTGAGCGAGTCAGGCCACCAAACATGAACAAATAATTTTTGTAACAAGTGCACAATACGTGCAAAAAAATAATTAGTGTTTACGAAATTGAAACTTTTGGAAAAAATTACGAAACGTGGAATTTTTTGAGCACGGGCGCCAAAATATTATGTTACGATATTGGTGTGAAAAAATGTTCTGATGAGTGTAATATTGCAGCACGAACCGGAGACGAGTGCTACGTCACGGGTTTTCGCGAGTTTCGAGTCTCTCGAAACTTCTCGAGAATCGGTGCGTGGCTCTCCTCTGCTGACGCGCTTTCCCGCGGATCGAGTGGAGCGTCGCGCCGGGCATCCGGTGTTTATTTGAAACCGCGGTTGTCCTCGCGGTGCGCTCTCGAGCTGACGGAAATCGCTCAGCAAAATATCGGAAATACGATGATGAAGGGAATAAGAGGCCCGGGGGATGCGCGCTCCGCGACTCGTCCAGGACTTGCAAATTCCTGCACGCGCCATGGAGCCTGCACCCCGCGACTGCTGAGTCAACCCGAAACCGATGCCGCTGCCCGATCGGTCGCTGTTTCGAGAAACCTTGGACGATCGGGGAAAAGCAGTCTCTAGACAGCAGTGATCAAAGGTAGATCGGTCTAGAGCTCCGCGACATCGTAGCTCACGTAGGTCTTTCAATCTCCGGTAGTCAAGACTCGGCACTGCCTCAAAGTTAGAGTTCGCAATAGGGCCGAGAACGTAGCTCCGCGAGTGTGTTCCGTAGTGGCGTAAATCGTGTCGTGTAGTTATAAGTCCGCGATACTGTATTCACGAAGGTCTGTAAATCTCCCTTAGCCAACACTCGACACTGCTGCACGGATAGAATCGCCATAGGGTCGAGAACGTAGCTCCGCGAGTGTGCTGCGCAGTGGCGTCATTCAGTTCGCAAAACTACATTAAAATATAAAGACTCTGTAAAAGCATTAGTAGTCTAAAGTTCTCCGGCTTGTGTTCGAGCCCCAAATAGTTTAGCTTCGAGTCCGGGGTTATTGTAAACCGAGTATGAGAATGTGAATGTGTGGGAGTGTGTATTTGAGTGAGTGAACGATAAGAGCCAAATATTCGGTTGGTCTTCAACGCCGAGTCATCCATTGCCCTTCAGGCCTTTAAAATGGATTCTATTTTTGTATCCTTACCTATCTGGTAACTGTTAATATATTTTATTCATCTTTGTTTGCTATTATACATATCATTATTATTTCGCACAAACCCTATTTGAACCCTTTTCAGGTATTCCAGAACCAGGCCTGTACGGGACGGAGCAAGCGGCCCACGAAGAATAAACATAAACTCCGCGATTACCGCGGAGATTAACCTGCGACGTGCGAGAACGAGCTCTGCTCTTCACTTGCACGTAACACACTCATTAGAAAACGATTTTTCGCACAAGTATCGTAATGTACTATTTTTTGTAATCGTTATCGGATTGCAGCTTAATTTTTAGAGGTAATTTGAAATGACAGATTTATTATTTCGCCGACGACTCCTATTCCATTTTTTAAAAATTCAATTCATCTTGAACTCGTAAATGAGTAAACAGCGATTGCAGCTGAGCGAATTATCGTTATGAGGCGTTATGAGGTTTCGAAATTATCGTTCGTTTAAGCGAGAGTCCATGAGCGATTCTACATCTTCTGAAAATGTAATTCTAACTGTCAAAAACGATCATAAAATGATTTTGAAATTCCCCCAAGTACCTCATGTTGTGTATTTTTTTTGTAGAACACGATAGACACCTGCGTTTTTAAAGTGACACTGTTGCCGGAAGCACTGAATCAGGATTTCTTGATATTCCCGAGCTTTCACGACCATATCCCTTTATCGACGGACCCAGGCGCTCGTCATTATCGGCACATACTTTTGACAATCCTCATTCGAAGCTCAACAATCACTTGAAGGACCCTCTAGTCGACGCTGCACACAACGCTGAGTAACATTTGAGAAACCAACAGAAACTTGCGAGCCACCAAAATGAAGGCATCAAATTTCAAGAGGTAATGAGCCCCTAGAACGAGTTGAAGTAAGGGAAACACAAAACGGTTAGTGATTTTTTTCATGTAAAAATAAAACCCTATCAAGCGACATTATTCTATTGTGTTGTTAAAGTGCTGTATCGTTTAAACGGATCGAACTACTCTATTCGCATGGCTTCATCGATTAGCTTATAAGTGTGTTTGGGAAATTCTTCAATTTTTTTTCAACCCTATTACTGAAATAATATTCTATTGTTCACTATAAAACAACAATTGAAACAGATTTATAGTTGGTTCATTTTCTAATTCATAGACGACTAGGTTTCAAAGAATTGGCTATAACTGTTACCCTGTTAAATTGATAGACGTAGGGCCGAACATTTTTCGTTTTCCTTATAATTTTTCTTCGTTAATGGACCGACGAATACTGCACGACATTTTTTTTTCGAGTCTCGAATATATTCCTCATGTTGAACACCATGTCATAATAAATCGAGTCTTTCATTGGCACACGAGAAGCCATTTCCTTACGTAAACACAGCGTTTCCCGGACTGTCGGCGAAGAGAATTTATCATTCGGCAATGGCCTATACTTTGATAGACGTGTTGAAGGACATCAAGTTCGACCCACTCCGAGACATACATAGACATATTATCGAAATTAATTGACTCGGCAAATTCTGGAGACAACTCAATTTGCGTGCGGCTGCCGAGACTCTTTCACTCCGTGGGTTGCCGTATGTGCTGCACACGTCCGACGCACGCGCACCGACTCTCAACCCAGGCGGCGCGGCTTACGTGCCGTGTGCAACAGGTCTCGCGCTCATCTACGGCAAATGGCTGACACGGGTCACCACGCGCTCGGGTAGATCGCCGTTTACAACCGGTTTCTCACAGTAAAGCTCAACTTTTCTACTCAGTTTTCGGTACACCTCATCACCGGCGACGTATCTTCGATTTCGGGGTATCGTTCGAGCTCACACGGAGCATAACGCGAGTGTTTTCTCGGGCACGCAACACGCGTGATCACACCGGAATGGCTCACGTTCTCAACGGCTATCTCGCGGCGATACAGCGTCGCGGATAGATTCTCTCACCCGGTCGACTCAAGCGATTCTCAGATAATTGTCTTGGCTCACCGGAGTGTGCTCACTCGGACTGCTCATTATAATCATTGTTATTCGGTATCGCTCATTTTTCGGTTCGCTCATAATCGGTCTACTCATGTACAGTGTTTTTTCGCGCGCTTTTACCATCGTTGTGTTATTTAATAAAGAGTTTATTTTCACTGTTAAGATCTGTGTGTGAATTTTATTTTACCCCCCGTTCCGCTATAGCTCACCCGGCATTGCTCAAACAGACACCTGTGGAGTTATTTTCAAAGCTTCTTACATTATGCAATAAAGATATACAGCTTTCAGATCGTTGAGTTAGTTGTACAGCGAATTCGGGATTGCGTTGGCCGAGCAGAGCGGGACACTCGATTTTGCGGAGAGTCCGGTAGAGAGGGGCACCGACTCCAGGACCTCGGATACAATCAAGTTTTCAGGGTCAGGCGTATCGTCACTCTGGGTCAACTCGATGGGGTATAATGGAGGGACACCGTTGTACGGTCCGGCAGTGCGGGGCACCGGAGCCCTGCACTGCCTTCGAAGGAGATACTGCGTTTATGTCGTGATGGTGATTATGCCAGATTATTAATATGACGGTATTGAGACGGTAGTCTCAAGCCCAGTAATATCGCCACGATCTCTGCCTTACCGACTAGAAACCCGATTGCTGCACTATCGACGTGAGGTTCGATCCCTACACCAACGCACGAAATATCGATCTCCACACTATCGATCCGAGGCCGGACGATGTCGACTCCGACCATACGGCCGCTGATCCAGCCGCCAAAAAAATCTTACGTCACAGGCACGAAGAAAGGCTATCGAGTAAGGCCATGTGCATATGGCCAGAGTGGTATATAAGCCGCTCCGGAAGATGAAGAAAGCACTTTTGTTCAAACGGCAGATTAAGCTAGACCGTTATCCGAACACATGCACGGCCATCGCCCGTGAACTTAGTACGCGGAAGAGTCAGCCCGAATATTCTCTGCCCAACAGCACCCTCTAGACAAAACTTTTGGTTGCCGATAAAAGTTTGGCTTTAATCGACTAAACCTGGATAACTACAAGATGCTGCGAAATATACAATTTTTGAGCAAAAGGCGTCTTATTAGTTCTTCTTGACTTCTAGATTTGTTGACTCTTGAAAGCCAGAAAAAATCCTCAGCACCGATTAAAGCACTTTAATCAACAAAAATTCAATAACTACGCCCGGCAAATATTTAAATAAAAATAAATAAATCTTCAAAAAAATTATAATAATTAAATAAAATAAGGTCCAATGTAAGGATCTTTTGCATTCGACTAAAGCCCTGCTTTAGTCGACAGAATCCCGTGGCTGAAAAGAGGCTACCAAAAATCCAACAACTCTTTGCATTCGACACAAGCTTGGCTTGAGTCGACAGACTCCCGACGCTAAGAAGAAGCAAGTACCATTCAGCTCCCGGAGATCGGCGGAATCCTCTAAGGTTCACGAGATGTAAGAAACTCTCGAGTCGAGCTCCCATTTTCAGTTTGAAACGAGCTAATTTAATTTGATATTTTTCTTTTTTCCATACAGTTTTTCCAAACACCAGCGCTGGCGACTGCCTTTGGAGACATTGCCAACAATTTTTGTCTGGGTTACCCTATCGTCAGAAACGAGCGCCGGCAACTACTTTGGGAGACCTTAGTGACCGCTTTTGTCTCATTTCTATCATTAGGGATGAACTTAAAGAGTAGGATTTTGTAAGAATGACCTATCACTCCACGACAGCGCCTGCTTCCCCTTTGGAGATATTGGTAATCGCTTTCGTCTCGCGGTGGACTGATAAGGATTGGTTTAGGTAGAGACACTGCAAGATGACGCATCATCTGACAACAGCGCCGGCAACCGCCCTTGGAGACGGCGGCAACCAGCTCACCTAGCGGCACTTTTGGAGCAAAACCGTAAGCCTCCAAAAGTGACACGTTATACTATAGATATTCGTTTATACGGAAAATCCTGAAAAATGCCCTTGGTTGATAATATCATATGAAATTTCTACGTCGAACAATTTATTATTAATTTTGATTAATTTTTTATAGTATGTAACAGGAGCTTAGCTTCCTTACAATAATTTTCGGATTCGTACGCTTCCTTTAAAGGACTGGGCACTCAAACAAGGGATTTCGGGGACTCGAGCATCGAGGAATTCATGATGGTGTGTCAGAGATTATTCTTATAAGCAAATAATGTTCTTTATTGGCAAATTACAGGCTTCGTTGTGATTTAACCCTTTTTCTTTTCCTTTTAATCGGATCTTTTTATTCTCGATATTCAGAATGTTTTATCAAATCCAGTGTGTTGGTAATATAATAGGTGAACGTAATTATTAATATATTCGGATCCTAGATATCGTTTCAATTTTTATTTTATTTTATTTCTTGCCGTTCGGAATAGTTTAGCAGAAAAGATTTTATTTTCGTGGCGATCGCACTACGCAGGCGCGAGCAGCTTCTCGGCAGTCGCGAAATCTAGCTGGTTGCTGCGCTCGCCTGTCCGCACGGTGACGTCACGGCAAACGACGGTGACAGCTCTTTCACCTCCCGATTTGCAATTGGTGTTTATTCGCAGAATCGAAGGTTTTACCTTACTTTGATGGCAGATAACCCTTCAAAGGGAAGTGAACTTAGACCTGGGCGGGCCCTTTAAGTGCCCTTGGTGTCATAATTTTGGTCCTCCTGATACTTGCCGCGTTCCGACCGGTCACTTTGGTCACTTTACCAAACTGCAGCGAATATTGATTAATTTTATAAATTTATCATCTCACGTCGATTGAAATCGTGTATAGGGCCCATTTGACATTTCACAAGGTTTCCTTCTTCTCGCATCGGCTTCTCAATTCCTACTGCTGGTTAACAAGTTTATAATTCCGACTAGCATGAATTTTCTAAGTCCCAATCGACACACTTTTATGAGCCCAAATTGGAATAAAATTTATAAGTTCATTTTGGCACAACATTTGTAAGTTCAGTTTGGCACAAAATTTATAACTTCATTTTGGCACAAAATGTATAAGTTCATTTTGGCACAAAATTGATAAGTTCAGATTGGCACAAAATTTATGAGTACAGATTGGCACAAAATTTATAAGTTCAAATTGGCACAACATTTATAAGTCCAGATGACACTGATTTTGTAAGTCCATTCGGTACGAGAATTTATAAGTTCTCACGGCACAGATTTTTACAAGTCCAAATGGGCACAAATTTTAGAAGTCCAAATTGGGGACAGAAATTTATAAGTTCCACTGGACACCAAATTTTATAAGTCCTTACGGCACGAAATTTTATAACTCTAAATTCGATCAAAATTTATAAGTCCAAACTGGCCCAAAATGTATAAGTCCCTTTTGGCACAAGTTCATTTTATTTAACTTTAATCACTTTTTCACTTTTCACTTTTCACTTATAATCCTAGAGAGCTGACCGATGGTAAAGTAGATCCTTGAACTGACGATCGACTGCTGAAATCGCCATCTTTTATACCCTGATTTTGGACTCCCATTCCGTCGGTTCTGCAGGGATTTGGCGGACTCGCATCTGCGTGCGGTGGCCTGATTATTAATATTGCGGTTGGTAGACAGCCTCTTCGTCTTCTACCCTCCAACCCCGGATCTGTATTGTAGTGGGGATCATCCGGCGTTACCTGCTGAGCGAATAGTGTGCTCGGTCGGTGCCGTATGCAATTCTCATGTCGTCACTTTCGTCCAATGATCGGTACCGATTTTCCCTCGCTTTTGATTTATCCCGACCTTGAGCGTAGTTCCTGGTAATTTCGCCGGCGCACTACTCTGTTTCCGAGATCTCGATGTTCTTAAGCTTCTACGCATGCGCGTCCCTCGGTATTGATCGAGCCATCGCTCGATCCCGTCGGATGGCGCCACTTGTCAGTGGGCTTGTCCGACTGGCTCTGCTCTCCACTGTTCAGTGTCTCCCGGGCTCTCGCGGTGTTTGCCACCGGGGCTCTCGGGGGAATATATTTATGAATGTGTGGGAGTTACAAGTAATTGAATTTGCAAAAATCTTTTCCTCATTAGTAGTTTTTAAATATTTCCCAGTCAATGATCATTTTAAGCGGGAGAGCCAGTAGCTCTTATGATTCGGGATTTATCCAGTTAAGGGTTAGAACTCAAAAGAATTATAATCGCAAGGTTTATTAGGACAACATTTATTATAGTTTATTAGAGAAATGTTCCTAATACGGTATTAGAACAATGCTTATTATCGTTTACTGATGTTCCGTAAAGTTTATTACAACAATGATCATTAGAGTTTATTACCAATCGTATCAAGTATACCTTGTGCACTGGTCTACCCGTGGAAGAACTTCAACTTGTGTTAACCTAGTAGTATTACTTACTACTGAATTGCGTGCCGTTGGTCAAATAACTGTAAAAGTAATCGAACTGTAACGTAACCAAGCATACAGAAATAGGAGTTCCGAAGAGACTGGTGGGTGCCTGCTCTCGGTTCCTTATATATGGGTAGAAGAGCAGGCATACCAGCTGAATTTTGTCGGTGTCAGATATTTCGTCGTATTGCTAATTGTTTAAACAAATCTCGTTTCACCGATCACTTTGGTCTCGTGATTAGAGGACTAGCCTAGAGAATAAAGTATCGGGAGGTCTTGGGTTCGAATCCCGGTGCCGTAGTCTTGCTGGCAGAAAAATATCTCGATGCGATGTAGCTTCTGGCATCTATCGCGCGATAGCCGATACATGTTCAGTAGACGTCCAATGTCTACAGCCAGTAATCGACGTGACGTAGCTCGAGCGCCGTGAAGCAAACCTAGAAGGCCGACTGTTACTGACATCCAAAAGTACAGTTAACGTTCACTTATATTGGGTAACCCCCAAAGTGGTACGGTTCCCACCAAAGGTCCCGTTGCTAATAACCATAGAAGTTGATGCGACGTTAAATAATAATAAATAATAAAAAATAAAAAAATGCTCGTTTCCTGGTAGGCTAGTCGTAGGCTGTTATCGATAATTTCCCAATAAACGACTCGGCAATTCCTGAGCTGGTTATTGCCTAAATCCTGCGTTAGATGCCGAGTCGCTAGCGATTGCTTAAATCCTGACTCGACTGTACGGTGAATTTCGTTATTATTTTGCAACGATGCGCGCTCATCGCGTGTTGATGCATACTTCGATTACGGTGCAATGACCTTGCGTTGATAATCGAGGCATCGAAATACTCGGGGTACAACAAATAGTTATCTAATCTTAATTCACGAAGTAAGTGTGGCACCGTTTTGCGAAGATTCGTGTTTCCTGCTCTCGATCACATTTTTAAACTTTCTAACGTTTGTCGCGCCTTGGTAATGAATCAAAGAAACAATCGTAATACCGTACTTATTTGCTGCTAGTACAATATCTTTAAATGTCCTAACGATGATTTCCCATTTTTCCTTGGAATGACAAAAAGAATACAAAATGCATTGTTTCCAAGCGTCCTGTGTTCCTTTTAGCATCCAGACCATCGCGTGATTTTCTATTTGCAGTTGACGTTCATACCCGGTGTCTACAAATTCACCAATGGCTCCAGTGCTACTAATGTTATCTAATGAAAGCCTGAGAGAGGTTTCATCGAAAACTAAAATATAGTACTTTGCTTTTTTGTCTTTCATCCGACTGATTTTCTCGCTAATCACTTCAAATATAAAGAGACAGAATCTGGTTTAAATAGTGATTCTGTTTACGAGATTACGCAATGTTTGTAGACTCGGTACAGAAAAAATGTTTTTCGAAAAACTATAAGCTTTCGTATTTCGTTGATACAAAGTTAACGCAAATACTTGTCTTCAATAGTGTACTGTCGATAGCACTTGTTACGTATTACGTTTATTTATTTATGATACACGGGATAAAACCCTTTTTAACTACCGACTGTCCGCTAGGGTAAACATTTGTTGATTTTGATTTAAGAATTTGTTCAGTTGCCGCTGAGGCGCCGGTACTGAGCCATTGACGTGAAGAGCCGCGGTAGAAATAGCCAACTTTTGGATAATGACCTGAAATAGTTAGACTTGCCGGGACGTCGAGTTTTATGGGCTGGGGGGAGCGTTGTTGCGTGGCAAAATTGCTGCGTCAGAATAAACGCAATTTTTCGGTAAAGTACGCGCTCGACTGTGCCTGGTCGTGACTCCAGGGCGGCTCTGCCGGTCAGGGAATATTACAGGCTCGCGATTATTATTATTAATAACGGCATCCAATATTTTTCATGCACACGTCCGAGCGGATGGGTAAGCTGCCCGCGGAGAGCATGGAGATGGTCGCAGCGTCGAGACGTCAAGGGATCGAGTCAAACTGGACTCAGCCACACGGAGGCGCGAAAATAAAGATGCTATCTCATCGTACCGAGGACGGGGTTAAATGTCACTGGCAGCTGAGTGTCGCACTCCTGGATGCACAGGTACCGAAGATTTCGGCTCGTTCACGCCTACGTCCAAAAAAATGCGGGCTTTGTCCGATTATATCTCGATGCTGAAGTCGGAATTGATGCCGTCGCCGTAGAGGAAGATGCATCCCGCGTTACGCCGGGCATCAGGCGTAGCAGCGGGTTCCGGGTAGGGCGTTGCCGTGTCAGACGCTTGTACCAAGCGATCGGCACCTACCGTCGCAACAGAGACTCGGGAAGAGGTGCCCACGTAAATTGCTAATTTAGAGCGAAGATAGTCCTCGGTAGCAATTAGGCGGGGTAGGGGGAATCCGAGCGAGCGTGAGAGTGACCGTTGTCCCGAGGCATTTTTCGCTGTGGCGCGACCCCGCACGAACGGCTTATTGTCAAGGCGTGTGGTACGAGGAAGCGAGACGGTTTCTCCTCGCGTTAAACAGGCTTCGAAGCCTTTAAGTGTTGGATCTCGGCATGGGGGTTGACCCCTATAAAGGTCGTTGTGAAACCGTACAGTTTGCAGTAAATTCGCGGTAAATTTCGTTGCGTGCCACCCTGGGTGTCGGGGCCATGAAAAGGGTAAAAATTCGTGTCGTCGGAGCAAGCAGTTCACCGGCGGTTTCCTGTGCTCGATGGTTTGACATTTTATATTGGGTTCTGGAGCCGGGAATTATCTGTCGTGGATTAAAAGCCTGAAACTGACCGACCTATCGAGAGCCGTCGTGCATCGCGAACGGGTGGTGTGTGTGCGTGTCCAACAAGCGAGGTGTGAGGGACTCGGGATTTGTTGAGCCGGAATTCATAATCGGTTGTAGAGTGTCAAAAATAATGTCATGCCGTCAAGTTGTGACGGACGGATACCACGATTTCTTGGGAAGGTTTTCCCCCGGGGGTTGCCCCCAGTTTCCTTCTGTTGACGTCATGCGTATCATATGAATACAATTCTTAAACATCTCCGGTAATGTTGGCTATGTGATTTATTTATTGAAGAAGGATTGAACGCCCTCAGCAGCCCTCTCTGCCCTCGAGATTGTTAGCAGCGAGACGGGAAAACATCTGTTTTCTTCCGGGCATGGACGCATATGCCTGGCGCCCAATAAAATAAATAAGGAGCGTAAATTGTAGCATTGCGGCGAGAAACCATAGATAGATAGATAGATAGATAGAAGCGTTTATTCCGTGTTCTGGGGCCGCAACCCCCTAAGAACATCGTGCCAGTACATAGCAAGCAACATAAAACCAAGAACAATGACAGAGTATAATAGAAGTAGTAGCATAAAAATAACAGAATAATAATAAAATAATAATAAAGTAATAGTACAGAAGCAAAAGCATAGAAAACAGAAAATAATACAGAAAAAGCATAGAAATACAGCGAAAGCATAGAAAAGAGAATAATAATACAGAAAAAGGTAATACAGCAAAGAGATAGCAGGAAAAATACAATAATAATGAACCCAGCGCAAGCGAGGCTAGCCCATCCCCTCAAGCAACAGGGCCATATAGGCCCGCTTAAACAGCCCAACCGAGCCGAGCCGCCTGATCTCCGGCGGGATGGAGTTCCAGAGGCGAGCAGCCGAGGCCACGAGGGACCTCCGCAACCCCTCAGTCCGGCAAAAGGGCACAACGCAGTCGACACTGAGCGCTGGCCTTCGCAAGCCCCGATCGAGGACACGAACCGGCAGCCCGATCCTCTCAAACAAATACCCCGGCCGTCCATCCGCACGCACCGCGAACACGACCTAGGCAAGAAGAAGCTTCCGACGGTCGATGATTTTAAGCCATCCTAGGCGAGCCAAATAAGGCGTGACGTGCTCGTCCCGCCTTGCACCAACCACAAAACTCACCCCTCGATTGAAGCTCCTCTGAAGGACGGACTCAACCTCCATCGGAAGGTCCGTCAGCAGCAGGCAACAGTAGTCCAGGTGCGGAAGAACCAAGGAGGCGACCAAGGCTCTCCGCACCGACGCTGGCAACCGACTGCGACACAGCCTAAGCTGATAGACGATCGAATGGACCCTCCTCGCAATGCGATGGACGTGCTCACGCCACACCAGAGACCGATGCAGACGGACCCCGAGGCACGTCACCGACTCCGAGAAGGGCACGACGTCCCCCCCGCCCCCCACAAGAACCGGCGGCACGTCCCGCGCAAGCAGCCGGCTCACAATCCGCGCCGACCCGAAGAGCATCGCCCTCGTCTTCCCAGGGTTGAGACGCAAACCACAGCACGCACTCCACCGACCCACAGCAGCAATGGCACCGTTTATGCGGCCGATGTATTCCGGCAGCTCAAACGGGAAACACCGGCAGTAGATTTGCAGGTCATCCGCATAAAAACTGTAGCTGCAGCTCGGCACAACGTCTCCGAGACCTTGAACGAAGATGGAAAACAACAAGGGCCCGAGGACTGAGCCCTGAGGCACCCCCGAGCGAAGGGCCTCCCAAGCAGAGCGAGCCCCCTCTCGTCCCCGCACAGCCTCAGAACGCCCACCTAGGTAGCTCTCAAACCAGGCCACAGCAAACGGCGCAAAATTCAGCCTGACGAGTTTTCCGAGCAGGATACTGTGATCCACACAGTCGAACGCCTTGGAGAAGTCAAAAAAGACTATCGGCATTACAAGTCGCTGATCAATGGCCTCACGCGCATCCTCCACAATCCGCAGCAACGCCGACTGAGTGCTGTGCGACGTCCTGAATGCCGACTGGAAGGGATCGAACAGGCTCCAGCGCTCCATATGCTGAACCACCTGATCCGCCACAAGACGCTCCAGGATCTTCGAGAGGCAGCACAGCAACGAAATAGGCCGATAGTCCGCCGCCCCCACAGGAGACTTCACCTTCGGAACCGGACAAACAAGCGCCCGCTTCCACCGATCTGGAAAGACCGAGTTAATGAGCGAGAAATTATATAGATGCAGAAGCTTCCCACCGATTACCGGAAGCGCCGCAAGGACCATACGCATCGACAAACCGTCAGCCCCCGCAGTGTTAGCGGAAGGCCTTGCCAAAACCTTACGGAGAGCCGCCGCCTCAACTGGAGCGAAGGCAAACTCAGAGCCAGGAAGAAAAGGCCCCACCGGAACCGCCACACCGCCAGACAGCATGCCACCCGAACCAGCCGATAAAAAATGCACGTTGAGCTCCTCCAAGGAGACAACAGGGTCCACCGCCGCCTTCCTGCCCGGCAGAATCCCAAGCTGTCGCACCAGGCTCCAGAATCCGCTGACTCCTCAGCCGCCGAGAACGCAGATACGTAGAACGCGTCCCTCGCCGCCCGCAGGTCCTTCTTCAGCTCGCCTCGACACTGCCTGAACTCCATCTCCAAGCGCTGGGTCCTGACCTTGCGAAACGCCCGGCGAAGCCGATCCCGCCGCCTCATATGCTCAAGCAGCTCTCCCGTAAGCCACGGCGCCACCCGACGCCTCAGAGTCACCCTCTCCTCCGGCGCATGCACATCCAGGACCCGAGTAACAGCCTCGTTCAACAGCCGAACCTTGTCATCCGCCGAGGCAGACTCGTAGAAAGGCCGCCAATCCTGCCCAGCCAAATCCCGACGAAACGCCGCAACGTCCATTCGCCCAAGACCACGCCCGAGGAACGATTCAGCCACTCGCCGAGGCGCACTGACAGCGTACTGGACATAAATAAGATCATGCCGGGAAAGAAAAGGCACCGGATATTGCCCAACGTCAGCTACCCTGGAGGCATCCGAGACGAAACAGAGGTCAATCCGGGTACTAACAGAAGCTGTATGGTGAGTCGGCCCATGCTGCACAAGATGAAGTCCACTCGAGGAGACGAAGTCCAGGAGACCCCGAGAGCCGGCCGATAACACATCAACATTGCAATTGAAATCGCCCATGACAATCACATGCCGGAAATCGGGAAGAAAGGCGGCGAAAACGTCCTGAAACTGCTGCAGGGGCAGCCCCCGCGGCCGATACACAACACCAAGCAGAATCTTCGCTCCGTCGAGAACGGTGACCTGAAGAAGCATGAACTCCGGCTCTCCTCGACAACCGGCTGACTCCGCGACGACCCTCGCGCGCACATCTTGACGAACGTAGACCCCGACGCCTCCACCCAGGACGCCAACCCGATCGCGACGCAAGAGCGTGTAGCCGCTCAACACAACCAAAGAGTCCGAAATCTCCGACCGGAGCCACGTCTCGCTAAGGCAGATAATGTGGTATGCACGCACAGCAAAATGCAGCCGAAACTCATCGAAGTGCGGGTAAAGCGACTAGCAGTTCACGTGGCACACCGCCAACCAAGACGACGACGACGAAGTTCCACTAGCCATAGTTTACAAGACGCACCTTCTCCGAGATCCTCCTCCGCAGGATCGGACAATCCACCGCATCCGTTGCAGCATGATTAGTCGCAGGGAGCTTCGCAGCTCTGCAGTTGACACACACGGGCGGCTGCTCGAACGCCGAGCACCTCCGAGTCTCGTGAGCCCCTGCACAGCGGCAACAGCGCGGATCATGATGGCACTCCGCCGCAATATGACCAAAATTGCAGCACCGGGAACACTAAAGGACTCGGATATGATCCTCCACATAACAGGCGTTCCAGCCAAGCGAAATTCCTGGCAGCGCAAGCAACCCCTTCCGATTCTCCGCCGACGTCTCCATCACACACCGCGTAAATCTCCGCCCCGCCGCCGGATAGACGTACACGACCCTCGTGCCCTCCACGTTACAGCCTTGCAAATTCAGCTCGCCACAATCGCATCGCGAGACATCGCCGCCGGAACATTCCCCAGACGAAGCCTCGGGTTGAGCTTGATATCATCCTTGACCTGAAGTCCCGCCTTCCGAATCGAGTCAAGATCCTTCAGCCTCTGAAGGTCCCCATCACAAGCATGCACCCGCAGCCCATTGTTTCGCACCCGAGAGATGCGGGAGATTGTTATTCCCAGGGCCACAGGGTCCACAGAGCCCTGCAGAGCCTGCCGTGTGGCTTCACCAGTAGTGAAGCGCGCCGCATCCGCCTCTCTGGGCTCGATAATCACCCGATTTTCAGGGCCCCGCGGCACGGTGACCGTTGGACCATTCGGGTACCGAATCTGGGCCGGACCATCCCCCGCAACAGCCTCCGCAAATGTGCGACCAAAGATCCACACGCGACAACAGCTTCGAATTTGGCCAGCAACTGCAAGTACGCCGTTGAAACGGCATGAAACTTTTCGTGGTAGGTCTCCAAGCAAACCTCGGCCGTCCTTCGTACCATACCATACCATACCATACCAAACCATACCATAATATAAATGAGTCCAAGTTTTCCGTTTTTACTTTTCTCCTTGCAATTTTAACCGCCGTTCTGCGCGTTTCGAAGATGAGAGGCTGCGGGTGTTCGGTGCAATATAACGGCGTTCCACATACCATTAATTCCCATTTCGTAGTTATGCGAAAGTTATATCGCCCAAAATTACGGTGTATACGATGAGTGGGGTATAGCGTCTTGGCGAAGCCTTCATACAGTACATTGTATTTATTATAGTTGGAACAGTCTTCGGGAAGAGCATTTCAGAATGTATACCCCCTGTTGTACCTTTTTACATGCTTCATATCCAATTTCATTGATATATTCTATGGCTCCTCATACGACTACCGCATTGTGCGAATTCATGCTACAGTGACATATCGTACGTTGAATTGTTATATCCGCAGAAACGCAGGTAGCTAATCTGTGTTTCGCTGGCGAGCCGTTAGCTCGTGAGATTCGGGATTTGTCCAGTTAAGGGTTAGAACCCAAGAGAATTAAACACGCAATGTTTATTAAAACAATTATAAAATATTTATTTACCAATTATTATACACTTGGTGTAGAATTACAGTTATCCTACTTCGTAGCTTTTTTACCGTTACTATTATCTAGGGATATGGTATCCCCGTGGCGAGCCCTTACTCGAGAGAAAGGGTACTCGTCGACCGTAACCAACCGTACTGACAGGAGTACTGAGACTGAGGAGTGCCTGCTCTCGATACATTATATATGGTTGAGAGAGCAGGTACGTCAGCTTATTCTCCTCTAAATGTTTGTGGTTTACTTTATTTTAGTAAACAAACTTCTTTCCAAATTCTCGCTTCTTCGAGAACGGAATTTGGAATTTGTTTTGGTTTCGTCACCGTCGCGGTAAGTCGCGAGCAGGTGCTCTAGTTACCGAGTCGCTCGCGCTTGCTTAATTGCTGACTCGACAATTGCTGACTCGATAGTACGGTGAATTTCGGTATCATGTCGCAACGACGCTCGCGCGCGCTCGTCGCGTGCCACTTATACGCTTCGATTATTGCGCAACTCGATTGCGCGAATAATCGAGGCGTCTAGATACCCGGGGTACAACAGTATCAAGATTTTACATTGCATGACATGAGTTTTTGCGCATTCGCTGATCTGTAGCAGTAGCACGAACGTGTTGCTGACGATAGGGTAGTAATATTGAGTCGGATTGACCGGCAATCGTATTCAGTCATAGCTTTCGTACGATTTACCATAGCGAGCGTCAATAGGGCTATTATTGTTCCGGATTTTCCTTTTCTTCAGTGGTTTGGAGATTTCAGTATTGCCGAGGCCGTTGTTTCATCCACTGGTTCATCATGCTGCTCGCCTGTTTATGACTCAGGCTCACTCGGGGGTGGAGTATCTGTATTTTCACCGTGACTGGACGCTTTTCGGATCCCAGCTGGTAAAGTTGACTGTGGATCCCCCGACCTTACTTCCGTGGAAAACGTAGTCTTGGCGTTCTGGTTACTCCTCGATTGGCGGAGAGATTTCTTCCAGGTTGACTACTCTGCAGCTTAAAAAATCCTGCAGGAATGTTGTTATATTCCTTCCATGGACGTAGCGCGTTCTAGCGCTCTTGGAGACGCGTTTTAGTCGCTCGAATAGCCTGGAGTGTGGGGCATTTCCGGTATCCTAGCTTAGCCCGAGTCTATGCTCCCCGAGTAACTAGTCCTCCATGATTGCACTATTGGAAAGTTGATTACCTATGAGTTTCCTTGTAAACATTTTTAAAAGATATGCGTCATACAATAATTTTTGTATATTGAAATGGGACGTACGGGAAGGAACAAAGAAGGGACCGTACGAGCTGGACATTTGCCTCCCACATCAAAAAGCCCCTCCTTAACACTTACGCGATAAGGCTAGAGGGGACCAGGGCCAGAATCCCCACACGAAACCGCGGGGTTTCATAACAGATTACCAAAAGCGTTCCGCCTTGTCGACCTTGCCTCACATGACCTCCGGGTCGTTCCCACTAGCCCGAAATAAAAAAACCAGAGCGTATTTGAGAGGCAGGAACACACAAATCGATCTCATCAGCATCGTAAAAATCGACTCAGCAAGATCGTCTCTGCGTTCAAGCAGGAGCTTCGCTCTCCCTTTTCTCGAGTAAGTGCCTCCTGGAAATCTGCGTGACTTCAGTCTGGGAACTCGTTTCATGGTACACCCCAGCACTGTGCCTGGAAGTTGATGTGTGGTTCGAGCATAAAAAGTAGAATATGTACCTATACGGATTTTCAAGATGGCGACGTCTCGGAGTGAGGAATGCTGGCCGACCGGGCCGCTAGATCGTGCTGTTCGGCGCGAGGGTGGTTGTTCCACTGTCCTTCCGCATCGCAGTACGATGGTAGAGCGTGGTCAGGCTGAGGAGCTGGTGCGTCGGCGGCTGAGAGGGAGAGAAATTGATTGATCATTTATTAATGCCTTAGTTAAAAACTGTTAGGTAATTTTAGAATAGGTATTGAAAAAATATTAACTTAAAATAATAAAGTGATGAAAAAAGGGTTGATAATGCTATATAACAACGCAGAGGTATAAACACAACAGAACAGAACAGAGTGTATAAAAATAAGAACAAGAACTCAAACTAGGAAATTGAGGTGCTTAGAGATAAAAACTAAAAACTAAACACTAAAAACTAAAAATATTGCTGATAAAAAGGAGACCTAGGAAAAAAATGGCCAAGGAAAAAAAGGCCGCACCCATCCGAACACACGCGCCAACACACGCGCACAAACACACGCGCAAAAACAGATGCGCACAAACACACGCGCACAAACACACGCGCACAAACACACGCGCACAAACACACGCGCAGAAACACACGCGCATAAACACACGCGCACAAACACACGCGCACAAACACACGCGCACAAACACACGCGCACAAACACACGCGCCCAAACACACACGCACACTATCGAGTTATCTCTCGTGGTCCCTTTGTTTTGGGGGGATAGAAGAGATATAGCTCTCGATAAATAATTTTCGCCACCATTCGCTGGCTATTTCTTCCCCGGCTATTTTTTCCACGGCCATTTTTTCCTCGGACATTTTTTCCGAATTCCTATTATAATGGGCGGCGTATTCGGTAGCAGAATAAAAAAACCAAGCAAATAAAAATGAAGGAAAGACCACTGCACCGAAACTAACGATGAAAGAAAATGATGATAAAAGTTCGGGACCGAAACATGGAGGCAGATTTGTCAATGGGAAAATCCAAACGTTAGTTAATGCTAAATAGTTTATGTTATATAAGGCAAAGAAATCGTATATTCTGTGACAAGGAGGAAAATGCGTCTTTTCATCGAGTGTGAAGTTTGATGCCTAAGCGAAGCGAGTCCAGAAATTCACACGAGGTTAAAATGCACTTCCTCCCTTGTCGCATATGACATTTTTTTCTGACTACCTTAAAATAACCACATTTTTTGCGTCGCAAAATCGTCATATTGGCCAATGACCATTATTCCCCTGGGAGAAATCGAACTTCCAGAGGGAGTAATTAACCCTAGGGAGTAATGAAATTGTACTGCGCATGCGCACAAGTTAATAATGATCATCGGTCAATAATAGGCTATTTTTCGCCCATATTGCACCTGTTACGTCTTCCAAATTTTCCAAAATATTTCGGGTTCATCTAGGTCAAATGACCGGTTAATTAACAATCAAACTTGAAATTCACTAAAACGCTGAAAATAGTCATTGGCAGGTATAATCATCAAACCCGAAAGGGATGATGAATAAATTTAAAAAAATACCAGATGGAAAAATTATCCACTGGTAATAATAATTAGCCTTCAGGTAAATTGGGTTGGTGTACAGAGGCGACTGTACAGCACAAGTCAACCGGACGAGGCTCGGTAACCTGACCCGCAAAAACGCAGATAAGGATATCGGCGGAACGCTCCTCACGGTTGTCGAACATAGGGCTTGCATGTACGATGCGTGTCACGATGGGCATAATGCTTAGAGCGGCCGTTGAGCGTAATGAGTGCAGCACCTCCTGGACAGAGAATATCGATGAACGATAGATCATTGTTATAGTCCAGGAGGATCATAGATGACGTTATTAATGACGGAATAAACAGAAAACGCAATGATAAGTAACAAACATGAAAGATGGTGAGATATTTTGGGAAATTATTAACAATATTCAGATAAATACAGTAAAGTCAAGTATGTGGAATAATTATTAAGTCAAATCGTCAGGATAAAGATAGAAATAATGGGTTGAAAATACAGGAAATTATAGAAAACAGGAAAGAGATGTGAAATAATTACTACAAAAATTCAGGAGAAAAATCATATAGATATTAAGATAAAAATTCATATCAGCAATTGTTAACTTTGCAACGGAAGCTCGTACAGCTTTCGTTGAAATTTGTATGTTCATGAAATTTGCGATGGAATTTAATTATCAACAAATTACAATGTTAAATGTAATGTAAAGTTAAGAAATTCGGAATAAGTAATTAGTGAATCAATGAAAAGAATCAGGTGATAAGAGTGGGGAGACGAGGCGCAGGCGACATAGCGGTGACGCGAGGTCGTCTGGCACCGAGGTTATTCATTCGCGCGCCCACCGCCCACTCGGCACTTCTTCGCGACCGGGGCACTGACCTCAATCTTGTATTGTACTTAGAGCCATTAACAAAGAACTTGTAAAACCACCTTGAAATATCTTCAAATATCAGTTCTCATTTTAATTCTGTTCGAATAAATCATTCATATATTTCCAAATCATTCCATCGAATCTGAGTTTATTCCTCCTGAAAATCATTTAACCGTCGAAATCATCAATCTGCATCGTTGACACTCGTTGTTGGATTCGATCATCTTCATCATCCGATTCTGATTCGGATTTTCGATATTTTGGAAGGACGATATTTTGGAAAGTCATCATTCGATTCTGACTCGAACATACATTTGGAATTTGGAAAGGACGTTCTATTTCGTGATCAATATTCATCATTCATCAATCGATTCATTCGATCATTCACTCTGAGGTAAAACCATTTAACTTGAATCGTAAATTTAAAACATTATCATCAACATTCATTCATTCATCAACATTTACTTGTCAATAATTTATTTAACATTTATTTGCCATCCTGAAGGGTTAAAATTCTCCTGGTCAATACATATTCATGCTGGTCAATACCATTTCAGCTATATCCGTGTGCGTTCAAGTATTAGGATAGGTCGGGAGAAAACAGTGAGTGAGTGTGATAGCGAAGTGTCCTGAGTCGTGCGTCGAGGATGACGCCCGAGAGAGTGAGATAGCCGTGTACCGCGTTCCATTCGATAGAAAGAGTTGGCATCCAGAATTTTCCTGTTCAGTTTAGAATCATCACTTAAAATCTAATAATTCTGAATTTTTAACCGCGAATAAATTCTTTCAATATTGAACATATACACTCTAGGCCCTATCCCGAATTATTTTCCGAAAGGTTAGGTTCAAAACAGGGCCAAAACCTCGATAAAGCGTCACCTCCGAATAACGTGTAAAGGGAGGGTGAAAATCCTCCTTGACCGAGATGGAGTGAAAATTGCTGATCGGGACGTAACACACCCAAGGAATGTGATGAAGTCGGGGAAAAAATTAATTTTAGCTTAGAATATATTTTATAGAATTCAGATGGATTTATATTTTTAATTAAATTAAATTTTTGTTTTATTGTAATTACATTTAGAAAATATCAACAACGAACGTATTTTCGAGCGGAGTCCATCCCCTCTGGCTGTCGTTGTGTTATACAACTACACCGAATGGTGCGAGAAGAAAGAAAGAAAGAGTATTGTGAACGGGTTGCGAGATGAGAACAGGACAGGCAGCGAGCTGAACGGAGAGAAAAAGACAGATATGAGCGTGAACAGAATGAACAGAAATTGATCGAAAGAATAGCATCGGCGGTTGAGAATGATTCGTCACAAAAAACACATTTCAAATCAAGAACCTGGACAAATCAGCGAAAAAATTACCCTCATGTATAAAAAATTACCCTAATGTACAAAAATATTATTAATTTTTTTATTGTCCGAGTGAAAAGATTAACTACATTTGAAATACGTTTTGTGCATCTGCGATATTAGTTGTGAATTCAAAAAAATCAAGGCATTCATGAAAAATGAAAAAATTAATGGTTTTTTCTCAACAATTTATTTTGTAATCCTTCAGGTACCAGGGATTTTTGCCAATCGCAAATGACCGTGCCTTCTTTTAAGCATAAAAACGATATGAGTGTTCGTAATAAATTTTCTTCTGTGTTATCTAAAACAAGCCCCTTCGGGGCTCGTCTTTTGAGGTTTTGTGGCTCAAACGTCGTTTTGAGGTTTTGTTGCTTAAACTTCGTTTCGAAATTTTGTGCAAACACTGTACAAACATTCAGCGTAAAAAGAATAATTTTTTCATAAAAAAATCTTTAGAAATAATAGTTTTAGGTGTCTAAATGCCTTCAAACTTTTGTGTGCATAATGGGTTTGATTTAATAAAACAATGTGCTGAAGGAGAAAAAACTTCGTTTGTAGAGTTAGTTTTTGGAACAGGGTACGGACATTTAATATAATTTTTAAACAAAAAAAATTATTAAAAAATTGTTTGCAGATCTCCAACCGATTTGAAAATGTATGTGCATTGTTACGTTCCACTTTTAGGCCTAGGGTGATTGCTAGGGGACTTGTGGACGTTGGGTTCGGGACGAGCGAGAAATTATTGGTAGGCGGTCGGTTACTACAAAAATTGATTGTTTATTGAGATTATTGTGTAAATTATGATACAGTTGGTTTCTTCATTGGTGTCTTCTTTGAACAGAAATAGCTGCGCGTAAACTGGAAAAGATATTATTCTTGATCCTAAGTCTTAATCTTAAGTTTTGGCATCGTGCCGGTCAAACAGACCGTACGAGATTACGTACGTAGGGACGTAGTTGAGACAAATATAATTTTAAAAGGTATTTGGGATCGTCGCCAAATTAAGAGTGAAACTCAAGTTTGTTGTACAAACTAAATAACAAGTTTATTCAACGAATGATGATGATTTTTGTCCGTTGGTAATATATCTTGTGACGTGGTACGTCACAGGTCCCTCGCCAAACTCGGCTCGAGTCCGCCGCTCACCGAACGTTAGACATATTTTGTGTAAGTTAGTGTTTAAATTCCCTTTTTTTTTCCTCCCTCCCGTTACCCCTTGTGTGAGTGTGCGCGGCTCGAAGGCAACGTCAAGATTTCCCCCGACAGCCCCAAGGAACAGCCCAACGACCCCGACAGCCCCAAGGAACAGCTCAACGACCCAGCAAGCCCCAGGAACAGCAAAAGAACGAGAGCCGACGTGTTGACGCCGAGGAAGGTAGGAGGATCGTGGACGAGGGGAAAAAGCCCTGTGAAAGACCGTCCGAACCAGCCTCGAAAAGTCCGCCGAAAAGTCGCCACTGCCCGCCCCGCCTGTCCGCTGCCGCTGTGATCATCGACGCACGACATCGATTGACGATCCAGCGACACCTCTGTCGCCACCCCTCGCCGTCCGGAGGAAACGCCCGTCCATGACTCCGATTACCGACCAAAGCCGACGCACAGGTGCTCTCGTTCCCCACCATCATCACCAGCGCCAGACCCGTCGATGAAGAAGAAGACATCGCCCTGCCCCCTCACTCTCCCCGGACTCTCCGAGCCGAGCCGCGTGGTGTACGACGTGTGTTAGATCGGGTGTCCGTAATTTTAAGAGAAATTGTATCGTTCGACAGCCGAAAGCGAGTAAAAATCCTCCCCAAATTTATAAGACGACTCGGCTGTCCATTGTTAATTCCGACTCCGTGTAGGAGAGTAAAACCCGCCCATTACGACGACTCAGTGATAGCCAAGGAATACGATTTGGACCATTGTACGGAACTTTATAACGACCGAGGCTATCCACTGATTTGAGGAAATATTGTAACCAGGATCTGAGTGCATTGAGTGAGTGAACCCCGACGACCCGTAAGTTTTTGCCCATATTTTTCCCGACCCTGTTTGACCCTTTTTCCTCCTCCGAAACCCCGTATTTTTGGTAGAAATTATTCAGAAAAGACTTTGCCTCGTGGTCGACACGTGGTCGACGTCCTTTGTTACACGAGCAAAGAGAGATATCGCGCGCGTGGTGAGCGGCGTAAAAGGCGTAAAATTCATGATAAGTGATAGTTTATTTAGTTAAAGCTTTTCCCTTCCCTCCCGTTGAACCCTTAAGACATTTTTGTATAATTTAGCCTGTACCGAGGTAATAGTGTAAGAAGCCGTCGGATTCGTGTACCCTCCCCCCCTGAGCTCTCTCCCCTCTCCCGAGCTAGCTGGACTGTCCGCAAGACAGAGATATTTTTCAAGTACAGAGTTTTTTGAGTTGCGTTTTTTTGAGAAGAGATCCGTGCCGTCTGCACGATCTATAACGGTGCTACACCGTCACAGTAGCTGGCGCCCATTTGAGTCATTGGAGTCGTTTTTTATTTTGTATTATTTGATTTTCGTGCAACTTTTGCCTGACCAGCTTTCCCTTACGAACCCCCTCGAAGTTCCATTGACTGTCCCACAAAGCCCCCTCAAGATCCCCATAACTTCCCCAAATTTATCCCGAATATTTCCCCCTTTTGCAGCCCCCTTTATTAGCGCTTTTTGATAATTTTGAGCCAATTGCATTTTTATTTTTTCCCGAGATTATTGTTAAAAAGCGAGTATTATTGCCCCGACTATTCCCCCCCCCCCCCTTTTTCCCCCGGATTATTCTTTGCAACTGTCCAGTATTTTTCAGAGATTATTTAGGTTATTATTCCCGTTTTGCTTGCGTTTATTTTCGACTGATTAGTTACCATTTTTCATTATTTTTTCGTTGTCGATTTATTATTTTTGGGTTCTGTCTTCGACGTACCCGTAACGGCGTCGAAGCAGAAATTATTATTGTTATTTTCCGTTTGACCTTCGGCGTACCGGTAACGGCGCCGAAGCTGTATTTTTTATTTATTTTTATATTTTCGGTTAGACTCTTCAACGTACCCGTAACGGCGTTGAAGAGAGAATTATTACTGTTATTTTTTTGGTTTGGCTTCGACGTACCCGTACCGGCGTCGAAGCGGTCACTTTTGTAATTATTTCTCAACCCTTTCAAGTTCAATTTTTGTTATCCTTTCGCATTATTAAAATTATTGTTATTATTGTTCCCCACGAGTATTATTTTTATCTTGTTTGACCCCCCCCCCCCCCTTTTTCCCGCCCGTTGCACGATATTGGCCCAATTTTTAGTTTACAACTTTATCGATGATTTCGCCCGTCCCACGGGGAATATAACATCACAATCTTGATACAGTTGTGAGATTCTTTGACCATGAGCCTAACTCTGAGACCAATCTCTCTGTTCTCTAGTCGAGTTCAGACTGACTATTTCCCGATCGCGATCCGCGAGGTGCAAATTGATACGTCTGCGATTTTATTATACTTCCTATATTTCGACATCGAGAATCGGCTATCGTTCGATTCTCGCTCAGCACGATTTGTCAATCCTGGGTGCATTAACCGGGCGTCATCCGATACTTACTCGGCAAATTCCTAAGCGTGTCGGCTTCGCGACGCGGTGGATTTGCCAGTAAGTATTTCCCAATTATTTTCCGTTTAAATTTCTTTTTATTTAATATTTAATCTTTATTTAGTATTTCTTTAATTTTAATAGATAAAATAATTCGGGGTACAACAGCGGCATCTTTATCGCTGGTTTCTCACGAATGTCATGTATTTACTTTAACAATTGATGCAAATTATATTCTGAAAAACAGTAAGAAATTTTTGACATTGGTAGAGATTCGAACCCCGTACCTTCGACTTGTAGTTTGCGGCAATATCCACTCGGCTATTCAATAGTTGAAAACAAAACTTTGGAAACTTATAAATTGGGCGTGGTAGACTCTAACACATTGTTTTGTGAGTTGTAAGTACATAATGTTTCATGCATAGGCATATTTACTACGATGATACGCAAAAAATCTTTTTCGGCGACGCCTTTTATTTGAAGCACAAATATACTCTGAGAACCAAAATTGTCACATGTCTTCGTTATGTCGTTTTTTTTCTTTTCACAAAGCTTCTTCTATAATAAAGCATATTCTGAAATGACTTGGTTTTCTCGCAGAGAACACTTTGTGTGTGAAACGAATTTAAAAAATCAGTTCAACTAACATTTTCCATAAATTCAACACATTATAAAATTCCGACAGCTAAATTGATTTTAACGTATTTCAATCTTCATAATTCTTTGAGCCCCATGACGCTAAAAAAATCAACAATAGCAACAAATTTATTCTATTCAGGGCAACAAGTTGTTGAGTTTGATAAACAGTTTCTATCGCCAGTTCATAAGATTTTGAATTTGCAAGCATACATTCTGGATGATCATATATTTCATTTATATTTTTCGATGTACAATCGATATGTTTTAAATATAAAATCAACATATTATTGGATATGTGTTTCAATATATAGACATGTCATCAAAATTATATAAACCATATGGGAAGTATATATACGATTTATAAGAAAATATATAAGAGCAAGTATATTACAGCGTGTACTCTTCAAGTATACTATCTTTTATATCCATAATATACAATATTTCGGAGAAATATATTAAGTATAAAAATAATACATCTCGGATATATTTCCGAATATACTTTATTTCCATGGGGGTCGTGACGTCGATGGCCGGACTTCGCTTCCGCTTTTGGCTGCGGCGGCCCGATCAGCGTACGGTACTAGCCGATGGGCCACCTGCGAATCACGCAGTTCGTCGATCCGGTGGAGATATTGCGCCAGACACGCTCCTGCGTGCGGTAATTTGTCCCGCGAATCGTATCCCTCACCGCACAGTACGCAGATAAAAAATCCGCCGTACCCGCGACTCGACATAAGACGACGCTCGTAGCACTGTTCGTAGCACTTGCCTTGCAGCGTTGTATACGCGATCTTGTAATCCATTTTATAACATGGATCACAAAATAGACACAGTTATTCGGGGAAATTCTTGCGCACACACAACACTCGTAAATAATAGTTTTGAATGTTTTTAATCGTTTAATACGTCCCGCAATTATCCATCCAAAGGTTCTCCCCTGTTACACACCGTCTCTGTACGTGTCGCACAGTCACAATCTTCAGAAAAATCTCGAAGGCGAAGTGCACTCGCGCGCGACCGGAACTAGTTTGAATTCGATAATTGCCGTCGCCAAGCTTCACGCGATCTGCGGCGTGACCTGGTGGGAGGCATTAGGCTCCCGCAGGGCCGTCCGTCATTCAATCCTGCACTAGGTCTTGCGGTGGAGGTGAGCGCGAGGATGTTTTGCTTCGACGCTCGACTCCACTTGAGATAAGGGCGTCTTTCCTCGAACCGTCCGAGACTGCTGAGTCCTCACCCCGACGCGAGACACCGAGCGAGCGATAACTTTGTTTCAACTGTGGTAATGATTGAGTCACTTGGCCACACTCGATACTCGCTTGGCGTTTCAATTTTATTTATTCGGGCTTTGGTTTCCTGCTGTACACTGCACAAAGACCCGAGACAAAATTCCAAACCCTCACACGGAGTAAATACACCACGAATGTTCATGCAAGAAAAGCCTGAATAGTGAGCCCAATAAGGAACAATCGGCGCTGTTGACGTTTATCGCGTCGATGAGTGCCGGTTTCCCTCGATGATTTATCGGATTCTTAAGTTTCTTCAAATAATTCCTGTCCCAGTGTTGTAGACATATCCAGTAACTCTGGCACCATGATCAAATTATCCAGCAACATGTACTTTTTACAATTCCGTTCATACGGCATACAACATGTTTGTACAATAAATTGACCCTTGCCGTAGAGATTCGAAGCGAGCATAGAATTTACAATATTTTCTGTCTTTCTTGGTCGTAGGCTTCGCGATACGCGTCACGCTTCGGCGCACCGCGCGACGTTCGAATCTTTACGACTCACAATTATTATTTTTCTTCCGCACATCATTCATATGCCAGCTTAACCTTGTCAAAATGTTTTCGAATTCTAACTCCGTTAAGGGCTTCCAAAATGACATTATTTTGGTCGGAAATTTCTATTATTTTATATGACCCGTGATATTGACAATCGAATTTTCCCTTTCGCGGTTCTTTTAAAACGTAGACGCGATCACCTACCTTGCCTTCGAAAGGACGGACCTTTTGATCATAAGAGAATTTCGTACGTTCTTTGGCTTCATTGAGATTTTCTCCCGCCATCGCGTGTAATTCTGCCAGTCGCTTTATCAGCGCGATGGTGAATGAATTATAAGTCTCTAAATTATAAGTCTTTAATTTACTGCCTACCGGAAATTCACTCGGTAGCCGAGGTAACTTCCCGTAAACAATTTCGTATGGCGTAAAATTTGTTGCCTCGTGCATGCTACTATTAACATTATGTGGCTTCTTTCAAGTGCTCCGTTTGTTCGCGAACGATGCCGGGAAGTATTTAACAGTTGTATTCCGAATATTTTCGCAATTTCTGCGAAGAGGCTACTGGTGAAGGCCGAGCCTCGATCCGTAAAAATCGCGCGAGGCGCACCGAATCGCGCGATTAATCGTCGCGCCATAGCCTCGGCGATAGTCGTAGCCTTGAGGTCCGGTATCGCCTCGGCAATACTATATTTCGATAGATTGTCCTGCATGGTCAGAATATGTTTATTTCCATGCGGAGTTGTCGGCATGGTCCCACCGTGTCGAGGGACACTTTATCGAACGTGTCGGCCGCTGTATCAGTCAGCAGCATCGGCTCACGAGTTTTGGCTCGTACAAGCTTTTGCTCCTGACATCCCTTGCACCGTCTAATATAATTTTGAATTTCATTGCGGAGTGAGGGCCAATAAAAACGTTCCCGAATTTTTCGGTAGGTTTTTGTTACCCCTCGATGACCTCCTACTAGGCTCGAGTGAAATTCGTCGATTATCTGAGGGCGATCTTCTGCCGTCGGTACTTGTAAGCCGCCATAACAGACAGTCACACCAATCCCCGATTTCCCGAATATTTCATGCAGGATTTCAACAATCAGTCCACTCGCCAAATCGTCGGAAAAATCTCCCGGACGTGAAATTCGAAAGGTTTTGACGTTCGTGCGCTCAAGAGTTCCCTTCAGGTTCTTTAACTTCCTGATTATATTGTTCTCGATGATTCGGCCGAAATAATGGTTTTTTACGACGACGCTGTACACCTTTCGCTCACCGATTGGTGTTACAGCTACCTGTCCTACCTGTAATCCCTTATTCTTCATTTCGAACGCGTCGATTTTTCCGAGGTCGGCCAACAATCTTCCGATTATGGTTGATAGTTCTCCGTCCGCGGATACGAAATGAACATAATTATCTGCTTTATACGTCAAGCATTCCCTGGTGCCAATAACTGAACGAATAGATTTTTCTACGTCCTGCTTCGCGAGATTACTCACAATCCGTTCGTTCTCGGAATTGGACGAAGACAATCCCATGACTATGGGATCTTTTCCGATCTTTACGGGTTCCTGGGAAACATTTATTGTTTCCTCGGTTGCCTCCCCCCTAGATATATCTTTCGTGATTACGCGAGAAGAATGGGGAGTCGACAGAGCATCGGGTCTGGCTCCGGCAGGAGCCAATGACCACCTAACTGTACGCCAGGGTTTGTTAAGGATTTTCGTCGCATCGGCCTCCGTCGTGACGTTAGGCGCGCTTCCATTTTCGGCAGCGGTCTCGCCTTCGTCGTCAGCCTCTGCACCGTCTTCGGCCTCTTTGACTGGCTCGGGTCCCTTCATGCTTACGCGCCGAAGTAACTCAGCCTCCGTCACGCCGGTCTCCCTTGCCGATAATTTTTCTAATCGTCGGAGAAGCTCATGATTGCCTGACTCGTCGAATGGGCCAATATCATCGAGTATACGCTGTGCCTCGGGGTCGACCTCGTCTCCCTCCAATATGAAGTCTGGCCATTCAAACTCATGCCTCTCCGAAACGACTTCGTCGGCAGCTCGCGACTTATCCTTGTCCGCGAAGCGTTCCTCCAACAGTCGAATCGTGTCGTCAAATTTGTTTATAGATTCCCTAACCAGGCCCGCCTCGCCTCGAATGATCATGTTATCCCTTTTAGCATCCCGTTCCGCCTGCGCGCGCAGCGACTCGTCGAACTTACAGATCGACTCTCGCACCGACTGAGGAGCGAACTCCGACCTTCCTGGCGGCAAGACCTCCGCCGCCGGCTGGAATACTTCATCGTCCTCAGTCTCCTCCGCAGGAGGACTTAGCACTACGGCTATGTCAGTACTTTTTGCCGCTGCAGCAGCTGGAGGAGGCACGGGTATCGTTTCCGGGTCGACACTTTCTGCGGCGATAGCGGGATCCGCAGGGGTAATCGGACGTTTCAGTGGAAGAAGAGGCACCGGCAACGTGTTCCGATGTACACGCTCTGCGGGAACATCTGAGACGTCCGAGTTCAAGTCCACCTCCTTGTAATTCGGTGGTGGAACCGCCACGGTACGTAATTTTGCCCGGGTACGGGCAGCCATCGCGTCCTGGACGGACTTCGACGTGGACGCGGCCCTTTCCCGACTCGAGGACAACGCCGGTTTTAGTATAGACTTAGGCTTTACTATCTTTCGCTTAGGAATTGTGCTCTTATCCGCCGAAGTGGACGAAGTCGGGAATACTTTGCGGACTTCGCGATATTCTTTTTCCGAGCCTGAATCGCTGCCGTTGCTAGAACTCAACTGATCCAAATTTAGCGGATTACGCGAGAGAGCGTCGGCGTTGATATTTAGCCATCCCGGTTTATAGACGAAATCGAAGTCATATTTTTGCACCCGCATTTTCCACCGAGCGAACCTCTTGCCTGAATGGAGGGTTGTTCGCATCCATTTGAGAGGCTCGTGATCGCTCACGAGTGTGATTTTTTTCCGTATAAATATGTCGCGAATTGCTCGATTGAATCAATGATCGGCAGACATTCTTTTTCAGTTATTGAGTAATTGGATTCGGCCGGGGAAAATATACGCGAGCGATACGCGACGGGAAGATCGAAACCGTCGTGCTCCTGCGATAATATGGAGCCGAGTGCGAGGTCCGACGCGTTCGTCGTTAGCGTAAACGGTTTTGTCACGTCGGGATATTGTAATATTGACTCCTTGCCAAGCGCTCCTCGCAGGCCGCGAAAACTTTTCTTGTTTTCCCCAGTGGAACGCTTGTCCCTTTATGAGTAAGTCCGACAATGGCTTCGATCGCGCAGCAAAATCTTTTAAAAAACGCCGATAATAGCACGTTAAACTCTCGCACGTTTTTTGATTTTTCGGAACTGGAAAATTCTGCACGGCCACGAGTTTTTTTGGGTCCATTCTTAGACCTTCGCAGCTTTTGATGTGGCCATGGTAAGCCACTTCCCTACGAAAAAACTCGCACTTATCGGAATCTAAACTCAGGTTTGCCTCCTCTAGACGCGTCATCAGTTGACGGACCTTTGTCTTGTGTTCTTGAAGAGACTTCGCAAATACAACGACGTCGTCCAGGTAAACGAATAATTCCGTCCCCTGGAGTCCTACCAGTACGCGATCCATCAAACGTTGAAACGTGGCGGGCGAGTTCTTCAATCCTTCCGGCATCCGACAATATTCGTAGTGACCGTTCGGAGTGGAAAACACGGTCTTACCAGCATATCG
Source organism: Amblyjoppa fuscipennis (assembly GCA_963575735.1). Classification (NCBI taxonomy): domain Eukaryota; kingdom Metazoa; phylum Arthropoda; class Insecta; order Hymenoptera; family Ichneumonidae; genus Amblyjoppa; species Amblyjoppa fuscipennis. Next base: position 3,807,341 of record OY754497.1, read on the forward strand.
AGCGTCCATACGGATTTGTTGAAATCCACTGGCCAAATCAAAAGTTGAAAAATATTTAGCCCGGCCGAGTTGTTCCAAGATTTCTATCATGTTCGGTAGCGGATACGCGTCTGAGATCATCTTCTTATTTCGCTTCCTAAAATCAATGACCATGCGCACCCGGGGTCGTCCTTGCGAGTCGGGTTTGTTTGGTACAATCCATACTAGTGAATTATACGCGGAACGCGAATGCGTTATTACTCCGTCACCGAGTTTCTTTTGTACCTGATTTTCGAGCTCGCTACGATAAACAACGGGAAATCGGTATTGCTTCGCGTTGACGGGCAAATCGTCAATCGTCGGGATACGATGATACACGAGATCGGTTCGTTGCAATTTATCTCTGGGTAGTTTAAATCGGTAAGGAAATTCCTCAATCAATTTGCAGACGTGTGTACGTTCGGTACCGCTGAGGTTATCGAGTCTTAATATTTTCATAATCGCGGCTACCCTATCGGCAGGAGGTGTAACGTCTTGATCGGTATCCGACGAATCTGATAGCGAACCGTCATCGTCCGGATGACTATATTCGAAAGGCTCGAGTTCTTGTGGAGACAATTCGATTTCAACGTCTTCAAACGTCTTGTATTCTGTTTTATACATGCCGCTAAAGTTTGCAACGTTGCAGCAACGAAATAACCTCAACTGTCAATGTTACGAGCTGTAGATAACCTCAATTTTGCTTCTAATGATTATTTGAATGCCAGGATGTATTTACGAGCTTCATTTATATCAAGAATTTTTCTTACTCTTTCTCCAAAATTCTCACCAAGTTTTAGGACAATCTTTCGTGCGGAAAGCTTTCTCCAAGCTTACAACGGTGAGCTGAAACATAGTTTGACCTTCACAGGCCCGTAATATTTTTTTCGGGACCGACTGCCGAGCCAAATTTGACTCGATAACTTCCCTTAGGCTTCAACAAAAATTCTCACCAAGTTTTAGGAGAATCTTTCATGCGGAAAGCTTTCTACAAGCTTGCAACGGTGAGCTGAAAAATAGTTTGACCTTCAGAGGCCCGTAATATTTTTTTTGGGACCGACTTTTGAGCCAAATTTGACTCGATAATTTTCCGTAGTCTTCATAAAAAATTCTCACCAAGTTTTAGGAGAATCTTTCGTGCGGAAAGCTTTCTACAAGCTTACAACGATGAGCAGAAAAATAGTTTGACCTTCAGAGGCCCGTAAAATTTTTTTTGGGACGGACTTTCGAGCCAAATTTGACTCGATAATTTCCCTTAGGCTTCATCAAAAATTCTCACCAAGTTTTAGCAGAATCTTTCGTGCGGAAAGCTTTCTACAAGCTTACAACGATGAGCTGAAAAATAGTTTGACCTTCAGAGGCCCGTAATATTTATTTTGGGACCGATTTCCGAGCCAAATTTGACTCGATAATTTCCCTTAGGCCTCAACAAAAATTCTCACCAAGTTTTAGAAGAATCTTTCGTGCGGAAGGCTTTCTACAAGCTTACAACGGTGAGCTGAAAAATAGTTTGACCTTCAGAGGCCCGTAATATTTTTTTTGGGACCGACTTCCGAGCCAAATTTGACTCGATAATTTCCCTTACGCTTCATTAAAAATTCTCACCAAGTTTTAGCAGAATCGTTCGTGCGGAAAGCTTTCTACAAGCTTACGACGGTGAGCTGAAAAATAGTTTGACCTTCAGAGGCCCGTAATATTTTTTTGCCTGACTACGCTAAAAAGTCCACATTCCATGCCTGCAACGGGGGCGGAAAGTTGTCGATTTTTGACCAGCGGGCCGAAAAGTAACGTAGAGGGCTGAAAATAACGTAGCGGGCGGAAAAGTAACGCAGCGGGCGGAAAAGTAGCTACAGCGGGCGGAAAAGTAGCTACTTTTCCGCGCGAGGGCCGAAAAGTCCTGGAGCGGGTAACTTTCCATCCCCATTGCAGGCATAGAAATGTGGCTATTTTTTAGCATAGTCGGGCAAAAAATAGCGTATGCCACTCGGGAGCAAGCGCATTTCACCTCGTGTGAATTTCTGCCCTCGCTTCGCTCGGGCATCAAACTTCACACTCGGTGAAAAAACGCACTTTCCTCCCTTATGGCATAATATACTATTTTGGGACCGACTTCCGAGTCAAAATGCCAAAAAAATGTAATGTACAAAGCGCTTCAATGGCAATCCCGCCGTTCAAAACGACACAAGGAGACGTTTTAAATGATTGCGTGTCCGCTGACAATACCCTGTTATATAAAACTTGATTCAAAGCCGATTTACTGACTGTAACTGAAGGGCGCAGTAAGTTACAGTCTTCGACACTCTCTCTCAGCGGTAATGCGAGGAATGTTACTGAGAACAAAATATCGCATGAGTCTGCTCAGTTCCCACATGTCGACACAATTCACGATCTAACAGACTGTAGATTGAGTGACCAGCTTCACATCAAAGACCTATCGGCTAAACATATCGGTATATTCATCGTCGATCGTGAAGGCAATTTGATATTGGATGAGGAAAGCTGCATGGATTACGTCGAGGAAGCTGGTAACGCTGATACTTCTTCATTGTGTCTATCCGGTGCCGTAGATGAACAGAGAATACAAAGCACCCTTAAGAGAGCTCGATTACTCGAACAAGATACTATACCAGAAGAACTTCCGATCGATTACGTGTATGATGACGATACGTTATCATGTAGAACTGACCACGAAGGTCCTTCACTGAATGGCACGGAAAACCTCAGCGAAGTAGAGTCTTCGACACGCTGGCGAGTGGGTGGCAAAACGAACTCCAGTTTATTCGACGAGCCCGATGTTGAAAGTGATCACACATCGAGTGATGAATATATGCCCGAACAGACGCGGATAGATGTGTCCTTAGTAAAATTCAATAGCGACGGTCACTTCCTTACTGAAAAATTAGATATTCCAGCACGTCTACCACCGCCCAAGAAAGAGAAAGATTAATTTCATTTTGTCGGCAAACAATTTTTGATCGAGTCAGCAATGTTCTACCGTACGACTGGTGGGAAAATAGTTTACGATCAAGCAAAAAAGAAGTTTGTTGCGTGTTATACGCGAGATGTAAGTATTCAAGTCACGACCAATATTCAAGTTCTCTCGATTCAACCATTTATAAGTCCGAACAGCACCAATTTTTATAAGTTCCGATGGGCACACAATTTATAAGTTCAAATCACACGAAATTTACAAGTCCCAATTTACACAAAATTTTATAAGTGCAACTTCACACAAAATTTTATAAGTCCAGATCGCACCAAAATTTATAAGTCCGGATTTACACAAAATTTTATAAGTCCAGGTTCACACAAAATTTTATAAGTCCTTTTTGGCACAAATTCACTTTAATTCACTTTTACTCAGTTTTTTCACTTTCACTTTCACTTTTCAAAATCAGTGTCGTCACTTTCGTCCAATCAGCGAGGCCGATTTTCCCTCGCTTTCGCCTTTCTTCGACCTTGAGCGTGTTTTCGCCGCAAGCCCGCTCGGCAGCGCCGCTGTGCTTCCGATCTCCCGTCCGCCAAACAGTTACAGCCTTTGATAAACGCTGTTCTCAAAGAGTAGACGGGAATGGCAATCGGCATGTATCTGAGAATGGCGTACAATGTTGTTAGTGGTAATGGAAGTCTACCGTCGGATTTAGTGGCGATTCAAAATTGCTGTGCCCACTTCCAAAACCGCGTTTCAAAGACGATAACCCGAAAATGCAACAAATATGAAAACATCAAGACGTTCATCTTAGAAGCTACTGGTATTCTGCTTTAATGCCAAACACTGGGCGATCTCGATGTTGCATACGAAAACTTCATGATCTTGTTGGTATCAAAATCACTGCCAACGTCCAAAATGCTATGATGCGATTGAAGAGCATGAGGGCGAACGATCCGGACGAAGAAAAAGATTATGCTGACACCGACGATGATACCGACGAAGGTGAAGAAGACGAATTGGAATTGATCGAGGATGGTGACGAGCATGGAGCAATTTCCGCTGAATTACCCTTCTACCGTCGTTATTTCGCGAAACTCATCACTATTGAGGAGTCCGTCGCAGAAGAAGAATGTGACGACGGTAGGAACGAATATTATGCTCCGGAAATAGCAAAGTACGTAACGAAAACTTACATGCCCTACGCGCCTATATGGTCAGGCCACGTATTGTCCAAAGTGCTACCAGGTACTTGGAAATTGAGTAATGCTCCTATCGAAGGGTACTTCAGAATACTTAAACACGATGTTTTGAAGTGCGAAAAAAGGCTCGGTATTGGCGAATTCGTGGAAATAACACGAAGTTACAAAAGTAGAACGTGCGCTAGGTCGGAAGTTCAAAAGATTTTACAACGAGAACGACCTATTGAGTAACAGAAATTGCAGCTATTGCGAGGTCCCGGCAATCCGCTAGTCAAGGAAGAATGGATGGACAAGAAGAAAAGAAAAAGACGCGGTCCGAATCGCTTGGACGCCCGAACCATTAGACGATGCAGTAAGAAACAGAGAGTTTCCCTGAATCCTGTGTCTGGTGAATCTGATTCGAAGAAACATGGCTATTCCGAGGTACGAAGTGGAATATTGGAAACGACGATGAAGCGCGCTCATGACCAGCTGCAAACATCAAATGACACACAGCCTGCGAAGAAAAATAAATTGTCTACGGAGTGTTTAAGAACGTCCGAATCAATTTCTCATCGTGAATTTTCAACAAATGTTCTGATGATTGACAAGCCAACCATATCACAGTCTACTGTATCGAGCATCAATTCCGTTCACCAAAACGCACTGAAGAATTCTCTCCTTCCCGATCCCGAATACTATATGCAAGAAATAGTTGTTGCTGCAGAAGCGATGCGAAATAATAACAATGAGGACGGCCAAAGAGATGCAGAAAAGAAAGGAAGCAAAAAGGAGAAAGGTAGAAAAAAGATTTCGGGGAAAAATAGAGGAAGCGCCAGAGAATCTCTCCTATTACATCGCTCAATATTGGTGCAATGATACACCGCGTATAATCGGAGATGCGTGCATGAATCTATGCTCTGAAGATTACCTGTCCCTGAAAGGCTTTCGTTACATAAACGGTTCGGTTATTGATAGCTACGCGATTGGAAAACTAAGCAAGGGAGAGTGGACAAATATTACATACTCACCCACCACGACGACGATGTATTTGTTGGGTGATGATACGAAAGGCAATAAGCCGAAAAGAGGTCCTAAGTGGGCTATGTATCACATAAAAACTCAAGTCAAAGGCACCGTACTCTTGCCATACACGTGGAAACTACATTGGCGTCTTCTAATTCTTAATGTAGATAACAGTACGATGCATGTGCTCGATCCACTAAGCATGAAAGCTAAAGACGCAAAAAGAGCTGCGAATGAGATGAAAAAATATCTTACCGAGTGCAAAGATCGCAAAGATTTCGACACTAACAACTTATGGCATATACAATGGAGGACAATTGATTCAAAAGAAAAGCGACCGCTGCAGAGGGACGGGTACAATTGTGGAGCGTACATGATGTATTATTTGAGTTGCATTGTAACTGGAGTTTGGTTAGGTGATAAAAGTTCAGGACGGCATGACAGATTTTTCCACTGCACCGTTCGGCCGACTTTTCAAGATTAAGGTTTTTGTTCAAGATTTGGTTACAAAAATGGATTACCACTTACCTCTAAAGAAAATAACTGCACGAATCAATTGCTCATAGACCGTCATGGTGGTCACCAAATGTCTGCGACGCATAATTTTTTTAATATCCTAATTTCTTTAGTGCTTAAAACTGTAAGCAAATATGCGGTGGATGGCTATTCTTATTACTCAAGGGTGCAATTCGGTAGACGGTAGAAATTCGAGTTTGTCGTAATGAGCATGAGGCGTGTAGCATGATGAATTACATCCTTAACCAATTTTCCTAACCCAATTCTTTATCAAAATGTTCAGTTCCAGATGAGATGCATTGTTGGTTTACCTTCCCGTGGTGCATCTCGAAAACAAATCCGTTCAACGTAAACATTAACACTAGGTTTACGGGACCCGTCAATTTGACGGATTTCAAACTTTGAAATGAAACACGCAATTAACCATAGCATTAATCTTAACTATTTTGCATCGTAAATTTATAATTTCATTTAAAGAGTTTATACGCACAATTATTATTTTCCTAAGCTTTATAAATTTTGAAAATTATACCTTGTATACCTATTTCTACGGAACCCGTCAATTTGACGGGTTAGCTGATTGCGTCAACAATCCTTATTATTTGCTTCGCTTGTAAAATTATACCTCCAATAGCAAATATAAGACTGAAAGAAAGGTCTAAGACCCCCCCCCCAACTTATAATCTCAATAGCGCTTCGATAACGAATTGTGTAGCCCGGGTGTCAAATCCTCGCGTTATTCGAAACTCAAAGCGTGCAGCAGACTAAATGTCGTATCGAAAAGATATTCAGTGGTGAAACATAAACAACACACACAAAGAACTTTCACAGCCTGCGGTAGCCGACGTTAGGCTGCGATATGAACCTGCGATAATCCCTGCTGTCTTCAGTATAGTCGCTGCAGTGACCGTGGTAAGAACATTTTTTGAAGACAGTGTGCAAAAGTTTTGGTTATTGTAGTCACCCGCTTATTGTAAGTTTTTACAATAGGGTAATTGAATTTTGCACGGTATTTTTTACTTTCACCGATCACCCTTTTCTAGCAATCATGAGTAGAAACACGCGATATAATAAGAAATTGACAACAATTACCAACATCAATGAGGATTGTTCTGAGGTGTCCTACGAAGAAGATCAATATGAATTAGGTGAAAGTGATGATTACAGTAAAGATTCTGAATCCACCGAAACTGTAGAAATGGAAGGATCTTCGGATAGTGAAGAGGAAAACCTCTTCAATATACGTCGTAACAAGAAAAGGAGGCGGATTATTTCTAGTTCTGACACCGAGGATGAGAGGACGAGTATTTCAAGTACATCCAGAGATGTAATGGAAGAAATTGAAATTGCAGGTGACGGGACACGGTGGGTGAGACTGGAAGCAGGGAAATCTAGGGGTCGGCCGTCCGTTCATACTATATTCAAGGATATCGTAGGGCCTACTGGTTACACAAAAAGAAAAATTATGTCGGGTTGTGTAACTAGTGCTTTTGAATTGATAATTGACGATTACATTATGAAACATATAAAAGACTGCACCGAAACCGAGGCACGTCGAGTTTTGAAGAACGACTGGAGAATTACAGTTTCCGAATTACGTAGTTTTCTAGCAATACTATATGCCCGGGGCGCGTACGAAGTAAGAGCATTGAAAGTATCTTATCTATGGTCCAAAAAATGGGGACCTTCTTTTTTCCGAGATACAATGCCCAGAGATAGATTTATACAAATTCTAAGATTTATACGCTTTGATAAAAGAACCGAACGATCCGAAAAGTTACAAACCGATAAATTTGCACTCATTTCTGAAGTATGGAACAGATTTATAAGTAACAGCCAGGCTTGTTATAACCCACATCAAAATATCACAGTGGATGAACAACTGTTTCCAACTAAAGCCCGTTGCAGATTTACACAATACATGCCAAATAAGCCGTATAAATTTGGCATTAAGTTTTGGTTAGCGGTTGACGTTAAATCAAAATATATTCTGAATGGTTTCCCTTACTTGGGAAAAGATGACACTCGATGCTCAAATTCGTTGGGCCAGTTTGTAACGTTGAAATTAGCCGAACCGTATTTACATCGAGGAAGAAATATCACGACCGACAATTTTTTTACAAGCATCCCGCTGGCCAAAAAATTGCTTGAACTAAAGACAACTTTGGTTGGGACCATCCGCTCGAACAAGAGAGAACTACCAAAACCAGCGAAAGAAACAAAGGACAAAATGCCGTTATTTTCATCAAATTTATATAAATCAGACAAGTGCACGCTTACTGTATATAAAAGTAAACCGAAAATAAAAGTTCTTCTTCTAAGCACCAAGCATAGAAATATACAGATAGAAAACAATAGAAAATGTGTTCCAGAAACTATTACATTTTATAATAAAACAAAGTTTGGTGTCGATGTCGCGGACCAGATGGCACGCAAATATAGTGTGAAAGCAGGGTGTTTTCGATGGCCTCTCCAAGTTTTTTATAATATTTTAGATTTGGCAGCGATAAACGCGTGGATATTGTACAAAGAGTGTACCGGATCGAAAATATCCAGAAAGGAGTTTATATTTTCTTTAGCCGATGAATTAGCTGGAAAAAACAAGGAGAACGTTCGTCACAGTTCAGACGTTTCTGATCGGCCACCTTCAACATCGGGAGTGCGAAAAAGTTGCCAAGTGGGCTACTGTAATAAAAATAGAAGCAGTAATTGCTGTATGTATTGTAAAAATATCGTATGCGGGAAATGCACAAAAGAAATTCAATACGTATGTAAAAAATGTCCTCGATAAATATGATTATGTAGCCTTTATATTATTGTTATCATTTTCGTAATAACTTAATAAAAAATTTGACTTATTAGTATTTTATTTTTACGCGAAGCCTTATATCGTTAAACTCAGATTTAGTTTAAATAAATTGATTTTTTAAAAATAAATACGTATTTTCATCCACCCGTCAATTTGACGGATGCTCGTAGAGATAGGTATATAAGAAACGCCCGTAAACCTAGTGTTAACTTTCTGTAGTGAAATTTGTATGGCTCCACTATGCAGTTCTTATAACAATCGCGTCATGGAAAGTTAATGTACTTCACCTTTTTATCCCAAATCCATCAACTTTTTTTCCTAAATCTCTACTACTCGACGTATAACAATCAAATTGTTTTATTACCAACGTAGAATTAAAAACTGAAAAATACGTATTCTGTTCTTTTGCATGATAGCTAAAGGTAATAAGGATTATTGCGATCATTTTGAACGGGTTTAGTTAAAAACCAACAACTTTAACAAACAAACAAAAATACGTATGGAATGAAGAGTTGTAATAATACAGCACTTCAATCGATTTATATTTCTAAAAATTTTTTTAACAAATGACCAATTATTCAATAATACTTCGCTAAACGAAAATAAATGTACGCAAAAATAATATAACCGAAAGCTTATGTATCCGTATTGTATGATTTTAAATGTATAGCGCTTGGATAATTGAAAGTATGACTTTATTATTGTTAATAAGGAAAAATTTAATTTTGATTTTCTTGTCGCCTTTCTTTACCTGACTTTTTATTCATTTATTTCTATTCCTATCTTCGATTATAGCTATTGTATACACCAGAAATGTATGTAGAATATGATTACGCTTCCTTGATAAGCTATCAATATGGTTTTTTCTTACACTCATTCTGAGTATGACCAAAACAAATCTGTTATATCAGTTAGAATTTTTTTTCATGAGCATCGCTATTAATTAACTATTGCATTGTATTGATCTCATGTATACTAGAGAAGTGTCAGTTTGTTTGTTCATTTGTTCGTTGGTCCCAATTTTTAATAATTCAGGAAGTCCTCCTGGTGGACCTCCAGACCCTACTTATCTCCCCCTAGAGACCGCGATCTTAGGCCCTGATGCCTTTTCTTTTGCTATTATTCCGGATGTATTCTGTCCGTCTCCGTGATTTGTGCATAATAGGGTGGTGCACAACATCACTGTGTTCTATCCGGTCACAGAAACTAATGTTTGGAACGAAAGTGACGACACGCTAGAAATACGTCACTTTCGGTCCAGAAAACTCATTCCTTACCGGAAATGATAGCACATCGGAAATCCAGCTCTGCCGGTGTGAAATACTGATATATTACCTGAAGCGACGTAATATCAGAAATATGTCACTACTAGCCTGAAAACTCGCACCGAAAAAAGGTTTGGTAAGATCAAACAATATTTGTTGGAATCAACCAAATCCGGCGGTTGTGGGTGGCGAAGGAAATATTTAGTTAATTTCACTAAAAAGTTATACTAGCATTCAAAAAATGATTTCATTGTCCCAACTAAGAATATGCTGATCGAACAGAATAGGCAATTATATCGAGAAAAAAACTTTGTTCGAAACAAATATCTAGTCACACAAAGGAAAAAAAGCTTAACCCAACTCAATCTGGAGTTGGGTCCCAGTACTGTTACTTACGTTATTCGTTACGAATTAATTTCATACATGGTTACATCGAGTTTTATATGTTCAATTGTTATCAGTACGTTGCTGCTTACCAATATACCATTTTTACAAATAAAAATTCTATATATTGTAACTCCCCTACATAAGAAATCGGTAATGACTCCCGAGTGGCCCCGGTGACGCAATGCCGAGAGAGCCCGGGAGAGGCCAAGCGGCCAGCAAGAGCCCGTCGGACAAGCCCGCTGAGGCACAAGTGGCGCCATCCGACGGGATCGAGCAGCGCCTCGATCGATATCTAACCGAGCGCAAGCGCAGACGAGAGATCGGAAGTACAGCGGCGCTGCCGAGCGGGCTTGCGGCAAAAGCACGCTCAAGGTCGACGAAAGGCAAAAACGAGGGAAAATCGGCCTCGCCAATTGGACAAAAATGACGACTCCGAAATTTGCGCACGGCACCGACCAAGCCACCATTAGCTCGGCAGATAATGCCGGAAATACGTCAGGATAATACCGACTCGGTATTCGAGGGCGAGGGGAGCCCCCGCGCAGAACCAATCAAGAAAATTAATATGCAAGGATCGCACGCAGACGCGAATCCGCCAATTTTCTGCAAAACCGACGAGGAGGGAGACGAAAGCGGGGTATAAAAGACGGTGATTTCGACATCCGATCATCAGTTCAACGATCTACTCTACCATCAGCCAGCTTTCCAGGACTACTAGTGAAAAGTGAAAGTGAAAAAGTGAGTAAAAGTGAATTAAAATGAATTTGTGACAATTCGGACTTATAAATTTCGTGCGCATTTGGACTTGTAAATTTGGTGCGAATTTGGACTCATAAATTTCGTGCCTGACTGGACTTATAAAATTTGGTGCAAGTTTGGACTTATAAAAATTGTGCCAATTCGGACTTACAAAATTTGTGTAATTTGGACTTATAAAAGTTGTGCGAATTGGAACCTATAAAAATCTGTGCTGTAAGGACTTATAAATTATTGGACCGAGTGAACTTAGAAAAATTGTGGCACTTTGGACTTGGAAAATTATACGGCCAGTAGACTTATAAACTGTTGGACTAAGTGGAACTTACAAAATTATCGGGAAATTTGACTTATAAAGTGAGTTCAAAAAGGACTTAGAGCTCATCAAAAGACAACGAAAAGTGACTTAGAGAACATTGTGAAGAGTTAACTGAGATTTAGACACGATCTCCACCGCCGTGATACGATAAAATTATTAAGTTCGGCAACACTCAGTGCAGTTCGGTAATGTGACCAAAGTGACCGGTCAGATCTGCTGCAAGTGCCCAAGTGAACAATATTCCAACACCGAGGGTACTAAAAAGGCACACCCAGGTTCAGGTTCCCTGAAGGGTTACCAACCATCAGAGTAAGGTAAAACCCTCGATTTCGCGAAATAACACCAATTGCAAATCGCGAGGTGAACGAGCTGTCACCGTCGTTCGCTGTGATGTCACCGTGGGAATCGCCGAGCGAGGCAGTCAGCGATACTGCACGACGATCGAGAAGCTGCCCGCGCCTGCGCAGTGCGAACAACGCGAAATAAAATCAGCTTTGCTAATTCTTCCAAATAATTAATAAATAAATAAGTAAATAAAATAGAAATTAAAAGACGAGATCCGAGATCTGATTTATAGTTATATTCTCGATTGCATTACGGACACACTGTTTGGATTAAGTATTTAAATATTGAGAGTAAAGAGATCCGAATCATAGAAAAAGAAAAAGGGTTAAATTACATTGAGACCTGTATTGTACCAATAAAGAACAGTATTTGCTTATAAATTTGTCTCTGACACGCCAGCCCATAATTCCTAGATGCTCGAGTCCACGAATCCTTCTGTATAAGTATCGTGTCCCTTAAAGAGGCGCACGAATACAGAAAAATAATTGTACAGGAGCCTTGCTCAAGTTACAATATCCTAGCGGGGCTTGAACCCCGAAACTAACACATCCTAATCTAGTGCTTCACCACTACACTACAATCGCTTATTGACATGTGTAATCTTGAATCGGTTATATAAATTATTTTCCGTCATTTACTTAGACTCAACTTCGATGATTTGACATTGAAATATCGAAACAACTTCAAAGTTGTTTATTGTGGATATAATATTTGTGAATGACTAAATTGACATCTTATCGAATAGGATAAAATCATTTTCAAGATGACAAATGTTCGTATATATACGAACACATCGAATCACATTTTTTCCGAAGTGACCAAATATACCCACATTCAAGTCAAAATAATATACCTTCTGTATGGTGATAGTATATACGATGGAATCGAAAAAAAGTTGTTGATTGAATGTAGTTTTGATTCACTTTGAATCATGGTTGTAATCGCAATAACTGCTATACGCAATTGACCCAACCACACCACGTTTATTGTTTCAACAACGGTGCACCCTATTTAAACGCGCCTGGATTGGCTCAAAGCAATTTTCCGTGACCGCAGCTGTGAGGTTGATAAAGAAATGCAATTATTTGGTACATAAATTATTTGGAGAAATTATTGAGTAAAAAAAAGCTGTGCGTGCGCGTGGGCGTGTGCGTTAAAGTAATACGTGTAGAAGTCATTAAATCCTTTATTCAAATAAATCCAATGTTCTTTCTTTATTTTTATTGATGATAGTAATAATGATCGTGTCCGTAAGGGCAAATATTTGTATATCCTCCGGAGCGGGCTGGGAGATAGGGTCTCGTGTCCTGGGATGTGCAATCGCGTGGAAATTCTGATGTTTCTCCAACGGTGCTGCCGGTCTGTGGCCAGCCGCGGGAGATTTGTACTGGCAGGTTCGATGAATGGTGTTGGATGGGTTGCGGATTGAAACCATCGGAATGCGTCCGGTATGCCGAATTGTGCCGCGGTTGTCCGTATCTTTAATAATCAAAACGCGTATGTAAACAAACCCTTGACAAAGTTTTCCATTGGGGGTTTAAAGGTAATGAATGGTATCCGAAGGTAATCAACGGGATCCTAATGGAAATTCATGGGGAACATCGAAACGGTACTTTCTACCATTCATTCTTACTAGGAATCCACGGGTAAATCAGTGGGAAATTTTAAATGGTACGTCTTCCCATTCGTTACCAATAGGAGACCAATGGCAATTTCCTGGGAAAGTTCGACTAGTACTTTTTCTCATTCGTTATTAATGGGAGTTAACTGACAAGTCAATGGGACGTGATAAATGCTACTTTTTCTCTTCGTTATGAATGGATAGTCCATTGGAGCATAACTGGAACAGCTGAAATGGTATTTCTTGCCATTGGGAATAAATGAGAACTGAATCGAACCGTAAAAAGCTATGGAATAAAGATTCCATAGCACGTCTAACTATTTATAATTAAAGAGGAATAAGAATCGAATCGGCAAACTCTAGGGAATCACGTGTGTGAGTAGTAACTTTCATGGTGTAAATGGTGTATATGTTCATGGCTTAAATGGTGTAAGCGATAATGAATTGCAGATAAATGAGTCCACAATAGTAGCTGTGAACTTAAAGACCGAAATTATTTGTGAACAATAGGAGACATTTTTCGCGTGCATTACAGATTTTTTATTTGTTACATATTTAGGCACTGTAGAAAAGTGGACAATTATATCAGAGCTGGGCAGTATTTTAAATACTTGATGTATTTTAAGTATTTAAAATACATATTTTAAGTACTCAAATACTTTTTGATATTTTAAGTACTTTTAAAAATACAAAACACAAAATACTTTTGGTTTTCTTGGCTGTACGGTGAAGCCGGACGGGATGGATGGATGAATGGATCGATGGACGGTCGGGATGGATGAATGGATCGATGGACTGAAGGGATGGATGGACGGGAGGACGGACGGGTAGTGATGCCGTCGAGACGAGATATTTCACGCCGAGACGAGACGAGACGAGAAATTTCTCGTCTCGATAAAAAATTTTCTCGTATCGACTTTACGAGACGAGACGAGAAGTATGTCTCGACCTTCGAGACGAGACGAGAAATACGTCTTGACCGTCGAGACTCTCGGTCGAGAAATCGAGAAATCTCGATTATTTTCAAAGCAGGGTTAAAAAGTAAGACGAACATATTTTCCATCTCCTGAGGTCAAACATTTTATTTTATATAAAGCGTTCAGATTGCGGTGAAATTATTCAACGAGATTCATATTTTCTTGAACTACCGAAATCAGGCTGCACGTCATCTACAGCTCGTAACATTGACAGTTGAGGTCATTTCGTTGCTGCAACGTTGCGAACTTTAGCTGCATTTTTATACGCGTTTCTACCGCAGGCAATTACAGCCCGAATCCTGTCATAAAAATCGCCTACAGATTTGTCCTTTGACATGCGCATTGTCGACAATTTGTTGTTATAATAGTCATAAGTTTTACCGCTAGTGTGACGTTTCTTTAGAATTTTAACGAGATACGTGATTGTGTTTACCTGAAGGCCCTGCAGGCAATTACGCACGGCACCGCACAATTTGCTTATGACTATCGCGACGTATTCGCGTCTCTCCTCAGCGGGCAGGCTCAGTGCCAAATTCTCCACGTCCTGCAGAAAATCTCTTAGGGAGATTCCCTGGCCGTTATACACGGGCAAGTTATTAAAACGATTTTGCAGACTCATGCCCTGCATCATCGTCGTCATATTCTGCACGGACTGTGCAGATGTGCCGAGTGCCCGAATGACCTCCGGATCCGCCATAATTAAAAATTAAATTTCAAATTATAATTTCAATTATAATGTTGACCGGGTGTGACCGGGAACTTACGACTGTCAAAACCACGCAGCGATTAAACCTCAAAATTTTGAAGAAATAAGGGTCTTCGACGTCCGAAGCGAAATCTCCGGAAGAAACCGGTATCCCACTTCTGACACCAGTTATTTGTGACATGCGGGCGTTGTGCACGGCGAAATAACCCCGTCGCGAGAAGCGCGACGAGTTTATATTTATTTTTCGGGATCGTTCCCGATTCGTCCTCTACAGGACGTTTCCCGATATTTCGCGCAGGTTGCCGAATAATGAATAAATGGTAGTTTTATGTATTGTTGTACTCCGGGTACCTCGATACGTCGACTATTGCGGTAACGTCATTGCCCAATAATCGAAATCGAATCGAAGCAGCGGCATGCGATGAACACGTCGCCGTTGTGAAATAGAATTAAATTCGAGTCAGCATTTAGGCAATAGCGACTCGGTAATTCGAGCATCGGCTCCGTAATTTCTGAGTCAGGTATTTCGCAATCGTAGTGTCTCCAAATTCTGATTGACAGAGAGGGAGTAGCTAGTATACCATCTCGGGTCAACGTACCGACGTAATAGCATTTAATGGGTAATTAATTAGTCGAGTCAGATATTTAGGAATATCGAAGCAGGAATCCGGATGTCGGAATAATTGTTTAAACAATTATGAGGAAATATCTGACACTGCCAAAATCATGCTGACATGCCTGCTCGTACCCCTATATAAGGAACCACGAGCAGGCACTCACCAGTCTCTTCGAAACTCCTGATTCTTACGGTTGACTACGGATACACCCGTTGCGAGCTGGGCTCGTAACTCAATAAGTAGGTCGTGAAAATATTAAACTCTCATCAGGAAAGATTAACGTCCGATTGTCGTTAATCGAGAAGGTGTATCAAGCGTACAAAGTGTACTGGCGGTTGGTAATTCAAAAGGACAGAAGTAAGCATAAATCGAGCATTAATGGTTGCAACATAATTATGTGTTAATAATAACGGCGCATTAATGAATAAATTGATAAAGCGATAATGGATAAATCCATAGAGCGGTATTAAAGCATCAGTGAACAAGTTAATAACAGATCAGTAAAAAGCATCGATAGCAAAGCATTAATCGAGCACCAATCCAGGCTTGACTGCTCGTTTGTCCGACCTTAAATCAGCGTCAAGTAGAACGTTGATTGCACACTGTTGGGACAAAAAGGGGAACCTTACTCGAAGGTTCTTGGTAAGTATTGTTATATAATGAATATAACAATGTTACCTTTGTAAATCTCTGATAATATAAATATATTGTCAAACATACTAAATAAATTCGTGAATAAACATTGTTAAATACTGAGTAATACATTTGTACTTCACTTGGGTTCCAACCCGTAACTGAGCATGTCCCTAACCTTACGAGCTAACGGCTCGCGCAAAGAACCCAGATTAGCTACCTGAGTTTCTGCGGCATAACACAGATTATTTATATTTTTCATCAGCTCGGCATGACTACTGTACAGGCCGTGTGGTATATGCTCGGTTATATGCTCTTTTTTGTCACACGGGGCCCATCAAATTTCAGTCTCGTCTCGTTGCAAGTGTGTCATTGTGCAGCGTATGTGAATTTCTGACAAACCCACAGCCCATTGATCGCTCAAAGCTATTTCACGAGAAAGTTGAGTGGTGAAGTGTGTCATAGTGTTATCCGGAAAGTATTTCATGCTACTGTTACTGGGCAACACGAGATAAAAGTTTTCATCGTTGTACATAATAGCTGTTCCCGTGACGTTAGCCGCCGAGTTGTGGGCATTAGAAGCAGGTATCCAGGAGTTGAATTTCGGCGGGTAGCCGACTCAGCTGACGAACAGTTGTTTCTTTGTACCCCGTCCTTTTGTCCGTAAAACACGATCGATTTTAAACTCTTGATTCTGTGTAACATGTTTCTCGTGCACAGGTGTTATTTCCTCGGTGTAAAAGAAACCGTCGATTAACTCGCCTTCAAGATCATGCAGTTCGTAAACACGTATTCCCTGGCGGTTTACAACCTGGGTGACACGAAAAATTTTCTCGCTCGAGTTTCGTTCGTAACCCTTCTCGAAGGTGCCTTTTGTTCTACTAATCCGGACATAAGCACCGCACTTGTATTTAACGTCTTTTTCCACGTTGCTTCATGGAGGCGTTTGCCATATTCTCCAGCGCTTTATCGGCATTGTGTAATGTCACGGCGGCCGGTTCAATCTTAATTGACGAGTGTTTGGCATGATTATATGCGTGAACAAACTGTTGAAGTATATCTATATATAACGTCGTGTATTTTGATGTGTGAAATAGCGCCACATTCGTTCTTTGAGTGTACGATTGAAGCGTTCGACAATCGCTGCTTTTATGTCAGGGTTGCGTGTAGCCCTAAAATTTATATCACTTTTCTTGAGAAACGTCTGTAGCTCTTTACCGACGAATTCCTATCCTTTATCGGTCTGCAGACAGACAGGCAGGCGGCCGTCGACACGTTCAAAAATTATTTTAAATGCTTCTTTGACTGCGTGTACGGTTTTATCTTGCAGTCGTTCGACCCTGGCGTACTTGCTCGATACGTCAATGACCGTAAGCAGGTATGAGACGTTGTCATTGCAGCTTTTTAACGATCGTAAATCTACGAGGTCGGCCTCCCAGTCATCGTATATATTAGTAATGTTATAGAACAGGCGAAGAAAGCGACAACGGACGGGCATCCTGTTGGGTCAGCCATTCGTAAACATCATCCGATTAATTTTTTTTATTGATTAGGCGCCTTGCTCCGGCATAACCTGCAGGATGCGACGGATCGTAATACACTTTTTGGAACGGCATACTTCTCTCTCACGCACACGCCCACCCAAGGGGGACAATTCAATTCACAGTTTAAGCCAGCGGATAAATCCTCGCGGTATTTCGATGAGTTTGTTCCTTTGCTTTTTGGAGAAATGATTTATGTTATCATAAATAGTCCCTGTGGCAGCAGGTGTGACAAGGCGTTGGTTTTCATTGTTCCCTTGTTAGTCGTCGTCGTCGTCGTTGTAATAGGCGCCACTGTCTCGATTATCAGTCTTCTTTCGTGAGCGTTTTTGCGCTATATGTGTATTTCCCATATTTCACAACACGTCGTTCCCGATAAATGTTCGGGGCACAGAGACAGCACGAAGACTCTTGACAAACTGTTCTCGTCCATTAGCTTTGAAACCTTTTCTAGCCCGTACCGAGTCGTTAACAAGATCGACAATATTCGAATTGGGTATGAGCATGCCGTCTATCGTCACACGTCCTTCTCTGTCCCACGTGATGCGCTGCGATGCCACCCGCGAGTTACGCAGATAGCTCGTGAGCACTTTTGCTTGACGTCTATACATTTCAGGTACACTGTTTACGAATACAGCCGGACTGAAATCTTCATTTTCCGGCGGTAGCTCTGGTAGTGCGGTCGGCATGTCCGAATCAGTCCTACCGTTCCGAGTATCAACGAGAAATAAATATATTTGCAGTACCTGTAGATACTGTTTCCACTTGGTAGCATCATCAGGATATTTTTTTGAGTGTAAAATATCGGCAAGCTCAGTGTCGAGTCGTGATACCGAATCACCCGGTGTCTGTACAGTTAGCTGATCAGCTGTCGGTACGGGAGTTCCGCCTCCTGTCATCATATCTTTCTAAGGATGTGCACGAATCAGCATTTGCTCGAACGTTCGTGGTTCGGTTCGACATGCAGTTGCTCGAACCGGACTCGAACAGTTCGAACAGTTCGAACAGTTCGAACAGTTCGAACAGTTCGAACAGTTCGAACAGTTCGAATAGTTCGAACTGTTCAAACAATTCTGTGCTTGAGTACAGGTTGGGGCTTAAGGTAGTACTTACTAGCGGACAGCCTGAGCCCACGTGCGTTCAGAGAGAATTGAGACAGAATTGCGAACACTTCTCAACGAGATAAAAATCTGAAAAAAATCAAGCATATGGTAGGTGCAGAAAACATTGATTTTGCATAATAATAATTCCAAAATGTTATTAACAAATGAATGAAATAAAATTCTTCAACAAATCCCCCGGCAACTTGACTTTTTTTCATATAAAAACATTTTTTAAATTGTTTTGAATATGTGCATTTTTTCAGAATTTTGTCCAATTTTTGTAAATTACGTTTTTTATTAACTAAAAACGCGATTTTCAAAAATTACACGAAATTCTGAAAAAATTCATACGTATTCAGAAGAATTAACAAATCGGGTGTGAGGGTTGTTTACTAACTGACTGCCGGGGCCTAGCATTAGTAGCTGAAGTGCGAGAGTCTAGCTGTAATTGAGGTTACGAAAAATTGTTCTGACAATCCACCAACGAAACAAAGAGAAGAAAAAGTACGTCCACCAGTTATTCTCGTATCACGCTGCCCCATTTACGATACCATGCCAATGCTCGTAGAATTAATAATTTTTTGAATATCCTCCCATAAAAAGTTTGTGAGTGTCGATATATTTTATCGAAACCCCGAGTCTCAAAAATATCGCGCGTTGTGAGTTTTGCATTGTTGCCGTTTGAGCAAGCAGACATGTGATAGAACGAGATTAAAGATACATCACACGTACATTCCCAACCAAAAGTTTAATTCTATAAAACTTTCAGTACTTCGCGACATGTCAAAAAATTGAAAAAAAATCAGCCGTATTAATTATGACAAAACCTTTGAATTTGCATAATAATAATGCCAAAAATGATTACCAAATGGTCAGAAAAATAAATTGTTTAGAATGAATCAGACAACTATTTCTTTCAACTATTTCTCGTTTTAAATGAATTCTTTGATTTTTTAGAATTCATATGAATTTTTTTCGGAATTTTTTAACAATAAACATTGTTTATCGAAAATTTGTAAAATCGATGTAAAGGCACAATTTCGGATATTTTTTAGTATGACGATTCTACAATACCCAAAAAAGTTATGAGCCGATTGGGCTGATTGGACCGACCGTTCTATAGTTATGGCCTTAAAAAAATTTCAAAAACGAAAAATTCAAAAATGATAGAAATTTTTTTAAAAATGCATATGGATTCTAGAAAATCAATGAATTCATTTGAAGAGAGAAAAAATGTGCTGATTGTTGGTTGAACCATTTTTTTTAGCGATTTGTTAGTAACTTTTTGACATTATTCTTATGCAAAATTAATGTTGTTAGCAACATTAATACAGTTGATTTTTCAGATTTTTATACCATTAGAAAGTTTTCAAATTCTCACTGAATCTCACTTTTGGCTAGGAATGTACGTGTGAAGCATCCTTAAAATATTGAGAAGTCATTGTTCCAAATGCCATTCGTCCTAAAGGCATGCGCGAAGCGCGTTCCGAAACTATAGTATGCTATAATTTCGGCAGGACGGTTTTCATAGCATATGGAATGGATTTTGGGAGTCGCGGAAATTCCATCCCATATGTCCAAATTTCGGCCGGATATTTTTCGACCGGAAATGACGTCATACCATACGTTACTTTCAATTTAAAAACGCGGTTACGAGTTACGACGAACGACGAACGACGAACGACGAACGACGAACGACGAACGACGAACGACGAACGACGAACGACGAACGACGAACGACGAACGACGAACGACGAACGACGAACGACGAACGACGAACGACGAACGACGAACGACGAACGACGAACGACGAACGACGAACGACGAACGACGAACGACGAACGACGAACGACGAACGACGAACGACGAACGACGAACGACGAACGACGAACGACGAACGACGAACGACGAACGACGAACGACGAACGACGAACGACGAACGACGAACGACGAACGACGAACGACGAACGACGAACGACGAACGACGAACGACGAACGACGAACGACGAACGACGAACGACGAACGACGAACGACGAACGACGAACGACGAACGACGAACGACGAACGACGAACGACGAACGACGAACGACGAACGACGAACGACGAACGACGAACGACGAACGACGAACGACGAACGACGAACGACGAACGACGAACGACGAACGACGAACGACGAACGACGAACGACGAACGACGAACGACGAACGACGAACGACGAACGACGAACGACGAACGACGAACGACGAACGACGAACGACGAACGACGAACGACGAACGACGAACGACGAACGACGAACGACGAACGACGAACGACGAACGACGAACGACGAACGACGAACGACGAACGACGAACGACGAACGACGAACGACGAACGACGAACGACGAACGACGAACGACGAACGACGAACGACGAACGACGAACGACGAACGACGAACGACGAACGACGAACGACGAACGACGAACGACGAACGACGAACGACGAACGACGAACGACGAACGACGAACGACGAACGACGAACGACGAACGACGAACGACGAACGACGAACGACGAACGACGAACGACGAACGACGAACGACGAACGACGAACGACGAACGACGAACGACGAACGACGAACGACGAACGACGAACGACGAACGACGAACGACGAACGACGAACGACGAACGACGAACGACGAACGACGAACGACGAACGACGAACGACGAACGACGAACGACGAACGACGAACGACGAACGACGAACGACGAACGACGAACGACGAACGACGAACGACGAACGACGAACGACGAACGACGAACGACGAACGACGAACGACGAACGACGAACGACGAACGACGAACGACGAACGACGAACGACGAACGACGAACGACGAACGACGAACGACGAACGACGAACGACGAACGACGAACGACGAACGACGAACGACGAACGACGAACGACGAACGACGAACGACGAACGACGAACGACGAACGACGAACGACGAACGACGAACGACGAACGACGAACGACGAACGACGAACGACGAACGACGAACGACGAACGACGAACGACGAACGACGAACGACGAACGACGAACGACGAACGACGAACGACGAACGACGAACGACGAACGACGAACGACGAACGACGAACGACGAACGACGAACGACGAACGACGAACGACGAACGACGAACGACGAACGACGAACGACGAACGACGAACGACGAACGACGAACGACGAACGACGAACGACGAACGACGAACGACGAACGACGAACGACGAACGACGAACGACGAACGACGAACGACGAACGACGAACGACGAACGACGAACGACGAACGACGAACGACGAACGACGAACGACGAACGACGAACGACGAACGACGAACGACGAACGACGAACGACGAACGACGAACGACGAACGACGAACGACGAACGACGAACGACGAACGACGAACGACGAACGACGAACGACGAACGACGAACGACGAACGACGAACGACGAACGACGAACGACGAACGACGAACGACGAACGACGAACGACGAACGACGAACGACGAACGACGAACGACGAACGACGAACGACGAACGACGAACGACGAACGACGAACGACGAACGACGAACGACGAACGACGAACGACGAACGACGAACGACGAACGACGAACGACGAACGACGAACGACGAACGACGAACGACGAACGACGAACGACGAACGACGAACGACGAACGACGAACGACGAACGACGAACGACGAACGACGAACGACGAACGACGAACGACGAACGACGAACGACGAACGACGAACGACGAACGACGAACGACGAACGACGAACGACGAACGACGAACGACGAACGACGAACGACGAACGACGAACGACGAACGACGAACGACGAACGACGAACGACGAACGACGAACGACGAACGACGAACGACGAACGACGAACGACGAACGACGAACGACGAACGACGAACGACGAACGACGAACGACGAACGACGAACGACGAACGACGAACGACGAACGACGAACGACGAACGACGAACGACGAACGACGAACGACGAACGACGAACGACGAACGACGAACGACGAACGACGAACGACGAACGACGAACGACGAACGACGAACGACGAACGACGAACGACGAACGACGAACGACGAACGACGAACGACGAACGACGAACGACGAACGACGAACGACGAACGACGAACGACGAACGACGAACGACGAACGACGAACGACGAACGACGAACGACGAACGACGAACGACGAACGACGAACGACGAACGACGAACGACGAACGACGAACGACGAACGACGAACGACGAACGACGAACGACGAACGACGAACGACGAACGACGAACGACGAACGACGAACGACGAACGACGAACGACGAACGACGAACGACGAACGACGAACGACGAACGACGAACGACGAACGACGAACGACGAACGACGAACGACGAACGACGAACGACGAACGACGAACGACGAACGACGAACGACGAACGACGAACGACGAACGACGAACGACGAACGACGAACGACGAACGACGAACGACGAACGACGAACGACGAACGACGAACGACGAACGACGAACGACGAACGACGAACGACGAACGACGAACGACGAACGACGAACGACGAACGACGAACGACGAACGACGAACGACGAACGACGAACGACGAACGACGAACGACGAACGACGAACGACGAACGACGAACGACGAACGACGAACGACGAACGACGAACGACGAACGACGAACGACGAACGACGAACGACGAACGACGAACGACGAACGACGAACGACGAACGACGAACGACGAACGACGAACGACGAACGACGAACGACGAACGACGAACGACGAACGACGAACGACGAACGACGAACGACGAACGACGAACGACGAACGACGAACGACGAACGACGAACGACGAACGACGAACGACGAACGACGAACGACGAACGACGAACGACGAACGACGAACGACGAACGACGAACGACGAACGACGAACGACGAACGACGAACGACGAACGACGAACGACGAACGACGAACGACGAACGACGAACGACGAACGACGAACGACGAACGACGAACGACGAACGACGAACGACGAACGACGAACGACGAACGACGAACGACGAACGACGAACGACGAACGACGAACGACGAACGACGAACGACGAACGACGAACGACGAACGACGAACGACGAACGACGAACGACGAACGACGAACGACGAACGACGAACGACGAACGACGAACGACGAACGACGAACGACGAACGACGAACGACGAACGACGAACGACGAACGACGAACGACGAACGACGAACGACGAACGACGAACGACGAACGACGAACGACGAACGACGAACGACGAACGACGAACGACGAACGACGAACGACGAACGACGAACGACGAACGACGAACGACGAACGACGAACGACGAACGACGAACGACGAACGACGAACGACGAACGACGAACGACGAACGACGAACGACGAACGACGAACGACGAACGACGAACGACGAACGACGAACGACGAACGACGAACGACGAACGACGAACGACGAACGACGAACGACGAACGACGAACGACGAACGACGAACGACGAACGACGAACGACGAACGACGAACGACGAACGACGAACGACGAACGACGAACGACGAACGACGAACGACGAACGACGAACGACGAACGACGAACGACGAACGACGAACGACGAACGACGAACGACGAACGACGAACGACGAACGACGAACGACGAACGACGAACGACGAACGACGAACGACGAACGACGAACGACGAACGACGAACGACGAACGACGAACGACGAACGACGAACGACGAACGACGAACGACGAACGACGAACGACGAACGACGAACGACGAACGACGAACGACGAACGACGAACGACGAACGACGAACGACGAACGACGAACGACGAACGACGAACGACGAACGACGAACGACGAACGACGAACGACGAACGACGAACGACGAACGACGAACGACGAACGACGAACGACGAACGACGAACGACGAACGACGAACGACGAACGACGAACGACGAACGACGAACGACGAACGACGAACGACGAAC
The DNA here is from genome assembly GCA_963575735.1 of Amblyjoppa fuscipennis. Taxonomy (NCBI): domain Eukaryota; kingdom Metazoa; phylum Arthropoda; class Insecta; order Hymenoptera; family Ichneumonidae; genus Amblyjoppa; species Amblyjoppa fuscipennis. The sequence continues at coordinate 3,832,203 of OY754497.1, forward strand.
GACGAACGACGAACGACGAACGACGAACGACGAACGACGAACGACGAACGACGAACGACGAACGACGAACGACGAACGACGAACGACGAACGACGAACGACGAACGACGAACGACGAACGACGAACGACGAACGACGAACGACGAACGACGAACGACGAACGACGAACGACGAACGACGAACGACGAACGACGAACGACGAACGACGAACGACGAACGACGAACGACGAACGACGAACGACGAACGACGAACGACGAACGACGAACGACGAACGACGAACGACGAACGACGAACGACGAACGACGAACGACGAACGACGAACGACGAACGACGAACGACGAACGACGAACGACGAACGACGAACGACGAACGACGAACGACGAACGACGAACGACGAACGACGAACGACGAACGACGAACGACGAACGACGAACGACGAACGACGAACGACGAACGACGAACGACGAACGACGAACGACGAACGACGAACGACGAACGACGAACGACGAACGACGAACGACGAACGACGAACGACGAACGACGAACGACGAACGACGAACGACGAACGACGAACGACGAACGACGAACGACGAACGACGAACGACGAACGACGAACGACGAACGACGAACGACGAACGACGAACGACGAACGACGAACGACGAACGACGAACGACGAACGACGAACGACGAACGACGAACGACGAACGACGAACGACGAACGACGAACGACGAACGACGAACGACGAACGACGAACGACGAACGACGAACGACGAACGACGAACGACGAACGACGAACGACGAACGACGAACGACGAACGACGAACGACGAACGACGAACGACGAACGACGAACGACGAACGACGAACGACGAACGACGAACGACGAACGACGAACGACGAACGACGAACGACGAACGACGAACGACGAACGACGAACGACGAACGACGAACGACGAACGACGAACGACCTGTATAATAGAAATTATTATTCAGTATAATGTGAACATCTATTTTGAGTATATATATTGTAATAACGATCCTCTCCACACTTTCCTTTTTTCTTCTCACGCTACCCTCGCACGGCTGCAGCGGCCGTCGATATCTCTCCAGCCGCCGCCGCCGCTTGTCGTATCGCCGTGCGTCCCGACCTTTCTCAGAAGGACCCGAACGCCTACACCTTATCTACCCCTAAAGTACACAATCCTAGGCTCGACTATCGCGTCCCTTTTTCTCACCACCGACCACCTTCCCGGAATCCGAAACATTTGCCTTTTCCAGTATTTTCCGACTCCCAAATTCCATCCCTACTATCTGAACTTTCCCACGGAATAGCTCTATAAGTACGACTCTCCACCTAGGCTAGTCAGTCAGTAAGTCACCGAAACTCCGCGCGACACTGTTACGCTGCCGGATCTGTACTAGAGAATAAAACGTCTTTAACAGTTCGACCAAGTGTTTACCGAGTCTTTCCCGTCCTACAACCGCGTTCTGTGGCAGAGTAGACTACCACTCGCCTTAAAAAGACATTAAATATTCCTTGCGACATCACAACTGGTGCTAAGTGTGGGGTCGTCTACTCAACATTGCTGGGAACCTAGGACCGATCGACGACACGAAGAAGCTGAAAGAGACGAAAAGATCCAACGCTGGAACCACGAAAGGAATCGGTGAGTAACAGTTCATTTACTCAGTACCGCGAACCCTCAAATATCGCGACCGATTCAGAGTCTGACTCCGTGGTTACGAACGAAATGTCATTCTCAAACGTGAACGACGCACTCAAGAACGCCATGAGCAAAGTGCTGGACCGTACAAATATATCGGAACAACAACAACAACAACAACACTCACGCGAACATTCGAGAGCCGCGAGTGAAGCGTCCGCCGGCAGCTTTGAATCTTTAACACCGAAAGAAGCAATCGAGCTAATTAAAGAATTTGACGGGAAGTCCATCGGAGTAGAATCGTTCATTGCTTCGATTGAAGACGTAAGACCTGAAGTATCGCGGCCGGACTATCTTAGAAGATTAATAATCGCGAAAAGAATCACGGGTGATGCCGCTCGGGAGCTCCAAGAGTACGAGATAGACACCTTCGACAAACTATACGAGGGTCTCCGTTTACTTTTCGGTAATTTACAGCCTGTCGGTGTATGGCGGGACAAGCGCGCGCGAATGTTCCAAGGCAAATCCGAATCAGTTTCGAAATTCACTAATCGGTTTCTAGAAGTTCAAAACCAAGTTTTGGCCGTGCTCTCTAATTCTACCGTGGACGAAATCAAAAGACGCTTCATCATCGAGTATGAACGCGAACAAGGACTCGAACAATATCTGCTGGGACTCCGCAAGGAGATCTCTACGGAAGTTCGATCGCAGAGGCCCACAAATATACGAGCCGCCATTTCCAGTGCACAAGCCGCGGAGGCTTACGATTACACTCGGGAAATGATGACCAGAAATCTTAACCTCGGCGAACGCAATGTCGGCTCACACCACCGCTCATCGCACCCTTCCAGCAAGCCACCGGCTACGTCATCAAACCAACGGTCACAGGTAGTCTGCGCCTATTGTCGCAGGGTAGGTCACCTCGAAGCAGACTGTCGAACAAAGAGATACGACGCTCAAAAGAAAGCGACCGCTTCAGGACAGTCGTCGGGTTTTTCAGGACCGCCGATTTCCACCTCGTCCCCCAGCCCGCGTGAATTATATACCCGAAGAGGCGGACGAAACGGAAGAACAGGATCCATCCCTCAAATGCAGCACGTCCGAGGACCAGGAAGATTTTTATTAGACACGGGATCGGCCATTAATCTAATTAAGAGAGGCGTACTGAAGGGATCATCTCTCGTGGACAAAAACGTGAACACGGAATTTCGAATGGGTAACGACGTACATAGATCTTTGTTCGTCACTCAACAGGAGTATGAAAAAAGAAAACACATCTTTCACGTTGTCCCGGACGATTTCCCTCTCGAAGAAGATGGACTCATTGGCATACCCTTTATGACGAAATACCAGACACACATTGGTATTGGCCCACAAAACTTTCTGGAGTTTAACGGCAAGCGATTGGAATTCGAACCACTTGAGCTAACGGTGCCAGCAAGATCTATTTACTGGATCACGACACACACGAACATCGCTAATGGACCAGCTGTGACAACCGAGGACAACTCCGATTTCATTGTGCCTTGCATCTACGAGGCTAAAGACTATGAAGCCCGAGTCCCAATAATAAACGACTCGGAAGAACCCATCAGGGTTACGGTAGATCTGCTGCGTGGGACCCCGTTAGAGGAACTTGCCCTTTCACCTCGGGAGGAGCGCCAAGACGCACCGAAGGGCGCAGCAGGGATCTACCACATCACCCAACAGAATTCGGCGGAACGAATCCGCGCCTTAAAAGAAAATGTACGTCTGGAGCACGTACCTCCAGAGCTGGCGGAACAGGTATGGGATATCGTCTCATCCTACCCCGATGTGTTTGCACTACCTGGCGACCCTCTGCCAGGTACAAAGGCGGTTAAGCACCGCATTATTACGAGCGATGACGTTCCGATAAACGTCAAACAATACAGATATCCTCCGGCGCACAAAGAGGAAATCGATCGGCAAGTCAACGAGATGCTGCAAAACAAACTCATCGAAGCAAGCGACTCTCCGTATAACTCACCCCTCTGGGTCGTACCAAAGAAATCTGATGCATCCGGAAAAAAGAAATGGCGAATAGTCATTGATTTCAGGAAGTTGAATGAAAAAACCGCTCACGACGCGTATCCTCTGCCGTGCATCGACGAGATCCTGGACCAACTGGGACGGGCAAAATATTTTTCAGCATTCGATCTTGCGTCGGGCTTCCACCAGATCCCGATGGATGAGCGAGACAAACAGAAGACAGCATTTTCGACACCTTCCGGGCATTATCATTACAACAGGATGCCTTTTGGATTAAAAAATGCGCCACCAACGTTCCAACGCATGATGAACAATGCTCTACGTGGACTCATCGGAAATGCCTGCTTTGTCTATCTCGACGACATTATTATCTACGGCAACACATTAGAAGAGCACAATAAAAAACTAATAGATGTGCTGAATCGTTTACGTGAGTCGGATCTCAAGTTACAACCCGACAAGTGCGAATTTCTTCGCCCGGAGTTAGAATTCCTGGGTCACGTGATATCCGAAGAAGGAGTGAAGCCTAATCCGAAGAAAGTGGAAGCAGTACACAACTTCCCGGCACCACGTGATCCCAAACAAATAAAGCAGTTCCTTGGCCTCGCGGGTTACTACCGCAAATTCATAAAGGACTTTAGTAAAATAGCCAAACCGCTTACGGAACTTTTAAAAAAGGATGTCGCCTGGGCTTGGACCGACAAGCAGCAGCAGTCGTTCAATTTATTGCGGACAGCTCTCACGACAGCGCCAGTCCTGCAATACCCCGACTTCAACCAGCCTTTCGTCTTGACCACCGATGCAAGCAACTACGCAGTGGGTGCCGTATTATCGCAAGGGCCGATCGGAAAGGATCGCCCTGTCGCTTACGCCTCTCGTACCCTCAACAAAGCCGAGCAACGGTACTCGACTACCGAGCGAGAAATGCTCGCAATAACATGGGCTACAAAACACTTCAGGCAATATCTGTACGGGAAGAGCTTCAAAATTGTCACCGACCACAAGCCTCTAATTTGGATTTTAAAGGCTACTGACCCTCCGACTAATAGCCGGCTAATGAGGCTCAGGATGAAAGTGGAGGAGTACGAATACGAGTGCCTGTATAAAACGGGTTCATTGAACACTAATGCAGACGCTCTCTCTCGGATTCACGCCGTCACCACGAGGAGTCAAAATCGAACAATGGTAACAAACTCAGTTACCCCAGCAACTGAACACTCTGATGACAATACACTAGCGGAAAAAGAAACGAACGATCTTGAAGAAGCGGATCCACCACTTTACCTGGAATTCGAACTCATGCAACAAAGTCCATGCGTTCCGGAAATAAGTGAACGGACTCCTCCAGGTAACGTCGCGTCTTTAAAAATCACCGATACGCCAACAGAAGAAGAAAACGCGCTGCACATCGATTTCTCCGAGGAAAAAATCGATTGGTTTAATCGACTAGCCAGTGCCTTAGTCGAAAGAAGCGAGCCAATCAAAATCTTCGTAGGCTGCAAATATTTGACAATTCACCCGGCGGCAAAGATACGGGTGAAACAAATGATCAACTTTATCTGGTCGAAGAAAAAGATTCGACCCGCATTATATCTCTACGACTCAGAACTCCACGAGCCAGGTACAGAAGACGAGAGAACGGAAATAATCAGGCAACACCACGGGACGAAAGCAACAGGACACTTCGGAGTAGCCAAAACCCTCGATCGCACAAAGGCCGTCGCTACCTGGCCAAACATGCAGCGAGACATCGAGGATTACATTCGGAAGTGCGATACCTGCCAGAGGGTGAAGCTAGTCCGTATTCGACCGCGAGCGGAAGCCGTCATCACAGATACACCGGAAAGGCCGAACGATAAAATAGCTTTGGACTTGGTCGGGCCTATACCTGAGTCGAGTGAGGGCTTTAAATACATCATGTCGATACAGGATCAACTCACCAAATATATCACCCTCATTCCTCTCAAAACAATGGACGCGCAAGCTACCGTAGATGCTTTGGTTAGGCACTTTATCTACATTCATGGCGCACCGAGGATTATTCTCACCGATGGGGGCCGAAACTTCATAAGTCAAACCTTTGAACATCTGGAGAAACTGTTTAAAGTTAGCCATATGACTACCACAGCATTCCACCCGCAAAGTAACGGGAGCCTCGAGAGGGCCCACGGACCAATCAAGGAACAAATCAAGGCTCTCATCCGGGATGATCGCGAAGATTGGGATAAGAAACTGGAGTTTGTATCGATGGCATACAATAGGATGATCGCGAAGATTGGGATAAGAAACTGGAGTTTGTATCGATGGCATACAATACTGCGAAGCACGAAGGGACTGGTCTTACACCCTTCGAAATGCAGTTCGGGCGTAAACCAAACATTCCGAACAATTTACCGGCCCACCGGACGAACGTAACCATCGACCAATACTTCGAGGGACTCCGAGCTGATCACGAACGTTTTTTGAAGCAAGGACGCGAACGACTTCTTAAGGCAAAAGAACAATACAAGATAAACCAGGACTCCCGCATTATCCGGCTCACGCCGATCTTTAAGGAAGGAGACGAAGTCCTCGTTGACCAAGAGCGAGATAGATCTCCTCTCGCGGAGCACTGGGAGGGCCCAGCAACAGTCCTTAAGCAAACGTCCGACGTAGACTACGAGATACTACTTAGAAATAGGAAAAAACTAATACACGTAAACAAACTTAAACCTTATCTTCGAAACTAATTATTTGTATGTTTAGATCGCCATGTTGGTCCTCGTTATCATTCTCACCCTATCCAGCTGCCTAGCCGAGGATAAGGTTAGGGTCGAGCCAGTATCCGGTCCTATCTACCTGGAGCACTTGGGAGACGTTGTAATGTTCCACAAAGCCTGGACCATCGTAAACTACGTCGACCTCACCGATTTAGAGTCAACTACAATAGGAACTGTGCGACAAAGGATGCATAGAATGGAAGACCGTAGGGTTCGACTAATGAAAATAATTAATTATGCACCGCGACTTAAAAGAGGAGTTTTTAACTTTATTGGCGACATCAGTAAAATCTTATTCGGAACGTTAGGTAACTCAGATGCCGAATATTACAATAACGAGATCGATAAAATCCACAATGATAACGTAAGACTAAGCACCCTTGTCAGTAACCAGACCACAATAGTAAAAGCAGTGATCTCCACCTTTTCGGACGCTCTACAAGGTTTGACAAACGACGCCAAGCATATGTATGAAGCTATTTATAACATTGGCTATAGGACTAACAATAATACGCGCGACATTATTATCGGCGCACGAGTAGCACTTCTAGAGACTCTTATTGATGAATACAGCGAAAACCTCAATAACGTACTAAACGCAGTTAATGATGGCAAACAAGGAATTGTTCACCCACAAATCCTAAGTCCAACGGACTTGATCAAAGCTCTTCTCACCATCCGTGAAAAAACTATCTCCAGTGACACACCACCCGTGCCTTTAGAAGAATCGGCTTTCGCTGCTATAATTGAAATAAGTGACATCAGTGTCATGATTTCAAACAACCGCTTTGCGTACGTCATTAAGGTCCCTGTAGTAGAAAATAGTGTGCTACGCGCGTACAGGCTGATCCCGGTACCGCAACGGAAATCTGCAGGTGCTACGTTTTATTATCTCAACCCGCCTGACTCCATAGTTATAATCAACGACATGAAAACGCCATTCACTCCTAGTACCGAACACGATCTGTCTCTATGTAAAAAGTTAAGCTCAAAATTCCTTTGCAAACGTCAAAATCCAGATTACGTGATGAACAATCCCCATAGTTGTGAAGCCGTCATACTACAAAGACCGTCTGATATCTCTGATTTACAATGTCAAGTCTTATTCATAAACCTAGCAAAATCCATGTGGATCCAATTGAAAAGCGGAAACTCTTGGATCGTAACTTCACCTGTAGAGGAAACCCTCCATATCATTTGCGATAATAACAAGAGTCACCAAAGTACATTACACGGAACGAATAAAGTGACCATCGCAGGGGACTGTCTCGGGCAAACTGACCACATCGTTATTAGACCCAGGCTCGAGGAAAAATTGGTACAAACGACTGACTTGATAATAAACAAGACGTTAAAAACTCCCACTCTGGACGAAATTCTCATTAACAACTCAATAGCTCTCGAAGACTTGCATTTGACAACCCTCGGAAGACCTACACATATAGACGTAGCACAACTGAAATCTCTGGGGCAAACATTGACAGAAATCTCAGACGAGGCTCAAACAATCGGACAACACCGACGAAACAAGACGATATTTCAGACAGCTTACGACGGTATACAGTACTTTGGCTATTCTTGCATCGCTATCGTATTTTTGTTAATTGCTGTGAAATGCGGGTTATGCGGGTGTCTGATGGATGTGTTTGGAAGAATGTTACGCTGTAATTTTTCACCCTGTATTAATGTTTACAATAATTGTTTCCATACCAATAACGCCGACCGATCCGATTATCATGTGGAATATCTACCTGAGCAACTTGTAACCTTAACCGATGGGAGACAACCTCACGCCGCAAGAATTGTACAACATATTGGTAGGCGACGCTACAGCCACCCTAAGGCCTAGAAAATTCCTTTTTCCACCTGTAGGAATTTTCTAAAATATGGGGGGAGGTGTAATAACGATCCTCTCCACACTTTCCTTTTTTCTTCTCACGCTACCCTCGCACGGCTGCAGCGGCCGTCGATATCTCTCCAGCCGCCGCCGCCGCTTGTCGCATCGCCGTGCGTCCCGACCTTTCTCAGAAGGACCCGAACGCCTACACCTTATCTACCCCTAAAGTACACAATCCTAGGCTCGACTATCGCGTCCCTTTTTCTCACCACCGACCACCTTCCCGGAATCCGAAACATTTGCCTTTTCCAGTATTTTCCGACTCCCAAATTCCATCCCTACTATCTGAACTTTCCCACGGAATAGCTCTATAAGTACGACTCTCCACCTAGGCTAGTCAGTCAGTAAGTCACCGAAACTCCGCGCGACACTGTTACGCTGCCGGATCTGTACTAGAGAATAAAACGTCTTTAACAGTTCGACCAAGTGTTTACCGAGTCTTTCCCGTCCTACAACCGCGTTCTGTGGCAGAGTAGACTACCACTCGCCTTAAAAAGACATTAAATATTCCTTGCGACATCACAATATATAATAAAAAATTTTACAATTTATTTATAATACACATTTACATTCATACACATTAATTACACACACACACACACACATTCATTTTTATTTACAGATACATAATACACATTTTTTATACGCTACATACGTAATTTCCAAATAAGTCAAATTATTATTATCTAAATGAGACGACAGCGATGACGACGACGGCGACATTTGTATCAATATACAAATTGTTCTTTAAAGCCGAACGGAAGTGACAACGTGTCTGTTAGATGTCCCCGTTTATGGCATACAACACGACAGGTTTTGGATATTTCTCGGGTTATAACAACATGAAGAGCCGTTCGCTGGATAAATGTGAAATTCAATTGTATCGATTCGTCATTTTTGCAGGGTACATCGGCTTCGATCATTCGTCGAATCGAGTTAAAATTAACTTTCCGAGCGTTAAGGTAATTTAAACTCAAACCTTTCACCTTGCACTCTGTTTTAATTACCTCGTTGGGCTTCGCACTATTCACGACCTCGTAGCCATAAAATTTGGAGCCTCCGGAGACAAACGACGTTATGTAGTCTGTAGGCTCCTTCATCTCACTGGTCATGTCGCCAAGGAAGTTACCGAGCGGTGGTGACCATTCACCCTGATGGTCCGTGCTGACATAAATCACCGAGTCGGTGTCATAGTACAGCACTCGTCGTCCTAACCGTTCGAGGTAACTGTATAATTTTAACCGAGCCTGAGCTGTTCTGTATGCTGCGATTACGACGCTAGTTTGTGAAGATGGTGTTATGGCTTCATCTATGGATACCCGATTCGCGTACAAAATAGCATTTACGGGGAGTAAGCATCGCACCTCTTTATCGTTATCCCCCAGAAGAAGTAGCAATTGTTCGCGATTGTTTATTACTGTCGTTTGCGTTAAATTATCCCGTTGACCGAATTTACCCCAGAACGAGTTTAGGCATAGCTTAGCAACGGAGCGCAGACCCGGGTTTTTACAGATATTGTTCGGATCTAGGCGTATACCCTCAGCGCGCTCGTAATCGTCGATATATCGCGCTTGCGAGTCAGCGTCGGTGCATTCGGCAGGCCAACCGCTGGCTTCCTATTTTATCTGTAAAAAGGTGTTTATGTACTCGACAAAAAGACCACCGTCGCGGGTTACCGGATCGTACTGTGTCCTCTCGCAGGCCTAAATAACAAAAACTTTCACGATTTTATAACCGACTTCGAGGGCCTTCCGAACCTCATCCACCACCCAGGTACCCGTGAACGCCCGCTCGTCCACATCTTCATGCGGACAGGCCGATTGTATTTTTTCCTCGGTGCATGTACGGCACAATGCGAACAAGAGCTTCTGGTGCATCCGCACGGGTAAGACGGGACGAAAGAGATCACTCGGCGGTAAAACTGTGCAACGTATCATACCGTTGACCGTTGTGCCTAGAGCCTTAAACGATCCGTTCAACAGATCGTCGCGTGTATCCACATATATCTTCGGGTGACCCTTCGGAAAGCGGCCGACTTTCGATATATAAGGATGGAGCGAGCAAATATCAATATAATTGATCTTTTCGCACCTCTGCAACATCGTACACCGTTACAGTGTTACCCGTACGGCCACCGTAAAAACCGTCGCGAGGATTTAAACTCTCGGACGTTAGGCGCCTGTTACGTCCGGCCGAGCTCTTGACGAGTCCGCACTGAATAAACGTAACGGCGGTCTCTCTTTCGAGTCAAGGCGTTGGCCCTTTACGTCGGGGACGGAGACCTCGCCTTCCACTGCCTAAGATTTACGATGCGCTGACAGGGTGCCTGAGACTGTGAGTCTTGTAGCACGTGGTGAAGAGCATGCAGAGATATACGAAGAGTTGTAGAACTGTTTTAAATACTCACAAAATATATCTTTATTAAACGTCGATGCGTCGATACAGTAATCGCGGAACTTTTGACTAGATCGTACTCCGCAAGAACGTTGAACTCAGCCGCGCAGGGCTGCTCCGAGAGAGCGTCGAGACTTAGCCGCGCAGGGCTATCGGAAACTTCCTGCGAACAGGGCTTTGCGCGCTCCGTACAGTACAAACTAAGTTTTTTTTTTTATTATTAAAGTCGCATCGACAGCTGAGGTCATTAGCGACCTTGTTACAGACAAATATAAATAAATTGATTTCAGTTTACATGTTGTGGCGAGATTTCGGAGCGAGGAACTTTGATTTGATATCTATAGTAATTTATAGTTCCCTGTTGATTCACAGAATTCTATTATTTTTTCAACAGTTTCGGCGTTATTCAGGCACTCTTTCAATGTTGCTGGGAGTCCGAGTCTTCGTCTTAGTAGTTGGTGTTCCCGACAGTCAATTAATATATGTTCAATTGTCAGCTTGGTATTGCACGCTTGGCATATTGGGTCCGTGTCGTGGTTGAAGAGGTTGCCGTGTGTGAGAAGGGAGTGACCGATGCGCAGTCTTGTAAGGACTGCTTGTCTTCTTCTTGTTGTCATTTCGGGTGGTTTTTCGAAAATGTTGGCTCTGATAGTGTGGAGTTTTGTGCTGTTGATTTTACTCCAGTAGGAATTCCATGCTATCCGGATTTTCATGCGAATTAGTCTTTTATATTCTCGGTTTGATATTGGTAATTCGTTTGTGAGGTCCACTCCCTGAAGAGTCGCTTTTTTCGCCGCTAGGTCAGCACGCTCATTTCCGATTATCCCTTGGTGGGATGGTATCCATACAAGTGTCACTTCTATATTATTGACTCGGGCGTTGTTTAGTTCTGTTTGGATTCCTTGAATTGATGCGTCGGTGCAGGAGGGATTTAGTATGGCTTCGAGAGTTGATTTGGAGTCGGTAAATATTGCCGCTGGTGATGATTTGGTATCCTTTATTAAGGCTATAGCTTGGAGTATTGCTTGTGACTCACATGAGAGTATTGAGAACTCATTAGGTAGTTTTAGGGTTAACTCCTGTGCGTCGAAGATCACGGCGCACCCCCGTTTATTATCTTGGGCTGATCCGTCCGTGAATATTTTAGCGTGGTTTTGGTATTTGCTTTGGATGAGTTTGTTGTATAACTCCTGGTACGTTTTCCTTGAAGTATTAGCTTTGATGTTTGTGAGCTCGAGCATTTCGAGGTCGACAGCCAGTAGCGGTGGATTCCAAGGAGGGAATGAATTACGTTTACGCCGATGAATTTTAGGGATTTGGATGTCTAGTATATTTGCGTAATTTTTTACTCGAGCTGCGATTGGTCTGGGGAGACTGTGTCGGCTTTCGAATTTCTTCATCAGTGTGTTCTTGATTTCTGAGTTTTGTCCGTATGTGTTCGATGAAAAATATGACAGCGTGAGGCCATATCTCCTTAGCTCTAGAGGGGGTTCCCCAGCTTCTGCTAGTACACTTACGTTTGGGCTGGACCGAAAGGCTCCAATAGCTAGTCGTAGAGAAGTGGTTTGTACCGAGTTGAGTGTTTTTAGTACGTTGTCGCTCGCTGAGTCATATATTATAGCACCATAATCTAATTTCGCCCTTATTAGCGCCTTGTATGCATTCAGGAGTGTTGTACGGTCTGCTCCCCACTTTTTCGATGCAAGAAGTTTAAGCAGATTTATTCGTTGGATGCATTGTGTTTTCAGGTTTTTTATGTGTGATTTCCACGATAGCGTTGGGTTAAAGGTCATACCTAGGATTTTGAGTGCATGCGAGTTTCGAAGCGCTGCATTTTTCAGAGTGAGAGTGATTTGTGACGGGGACGTTGATCTCGTGAATACTATAAACTCTGTTTTCGTTTGGGAGAACTTAAAGCCCGATGTTTCCGACCATTTCGTAAGGTTGTTCAGTGTCTCTTGTAGTAATTTTTGAGTGTTTTTTATTTCTTTTCCTGTACAGAAAATTGTGAGATCGTCAGCGAATAATAAACCTTGCACGGGGGGCTTCAGTGCGGAGAGAATATCATTAATCGCTACGAGAAATAGCGTGACGCTTATAACTGACCCTTGGGGGACTCCATTAGTTATTCTTGTGACGTTTGAGAAGGAGTTCCCTATTTTTACTTGGATAGCTTTTTTTTAAGAAAATTTTGTATAAAGGCCATAATGTGTCCTTTCAGGCCAATCGATTTGAGTGTAGTAATTATTTTATGTTGCCAAACCATTTCGTACGCTTTTTCCACGTCTAAGGACACAGCTATTACGTGTGACTTGTTCGCAAGGGCGTTGCATATTTTCCCTCGAATTTACTAAGGTGGTCGGATGTAGAGCGGAGTTGTCTGAACCCACTTTGAAGGGGTAACAGGTAGTTTTTTTCTTCAAGGGTCCATCGGAGGCGCCGGTTTACCATTTTCTCCAATAGCTTGCAGAGGTTGCATGTGAGGGCAATTGGCCGGTAATTCGTCGGAATGGTTTTGTCTTTGTTAGGTTTAGCAATCGGTATTATGGTTGCAAGCCTCCATGTCTCAGGGAATGAGTCTGTTAGCCATGTGTAATTGTATATACTGAGAAGAATTCTTTGACCGTTTTCAGAGATATGTTTTACTAGTACGATCGGAATGTTATCAGGTCCAGGGCTTGAGTTCTTGCAGGTTGCCAGCGCTACTTTGAGTTCTTCCAGTGAGAAGGGTGAGTTAATTGAGTCGTCTTCGTTTTCCTTCGCCTTCGAATATATATCTGGGGTTTCAATAGCTTCTTCGTTTCGCTTTTTGTGTTCGAGGAATGGTTTTTCGTAATTTTGGTCGCTGGAGTTTGCAGCAAAGGTTTCGGCTAGAAGGTTTGACATTTCAGGTATTTCGGAGCAAGTTTTTCCCTGGGCATCTTTTAGGAATGTCGTGAAGCTAGAGTACTTTAGGCCTTGGATCCGTTTGATTCCTTTCCATATTTCGTTCGTCGGTGTGTTTCTGTTCAGTGAAGAGACGAAAGTGTGCCAGGACTCGATTTTGGCTGTTTTCAGAGTTCTTCTCGCTACTGCTTTCATCTTTTTGTGTTCTATTTTGTTAGTGTCAGTGCGATGTTTTTTGAAAACATTGTATGCGTGTTTTGCATCTCTCACCGCTTGTTTGCACTTGTCATTCCACCAGGGTACCCCGGGCTTGCAATGTTGTCCCGAGGTCCTGGGGATTGACTGGTCGGCTGCATTTTCGATAACTGTTGTGAATGCACTTACTAGATCGTTTATGTTGTGGTTAGTCGATCTGTTTATTACCGAGAAGTTTTCGTAAAGCTTGTTCAGGAGTTCCGTGTATTTGTCCCAGTTTGCTTTGTTGAGATTCCATCTTTTTTTTGGGCAGGCGTTTACTGTTTCTTGTTGTGCTTCAGTGGAGATCTCGATATGTATCGGGAAGTGGTCACTATCGAAGAGGTCGCTATTTACTGTCCAGTCGATTTTATCCGCTAAATTCGTTGAGCACACACTGAGATCGATCGCGCTGAAAGTACCAGCTGAGTAGTTCAAGTGTGTCGGTTCATTTGAATTTAGTAAAATCGTGTTTGTGTTATCCAGCCATTCTTCGATGATTGAACCTCGTTTGTCGCGTTTATTGGCGCCCCACCGTGGGCTATGGCTATTAAAATCTCCGACTATTATGAATGGCTGTGGTAGTTACCTTATAATGTTTTGTAGCTCGGTTAGTTTGAACGAGTAGCTGTTGGGTGCATATATATTGCACAATGTAATTTTTTGGGGAATCTCTACTGTCACTGCGATAACTTCCAATGGTGAGATGATAAGAAGTTCCTCCGAGGGTGTGTTGTCCTTTATATATATCGCCACTCCTCCGCTCGCCTGGATTGCTTGGGTTCGGTTTTTGTAATAATGTTTATATCCTCGTATTTGTCCACAATGGTCGCCCTTGAAGTTCGTTTCTTGGATACATAGCACCGTTGGGGAGAATTTCGTTTGGAGTAATTGCAGGAATGGGAGTCGTGCGTAGAACCCATTAAGGTTCCATTGTATGAGATGCATCTTGCGCTATTCTAGTCCTCCATTCCGCTTGAGACCGCGTGTTCGTGATCTGTGCTGGTGTTGGTATGGTTCTGTTCCTCGAGTGTCGATGTCGTCCAGGTATCGAGTTTTTTAATTAGTTTTGTAAATTTTGTTTTTGTGCTTCTTTCGTTGGTGAATAGGTATAGTTTTCGGAGCATGTCGCTTACTTCGGTCATCTGGATGTTTAATTCGGTGATTACTTCCTGAGGATCTTGCTTGCCCTTGGTTCTTTCAAGAAGATTTTCCAGTTGCGGGGAACTTAGAGGATATTCTTGGGGGTTGTTTTCCATTTCGATTTCTACCGACGATTGTGGCCTTTTGGGTTTTTTGATAGCCCCGTCATCTTTTCCAGTTTCTTTTGAGGAGGAGGGATCTTTCTTGTCTTCTCGTCGTGGGACGGGCGTTGCCGGTGGTGATATTGGGAGCGGTCGTTTCTGGGCGCTATCGGTTGTCTGTGTTCGTGGATATGTTACCGGATCGCTTCCCGAGCGCGCCGATGTGGGGTTCATTGTAGGATTTTGGATTTGGCTTGATTGTGTTATCTGTTCGGTGGTTCCATCGGTCTGTTTTACTGTAGGGCAATTTTTTGCTAGGTGGCCTTCGCCTTTGCATCGGAAGCACATTACATTGTCGGGAGATATGTATATTGTATAGGGGGTTTCGTCAAAGTTGATTCTAATCGATTCCGGGAGCTTGTCGGTGTCTTCTGGGTTGATAAATACCTGTCTACGGAAGCTCATGATGTGTGCGTATTCCTTTAGGCCGACGCGCAAGAACGATATTTCTGACGCTGGTTGAATGTTGAGCGAGTTGAGAATGTTTACTAGGTTCGAGTGTGGTATAATCGGTGGAACGTTGGAGAGGATTATCCTCTTGGTTCGTGTTATCAGTGGTCGTATCTGAAGCGACGTATTATTTACGACGATAGTTTTGTGTATATCGATAAGTTCGTCGGCTATCGCTTTAGTCGCAAGATATACGCAAACTCTGTTATTCGCTATGCGTGATGCGAATCGGATGTGCGCCGGTGCGATTTTAACAGCCAGCGCGTCGATGTATTCTTTGAGTTGAACGTTTTCAAGTGCATCGATTAGGATTGCTTGTTCCTTGGTCGGGAATAGCGTCGTCTTGGTTGCGTTTGCATAGCTTACTGGTTCGGTTGTCATGATTGCTGGGGTGTAGGTCTGAGTTTCGCTGTACTCAGCGAAATTTCAGAATGGATGAGTGTAATACGGTGTCTGCAGGGCTATGCCCTGATTATCGTCTTGGGAATCTTCGCGCGAGCGAGCTTGTAGCTGTACCCGCGTTTCACTATCCACTTTCGTACACGGCACAGGTATCTAAGCGCGATGTAAACAACAGCGGCCATCAATACACGTCCGAACTGTGCGAGTGCCCGATTGAGACTGTACAAACTAAGTGTTACAGCTTACGAGGCTGGTAGAATAACTGACTCTAGCCGAAAAAGGCTTAGCTTTTATACTAATTCGCTTCCTATACTTCCTATGGTTAGTCGTGTAGCATGGTGGGACAGCTTCCAAATATAGTATAAATGCGTCTAGGCGGTGCGTTTGTTCTGAAAGAATTGGTAGAAGAATTTGGTAGCGCGCCTTCTTTGATCTCGGCGGGCCTAGAGGTTTTGGTCTAGTACAGAGGCGACAAGTGTCACATATAGTCTACTAGTTATGACCACCAAAATATTATTTCAGAGAAAAACTAAGAAAGTGTGCATAGATGCACTCGGACGGCACGCTTTGGTCAAAAAGAATTAGGGTGCCGTTGACCTTTTAACAGCTGCGCAGTGGCGAGATAAAAGCCTTCCGACTTATGCTGCAGCGGCAAGTGTCGCGTGCAGCCGATTAGTTACGGAGGCCGCTAAGTGGTAGGCGCGTGGCTAGAAGAAAATGTGTCTCCGAATTTGGGGCTAGCATACGCTGCGCTGTATGAATGGTTGCTACCCGGGAGGGCCTACGAGCTTCACTCCGACGCGTAGTATTCGGGCGCGTAGAGGCGCATACTAGATTCATTCAAGACACACTATTTCGGTGCGTGGGGGTACGGCTCGGGAGAGCCTATAGCGTTCATAAAAACATACTACGTGATTACGTAGGATGTAACACGCCCATGGTTGTACAGGCACTCGTTAATCGTGGTATTGAGATGACGGAGCTCTTCAAACTCGTACTCCCACATGACTTTGAGCTGATAGCCGGGCGCTCGAATCTTTGAGTCCGTCGCTAGAGTACGTTCGTAACGGTTCTCGGACGACTCTTGATATATCATAATACTTTATCTCTTTGTTACGTCCTGATCAGCTTTTTCCTGCATCTACGGTCAAGGAGATTTCTCTCCCTTTTACGCGTTTATCGCATGTGACGCTCTTTCAGAATAATGCCCCTTTTGAATCTAACCTTTCGGAAATTTATTCAAAATAATATGTGTGGCTCGATTATTAGCGCGCAGTCTCTACGACACTCGGACGATTACGAATCTCCGCGTGACCCTGACACACCGTACGAAGGCCTAAGTGTAATTCGACCCGCGATGGCTCGCACCGCGGTGCACTGAGTCGGGCTAACGTTATCACCGGCCGTCGAGTTCGTTGCTCTATACTTCGGTTCTCACTTGGAAAGATTGAAAAACCTCGACTTCCAGATATTAAATCTCTTCAATCCATTAACTTATTCGGATTCCCATAGATTATTAATTATCCCCGGATATTTGAAAGTATTTAATTATTGATCGGTAAAATCAATAAAAGAATACAATTTTCAAAGACGATTGATGAAATAAAATAAATGATTTAAAAATAAAATGATTCGATAACTTACGGTGATTAGGAATGAATGAAATGTTCGAATGCATCGAGATGATCGATTGATGAGGATGTAAAGTTCGAAATTCCAAATTCCTTCTTCCTTCCTCCCTTCGTTCTTGCTTTCAGTGAAAGTAGATTGAGTCAACAATGAATGTTGAATACAATGAATGTGTAATGAAGAATGTAGGTGATGAAATAATATTCCGTTGAAACTCCGGTTTATTTATCCGTTGAAATATTTGAAGACTTTATTTAACTTTCCGACTTCAAAGTTCAGACTTTAATGATTGAAATAATTTTTGACTGTGTATAATACTCTCTGCGACAAGTGAATTGTGAACAGGTAATGTCTCGAAGAGGTGTCGAAGACTGACACGTCGCTGTCCAGGCAGTGAGGCAGTGAGCTGAGGTGCCCTTTGGGGAGCTTCTTTTATTGTTTTGATCGGGGAGCGCCCGCGCCTCCAAGCAGTGCGTTGCATCAGCTGCCCCCTCCGTGGTAATTATCGATCGGTTTCGGCGTCTTCTGTAGCTTATTTTAATAATTTCGCAATTTCGATGTTTACAACAAATTCCCGTATTAACAAATTATTGTGTTAATTTTCGATTTAAATAATAATAATTGACATATTGGAACGAAGTTCCTACGATGCTTCTATCAAAAGTTATAACCCTGATCTAACGAATTGTTTTAAATATTGCTTATAAATTCCTGATTTTCAACGGATTATTTTCTAATTTCGTTTAAATTAATAATAATGTCCCCGAATATTTTCCTGAACAATAACAACTAATTCCCTTTTATCGACTATTTTATTTGATTATTCTACTGGTAGTAAAATCGTGATTCTATCGTGTTAGTTAACTTCCCTAATGATTATAATAATAGATGATAATATTTCATACATTTTTATAATAATTTTATATGAACGATTTGACCCAAAATACCTCTCATGCGTGATTCTACTGGATAATTAACGAATTTATTACCTTTCGACCAAATTCCCGCGTCCGCTTCATTCTGACATTATTTTTATTAACATCAATTCCATAATTTTAAATGAACGTTGCGCATAATTATGCTCCGAGAGGTGCTGCACTCGTAAGCGCCGACGATGATTTTTCCAATCAGTCGCCCCGAGGCAGTCACACCGATTCTCTGGCTGCACCGCTGTGTGCGTACGTGCGTCGCAGCGTGCTACGTGTTAGAGAGATAAGGCACCGTCTCCCGACGCATACAGCTAAAGATTCGGATAGCCTTTCTCGTCACAATTAAAACAATGGGTCTTCAAGTAGCCGAAGGCATCCTCGCTGCCCATGATACCTCTCTAGCAACCCGAATATCCCTTTGATATTTTATTTTCGTTTCGTCTTTTGGTTACATGACTGTGCCAATGTGTTGCTATGCCAATCACTGAATCGAGTCATTCAGTATTAGCTGATACATAAAATAATTAATTACTGCACACGTAATTGTTTCTCAGCGGCTAATTATTTTCCACGAATTTCTATGACGTTTTGACTATTATTTTGCTTTCCAATTTTGTGGATTTTTGGTCAGTTACGCCGGTGAATTTGGCTAAAAATTCGCAGGACGTAACACCTCCCCTCAAGACGAGAGTTGCTTCGAAGAACAACGCTCGGTCTCGGTAGAGACAAATAAAAAACTTGGATCAACTCGCTACATACATTCGCGCGTATACATATTGTAACGGAACGCACTCGGGCTCTACCTTTCCCGGAACGTAGGTAACAAGGAGCTCGCGAAACCGACTCCGGTACGACTTCGCGAGACCACCGCGTGAGGCGACACCGCGGTCATGCGTTACGGAGCGCTGGCATCGCTCGACCAGGGTATATAAAGCCGCGCGCGACAGCCCGGAGCACTCTTATCATCCTACCGTTCACCAAGAACCTTCTCCTTACATTCCGAGAGCCTCAGTACAACTCTGACACTCGAAGAATTCCCCGATAAAGCCCATATCCTAAAAAGCCACGAGACCTCGCTCCAGCTGCGACACCTCGGCTTTCCTTGAGACAGCCCATCTCGATCTTGCTGTGGTCTCGACACAGCTTCGACACCTCAGCAACCTTGAGCCAGCCCAGCTCCTCCGATAAGGATCCTTACTGGTGCTGTGTCATTTCTGACACACCACGTGACGCAAAACACCCTACCTTGGTGCCGTCAGGGGAGTAGCATCCACCGACGCCACGTGGCCAATAATTTAGGATAAGCAACCAATTAAAACTCTCGCGTTCACTAATTAATCTTTTCTTTTCTTTAACGTTTTGTCAGACACCAAGTTGAACAAAACGAACTTAGCTTCATTCCTTAGAAAAAAGGCTACGAACCAATTAATATTCAAGGAGCTTCTCTCCTCTTGGCCGAGGCGGGTAGGCGAAGGCCCGTACAAAAAAACGATAACCGACCTTCGATTAAACGGTCCCGACTAGCAAACTCCGAGGGACTGGGATTAACGAAGAACCCCTGTATCAATTAACGAACTTATTAAATAAAGAATCCCTTCCTCTTAACTATCATCATCCTATGATGAACAGAGCTCTGTCTCCGGACACTGTATAGAGCCTTTCTGAGGATAAATTTTCTGCCCTAAAAAACCCATAGAGGCATTCCCTTTCCCGAGTCTTTCAAATTACGAATTGCACTCGCGTGTATTAAATTAAATTCGTTATATAGACGCGTACACATACGCCTCTCCGATTCTCAGAGTGTCCTCTTTGTCCGCGTATTTGCTATGTTTTGCCTTCGCGAAGATGTTTACATAAGACCCTCTACAAGTGACTCCCCGAGGGTCTGGACAAACGGGGGCTCAGGCGAGCACTCATTTGCTTGCCGAAACTTCTACAGAGAACATTAAAAATTTCCTCCAGCCAAAAATATTCGGAAGTATCCATTATTTTATCTATTTACTGTATCATTTATTTATTCCTTTATTTTACTAATTCTGTTTTACTTTCTCTTTTTTTTGTTTTAAGGACAAGATGTGTCAAACGGTCCGAACCATCTTCCACCGAGTTTTCAACCGCATCATCGGCTCGTGGATTACGTGGGATTTTTCAGTGGAGAGACTCCCATGGGAGGATGTACGCTTTGCCAGGTATATGTTATTATTATTACTATTATCACCATCATTATCATCATCATTATTATTATTTTACTATTAATATTATTCATTTCTATTGTCAGAATTATTCGTCCACATGAGTGGACTCCACCACCCTCATGTGAGAACTGCTGGGAGTTTCTCCAGGATTGTCTCTGCAGTCCTGAGGGCAGGAGAATCCCTGAACTGGATTAGTTTAAAAAAAAAAAATACTGATCAGTCGCAGTGGGCAATCAATGTCCTTTCAATAAACAAAAAAAAACTTCTGTTGCCCCTTTATTTCTTTTTCCCTTTCAATTTCCCTTTGAACCCTTTCTTATTTTGAATTCTTAGTTTTAAGACAGTGGTTGGAGCCACTTTATTTATAATATTATTATACTCAAATGGGTTCGCTTTTTTTATAGAGCGTCTTTTTTGTGCATTGGCCGCTACGCCCAAACGCCTTCTTCCGCCGCGTGCGTTTCTTCTCTCTCTTTCTTTCCTATATACTTCTCTTTCATTCCTTTTTTTAGCGCGCCATAACTGGGAGTACGCATGTGGCTGCATCTCCAGTCGGCTATTTTTCCTTTCCTGTCCGGTAATCTTTTCTTCTGTTCCCTCATTGGACTATTCCTAAAGCGAAGAGCCAATAGCTTCCTTCCAATTCCTATGCATGTAGGCTACAGTGAGTAAGGCGTGACGCTCGTTGCCAGCCGCTCTCGCCTCCTCCGCTTTGTACGGCTATTCACCGTTCTCTATCCCTCTCTCTCACTATACTCTTTCTGTTTCCTTATTCCTTATGCCGATAATCTCGCACTCTTTTCTAATGTCGATAATTAAGTACGCTATGGTTTCTTTTCTCTTACTGTTCGGGAGTGGGTAACGTCAATCCCACTTTAATTGATCGACGGGTACGCTTCCCATGTCCGGAAATCCGTCTACTCTTGATTATAACTTAAATAATAATAATTCCGGGTCTTGGCCCTGGGGTAAAACTATTTGTCCCCATTTCTGATATTTATGTCCCCCTAATTCTACATACCCTTTACTGAGGTAAATTGCCATCAACCAAAATGCAAGCATCTCTTCTCTTAATTCTTTCCATTCCGGTGGTATCCACAATCTTCCTTTACTCCAATACTCCCGATCTTCTCCTGAACTCTCTATTAAAGTATTGGGCCACTGTTCGTTCAACGTGAGCTCCAATCTGTACCCATTGTTTCTGGTTGACTGCATGATCTCTTTAAAATAAAATACAAGTAATTTAGTGATATTATTATTAAATCAGTTTACTATAAACTAATTTCCTCTACTTACTTACTTATTGTTTGCTTATTTATTCATTTATTTATTTTTATTTGTTTATTTATTTTTATCTATTTATTTATTACTATTATCTTTATAATATACAGGGTGATTCGTAACTAGTATAGAATATTTTACACACTGGTAGAGCTCGTCGTCCCGAGTAATTTGCTTTTTTTGAAAATTTTCTACGATAAAAATTGACCGAGTAATAAAGGTTTAAAGTTTCCCTATCGGTGTGCGCACTTACGAATGTGTGCGTGACAGAGCGTCGGGCTAGCATTCGTCTGTCAACTTCGGTGGGGCAAAGCGCGGTGTTACTACGCGCGTGAAAATAGTCCCGCGACGAAACGTCAATCGAGGTAAATCTAACCTATAGTATAACCTAATACGGATGGAAAGTAAATGTTGAAACTTATAAGGTGATGTGTGATTAAATGATGTGAAGTGAAAATAATCATAAAAATAAAATTAATAAAATTATAAAATTTAAGTGTGAAATTCTCACTCTCGCTGGATAAAAAGTTCCAGCTGCATAACTGCGACGGCAAGGTAAGTTTAACTGAGTCAGCGATGAATTCGCACAATAAAAAAATCTATTTTTAAATTCTTCACAGCATGCGAACAATTATAAAGCTGATTTTATTGTGAGAATCTATCGTTGGGTGAGTGAAAATTATAGTAAGTTTCACTCAGTCAGCGATGGATTCCCAAAAAAAAAAAAATTAATTTTATAATTCTTCGCAGCATGCGAACAATTATAAAAGTAATTTTAGTATAAGAATCGATCGTTGGGTGAGTGAAAATTATGGTACGTTACAGTAAGTTTCACTCAGTCAGCGATGGATTCCCAAAAAAAAAAAAAAAATGTTTAATTCTTTGCAGCATGTGAACAATTATCAAAGTAATTTTAGTATGAGAATCCATCGTTGGGTGAGTGAAAATTATGGTACGGTACAGTAAGAGTCACTCAGTCAGCGATGGATTCCCACAAAAAAAAAAAATAAATAAAAAAATAAATTCTTCAATCAATGGCAACGAAAAACTACCAACCAATTCATCGAAGGAAGTGACATAATGCCCTTTCCTGAGTCTCAATTCTGAGTATTGGCCAAAAATTTAAAAGGCCAGATGGAATTTTCCTCGTCGTTTGGAGATTCGGTAAGTCGGTAGAATGGTCGTCCGTTGAATGAATGGATTACAATTTTTTATTTTCATTCAGGTTCAAACCCAACGAAAACGTGGACATAGCTTATTAAGTAATGATTAAGGAATGTATTAATCGATCGTATGAACGGTAGAGTGTAATCGAATAACTTTGGCTACTCTCACTGTTTATGCGATCAATAAATATATTTTTTTTTCTTTTTGTTCAAGTTTAATCAAACCAACGCTGAGGCTAAAAGACGATGTAGGTGGGCTATTTCTTCATCGTATAAATCAAGTTTCGACATTGGTTTAGTTAAAAGTTACAATCGAAGAAAACTAATTGCGATCGAAGAATCGTAGGTGTGCGAGCGTGCGTGCATGCACCCGTGAATATTCGGATTCTTGCCAAGTCCCCTTTTAAAAGATATCAGGTACGCATTTGAAGTACCGCAGAATATACAGCAGTCAAAATGCAATAATAGTCTTCGATTATTTTTGCATGCTCGACTCTTGAATAAATGTATTCAGTACAATTTTTGATTTCCTCTTAGGTTCAAGATTACCGATCGGCCGAATAAACCTTTAATGCTCATCAATCCTGTTATGACTGTGGATGTAATGAAATGGATGCTAATCGTCGCGTTCAATTGAAATCGTGAATACGGACAATTTGACATCGTTTACGGATCCACCCTCAAGACGTTCAGCGGAAAACATTTATTTCTGACATTGTCGACGGTGAAAGCGTCAACACAGAGATATTACGCACTGATGGAAAAATGTATTAATCGATTGTATGGCCGGTAGAGTGTAACCGAACATCTTTGCTAAGAAAAAGAATCCATTAAGAAACTTATTTCGGTCACTCCAATATTGAGATGACATTTTCGCGTTAATAGACGGAGCTAACATACATTCGATTGTGCCGATAGCGCTGGTTTACGTAAACCATAGTGAGTAAACGATATCTATCGAACTCGACGGGGAGCACCTTTCCATTACCGAATTGATCAATTAATTAATGTCAAGGACCTGATAGCGAAACCAACATGGAGTCCTTATTGAGTCAGTGTATCAATGACTCCTTTATGCTCTACTCTAGCGAGAATGTCGGTGGCACTTGCTGAATTAAAAAAAAAATATTGAAATTTTGAAGGTATTAGACTCGTGTCCCGGAAGAAAAAAGAATCCATCAAGAAACTTATTTTGGTCACTCCAATATTGCGATGACATTTTCGCGTTAATAGACGGAGCTAACATACATTCGATTGTGCGGATATGGCTGGTTTACGTAAACCATAGTGAGTAAACGATATCTATCGAACTCGACCGGGAGCACCTTTCCATTACCGAATTGATCAATTAATTAATGTCAAGGACCTGATAGCGAAACCAACATGGAGTCCTTATTGAATCAGTGTATCAATGACTCCTTTATGCTCTACTCTAGCGAGAATGTCGGTGGCACTTGCTGAATTAAAAAAAAAAATATTGAAATTTTGAAGGTATTAGACTTATATCTCGGAAGAAAAAGAATCCATCAAGAAACTTGTTTTGATCATTCCAATATTGCGATGACATTTTCGCGTTAATAGACGGAGCTAACATACATTCGATTGTGCGGTATGGCTGGTTTACGTAAACGATAGTGAGTAAACGATATCTATCGACCTCGGCCGGGAGCACCTTTCCATTACCGAATTGACCAATTAATTAATGTCAAGGACCTGATAGCGAAACCAACATGGAGTCCTTATTGAATCAGTGTATCAATGACTCCTTTATGCTCTACTCTAGCGAGAATGTCGGTGGCATTTGCTGAATAAAAAAAAATATTGAAATTTTGAAGGTATTAGACTCGTGTCCCGGAAGAATAAAGAATCCATCAAGAAACTTATTTTGGTCACTCCAATATTGCGATGACATTTTCGCGTTAATAGACGGAGCTAACATACATTCGATTGTGCGGATATGGCTGGTTTACGTAAACCATAGTGAGTAAACGATATCTATCGAACTCGACCGGGAGCACCTTTCCATTACCGAATTGATCAATTAATTAATGTCAAGGACCTGATAGCGAAACCAACATGGAGTCCTTATTGAATCAGTGTATCAATGACTCCTTTATGCTCTACTCTAGCGAGAATGTCGGTGGCACTTGCTGAATTAAAAAAAAAAATATTGAAATTTTGAAGGTATTAGACTCGTGTCCCGGAAGAAAAAAGAATCCATCAAGAAACTTATTTTGGTCACTCCAATATTGCGATGACATTTTCGCGTTAATAGACGGAGCTAACATACATTCGATTGTGCGGATATGGCTGGTTTACGTAAACCATAGTGAGTAAACGATATCTATCGAACTCGACCGGGAGCACCTTTCCATTACCGAATTGACCAATTAATTAATGTCAAGGACCTGATAGCGAAACCAACATGGAGTCCTTATTGAATCAGTGTATCAATGACTCCTTTATGCTCTACTCTAGCGAGAATGTCGGTGGCACTTGCTGAATTAAAAAAAAATATATTGAAATTTTGAAGGTATTAGACTCGTGTCCCGGAAGAAAAAAGAATCCATCAAGAAACTTATTTTGGTCACTCCAATATTGCGACGACATTTTCGCGTTAATAGACGGAGCTAACATACATTCGATTGTGCGGATATGGCTGGTTTACGTAAACCATAGTGAGTAAACGATATCTATCGAACTCGACCGGGAGCACCTTTCCATTACCGAATTGATCAATTAATTAATGTCAAGGACCTGATAGCGAAACCAACATGGAGTCCTTATTGAATCAGTGTATCAATGACTCCTTTATGCTCTACTCCAGCGAGAATGTCGGTGGCACTTGCTGAATTAAAAAAAAAATATTGAAATTTTGAAGGTATTAGACTTATATCTCGGAAGAAAAAGAATCCATCAAGAAACTTGTTTTGATCATTCCAATATTGCGATGACATTTTCGCGTTAATAGACGGAGCTAACATACATTCGATTGTGCGGATATGGCTGGTTTACGTAAACCATAGTGAGTAAACGATATCTATCGAACTCGACCGGGAGCACCTTTCCATTACCGAATTGATCAATTAATTAATGTCAAGGACCTGATAGCGAAACCAACATGGAGTCCTTATTGAATCAGTGTATCAATGACTCCTTTATGCTCTACTCCAGCGAGAATGTCGGTGGCACTTGCTGAATTAAAAAAAAAAATATTGAAATTTTGAAGGTATTAGACTCGTGTCCCGGAAGAAAAAAGAATCCATCAAGAAACTTATTTTGGTCACTCCAATATTGCGATGACATTTTCGCGTTAATAGACGGAGCTAACATACATTCGATTGTGCGGATATGGCTGGTTTACGTAAACCATAGTGAGTAAACGATATCTATCGAACTCGACCGGGAGCACCTTTCCATTACCGAATTGACCAATTAATTAATGTCAAGGACCTGATAGCGAAACCAACATGGAGTCCTTATTGAATCAGTGTATCAATGACTCCTTTATGCTCTACTCTAGCGAGAATGTCGGTGGCACTTGCTGAATTAAAAAAAAATATATTGAAATTTTGAAGGTATTAGACTCGTGTCCCGGAAGAAAAAAGAATCCATCAAGAAACTTATTTTGGTCACTCCAATATTGCGACGACATTTTCGCGTTAATAGACGGAGCTAACATACATTCGATTGTGCGGATATGGCTGGTTTACGTAAACCATAGTGAGTAAACGATATCTATCGAACTCGACCGGGAGCACCTTTCCATTACCGAATTGATCAATTAATTAATGTCAAGGACCTGATAGCGAAACCAACATGGAGTCCTTATTGAATCAGTGTATCAATGACTCCTTTATGCTCTACTCCAGCGAGAATGTCGGTGGCACTTGCTGAATTAAAAAAAAAATATTGAAATTTTGAAGGTATTAGACTTATATCTCGGAAGAAAAAGAATCCATCAAGAAACTTGTTTTGATCATTCCAATATTGCGATGACATTTTCGCGTTAATAGACGGAGCTAACATACATTCGATTGTGCGGATATGGCTGGTTTACGTAAACCATAGTGAGTAAACGATATCTATCGAACTCGACCGGGAGCACCTTTCCATTACCGAATTGATCAATTAATTAATGTCAAGGACCTGATAGCGAAACCAACATGGAGTCCTTATTGAATCAGTGTATCAATGACTCCTTTATGCTCTACTCCAGCGAGAATGTCGGTGGCACTTGCTGAATTAAAAAAAAAATATTGAAATTTTGAAGGTATTAGACTTATATCTCGGAAGAAAAAGAATCCATCAAGAAACTTGTTTTGATCATTCCAATATTGCGATGACATTTTCGCGTTAATAGACGGAGCTAACATACATTCGATTGTGCGGTATGGCTGGTTTACGTAAACGATAGTGAGTAAACGATATCTATCGAACTCGACCGGGAGCACCTTTCCATTACCGAATTGACCAATTAATTAATGTCAAGGACCTGATAGCGAAACCAACATGGAGTCCTTATTGAATCAGTGTATCAATGACTCCTTTATGCTCTACTCTAGCGAGAATGTCGGTGGCACTTGCTGAATTAAAAAAAAATATATTGAAATTTTGAAGGTATTAGACTCGTGTCCCGGAAGAAAAAAGAATCCATCAAGAAACTTATTTTGGTCACTCCAATATTGCGACGACATTTTCGCGTTAATAGACGGAGCTAACATACATTCGATTGTGCGGATATGGCTGGTTTACGTAAACCATAGTGAGTAAACGATATCTATCGAACTCGACCGGGAGCACCTTTCCATTACCGAATTGATCAATTAATTAATGTCAAGGACCTGATAGCGAAACCAACATGGAGTCCTTATTGAATCAGTGTATCAATGACTCCTTTATGCTCTACTCCAGCGAGAATGTCGGTGGCACTTGCTGAATTAAAAAAAAAATATTGAAATTTTGAAGGTATTAGACTTATATCTCGGAAGAAAAAGAATCCATCAAGAAACTTGTTTTGATCATTCCAATATTGCGATGACATTTTCGCGTTAATAGACGGAGCTAACATACATTCGATTGTGCGGTATGGCTGGTTTACGTAAACGATAGTGAGTAAACGATATCTATCGACCTCGGCCGGGAGCACCTTTCCATTACCGAATTGATCAATTAATTAATGTCAAGGACCTGATAGCGAAACCAACATGGAGTCCTTATTGAATCAGTGTATCAATGACTCCTTTATGCTCTACTCTAGCGAGAATGTCGGTGGCACTTGCTGAATTAAAAAAAAATATATTGAAATTTTGAAGGTATTAGACTCGTGTCCCGGAAGAAAAAAGAATCCATCAAGAAACTTATTTTGGTCACTCCAATATTGCGACGACATTTTCGCGTTAATAGACGGAGCTAACATACATTCGATTGTGCGGATATGGCTGGTTTACGTAAACCATAGTGAGTAAACGATATCTATCGAACTCGACCGGGAGCACCTTTCCATTACCGAATTGATCAATTAATTAATGTCAAGGACCTGATAGCGAAACCAACATGGAGTCCTTATTGAATCAGTGTATCAATGACTCCTTTATGCTCTACTCCAGCGAGAATGTCGGTGGCACTTGCTGAATTAGAAAAAAAATATTGAAATTTTGAAGGTATTAGACTTATATCTCGGAAGAAAAAGAATCCATCAAGAAACTTGTTTTGATCATTCCAATATTGCGATGACATTTTCGCGTTAATAGACGGAGCTAACATACATTCGATTGTGCGGTATGGCTGGTTTACGTAAACGATAGTGAGTAAACGATATCTATCGACCTCGGCCGGGAGCACCTTTCCATTACCGAATTGATCAATTAATTAATGTCAAGGACCTGATAGCGAAACCAACATGGAGTCCTTATTGAATCAGTGTATCAATGACTCCTTTATGCTCTACTCTAGCGAGAATGTCGGTGGCACTTGCTGAATTAAAAAAAAAAATATTGAAATTTTGAAGGTATTAGACTCGTGTCCCGGAAGAAAAAAGAATCCATCAAGAAACTTATTTTGGTCACTCCAATATTGCGATGACATTTTCGCGTTAATAGACGGAGCTAACATACATTCGATTGTGCGGATATGGCTGGTTTACGTAAACCATAGTGAGTAAA
Source organism: Amblyjoppa fuscipennis (assembly GCA_963575735.1). NCBI lineage: Eukaryota > Metazoa > Arthropoda > Insecta > Hymenoptera > Ichneumonidae > Amblyjoppa > Amblyjoppa fuscipennis. The sequence goes on from OY754497.1 coordinate 3,861,568, forward strand.
CGATATCTATCGAACTCGACCGGGAGCACCTTTCCATTACCGAATTGACCAATTAATTAATGTCAAGGACCTGATAGCGAAACCAACATGGAGTCCTTATTGAATCAGTGTATCAATGACTCCTTTATGCTCTACTCTAGCGAGAATGTCGGTGGCACTTGCTGAATTAAAAAAAAATATATTGAAATTTTGAAGGTATTAGACTCGTGTCCCGGAAGAAAAAAGAATCCATCAAGAAACTTATTGTGGTCACTCCAATATTGCGACGACATTTTCGCGTTAATAGACGGAGCTAACATACATTCGATTGTGCGGATATGGCTGGTTTACGTAAACCATAGTGAGTAAACGATATCTATCGAACTCGACCGGGAGCACCTTTCCATTACCGAATTGATCAATTAATTAATGTCAAGGACCTGATAGCGAAACCAACATGGAGTCCTTATTGAATCAGTGTATCAATGACTCCTTTATGCTCTACTCTAGCGAGAATGTCGGTGGCACTTGCTGAATTAAAAAAAAAAATATTGAAATTTTGAAGGTATTAGACTCGTGTCCCGGAAGAAAAAAGAATCCATCAAGAAACTTATTTTGGTCACTCCAATATTGCGATGACATTTTCGCGTTAATAGACGGAGCTAACATACATTCGATTGTGCGGATATGGCTGGTTTACGTAAACCATAGTGAGTAAACGATATCTATCGAACTCGACCGGGAGCACCTTTCCATTACCGAATTGACCAATTAATTAATGTCAAGGACCTGATAGCGAAACCAACATGGAGTCCTTATTGAATCAGTGTATCAATGACTCCTTTATGCTCTACTCTAGCGAGAATGTCGGTGGCACTTGCTGAATTAAAAAAAAATATATTGAAATTTTGAAGGTATTAGACTCGTGTCCCGGAAGAAAAAAGAATCCATCAAGAAACTTATTGTGGTCACTCCAATATTGCGACGACATTTTCGCGTTAATAGACGGAGCTAACATACATTCGATTGTGCGGATATGGCTGGTTTACGTAAACCATAGTGAGTAAACGATATCTATCGAACTCGACCGGGAGCACCTTTCCATTACCGAATTGATCAATTAATTAATGTCAAGGACCTGATAGCGAAACCAACATGGAGTCCTTATTGAATCAGTGTATCAATGACTCCTTTATGCTCTACTCTAGCGAGAATGTCGGTGGCACTTGCTGAATTAAAAAAAAAAATATTGAAATTTTGAAGGTATTAGACTCGTGTCCCGGAAGAAAAAAGAATCCATCAAGAAACTTATTTTGGTCACTCCAATATTGCGACGACATTTTCGCGTTAATAGACGGAGCTAACATACATTCGATTGTGCGGATATGGCTGGTTTACGTAAACCATAGTGAGTAAACGATATCTATCGAACTCGACCGGGAGCACCTTTCCATTACCGAATTGATCAATTAATTAATGTCAAGGACCTGATAGCGAAACCAACATGGAGTCCTTATTGAATCAGTGTATCAATGACTCCTTTATGCTCTACTCCAGCGAGAATGTCGGTGGCACTTGCTGAATAAAAAAAAAAATATTGAAATTTTGAGGGTATTAGACTTACATCTCGGAAGAAAAAGAATCCATTAAGAAACTTATTTCGGTCACTCCAATATTGAGATGACATTTTCGCGTTAATAGACGGAGCTAACATACATTCGATTGTGCCGATAGGGCTGGTTTACGTAAACGTTAGTGAGTAAACGATATCTATCGACCTCGACCGGGAGCACCTTTCCATTACCGAATTGACCAATTAATTAATGTCAAGGACCTGATAGCGAAACCAACATGGAGTCCTTATTGAGTCAGTGTATCAATGACTCCTTTATGCTCTACTCTAGCGAGAATGTCGGTGGCACTTGCTGAATAAAAAAAAATATTGAAATTTTGAAGGTATTAGACTCGTGTCCCGGAAGAATAAAGAATCCATCAAGAAACTTATTTTGGTCACTCCAATATTGCGATGACATTTTCGCGTTAATAGACGGAGCTAACATACATTCGATTGTGCGGATATGGCTGGTTTACGTAAACCATAGTGAGTAAACGATATCTATCGAACTCGACCGGGAGCACGTTTCCATTACCGAATTGATCAATTAATTAATGTCAAGGACCTGATAGCGAAACCAACATGGAGTCCTTATTGAATCAGTGTATCAATGACTCCTTTATGCTCTACTCTAGCGAGAATGTCGGTGGCACTTGCTGAATTAAAAAAAAATATATTGAAATTTTGAAGGTATTAGACTCGTGTCCCGGAAGAAAAAAGAATCCATCAAGAAACTTATTTTGGTCACTCCAATATTGCGACGACATTTTCGCGTTAATAGACGGAGCTAACATACATTCGATTGTGCGGATATGGCTGGTTTACGTAAACCATAGTGAGTAAACGATATCTATCGAACTCGACCGGGAGCACCTTTCCATTACCGAATTGATCAATTAATTAATATCAAGGACCTGATAGCGAAACCAACATGGAGTCCTTATTGAATCAGTGTATCAATGACTCCTTTATGCTCTACTCCAGCGAGAATGTCGGTGGCACTTGCTGAATTTAAAAAAAAATATTGAAATTTTGAAGGTATTAGACTTATATCTCGGAAGAAAAAGAATCCATCAAGAAACTTGTTTTGATCATTCCAATATTGCGATGACATTTTCGCGTTAATAGACGGAGCTAACATACATTCGATTGTGCGGTATGGCTGGTTTACGTAAACGATAGTGAGTAAACGATATCTATCGACCTCGGCCGGGAGCACCTTTCCATTACCGAATTGATCAATTAATTAATGTCAAGGACCTGATAGCGAAACCAACATGGAGTCCTTATTGAATCAGTGTATCAATGACTCCTTTATGCTCTACTCTAGCGAGAATGTCGGTGGCACTTGCTGAATTAAAAAAAAAAATATTGAAATTTTGAAGGTATTAGACTCGTGTCCCGGAAGAAAAAAGAATCCATCAAGAAACTTATTTTGGTCACTCCAATATTGCGATGACATTTTCGCGTTAATAGACGGAGCTAACATACATTCGATTGTGCGGATATGGCTGGTTTACGTAAACCATAGTGAGTAAACGATATCTATCGAACTTGACCGGGAGCACCTTTCCATTACCGAATTGACCAATTAATTAATGTCAAGGACCTGATAGCGAAACCAACATGGAGTCCTTATTGAATCAGTGTATCAATGACTCCTTTATGCTCTACTCTAGCGAGAATGTCGGTGGCACTTGCTGAATTAAAAAAAAATATATTGAAATTTTGAAGGTATTAGACTTATATCTCGGAAGAAAAAGAATCCATCAAGAAACTTATTTTGGTCACTCCAATATTGCGACGACATTTTCGCGTTAATAGACGGAGCTAACATACATTCGATTGTGCGGATATGGCTGGTTTACGTAAACCATAGTGAGTAAACGATATCTATCGAACTCGACCGGGAGCACCTTTCCATTACCGAATTGATCAATTAATTAATGTCAAGGACCTGATAGCGAAACCAACATGGAGTCCTTATTGAATCAGTGTATCAATGACTCCTTTATGCTCTACTCTAGCGAGAATGTCGGTGGCACTTGCTGAATTAAAAAAAAATATATTGAAATTTTGAAGGTATTAGACTCGTGTCCCGGAAGAAAAAAGAATCCATCAAGAAACTTATTTTGGTCACTCCAATATTGCGACGACATTTTCGCGTTAATAGACGGAGCTAACATACATTCGATTGTGCGGATATGGCTGGTTTACGTAAACCATAGTGAGTAAACGATATCTATCGAACTCGACCGGGAGCACCTTTCCATTACCGAATTGATCAATTAATTAATGTCAAGGACCTGATAGCGAAACCAACATGGAGTCCTTATTGAATCAGTGTATCAATGACTCCTTTATGCTCTACTCCAGCGAGAATGTCGGTGGCACTTGCTGAATAAAAAAAAAAATATTGAAATTTTGAGGGTATTAGACTTACATCTCGGAAGAAAAAGAATCCATTAAGAAACTTATTTCGGTCACTCCAATATTGAGATGACATTTTCGCGTTAATAGACGGAGCTAACATATATTCGATTGTGCCGATAGGGCTGGTTTACGTAAACGTTAGTGAGTAAACGATATCTATCGACCTCGACCGGGAGGACCTTTCCATTACCGAATTGACCAATTAATTAATGTCAAGGACCTGATAGCGAAACCAACATGGAGTCCTTATTGAATCAGTGTATCAATGACTCCTTTATGCTCTACTCTAGCGAGAATGTCGGTGGCACTTGCTGAATAAAAAAAAATATTGAAATTTTGAAGGTATTAGACTCGTGTCCCGGAAGAATAAAGAATCCATCAAGAAACTTATTTTGGTCACTCCAATATTGCGATGATATTTTCGCGTTAATAGACGGAGCTAACATACATTCGATTGTGCGGATATGGCTGGTTTACGTAAACCATAGTGAGTAAACGATATCTATCGAACTCGACCGGGAGCACGTTTCCATTACCGAATTGATCAATTAATTAATGTCAAGGACCTGATAGCGAAACCAACATGGAGTCCTTATTGAATCAGTGTATCAATGACTCCTTTATGCTCTACTCTAGCGAGAATGTCGGTGGCACTTGCTGAATTAAAAAAAAAAATATTGAAATTTTGAAGGTATTAGACTCGTGTCCCGGAAGAAAAAAGAATCCATCAAGAAACTTATTTTGGTCACTCCAATATTGCGATGACATTTTCGCGTTAATAGACGGAGCTAACATACATTCGATTGTGCCGATAGGGCTGGTTTACGTAAACGTTAGTGAGTAAACGATATCTATCGACCTCGACCGGGAGCACCTTTCCATTACCGAATTGACCAATTAATTAATGTCAAGGACCTGATAGCGAAACCAACATGGAGTCCTTATTGAATCAGTGTGTCAATGACTCCTTTATGCTCTACTCTAGCGAGAATGTCGGTGGCACTTGCTGAATAAAAAAAAATATTGAAATTTTGAAGGTATTAGACTCGTGTCCCGGAAGAATAAAGAATCCATCAAGAAACTTATTTTGGTCACTCCAATATTGCGATGACATTTTCGCGTTAATAGACGGAGCTAACATACATTCGATTGTGCGGATATGGCTGGTTTACGTAAACCATAGTGAGTAAACGATATCTATCGAACTCGACCGAGAGCACCTTTCCATTACCGAATTGATCAATTAATTAATGTCAAGGACCTGATAGCGAAACCAACATGGAGTCCTTATTGAATCAGTGTATCAATGACTCCTTTATGCTCTACTCTAGCGAGAATGTCGGTGGCACTTGCTGAATTAAAAAAAAAAATATTGAAATTTTGAAGGTATTAGACTCGTGTCCCGGAAGAAAAAAGAATCCATCAAGAAACTTATTTTGGTCACTCCAATATTGCGATGACATTTTCGCGTTAATAGACGGAGCTAACATACATTCGATTGTGCGGATATAGCTGGTTTACGTAAACCATAGTGAGTAAACGATATCTATCGAACTCGAGCGGGAGCACCTTTCCATTACCGAATTGATCAATTAATTAATGTCAAGGACCTGATAGTGAAACCAACATGGAGACCTTATTGAATCAGTGTATCAATGACTCCTTTATGCTCTACTCTAGCGAGAATGTCGGTGGCACTTGCTGAATTAAAAAAAAAAATATTGAAATTTTGAAGGTATTAGACTCGTGTCCCGGAAGAAAAAAGAATCCATCAAGAAACTTATTTTGGTCACTCCAATATTGCGATGACATTTTCGCGTTAATAGACGGAGCTAACATACATTCGATTGTGCCGATAGGGCTGGTTTACGTAAACGTTAGTGAGTAAACGATATCTATCGACCTCGACCGGGAGCACCTTTCCATTACCGAATTGACCAATTAATTAATGTCAAGGACCTGATAGCGAAACCAACATGGAGTCCTTATTGAATCAGTGTGTCAATGACTCCTTCATGCTCTACTCTAGCGAGAATGTCGGTGGCACTTGCTGAATAAAAAAAAATATTGAAATTTTGAAGGTATTAGACTCGTGTCCCGGAAGAATAAAGAATCCATCAAGAAACTTATTTTGGTCACTCCAATATTGCGATGACATTTTCGCGTTAATAGACGGAGCTAACATACATTCGATTGTGCGGATATGGCTGGTTTACGTTAACCATAGTGAGTAAACGATATCTATCGAACTCGACCGGGAGCACCTTTCCATTACCGAATTGATCAATTAATTAATGTCAAGGACCTGATAGCGAAACCAACATGGAGTCCTTATTGAATCAGTGTATCAATGACTCCTTTATGCTCTACTCTAGCGAGAATGTCGGTGGCACTTGCTGAATTAAAAAAAAAAATATTGAAATTTTGAAGGTATTAGACTCGTGTCCCGGAAGAAAAAAGAATCCATCAAGAAACTTTTTTTGGTCACTCCAATATTGCGATGACATTTTCGCGTTAATAGACGGACCTAACATACATTCGATTGTGCGGATATGGCTGGTTTACGTAAACCATAGTGAGTAAACGATATCTATCGAACTCGACCGGGAGCACCTTTCCATTACAGAATTGAGCAATTAATTAATGTCAAGAACCTGATAGCGAAACCAACATGGAGTCCTTATTGAATCAGTGTATCAATGTCTCGTTTATGCTCTACTCTAGCGAGAATGTCGGTGGCACTTGCTGAATTAAAAAAAAAAATATTGAAATTTTGAAGGTATTAGACTCGTGTCCCGGAAGAAAAAAGAATCCATCAAGAAACTTATTTTGGTCACTCCAATATTGCGATGACATTTTCGCGTTAATAGACGGAGCTAACATACATTCGATTGTGCGGATATGGCTGGTTTACGTAAACGATAGTGAGTAAACGATATCTATCGACCTCGACCGGGAGCACCTTTCCATTACCGAATTGACCAATTAATTAATGTCAAGGACCTGATAGCGAAACCAACATGAAGTCCTTATTGAATCAGTGTATCAATGACTCCTTTATGCTCTACTCCAGCGAGAATGTCGGTGGCACTTGCTGAATTAAAAAAAAAAATATTGAAATTTTGAAGGTATTAGACTTATATCTCGGAAGAAAAAGAATCCATTAAGAAACTTATTTCGGTCACTCCAATATTGAGATGACATTTTCGCGTTAATGGGCGGAGTTTACATTCGATTGTGTCGATAGAGTTGGTTTTTATGCAAGCTTTAGTAAGCAAAATATCTTTTACTCCATTGGAGGAACCTTTTCATTGCAGAATTTACAAATTATTTAATATCAACGGCGGAATAGCGAAACCAGCATGGAGTGGTGATTCATTCGGTGTATCAGGGACTCGTCTACGCTCTATTTAAATGAGAATGTTAGTGGAAGTTCGTGAGACTCCTGAAAGAAAAAAAAAAAAAAAACTCATCGATAAACTTATTTTAGTCGCACCAATGGCGGATCGAGATTTTCCAAATACAAGACGTAATGAGTTTTCTTTCTTTCGCACGGCAAGACATGATTTCAATAGACGAAATCAATAGTGATGGTGATAATAACTGGAAAATTATCTTATTAAAAAAAAGCTTTCTCTATGAGGAAGCAAAACGGTGAAGTTTGATTATCTCGACAGAGATACCTGTGTAGCTGGTTTACTTCCCCTTATACAGTGGATTAATCGCTTAAGCAAGTCGAAAAAATGCGGCAATCGGCATTCGTCAAATTGATTCCTTGTTACTTCCTGTTAATTACAAAAAAAAATCGATGACACATCACAAAGGGATTATTGGAGTACCTCTTTTTTTACTTTATTTATACATTTTTTGTCTGGAACATTTACGAATTTCATAAAGAAAGATGATATCAATGAGACAGCCAATATCGGGACACTTAGACAATGCGCAGACATTTGTTAAAATATAAACCATGCCATTTTTGTATCTTATAAATGGATGAATACAACATTTAAATCCATACATTGCCTAATAATTGATCTACGGAAAAAAATTTAAGAATGAGCTAAAAATGCTATTAATTTCCTGGTTGTTCGAATTGGCGGTCGATATCTTAAAAGGCGACTTCACAAGAGTCCGAATATTTGCAGGTGCATGCACGCACGCTCGCACACCTACGAGTTTTCAATCGCAATTAATTAGTTTTCTTCGAATGTAACTTTTAATGAAACCAATGTCGAAATTTGATTTATCCGATGCCGAAATAGCTCACGTACATCGGGTTTTATCGGGAGCATGGGTTTGATTAAACTTGAGCAAAAAAAAAAAAATGTATTCATCGATCGCATGGACGGTAAGAGTAAGCAAAGATGTTCGGTTACACTCTACCGGCCATACAATCGATTAATACATTTTTCCATCAGTGCGTAATATCTCTGTGTTGACGCTTTCACCGTCGACAATGTCAGAAATAAATGTTTTCCGCTGAAGGTCTTGAGGGTGGATCCGTAAACGATGTCAAATTGTCCGTGTTCACGATTTCAATTGAACGCGACGATTAGCATCCATTTCATTACATCCACAGTCATAACAGGATTGATGAGCATTAAAGGTTTATTCGGCCGATCGGTAATCTTGAACCTAAGAGGAAATCAAAAATTGTACTGAATACATTTATTCAAGAGTCGAGCATGCAAAAATAATCGAAGACTATTATTGCATTTTGACTGCTGTATATTCTGCGGTACTTCAAATGCGTACCTGATATCTTTTAAAAGGGGACTTGGCAAGAATCCGAATATTCACGAGTGCATGCACGCACGCTCGCACACCTACGATTCTTCGATCGCAATTAGTTTTCTTCGATTGTAACTTTTAACTAAACCAATGTCGAAACTTGATTTATACGATGAAGAAATAGCCCACCTACATCGTCTTTTAGCCTCAGCGTTGGTTTGATTAAACTTGAACAAAAAGAAAAAAAAATATATTTATTGATCGCATAAACAGTGAGAGTAGCCAAAGTTATTCGATTACACTCTACCGTTCATACGATCGATTAATACATTCCTTAATCATTACTTAATAAGCTATGTCCACGTTTTCGTTGGGTTTGAACCTGAATGAAAATAAAAAATTGTAATCCATTCATTCAACGGACGACCATTCTACCGACTTACCGAATCTCCAAACGACGAGGAAAATTCCATCTGGCCTTTTAAATTTTTGGCCAATACTCAGAATTGAGATTCAGGAAAGGGCATCATGTCACTTCCTTCGATGAATTGGTTGGTAGTTTTTCGTTGCCATTGATTGAAGAATTTATTTTTTTATTTATTTATTTTTTTTTTTGTGGGAATCCATCGCTGACTGAGTGACTCTTACTGTACCGTACCATAATTTTCACTCACCCAACGATGGATTCTCATACTAAAATTACTTTGATAATTGTTCACATGCTGCGAAGAATTAAACATTTTTTTTTTTTTTTTTTGGGAATCCATTGCTGACTGAGTGAAACTTACTGTAACGTACCATAATTTTCACTCACCCAATGATCGATTCTCATACTAAAATTACTTTTATAATTGTTCGCATGCTGCGAAGAATTATAAAATTAATTTTTTTTTTTTTGGGAATCCATCGCAGACTGAGTGAAACTTACTGTACCGTACTATAATTTTCACTCACCCAACGATAGATTCTCACAATAAAATCAGCTTTATAATTGTTCGCATGCTGCGAAGAATTTTTTTTTTTTTCTGGTAATCCATCGCTGACTAAGTGAAACTTGTTGTACCGTACGATAATTTTCACTCACCCAACGATGGATTCTCATAATAAAATTAGTTTTATAATTGTACGCATGCTGCGAAGAATTAAAAAATTAATTATTTTTTTGTGGGAATCCATTGCTGACTGAGTGAAACTTACTGTATCGTACTATAATTTTTACTCACCCAACGATAGATTCTCACAATAAAATCAGCTTTATAATTATTCGCATGCTGCGAAGAATTATTTTTTTTTTCTGGGAATCTATCGCTGCCTGAGTGAAACTTACTATAATTTTCACTCACCCAACGATAGATTCTCACAATAAAATCAGCTTTATAATTGTTCGCATGCTGCGAAGAATTTAAAAATAGATTTTTTTATTGTGAGAATTCATCGCTGACTCAGTTAAACTTACCTTGCCGTCGCAGTTATGCAGCTGGAACTTTTTATCCAGCGAGAGTGAGAATTTCACACTTAAATTTTATAATTTTATTAATTTTATTTTTATTATTATTTTCACTTCACATCATTTAATCACACATCACCTTATAAGTTTCAACATTTACTTTCCATCCGTATTAGGTTATACTATAGGTTAGATTTACCTCGATTGACATTTCGTCGCGGGACTATTTTCACGCGCGTAGTAACACCGCGCTTTGCCCCACCGAAGTTGACAGACGAATGCTAGCCCGACGCTCTGTCACGCACACATTCGTAAGTGCGCACACCGATAGGGAAACTTTAAACCTTTATTACTCGGTCAATTTTTATCGTAGAAAATTTTCAAAAAAAGCAAATTACTCGGGACGACGAGCTCTACCAGTGTGTAAAATATTCTATACTAGTTACGAATCACCCTGTATATATTTTTTTTTAATTAATTAATTTATTTACGTTTTTAATTTTTTTTTTTTAGTATTTGATTTATGGAAGTTCCGGATATAACTCTTTTGTATTCTTTTCAACTACTTGAATTGCTATGTCACTTGTCCTTTTCTTGCCTCGATTTTCTATTTCCTCTACGTCTTTTTCCTCATCCAATTCTTCTTATTCCTGCGCCTCTACTCGACCCAATTCAACATCTACATTCTTTGCTTTTCTATTCTTCTTCCCTGATTTTTCTGAGGACTTTGTTGACCCATTTTTCAACTGCAACAATAATGCCGTTACAGAATCCCAAACTGCGCCTATTAAAAACAATGACCATCCGTAAACAGTATGTAAAGCATATCCATGTATAATTGTATCTATTATCAGTTTAATGGCTCGAATTATCATTATGATTCTAATAAGTCCAGCCCTAATATGGCCAAATGCAATTAAAATTTCCCACATCCTTTTCCAAGCTCCTTGCATCATTTTTTCTGATTGAGGCCCTTCAAGCAATTTTACGAAAGACTCTCCCTGCTTAACTGTAGATTTACCCATCATTCCCCTTACTACTGTGTTTATCATTGCAGGCCTTTCTGCCGGAAACATTATATATTCTCTTAATTGTTCTAATTCTGCGCTCGTATATATTCCACTAGTCGCTAATGACTTAATTTTACTATATTGCCACGTTGGCTTAGTGTTAGGCCCATTGTTCCCGGTGGATAGATGAGCGTTGGTCCGGGCATCATTCCGTACCATTCTTCGTCGATAAAATACATCGGCGGTACCATTCGATTACATGTAATTTGTAGACCCGTTTCCATTAATATGTGCGTTCTCGGAGCCAGAAAATAACTGTCATTTCCTCTGGACACTGGTAGATGTGGTAGATGTGTGTAACATTCTTCCAGATGTCTAACCTTCACTGCCGTTGGAAAGCATTTTACAATATGCACTACTTCCCCTGATATTACTGCCATGTATCCAGGTCCCTTCATTAAATGATAAGCAAACTCATCTGGTGCTTGCGTAGCTATGGCCAACCGATTCTTTATCATTTCCCGTTCCAATTCGCACTTTTGTGTTAGGAGATCAATGTAGACTTGTTGAATTTGAGTTTGTACATGTCTCTCAACATACACAAATTTTGAATTTACGTACGCGTATTTGTCCATGTTAACAGCGTCTATCTTCTTCTTTTGCAAAAACATTTGTCCATTCTTTATTTTATGAATGAGTAGTCTAGGATGCTCCGTTCGTATCAAAGTCTGTCCACACATGTTAATAGATGAACGAGCAACGAGAGCGAAAATAATGTCGGAAGTAGTCACGGTACATGCAGTCTCGGCGTCCCTATCAACCAATTTCTCTGCCATTACCATGTACAGTACTCCATATTCACTGCCGCCACACTCATCCATTGGAACTGAATTCCAGAACGTATGTCCACCTTCCATATTCATGCATTGTCCCTTATTCAATTCACACCTGACTCCCGACTTCAAATATACTTTGTTTGATTTCAATGCAACTGACGCGTAATAATCCCTCAACACGATTTTGATTGTGGGCGGAACCACCACGTCATTCCAACTTCCGAAAGGATCTTAATAGGATGAACCTTTGCACCCTCCATCCACTTCCAATTGTCCTGCCAAAGTGACTGGATGACCCAAAGTCTGAGTACTCATGAGTCCCATGACGACTGCATTGTCCATTCGAAAAGATCCGATCTCGTGCATTTTCATGCAGACATCTCGAGAGACTTCGAAGATGTATGAAGTCTTCCTGTTTACCACGTCACTCGTATGTGAGAACATACAACACTTCCGAACGTCTCGATTTATTTCGATTTTGTACTGATGAACGTGCACAGTTCCGTACTCATTGATCTGAATCAACTGAATATGGACTGAAGAAATGTTCAATGATGATGAGGATACGTCACACTCGTCCACGTCCAGCAGAGACAGAGTTGTGATATTTGAAGACGGCGACCCACACTCATATCCAATCATCCCTGAGGAAGGTGTGGGTAGAAGAAGTACCCATATCACCACTAATGACCACGCCCCTCGTCCCATCTGTTTAACAAAACAAAATTCTATTATTTGTATGAATGATTATTTTATTGATAACAAACCATAATATTGGTGATTACATAGATGAGGTGTTCTTGATGCACTGAAACATAACTATTACTTTGTGCCACCTTAACTATTACTACTGAATATAAATGCGAGTATACCCGTATAAGTGCTTATGTATTGTGACGTGACATTTCGCGTCCCGTCACCTCGCACGGTTTTTGGTCGGGCAGTGGGTCGGATTTACGGCCCTGACGACGCCGCTCGTCAACCGGCTCGATTGTCGACTCGCCGGATCAGGATTTTGCCGTTTATTATTATTATTATTGAATTTAATTACCGTTTTATTTCGTAGTTCCGACTACGCCGTGCCTTTGTTTTTTTTAAGTTTGCTTTAGGCCGAAATCAGAGATTTCGCGATTCACCGACCCGATCGTCGAACAGTTTTTCTCACCCGGTCGTGTCCAAATTTGGAGATTGGCCTAAGTGGGCCGGAGAATAGTTCGTTCGGCAAGCAGGCGGAAGCCGAAGACCAGCTTCCGCGGACTAGGAGGCCAGAAGGACGCGGTTAAGTGACCGATATACAGTGTTTCCCGTCCCTCCCGACTACACGGCCTGGAGCCGTTCCTGTCCCATCGAGGTTCACGGACAACGCGGACCGCTAATCACGACGCCTCCAATTGCGGGGATTACGAGGGAGGAATGCACGTCGAGGTGCAGTTATATGGCGTTATGTGGCGTATCGAGTGGGCCCACCGCGGAGGACGAGGGACGCCTTAACTCCGCGAGGGAGACCTCCCCTCGCGTTCATTTTGCCCCACCGGATCCTGGGAGGAAGGAGTCCGTGGACATCGAGTATCATCGCTCCGAGCGGAAGATTCTTGCGGGTAGCGGGGCACGGCCGGCGGAGAAACCGGTTCTCCGGCGTCTGAGCCGTTTAGCGTAGCTAGATTTCGGGAGTCGCGAGAGAGGGGGTAGCGCTAGTGCGGATTACCGAGAGACCGTTAATTTATTCAGCAGTCGGCGATCGAGTACGGTGACGAGTGGTCCGTCTTCTTTTGTTGTGTTTCGTCGAGTGGTCTCCCGGGCTGTCCGCACACCGGTAAGCTTTCGTCTCTCTCTCTGTAATACTCTGTGCTAGCCGGAGATGCCGAAACCGAACCCAAATTTTATTGTAGTTTTCCTTGAGACTGTTGTATTGTTCTTTTTATCTTGGCGTAGTTTTCTTTTGTAATTAATTTAGTTTTGCGGCTTCGGGCCGCGTGATGGGTTCGTGCGAGGCATATCCGGTTAGATCTATCGCTCTGGTTAAATCTTCGTTTTTCTCGCTCACTCTTCCTGGCTAACTTGATTCCGGCAAAATTTCCTATGTCTCGTCTTCTACTATTGTTTGTTTAGTAAATCTGTGTTTCTTTCGGCTACTTTGCGCCACCCGTTCTCTAAATAGTTTGTCGCGTACCTCGTTTATCGCGTTGAAGATATCCTGAAGGATCCAGTTATTCGTTCGGCTACATTCCGCGAATCTTATTGCGTCGCGGCGGAGGCGAATTCGTCGGTTACATTGGCTACATTTCATCCATCGAGACAAAGGGATCTCGTGCGCGCTGGATCGCGTTCGTTAGGCCGGACGGTGGCCGGTTGGCTATAGCGCACGCGAAAGGTCACGGCGACGCCGTGTTTACATCTGGCGTTTTGTGTTGAGAGCGACTCATGCATAGGCTATCTGGCGTTCGAGCATCGTTTTTCCTGGCGCGTGTCATTCCCTTCGGCTATCTCGTACCCAGCGTACCGGTGAATTGGCTACATTTAGGACGAAATCTTCTGGTAACCGCGGCTATTTTGAGTTCTCTTCCTTTCTTTGATATTCGTTCCGCTATTGCGTTCTAGTTAACGATTTAGCGACAAATGTTTTATATTTAATGTCGTCCCAAAAATTATGTTTTGCCGTTATTTCACCGACAGCTAACTTCAATTTTCCGATCTTAGTTATTTTCCGTTAAATTCTCTTCTGGCTACATCTCATTTTCGGCAATAGTTAGCGCTTCCTCGGATTTCATCTAAGTTCTACAAAAGCAGTAATTTCGGTATTTCGGTCTCGGCTACATTTGATCCTTTGCAATAGTTATTTTACCTTGGCTACATTCAATCCTTAACAATAATTTATTTTACCGTCTGGCTACATCTAACGTTTCGCAATAGTTTCGCCCCGGCTACATTCCCCACTCGACTTCAGTTCTCTCAGGTACCTCGCCAGGCTAAATTACCGATTTCTGCTGCGCCAAAATTATATGATTGTGTTATCTACGAATTTTTATTTACTGAGATTTTGGTTGTCGAGCGACGAATAAAATTAATTAAATGGTTATTATTGCGTTGGTCACCCGCCGGTCCACCCCCCTCTACCATTTTCTCCCAGGTGGGCTGAGCTAGTCGGAGTCTCGCCGGCCTCGCCTTTTCCCTGTTTTCCCCTAGTCTTTTCCCGTAATTCGCCGCGGAGTAAAATAAAATGCCGCTCGTCGAGCGGTGGTACCTCGGTACCTGGCGCCCAACCGCGTGCGAGGAAGGATCTTCACCTTATCCTGCGGGAAGGGTTATGCTCGGTCGGTACCTTAAGTTGCGCATTCTCGTCGTGGGTTCGAGCCCCGAGATTCAGTATCGAGCAAGGAAAAACGGCTTGCGGAGAGTTGGGGGCCGAAGTGTAGGGGAGCCTAAAAATTCTCGCTACAGTATGAATAACATTTTTGATTATATATATATGTTCCGTTTATATGTTATGTTATATATGTTTTGTTTATGCTAATTCTACCCCAATAGTGCAAATAAGATTATGAATTGCGTGTTTCCCCAAAATGATTAAATAAAAATATAATTATTCCTTTTTTTTTATCCACGGCTCTTCTTCCATTGTCCCTGGTATTTCTGCCATTTTGGGACCCCTTTCCTTTTTCCTTCTCTTCTTGGTTTTTAATCAGCTCTTCTACCTATACCATTTCTCTTATCTGGATTTCCAAACAACCCTGCGCCAAATACAGAACGCTCAGCAAAGCTGCAAATTCTGCCAATTTTTCGTCTACATTAAACTCCAATATTGTTTCTGCGGTGTGACTCTCTGAATCAATCATTATTGCCACTCCCACTTCTTTCTCTCTCTGAAACTTCCGGATCTTCATTGACATCCCAAAAGTGGCTAGAACCTCGATTGTTTCAAACTCTAATTCTATTCTATCAAATGGACCTAATTTCTCCTCATTTCCACGGATTTTATCCATGATTTTCGCAATTGTTATTATCCCCAATTCTTTTATAGTTAATTGCAATTTCCTAAGACGTCTAGTCAGCTGATCGTTGTATCTTCGAAGATCCAAATTCCCTCCACGCCCTGGTTTTTGGCTCTCGCTTATTCTTTCTATCAGAGCCTCAGCAGCGGCTTCTCTCGCTTCCTCCTCGTTGTTGCCTACTCCAATATCCCTCCATCGTCCCAAAATCGCTTGAATTCTATGAGTATGGCTTGTCATGCTCCGGGTAAAAGGAACATTCAGATAAATGGCTCCATAACCATACATTCGCTCCAATCGAATAATTGCTTTTTCTTGGTCTGACATTTTTATCTCTGCAACCGGAAACTTCAAATTTCACATCTCATCATCCTCAAATATATATATATATATATATATATATATATATATATATATATATATATATATATATATATATATTGTAACGTTACATGAATGCGACCGTACCGACGGAACGGTCACGTACGACGATACAGTAGAATATCGACTTATCGGGATTCGTCGCGAGTAATACCTGTAACGTGATCTCGCGGTCAAACGTTGATACCGGATCGCGATCAACGCGCAAACAGACGTGCGCGTCAACAGGGAAGTGACGACACACGTCGAAACAGCTAGTATAATCTCGAACGTGCGAGAACATTCGGGAAGCCACGAGGCTATATAAGCAGGGGAGCCGAACGCCTCGAGACTCACTCAGTCTTTCGTATATCCGACACGCGTCCACATCCTTTCACAACCCGAAAGCCCCACTGGTTACGGTATTGCTCCGGACACCAGTGATTCCTTGAGCCAGCCCAGCTCATTAATTTAACACTCCTCGAACAAGCCCAGTTCATTAATATTCACGTTAAATTAAATAAAGCTTTCCTCTATAAGGGAATTGGTCGCGAAGGCGAATAGGAAGAACTTTAAAATCAGCAAAGAACAGTCGAATCAGGTCCTCGCGATAGGCAGGCGATAGCTCGTAAGCGTAGAACATCTCAGCGCGATACGCGATCGCGAAACGCGACCCTCCTTCCATTTCCTTAATTTCATCACTTCAAAATTAAAATCAAACCCTTTGGAAAATCGTCACAACCTTTCAAAATTTAACAGAATTAAAACCTCTCTTGGATAGATCTTCAACTCAGAACTAAACGCATTTAACGCCAAGAGGCATAAGACTCTCGCACGACTCGTATCGATTGGCCGAAAACATCGATACGGATCGTGCGACGGAATTAGAAGAGCGTCAAAAGCAGTAGCTTCCCCCTATCTGAAATTTAGTAACCGTGAGCTCGGTCAGCTCCGTGTGCGTTAGCGTTTTGCTGCGTACACGAATGCTTTCAAAATTCATAAGATAAACCCTTTCGGAAAATAATTCAAAATTCAACTTGAACTTGTATTTTCGTTATATTTTTTTTGTCATCAATCTCGCGCGAGCTATGTCGACTGGCCGTGAACGTCGATACAGGTCGTGCGAAATACGATCAGGTAGCTTCACTCATCGAAAAATTCCGATGATGAAACACCTCGCGGTCAGCCTGACCATGTAAACGAGGAAATCTGAGGAATCCTCGATCCACCCATAAAGACCCGAAACGCTCCCGGTCCAGTACCGAACTTCCTCCGTCTCTCGACGATTTCCTCGCTAGCTCAAACAGCAGGTCGCGGAGGCAAATTCTCGTACCGAAGAATAATTCCTCGGAATAAAAAGAATTTTATTATATATATATATATATATATATATATATATATATATATATATATATATATATATATATATATATATTGTGACGTGGTGCGTCACAGCTTTCCCCGCTTAGCCTGGCTCCGAGTCCCGCCACTCACCTAGGGAAAAGTTATGATAAGTAATTAGGATTAAAATCTATAACGTAAGAACGACGTACAACATTGTTAGCCCTCCCCCGCCTTACCCTCAGTCCCTGCTATCCCGTCAGCCCTTCGGCTCACTCACCGAAGCCCTCGCCAGACTCACCGAAGACCTGTCGCAGACTCACCGAAGACCAACGAAGCCCATCGAAGACTTCCAACCAGCCAGATCCACCCAGCTGATAAAGGCCAAACCCCGAACGACCCTGAAGAGCAAGAAACGGCCCAATAACTTTCAACCCGGATAGTCCCCTGGCACTAACCTGCAATTTGCCCTGGACAACCCGAGGGAAAAATCCGTCGCCATCACCGGTGGAAAACTCCCGACGAGTCAGAGCACCTTGTCCGACTCGCCCACCGACACTGAAGACCCCGGTGACACCCTCTCGGCTCGGGATTCCGAACATAAACCGACGAGGTGTGTCGTGCGGTTAAAATCCACCGTATCCCAGGCGAACTGTCAAATCGCCGTTTCGTCACCGAGCCACCAGAGTCGCCACTTCCCGGTGCCGAGAAATCGCCCATCGATCGATTGACCAATCGATGCCGAAGATGCGCGCGCCGAGCGTCGCGACGAGCCTTCCGTCGCGAAGAATATTCGCAACAGCCCGCGACCAATCCCGACGCCCACCGCCAGCCAGTCCCGAGAAGCGCCAATCAGATTTGCGACACCTGCCGCTCCAGTACGAGACTGACCCTAAGGACGAAGAAGAAGCCGGAAACGGCGA
Source organism: Amblyjoppa fuscipennis (assembly GCA_963575735.1). Lineage (NCBI taxonomy): Eukaryota > Metazoa > Arthropoda > Insecta > Hymenoptera > Ichneumonidae > Amblyjoppa > Amblyjoppa fuscipennis. The sequence continues at coordinate 3,880,232 of OY754497.1, forward strand.
GGCCATCGTTACTTCGAGCCAGGGCGTTGAGCGAGCGTGTGTGTGACGGCGAGACGAGTGCGAGAATTATTCAGTATTACGGATTTAAGACGACTCAGCTGTATTCCCCCGGACCAGATTTCTTTCTGGAGAATTATTGTTGCCCATTACGACCGCCCGGTACGTCCAAGGAACCGATTTGACCGATTATCGAGGAACTTATAACGACCAGGCCGCCCAAGGGATATCGCATACGGGAATTACAACGACCAGGCCGTCCAAGGAATATCGCATACGGAAATTATAACGACTAGGCCGTCCCAGGAATTAGCGATCTCCGGAATTGTATTTTGTAACGAAGGAAACGTGCTGGTTGAGTGATTAGCCGATAAGTTCTTCTTCCCCCTCGAACCCCCCCCCCCCCCGAATTCGACCCTCCCCCGTATCACGAAACCCCCCCCCCCCGCCCCTTGTAATAGATTTAAGTGAACTTTTGTGATTTTTCTTGCCACCGTTTTCTTTTCTTGTGGATTTTTCTTATTATCCTGTATTTTTTTTGCTATTCTCAATTTATCGCCTTTGTCTCTCGGTATTGCCCTCGACCGTCGAGCACCGGCTGCCACGTGCGTCGGCCATTAGCATACGATTAAGTGCGCGTGAGTGGCGGTAATTTTCGCTAATAACCCCGAATCTTTTTTATTCTAGTATATTTACCCCCCCCCCCCCCCCTGGCCCCGCGATCCGTGTACGGGAATTTTAGTAGACGTTTTATTGTGCCGAGGTCATCGAATTAAGAGCCACTAGGACAGTATCCCAGGCCCTGAGAAGTCTCACTTCCCCCCCCCCCCCCCCCTTTTGTCCCCCGCTAGCCGTGTGTCGCGAACAAAGCCATAAATTCACTCGTTATTTTTTTTTTCTTTTCTCTTTTCTTTTCTTTTCCCTCGCTTTTCGTCTCAAGTTCGGTGCTACACCGTGAAAGTAGCTGGCGCCCAGGCAAACCTGAGTTACGTGAGAATATTTAACACGGATTATTTTCTTTTCACCGGCAAGCCTTTTCCCATGCGATTGACCCCTCCCTGCGTAAATTTTTCCCCGAGTCACATCCATTACGATAGCCCCATTTTGCGTATTCGAGCCGTCGTACCCGTAACGGCGTCGGCCCGAATAATCGTCAAGCGATCTCGTTAGTCCCTTTTCTTTCTTTTTCTTTTTTTTGTTTTTATTATAGTGAGGATTCGACGTACCGGTAACGGCGTCGAAAGAACCGGTACGAATAGTATTATTTTCGGTTAGCCCTAGTTTCTTTTTCTTTCTTCTGCCCTTATCTTTAATTCAACTGCGCATTCCTTTTTTTTCTTTTTGTTCGACGCTTCAACGTACCCGTAACGGCGTTGAAGCGAAAGGTCATTATTTTTGTATTACCGTTTTCACACTTATCTAATTTAGTATTCTTTCTTTGTTAATTCTGAGATATTAAAAGAGTACATTATTGGTTATTTTTCTACACAAAATTTTCGCTTATTATTTCCCCCCCCCCCGTCTATACCCGCCTGCCCCGACTTCGCGAGAAGAGACATCAACCGGCCCACCAAAAAGGGAAGTATCGGATAGTATATCCGTCATAATATATATATATTTATATATATATACACATATATATATGTAAAGGAAATTCCTTTAAACAGTGGCGCACTCTCGAGTGTCGAGTGTCGGCAGAGTAGATTGCGATAGTAGGAAAAAGGAGGTGAATAAAAGGACGACTCACGTGTCAAGTGCGCTCGAGACCGTATTAATATTAATTATTAAATACAGACACCTTGATTTACGAACATTAAATGTCGTTTCGTTGATTACAGGTGAGGTCTTTTGTATGCGATTAGTTTAAGAATATGAAATGAAAATAAATTTCGTTGATTACAGAAACACAATTATGTTCTGATCATTGATGTCAAGGAACCTTCTCACACCAAAAACATCTTATAAAACGACATTTCTCGTAAAATCTACAGAGAAAACCTTCGACGATGGAGAAATTGAAATTTGAATTCATTGTGGGAGGCAAAAGGGACGAGGGAAAAACAAACACCCTTTTCCTAACCTCAATCAGCACACAAGACGGTGAGATTTTCGAAGTGCCGGCAGAGTTTCAGGATATAAGCCTACACTCGGAGCTAGCAAAAACGGACACCTATAAAAAAGTAAGAAATGCAATCACAAAGAGACACCAGAAGAGGAACGTTTGGATTATGCTAAACGATACGCTGAGATCGATATACATTGATAACGGCGGAAATATACAATTCGCTGATTTCATACTGGAAGAAAGATTTGAAGAACCCCAAGCTCCAGGACGAACACGCAACGCCGGTGGCATCTTGAGAGAGGAGCTGACGCTGATTTTAGAAAGATTCGGTAGAACAGCAACGGAATCAAGGAAAAACCTCAACAAACTGGCAGAGAAATTTGTACTGGAGAAATTTAACAACAAAACCAGTAATGTAACCAATGGATGGAGCTATTTGAAAGCGAATGTGAACGTTTCGGTTTACAAAAGAACGAGGAAAAAATAGAAGTTTTGCGATTGTTTCTGGAAGGCTCTTCTACGGATTGGTACAGTTCAATGCTAACAAAACTCACGATTAATTCGGAGTGGACGGACTGGAAAGAAAACTTCTGCGAGACCTATGCGGATAAAGGATGGACGCCGGTGAAATACGCAATCGGCTTCAAATACATGAACGAATCTTTGTTAGATTACGCTCTAAAGAAAGAAAAACTACTGCTGCAGATGAATAAGTCTATGAATCCTGACATACTGATAGACCTGATCGCAGCCGGATTACCAGACTTCGTGACAAACCGGATTAATAAAACAACGGTGAAGGAAACAAAAGATATGTTCAACGAGCTCAGGAGTATGGAACACCTGGTGAAGAACAACACGTCTGATAAGAGGAAAAATGCAACGACGACTCTGAAAGAAAAACAGGATAACAAAACACCATACAAAACATGCGAAAAATTAGGGAAGAAGAATAGATATCACCCCGAAGATTCGTGCTGGTTTAAAAATAAATCTAACCCCACTGAACGAAGAAACCAGATAAGACTTGTCAATAACTCACAACTACAATATGAGTTACAAGAAGATGATCCAAGAAACTAATTGTACCGCCATTAATTGAAATAAACGTAGTACTGGATGGAAAGCTTGAAGTATCTGGGATTTATGACTCTGGATCAAATGTCTCACTAATAAATTCGAGACTATTACAAATAAACCACAAGGAAGCAAGAAGTCTAAACAATACTAATTTGAAAACGATTAATGGCGTGAAAGAAACGAGTGGGACAATAAAGATAGACACAAGAATCCTCAACATCGAAAAGAAAATCACTGTCTTTGTCATCGACGAAAGGAACTTCGATTACGATTTCCTGGTAGGACTAGACTGTATAAAGGAATTCAACCTAACTCAAGATGAAAATCTAGTCATCAGTCAAAAAGAACCAGGAAAAGATAAAGTGATTACCAGAGAAAGGGGAAAGTTGATCACCGAGGATACAACTGACAATGATTCAGGAACCAACAACAATCACAGGATAGGGAAAAATCAACCGACAAAGGACGCCAGATATTTGGTAAACTTTAACGAAAACTTCGAAGAAACAAACTTCAGCATCTCAATAAATCACTTGAACCATGAGAAACAAACTGAAATAAACAAATTAATAAACGAAAATGCAACCATTTTCGCAAGAGATAAATATGACATCGGGACAGTGTCTGACTACGAAGCCCACATCGATTTGTCAGTGGAGAGATATTGCAGTAAAAGACCGTACCGATGCTCAGTCGAAGATAGAGAAGAAATTGAATCACAGATCGCGAAGCTACTGGAAAAAAAACTGATCGAAGAGTCGTATAGCCCGTTCGCGGCTCCAGTGACTTTAGCGTTCAAGAGAGAAGAAAACAGGAAATCGAGGTTGTGCATAGACTTTCGGGACCTCAACAAAATCGTAGTGCCTCAATCACAACCCTTCCCACTTATTGAGGATCTTATGGTAAAAACAAGGGATTGTCAATTTTTTTCCAAGCTGGACATAAACTCGGCGTTTTGGTCGATACCCCTGAAAATCTCGGACAGACATAAAACAGCATTTGTCACGCAAGAAGGTCACTTCCAGTGGACCTGCCTGCCATTCGGTCTGAAGACCGCACCGGCCATATTCCAAAGGATAATGAGTAACATAATAAGAAAGCATAAATTGGCAGACTTCACAGTCAGCTACATAGACGACATATTGATATTTTCGAGATCATTTGAAGATCACATTAAACATTTAATAAAGCTATTCCAAGCGATAAGAAGAGAAGGTTTCAGACTCAAGTTCTCCAAGTGCAGTTTTGCCGAGAACTCAGCACAATATTTAGGTCACATCATACAAAACAATTCCGTTAAACCACTAAAAGATAATCTGGCTTCGATAAAAGACTTTCCGGCACCAAAATCACAAAAAAACGTGAGACAATTTTTGGGGAAAATCAATTTCTACAATAAATATGTGCCTAAAATAGCCATAAAACTGGAACCGCTACACAACCTACTAAGAAAAGGTCAAGAATTCAATTGGACTGAAGAATGCCAGAGAGCATTTGAGGAAATGAAACAAATATTATGCACTCAGCCTGTACTGGCAATCTTCGACCCAAGTCGACCAATACACATCTACACAGATGCCAGCCTTCTAGGAGTTGGAGCTGTTTTAAAACAACCGCAGGAAGACAGGACTGAGAAACCAGTGGCATACTTCTCAAAAAAATTGAACGCAACTCAAAAAAGGAAAAAAGCCACATACTTAGAATGCCTGGCGGTGAAAGAATGTGTACGATACTGGCAACACTGGTTAATAGGAAGAAAATTTACAGTCTTCTCAGATCACAAACCGTTAGAAAATCTAAACATCAAATCAATAACGGATGAGGAACTCGGGGACTTGACATATTATCTGTCTCAATACGACCTGGAAATTAAATACGAGCCAGGTAAATATAATATCGAGGCTGACTGCCTCAGCAGAAACCCTGTCCTAGACCCGGATGAGAACATGGACGAGCAATTGAAAATTATAAACATCATAACACTGGAAGATATTTTGGAAGACCAGGACAAAAACGAACAGATAGCAATGTCAAGGGATAAATTGACATCGAAAGAAAATATTTTGTACAAAAAAACGAGGAAAACAGAAAAAATAATATTAACAGAAGAGTTTAGCACCAAGTTCCTAAAAAAGGTTCATGAACACCTGTGTCACATAGGCATTAACCAAATGCAGAAAACGATATGTCCGCACTACACAGCGAGAAATCTAACCAAGAACATCGAAAAAACATGCAAAAGCTGCACAACTTGCATGAAAAATAAAACGAGAGGGCAGTCAAAATACGGTTTATTGTCACATCTAGGCCCAGCCACGAGACCTTTCGAAATTGTCTCATTAGACACTGTGGGAGGACTCGGTGGTTCAAGATCGACAAAAAGATACATGCACCTGCTGGTAGACCACTCCACAAGACATGCCTATATCCTAACGTCCAAGACGCAAAACGCAACAGACTTTATCAGACTAGTGGACGGCATCGCCGAAACCGGACCGATCGGTATAATTCTTTCTGACCAATATCCGGGAATAAATTCGAAAGAATTTAAAAACTTTCTAAACAAGAGAAACATTAAAATAATATTCACGGCAGCAGACTGCTCCTTTTCAAACGGCTTAAACGAACGATTAAATCAGACACTCATTAATAGAATAAGATGTAAGATCAACGAAAACAAGAAACAGGTGGCTTGGACACCCATAGCGGACGAATGTGTCCAGAAATATAACGACACAAACCACAGTGTAACTGGATTTGCACCATCATACTTAATGAATGGCACGGATGTTTCAATACTACCGAAACAACTACAAAAAAAGAAAACAACTGACCAAGATTGGACCAAAGACAAGGAGAGTGCTTTGGAAAATTGAATAAAATCACATAACTATAATAAAAAAATCTACGACAAACATCGGAAATACATAAACTTCAACGTGGGCGACAAAGTCTTCGTAGAGAATGGGAACAAACTAAACAGGAAAAAACTCGACGAATTAAGGATTGGCCCATATGAAATCATCGGAAAAATCTCGAACTCGATTTTCAAGATCAACGCAGGCCACAAGAAATTAGAGTCGAACCTCTTCCATATATCCAAGCTAATTCCATTCTCAACATCCGAAGAAGAAAACACCGACGAAGAAAGAAGCGACAGTGATTAAACGGTTGATAACTGTTGCACATTCCGAAAATGTAAACATTTCCTCGCGCGGGAGGAGTGATGTAAAGGAAATTCCTTTAAACAGTGGCGCACTCTCGAGTGTCGGGTGTCGACAGAGTAGATTGCGATAGTAGGAAAAAGGAGGTGAATAAAAGGACGACTCACGTGTCAAGTGCGCTCGAGACCGTATTAATATTAATTTTTAAATACAGACACCTTGATTTACGAACATTAAATGTCGTTTCGTTGATTACAGGTGAGGTCTTTTGTATGCGATTAGTTTAAGAATATGAAATGAAAATAAATTTCGTTGATTACAGAAACACAATTATGTTGTGATTATTGATGTCAAGGAACCTTCGCACACCAAAAACATCTTATATATATTGTGACGCGGTATTTTTGCCCGTCACAAAAGGTTTATCGAACATCCGCGAGAGAGAGTCAGCGCGCGCCCTCGCTGCGCACAGATCTCCTTCTCGGACAGATTCGCAAGGGCTCAGTAGCGTAAACTTGATATCGTACTAATTAAGGCGAATAAACTTTCATGTACCACCCGCACCCGGACGACTCATAAGAACGAAGCGACCATCGGACGACGCTACCGATAGAAGAAAGATCCTCCAAAACGCCGAGGAAACAACGCTTTCACCGACTCCGGACGATGCGCAGAGGATTGCCGTCGTCTATGCCTTCCGACAACCCGCAGGCTGCTGCCTGTACTCTGAGAAAATCTATCTGGACCCGTCACTGCACCCGCTCGTCGCAGGATTCTTCGCGCTCGTGGCCGTAACTTTGCGCCGGTTACGATTTGAATATTAGCGCGTGCGAGCGCTGCGCGAATCGACTATTGCGACGCTGCCCTGCGTGGCGCCGTTGAGCGATAGGTAGCGTGGGAACTAAAGTAGGCGTGGGGAAGCGGGGGGTCGAGAGATCGCGGATCGAAGAGAGTAACGAATATTTGAAGATTCTTGCGGGGACTGCTGACCGCGACGATGCACTGCGACGAACTCTTTCTCTCGATCCGACGACTGTCTTGGCAAAGTACGAAGGAAGGAAGGAGGAAATTTATCGACCGATATTACGGGAGGCTGTGCCCTATTATTTGGCCCTTATCTGGACCGGATCCGTATCGTAGCCCATTACCGGTAAGCCTCTCGCAAAAGATATGGTAAACGTGAATATCCGATTTTTCGACGCACCGGCGTGCCGGTGATTCGTTGTTCGCGGTGCTCTCGGTCAGGGCGTCGACCGGAATTCTCGGGTGTCGGGAATAATCCGTGCGTCGCGGCCGGAAAAGAATATTAAGATCTCGGATTCGCGGGTGCTGAACGGTGCATCGTAAGTGCCACCGTAGCGTTGCGTTTTTGCGTCGAGAATTGACGCACGGGACACGGGTACTGAGCTCGCGCGCGAATCTGCCCGAGGAACTTGGAGGAATCCGCATCGTTTTGTCCGAATTCTGTGGTTGTGTAAATTAATCGTCTCAAGTACGCGCGAAGCGGGTGTTGTATCCGCAGAGACTCAGTTAGCTACTCTGAGTACTGCGGGAGCTGTTAGCTCCAAGGTTCAGGGATTTATCCAGTAAAGGGTTGAAACCCAAGTGAATTATATAAGCACGATTTATTATATCAAGATTTAATTACAACATTTTAGACAGGTTCTAATTACCAATTGTTGTGAAGTACACTTTGTACGCTTATCTTCCTTCCGAAGAGTGTATATATCTTACGGTATTACTAACTAACCGTAACGATGATCGAGTACAATATTGACTGCCGAGTGCCTGTTTGTGGTCTCCTTATATAGGGATAAGAACAGGCACGTCGGCTTAATTTTAGTGGTGTCAGCTATTTGGTAGATCGATTGTTTAAACAATTACCTCCTCCGGGTTGCTTGACCGGCTCTCTGTTTCCAATATTTCCCAATAGCTGACTCGACTAATTAGTTGCTAATGCCTCAAGTGCTATTTCGTGGGTGTCGTTACTTCCGTGTTTCGCAATGATGCGCGCTCGTTCGATGATGCGTCGTGCGCGCATTCCGGTCGGGCAATGACCTGGGGTACAACACGGGTCTCTGTGTTGTTTTTCCGCGAGTGGTAATTTCGTAGCCTTTGTCGGCGGCGGCAGCCTTCCGACGGGCGAACCCGGCGAAAATAAAGCGAGGACGGCACGTGTCCGTTTTGCCCCGGCCTCTTCCGGAAACGCCTTTTCTGTTTCCGTGCGTTTTGCTTGCGCACTTTCGTTACCGGTAAGTTCGAGGAATTTTTCGAGGATCGGCCTCAGCGCACAGAGATCCGCGCTTCGCTAGGCGTCTCACGAACGGGTCCTTCTGACCTTGTCGCGTGACCGCTGCCGCGCGGCTGAGCAGCGTTGCTCGAGTCTTTACCGGTAGATTCTCCGACTTGTAACTTGAAGCCGAAATTTAGCAGGGAGTTAGGGCCGTAATATTTATGAAAATTCCTTGTTCTTTCTCTATTGCATTTGCACTGTGCGATTAATTACCTTTTGGGCATTAAGCCACCCCTCCTGTCGGCGAACTGAGTAACCGTCAGGAGTGTATTAGGGGACTTTGAATACCGGGTAGCATTAAAGTCTGGATGCGAATAAGCCGAGAGCGAGCCGATGTCTTGCCTGTGAATTTAATCTGACTATTCGAATTTAATGTTGCTTGGACTTTGACTTTAATTTTCCGATTAACTTTGAGTCTTACCGATTGATTTCCAATAAATTGTCCAGTTCGACTCTCGTATAACCGTCCCGAGAAGTTTATTTATTTAGTAACTCGAGAATTTCCCGAACCGCCCCTCTGCCATACCCCCAAGGTTGCAGCTAGTCGAGCGCGACCTTGGCCTTCCCGTTTGAAAATATCGATCCCGATCGTGTCGCACGCCATGTGCGGCTGGCGCCCATACCGAGATTTACCACGAGAAGAAAGTAACGATCGAGGGCTAGGGTTTTGTGTCGATTACCGGTAGGAGTTTTGAGGATTCACTCGACCCGGGAAATCGTCTCACAATATATATATTGAAATGTTTCGAGTTTCTCCGAGACGCGCAATTTAAAAATTTTCTGTTGGGCGCGTTAGTCGGGTCTTTAGTCCGTTCGGAGAAGACTCGCGTTTGTTGCTCTGTCCTCTCGTCGGTCACGTCGAAAGGATCGAGGTTCGTATACTGGACTCGAGGGTTAGGAAAAGACTGGAGTGCAAACTCATTTTGGGTTAGTTCGGGATAGCCTCAGTAGGTTGATGTGATCTCACTCACGCATCTCGCGCTACACGAGTGTCATGACCCTTCATCTTCGGCCAAGGAAGAAAGGGTCCTGATAGTCAGCGCGAAGCGCGTGTCCTGAGCACTATAAATCGAGCGCGTGCCGGAGCTCGTTACCCGATCCGAGCACGATGCAGCGCTTCTGTATCGTTCGACTAACGTCTCCTCGCGTCTTTAATTTATTTCTTTCTTTTTTTTTTATGCAGTCAGAAGGACTGGTATATAAGGGTTGACTCTACTTTTGCTGAATGATTCACGCGGGAATCAAGACGATTGCCGCGTGGAGCTTAACACTCAATTTTTCTTTTTTTTATACAAAATGAATTAATCGAGTCGACTCGACGTCGTTCTTGCCTTCTATTTGTCTACCGATAGGTGATTGGTTGTTCTGGCCTAACGGTTCCTCAGCAATGCGCGAATTTGGCCCGGATTACTGCTCCGTGCCTCGCAGCATTAATTCATCACGGGACAGCTAACTAGCGATAATAATTGATCCCCTATTTAATCGTGGCTGTCCCGGAATTTTGTCGCGAACCGTTAGATAAATCGCGCTTTTCTCTCAAACTTTAATTGCTTGTCTAGCTGGAATTGACTGTTGATACGTGCCTCTCTCCCTATTTGTCTGAGCTAACAGGGGACGCTCGAGAGACCTGTCGGGCGGTACAGCGCACTCTTCCCTTGCTCAGCGCTCGATCACAGGATTAATTAATCCGCGTTGATCTCCTGCCAAGATCAGGAAGGATCGAGTCTTGCGACTCGATAGCGTGTTGCAAAACGACAGATTTCTCGGGCGTAGAAGCTAACCGAACTCTGTTCGCAATAAACCGAGTTTGGCGCTCACGGATACAACTAAACAGCCGTAGCCTTCCGGTGCACTACCACAAGACTAACGACTGTTAGAGGTTTTCACTAACACTAATTATGAGTTGAATTTTAACAGCATGGCGAGAATGCTGGGCGGAAAAAGCAAAAGCTACGTGTCGTACGAATCTGCTTATTTGAGTGAGGCCACGAGGAGACCGGACGGCTGCTTTTATACCTTATCACGAGTTACGTAATGCATCTCGTGGAGGTGGAAATGTCGCCTGATGTCAGGTGGCCCATCCCTATCTTAATACATGGGTGATGTAGGAGCGCGGGGTCAGTCTCGTCAATAGTCCGTCGTCTGCTGTTGCCAAGGTGGTCATTGGGCCCTCGGAGGTGGTTATATAACCGCCTGCGTGGAGGTGGCAGCTTACGTAATCCCGGAGCTTGTGAATTCGAGGTGGAAGGGCTCGCATCACCCGAGGTGACGTCACCGCGGCGTATGCGTTACCCCATGTCGCTCGACTCGTCCGTCGTAACCCTCGTGCCTAGCAGTTTTATGCCTAGGTACCGGGCCCTCACGGTAAATTTCTGACCGATTTGTTATGTCGTCGTTTACCGGGCTGCAAGTGGTTTTTTTTTTTTTTGCACCTTTTTTATGTTGCTTAGGGTTTTCTATCGGAGTGTAATATCCTATGGGTGTCTTGGTTTGTCGAGTGATGTTTGTTAAGCTGGTACTAAATTATCAAACGTTTACCGCCGCCTGTTGTCGGCGTAAATTTGCTAAAAGGCTTTCAATGAGTTTTTCTTTTACGCAGACGGTCGGGTTTTTACGCGGTATTCTTTCCCTGTTCCATTGATTAGTAATTAATCAATGTTTTTTCTTCTTTGTTGATTGATTCATGATTTATCCATTCGGTTTGTCATTCGGTCGGTAACCAGGATCCCCGTTTGATCTGTCTCCTGTTCAATAGGTCTCTCGGTTGCCCCCGGTCACTACCGCCTATACTGCCCAGTGCTCGGTAAGCGCTCCTGAGCGGTGGGATGTTTCGGTGGGCGGAGCCTATTGCGCGGGTCTCCGGCCCTCACCTTTCGGGGCTTGCTCTCGGCAGCTTCCGGGTGGGGTCCTTCCGTTGGGAGGTCCCAGACTCCGCGGATGCCATGGCGCCGAGGGAGTAGTCCCGTCACAATATATATATATTTTTTTTTAGATAACTTTTGAAACAGATCGTTTCGAATTTTGTTGTTCAGTTTGTTCGATTGTTTCGCGAAGTTTTCGTGTCAAGTATCTTTGGATACTTTTCAGTACGTAACCCAAGCATTTCAAATCAATTATTACTTTCGGTTTTCCCACCTCAATACACATAAACGGTTCGATATCATTGTACAGAACAACGTAACACACCCCTTCTTCATTCTGTCCCTCGTTAGTCTCACGTTTTATTTCTATATTATATTCTCGCATTATATCTCGAAGTCGACTCCAATGTACAAAGAAATCATATTCACATATTCTCTCCTCATGTCCTATTATCATATCTAACATGTCCATTATCTGATTCCTTCCCAATCTAATTGCAGTTGCTCGCCATTCCAGCTCATGCCTTCGAGTGTTTTTTATAAACCCATCGCAAATATTTCTTATCTCTGCTCCTACTCTCTCTTCCGTTTGAATTTCTTCTCCGTCACTAGCACTTGGAAGATTATCGGTGAAGTTATCTCTTACAGTAGGCTCCGAATATAATTCTCGTGCTAATTAATAACGCCATGTTCCGTTGGCCTGGTTGATGCCACCTCCGTTATTCGCCTTCGTCTCAATCTGGCTCCAGCTATGAATGCATTTCTTGACTGCATTTTGTCTGTAATTATTTGTTACTAAAAGAATAATGGATTGGAATGTATTTGTTTACTTTGTTTACTTTGTTTTATTTTTGAGGCTTAATGTGAGAATATCTCGGACGATTGGTATGAACAACCATAGGTTTCTTGTTGGTTTTTATTGTAATATTTTGATTACCTTTCACTTCAATTATTTCAAACGGTCCAGCATGTTGATTTTCTAGTTTCTTTCGTTTCGTTCCGCTTTTCGAAAATGCATAATCTCCAACTTTAAATTGTCTGACATTGAGATTCTTATCATATCGTTCTTTAGATTTTAATTTCGCTCTTATCAAATTTTCTCTAGCTATTCTTCGAATTTCATGTAATTGCGTTACCAATTTTACCAGATAGTCATCATACGTGGGTAATTTATCTTCCATTTGTAAAGGTTCACTTGACGGTGTTCTTGCCAATTTTCCGAACACTAATTCATACGGTGTATGTTTTGTGCCTTCATGAACACTGGTTTTATATTTGAAAATGTTTAAGTCGACCCACTCATCCCACTCGAACTTTTTTCTACGTATTGCTTTAAGTATTCTCCAAGCGCATGATGTGATCGCTCTAAAGAACCATTTGACTGCGGATGAAATGCAGTAGTGCCAATCCGTTTTATTTTAAATCTCTTAGCTACTCGTTTTATTAAATTACTGAGAAAATGTCGTCCTTGGTTGGTTAATATACTTCTGGGTGCCCCGAAAATACTGATATAATATTTAACCATCGTATCCGCTATCGTGATTGACGTTGCATTTGAAATAGGGAATGCAAGGCAAAATTTGGTTAACTGATCCTGTATAGTGAGAATATATTCATTGCCTCGCTTGGTTCGTGGTATAGGCCCGACTATATCCATAGCTACTTTATCGAAAGCTATTCCTGGAGTATCGGTAATAACCATTGGTTGTTTTGTTTTTATTCTGATGCATTTTTTTAACTGACAGGGTAAACACCTTTGTATAAATCGTTCAATGTCAGTTTTCATCCTTTCCCAATAAAAACGATGTCTGATTCTATTAAATGTTTTTGTCACTCCTCTGTGTCCTCTAACAGCTGATCCATGCATTTCATGTATTATTCCTTCTCTTTCTGCTTTACTTGGATATCGAATAATCCCATGACAGACTATCACATTTACTGGACGATTAAGAAATTCTAATCGCAATTCACTTGCAATTTTATCCCATGGAACGTTTCCAACAACATCAGATTTGGAAATGCTTACACTTGGTATTATTGTCTGTTCTGCAAAATTTCGTAAATTTCTTATAGCATCTATTATATGGTTCAATATTAAGGAAGCTCCTTCCCCAGAATCATCACTAACGGGTAATGCTAATGGTATATGATACCTATTTCGTCGTTTTATTGCACTAACTACTCCCAATGCAAGGTTAGGAAAGTAAGGCAATTCGTTTCGTTCAGCTAATTTCTGTGATCCTGTATCAAATGCTTCACCGTTTAAATTTAGGAAATAAACAAGTGAATCCTTTCGAGTAAAGAAAATTTCCCTTGAAGGAATTATATTTCGCGATATGGAATATTCGAGTTCGAATTCTGATTGCTCATCATTGTCGCTATTTTCATAGTTATTTTCTTCTTTGTCATTGTCATTTTTGTCGCAGTCACTTTTGTCTGTTTGTTCAGAAGATTCCTCTTCATCTGAGTCCTGTATTGGATTAACTTTCCTTTTTCTTTGAGGCTGTATTATTTCCTCCTCGTCTGATTCCATCACCTTCCTATTTTTTTTTTTTTTCGGGGTTTTCGTACTGGTTCATCTTCAATCTCCCTGTCTTCATCCTCTGTGGTATCTTCTTGCTCGGTATTCTCTGTTGGTTGATTTTTCCGTTTAATTTTCACCTTCTTTTCCTTGCTCAGCTTATCAAATTCCTGAATTTCTTTTAGTCCTTGTCTAGTCGCTTGAGAATTAGCCTTGATTTTCCCGAATGCCCTTCGTTTCGCTCCTGGTTCCAATTTTATTTCATTTGTTGCATTGCCTATCAGTATCTCTACTTCCGCTGAACCTTCCTCTGCGCTGGTGTTGACTGACGCATGGTTGAAATGGAAATGCTGAACGTCACCTTCAAACGATTCTGACGATGAATTTATTTTATTATATTCTTTTAATTGCATATTCCTTAAACTATTCTTCCATAATTTCCCTGGATCCTCTTCTTCCTCTTCATTTATTTCTTCGTCACTTATACAATCTTCTTCATCGTTGTCATCTCCAAAGAATCTCAGCATCTCATCATCGGTCCATTCTGTCCGCCCCTAACTTCCGTTATAAATATTTCTTCCTCCACCCCATTTTCCTTACTCTCAATCGGATTTCGAGATAAAGCATCGGCATTCACGTTCATTTTTCCTGTTCTATATACTACATCGTATTCATATTCAGCTAATTTCAATCTCCACCTAAGAACTCGTGTGTTGCCATCCTTGCAGGTTCTGAACCATACTAAAGGCTTGTGATCAGTCACTAAAGTAAATGTTTTCCCGTATAAATATGGTCTAAAATGCAAAACGCTGTAGACAATTGCCAAGGCTTCTTTTTCGTAGGTATCATATTTTGTTTCAGCTTCATTAAGTGTACGTGAGGCGTATGCTATGGGTCTATCTTTTTCTATAGGCCCTTGTGACAAAACTTGCGTCGGTTGTTACAATAAAAGTTTTTGAAAAATCTGGAAATATTAAAACTGGTTCGGTACAAAGTTTCTCCTTAAGTTCCTCAAATGACTCTTCCTGGTTATTTGTCCACGAAAAGGGTGTATTATCTTCCAGAAGGTTAGTCAATGGCTTTGCTAATTTAGCATGGCCTTCAATAAATCGAAGATAATATCCTGTTAATCCCAAAAATTGACGAATTTTCTTTACATTAGTCGGCCTTGGAAAATATCTTACTGCTTTGACTTTCTTTGGATCGAGTTATTGAGCACCTCGGCTAATCACATGCCCCAGATATCCAACTTCTTTCTTTAGAAACTCACATTTATCAATTTGCAAAGTCAAATTGGCCTTCCTCAGCCTGTCCATTAGTCGTTTGCATTTTTCGTTATGTTTTTTCAATGTCTTTGCGTATACTACTGTGTCATCTAAGTAAACAAATAATTCGTGACCTTGCAACCCCATCAAAACCATATCCATTGCTCTTTGAAATGTAGGACGTGCATTCTTTAATCCCATCGGCATTCGAAAATATTCATAGTGTCAATAAGGAGTTGTAAACGCGGTGTTGTACGCGAGGTCAACAAATATAATTTTTAGGTATTTGGGATCGTCGCCAAATTAAGAGTGAAACTCAAGTTTGTTTAACAAACTAAATAACAAGTTTATTCAAAGAATGACGATGGTTTTTGTTCGTTGGTAATATATCTTTATACAATGGTGATATTCTTTGACCATGAGCCTAACCCTGAGACCAACCTCTCCGTTCTCTAGTCGAGTTCAGACTGCCAATTTCCCGATCGCGATCCGCGAGGTGCAAATTGATGCGTCTGCAATTTTGTTGCATGCCCATATTTGGGCATATAGAATCGAGCATCGTTCGATTCTTACTCGGCACGATTAGTCAGTGCCGGGTGCATTAACCGGTGCATCGTTCGATACTTACTCGGCAAATTCCTACACGCGTCGGCTTCGCGACTCGGTGGATTTGTCAGTAAGTATTTCCCAATTTTATTTCCCAATTACTTGATGAATTTATTTATTCATGTTTTCGATTGTCAAAATAGTTCGGGGTACAACATCCCTCCCCCCTTAAAAAGAAGAAATCGAGTTTTCGAGATTTATTCGCTTGACTCGACGTCGTGCGTCGGCCTCTGTTATCGTTGGTGTGGTCAGGTGTCGGCTCATGTTTCACTCCCGTAACATTCAGCTGTGAGCTGCGCGGTTCATTCATCCTTTGCTCTACATTTCTTATACGTTTCTTATGCATTTCTTGATTTACAATTTCCCGTTATTATGTTACTGGTTAATTTTATTTTATTTATTTCGTTGTGCACCATTTATTTTTCTACATCGTGCTAGTACTTTGTTTATTCCGTTGGAATCCCACCCGGAGTTGGCTAATTGTTGATTTTCGTTTTGGCGCTCGCGGTATAGCCGGGCGCGGACATGGTTTTAGTGCGACTTCGTCCGGTGGGGTTACGACTTCGACGGTCGTCCTTTTCCTTGGAATGTTTTTATATATTATGAAAATTATTAGCGCTATAAGGACTATTGTCCCTATTGAGTATCCACCTATGGTATAATAATATCGTTTTTCGTCGTTTGTGATTTTTTCTAAGTCTTTTTTCACTTGCTGGATTCGCATACCGATTTGATTTAATTCCTGTGGATTGTTTATTACTCTTTTTAATTTAAGTTTTTCACTCGCGCTTTCCACTTTCGGTATAAGTTCGTTTTCATTGATGCCTAGTGTTAGATTAAATGGTGGTAAATATGTATCGAATACTTTTTGAGTTATTCGTCGCACGGTTTCTATTTTATAATCCTTGGCAGTCACCGTGCATTTCCCTGTCAAAGCCAGTATACCTGAACCCTGAAGTTTTTCGTACTTCTGGGGGCGATCGTAACATTTAATTACGACGGTTTCTGTCGTGGGAGTCACGTACAGCCATCTACCTGGTTGTTTCATGGTTATTATTATAGGTCGTTTTAATGTTACAATTCTTTTTGCGCATTCGGTATGTGCACTGTCTAGATTGGAATAGGTTACTACCTCACAGGCTGCGTCTTCATTTATAGACAATGAAGGATGTTGCGGCTTGCATATATACCTGCGCTGTTTATGTTTACATTCGTTGAGCTCTGCCTCGGACATTTTTATATAGCGTTGGTGTTCCCTATCTACTATTACGGGTTCGGCATTTGTTGCGATATATTGGTACGTTTTATTCGCGGCGCGTGTCGGTAACGGATACGCTTTGCTGACGCGGTACTCTTGTGTTCCGACCAGTGGTATCTTGACCACTACTACTACTGCGTCGCGTCGGCTGAAGGCCTTAAGTTCTGCTACCTCTAGCAGATTGTGCGCCTCGCTCCGCGCTATCGGTGTGGGGAAGCTTCTACCCTTTGGTAGGTATGGGAGCGCAGCCGTGAGATACTCTATGAGCTTGTTTGGCGTTGTTACGTTCGGGTTTATTATTCCATGCGATAAGTTAGCCACGAAGCTCATCAATTCGAGTACCTCGTCGAGTAAGGATTCTATTATTGCTTCTAACGCGTCTATGTGCTCGTCTAGTTGTTGTCTAGCTATTATAGAGGATACTTTGTAATTGATGGATTGCTTCACTTTGATTACAATATTTTTTAGCGCTTTCTCGTTTTCCTCAATGTGGTTTACTGATTGATTGAATACGTCGAAAGTTGTCTCGATTATTTGAACTTGGTCCTGCATTATTTTTTCGACTGACTTCTGTTTGTTTTGAATTGCCTGTATTTCGCTGTCTATGCGTGTTGCATCGGTCGCGTCCATATTTCCCGTAATGGATTTTACTATGGTTCCTAACCCGTCTATTAGTCCTCGGCGGTTTCGTTGATTTTTATTTAATATTTCTTGCAGTACGGCCATAGTTTCTGGTATCCTGCCGTTCATTTCTGTCAGCGTGGTGTCGAGTATGGAGCACAGAAAATCGAAGGACATTTGTTTTTTGCAGAGTTGCTCTAATTCCCTCAGATTTGTTAAAATTTCTTGCTCTCTTACGCGTAACGATTTTAAATCCAGGTTTATCACGAGTCTCCATATGTCTTGAGCGACTGCAAGGGTTCCGATTTCTTCGTAGAAAATTCCTGGCGAGTCGGTGAATTTTTGTATCTCGTATCCCGTTGAGTTGGTGATCGTCGCTGCCTCCTGGGTGCTTGATAGTGCCGTGAGTCTGGAAGTCGGATAAGATTTCTGAGTTGTGTGTGTACGTAAAATTTTTTTTTTTTCTTTTTTTTTTCTTCTTATTCAGCAGTATTTTATTCTCGAGTTCTGTCACGTCTGTCCCTGCCTCATTCTTTATCCAACTTTCGTTGCGTCCAGTTAAGTAAACTTTGCGGTTATGGACAGCTATCGGGTGATTGCTTGTGGAGGAGCGGGTATGCCCGTGAATTTGCGGAGGCAGGCGGTAAGTTCTTTGTGTTTACCTATTTCCTTTTTTTTTTTTGTTTTCAAAAACTTCTCCGGGATTTTTTAGTTTTTCTTTATTTGTCTCCCTCCAGCTGGCGATGTTTCCTGCGAGGGTGCTTTCCCCGGAGACGATTTTTATTCGGCGGGCTCTGGAGGTCCGGCATGCTCGCCGTCGGTTGCGGGTGGCCATTGACGCCCTTTGGGGCGATGGGGCGTTCCGCGGGGAGTCCGAGCCCTACCCCGATTTTATCCGCCTCGTCGCCCTCTTCGAGGAAGATCGTTGGTGGTGCATCTTTTGTTATTACCGGCCTGGTATTTGTTCAGGTTAATTTTGTTACCGGTTTTGTTGAAATAAATTAAGGGGTTTTCCCCTCCGTGGTTTTGTTAAACCTTAATTGACTGTGGTGCTTTTTATTTAATTATGGCGTTGTCCTTATTGTGTTTATTTGATTATTGCGTTATTCGGAGTTGTGTTATTATTTATTTATTTGTTTATTTATTTATTTATTTATTGGTGTATGTTTATACTCCGCACCGTATGTGGATCCAGGCTAGGACTCCACAAAATGTTGTAGTCGATTGGCGTGAATTTTCACGGATTTCTTCCCCTTTTTTATCGTATAGTTGACCGCGGAGTGTTTAGCGATTATTTCGTAGGGTCCGATTTGTTTCGGTGTTAATTTTGCCGATCTGCCTCGTCGTACGGTGGGGTCGTACACGAGGACTTTATCTCCTACTTTGAAGTCGGTTATTTTGGATTTCTTGTCGTAGTCTATTTTAAATTTTTCCTTCGCGGCGATTAGATGAGATCGGGCGAGCTTCCATGCTGCTCGTAATCTTTCTTTTAGTTCTTGCACGTAGTCGTCGTAGGTGTAGGTGAGTCGCGGCTCCTGTTTCAGCGCCGTCGGTATCTCTGCTCGGTCACCGTACACCAGCTCGTGTTGCGTGAGACCCGTGGCTGTGTGCGGCGTGGTGTTATACGTGAACATCGCGTATGGTAACCACTCATCCCAGTTTTCCTGGTCTTCGTCGGCGTAGTTTTTTAAATATTCGGCGAGAGTTCGATGCGACCGTTCCAGGGCTCCATTTGATTCTGGATGGTACGCTGTGGTCTGGATTTTTTGTATTTTCAGCAGCTTGCACATTTCTTTAAATGTGTCGCTCAGGAAATTTGTTCCTTGGTCGGACAGAATGGTTCCTGGTGTGCCGTAGCGACATATGATTTCGGTCACGAGAGCTTTGGCTACTTCCTTAGCTTCTTGATTTTTTAGGGGTATCGCGGCGCTGTATTTCGTAAGGGAATCCTGAAAGGTGAGGATGCATTTATTTCCGGCGGAGGTTTCTGTCAGAGGCCCTACGATGTCAACAGCGCATTTCTCAAATGCTCGGCTCGGTGTGTCGGTGATGACCATCGGTGCCCTTCCTCTCGGAAATATTTTATTTATTTGACATTTTTTGCACTTTGAGATATAGTCTTCGACTTCTTTCCTCATGCCTGGCCAGCGATATTGGAGCTGTATACGCTGGAGCGTTCTCGTCGTGCCCTGGTGCCCACCCAGAGGGGCATCGTGAAATTCGCGTATTATTTTTTCGCGCTCTGCCTCGTCGGGACTGGTTCCGCCTATGCTGCGGCTATCTTCGTCGGAAGCATTGGGTTGCGCGTCGCCGCTATACTCTAGCTGCTGGCGGCTTGCCTCCCCGTACTCCGCGTCCCGCTCTTGGCTCGTCCGCTTTGTGCGGCTGTCCGTACTCGCTGCCTCGCAGTCGGCATGGGTATCGCTGTCTCCGTCGCGCGGTGCCGCTCTCGCTTGCGTGCACGCGGTAGTATGTGCCTCCTCGTCGCTCGCTAGTGCGCTCTCTCTCTCTTCTCGGATGTCCTCTTTGTGCGGTCGTTCGTACTCGTCGCGTCGCTGTCTCCGGCTTGTTTTCTCGCTTGCGTTCGCGTGGTGGTGTATATTCGGCTAAGAGCGTCGGCGTTCGTATTAATTTTTCCAGCTTTATAGTGTATGTCGATATCGTGCTCGGATAATTTAATTTTCCAACGCATGAGTCGGGATCCGGGATCTTTTACCTCAAATAACCACGTAAGAGGTTTGTGATCGGGGCCACCTTAAACCGGGTTCCGTACACGTATGGTCGAAATTGTGTCGTCGCCCATACGATAGCGAGCAATTCTTTTTCCGTCGTCGTATAGTTTTGCTCGGCTTTATTGAGTGTGCGGCTCGCGTAGCACACGGGTAGGTCCTGACCTACCTCGCCTTGCGATAAGATAGCTCCTATCGCTTTGTCAGATGCGTTAGTCGTTACCACGAATTGTTTCTCGAAGTCAGGGTACTGGAGAATCGGTGCCGTTGTCAGCGTGGTTTTTAATTTTTCGAAGGCCTCGTTTTGTCTGGGAGTCCACTCGAATTTTATATCCTTTTTTGTTAATTCGGAGAGAGGTTTTGCCGTCTTCGCGAAATCTTTAATGAATTTTCGGTAGTATCCCGCTAGTCCTAGGAATGATTATACGCCCTTCACGTTTTTCGGCGTAGGGAAATTTTTTACCGCGATGAATTTTTCAGGATCCGGTTTTACTCCCTTTTCAGATATGATGTGCCCGAGGTACTATGTTTCTTTTTTCAGAAAACGACATTTTCTCGGCTGGATCGACAGTTTGGCTTCTCTGAGTCGTTGGAAAATTTCCGTCAGTCGTTTATTGTGCTCCGTGAGCGTCGTTCCGTAAATTACAATATCGTCCAGATATACGTAGCATTTTACGCCTTGCAGCCCGGACAGTACAGAGTTCATTAATCTCTGGAAGGTTGGCGGTGCGTTCTTTAGTCCGAAGGGCATGCGAGTATACTCGAAGTGCCCTTGTGGGGTGGAAAACGCTGTTTTTTCTTTGTCGCTCTCCGCCATCGGGATTTGATGGAATCCAGATGCGAGATCGAGCGTGGTGAAGTACAGTGCCTTTCCCAGCTGGTCCAATATTTCGGTAATATTAGGCAGTGGGTAGGAATCGCCGATTGTAGCTTCGTTTAATTTCCGGAAGTCTACAACGATCCTCATGCGCGCTTTTCCCGTGGCATCGGGCTTTTTTGCTACGACCAATAGCGGTGCGTTCCATTGGCTTCTGCTTGGTTGAATTATTCCGTCATTTAACATTTCCTGGGTTTGCTTCTGGACCTCCTTTTTGTGAGCCTCGGGTAGTCGATACGGGTTGACCTTGATTGGTCGAGTTCCTTCTCGGAGCGGTATGGTGTGCTCGACTTTATCTGTGCACTGGAGTTTATCTCCCTCCAGGTGAAATATATCCTCATATTTTTCGCATATTTCTATGAGTGATTTGCGCTCTTCCTCGTTCAGGTGAGTAGTCCGTACTTCCTCACGTATTTTTTCTAATCGGCTCGCTCCGCTCGCCGTTCCGACGGTGCTTATCTGAAGCGCCTTGGTGTCACCTTCGCCTGATAGCTCGCTCAGCGTCAGCGGTTCGAGCGTGACGGTCGGTCGCTGCACCCGTGCTTCGCTCTCCGTCGTGTTTATGATGCTTACAACGCAGCTGTTTCCCTTCGGCGGTGTGATACATGACCCTATAATTATTCCTTCGCCTATTTCGATTTTTCGGACGAGTCCGACGAATTTGCTGCTCGTTTTTGCGTGTACCAAATTTTCGCTTCGAGGCGGTAAATTTACGGTGGTAGTCCCGTCGATTAGTGGCATGCAGTGCCCATACAACTTCAGCATTTCTCCTCCTAATATATCGGCTTTGTGCTTTTTTATAAATTCCATTCCGAGCAGCCCGTCGACGTTAAGAGGTACGTCGTTGCCTACGACATAGAACCAATGTCTTATCGCGACGGTCGGGGTGTCGAGTGTCACTTGAGCTCGGCATAGTGGTTTTATCACCTTACCTGCCACGCCTGCTAAGTCGACGGCGGCTTCCTTGATTGGGGTGTCGGACGTCAGCGCGGATTCTTTCAGGATGCTGCACTGGGCTCCTGTGTCGGCCTTGAGGGTGAGGATGCCAATGTTTGCTACCGGCGATTCGATGTGAAAATCGCTTGCTGTTTCGCTCGGCGTTGGCAGGTCTACCGTGTAAAGGCGTATGGTCTCTCGAGGTTTTTCCTCTCTTCCCCATACGGTGAGGGTGTTCAAACGCAGCATCCCCAGGGTTTTCTTCTCTGTCTCTGGTGCAGCGCCGCTTCCTTGGTTGTTGGTTCCTTGTCCGTTTTGTCCTTGACCATTTTGCCCTGGGTTATGATTTTGACCTTGCCAATTATTTTGACCTTGCCAATTATTTTGGCCCTGGTAATTATTTCGCCTCTGGTAGTTTCCTCGTCCGCGGTAATTTCCACGACCCCTATAATTTCCTCGCCCGCGGGAATTATTGTTTCCAGTGTTTCCATTATTTCCTGGTCCTTG
Source organism: Amblyjoppa fuscipennis (assembly GCA_963575735.1). Lineage (NCBI taxonomy): Eukaryota > Metazoa > Arthropoda > Insecta > Hymenoptera > Ichneumonidae > Amblyjoppa > Amblyjoppa fuscipennis. The sequence goes on from OY754497.1 coordinate 3,903,012, forward strand.
ATTGGTCGCTCCTTCGTCGCGCAATCGTCCCCGGCACTCGTTATAGACGTGCCCTTTCTTTTTGCAATAATTGCATATAATGTCGACTGTATTTAGGGACCTTCTTGCCCTGGGAGCGGGTAAGCTGAACCGTCCCGTCGGACCCCTGCACTCCCGTGCGAAGTGCCCTGGTTTCCCGCAGTTATGACATTTTTGCGCGGGCTTGTCGCCCTGCGTTTGCTTATTAATGGATTCGTTGCCCTGTACCGATTTTTCCTCTTCCATGGCCCCTTTCATGGCGGCCGAGAGATTGGCGAAACCTCGCGCTTTTACAATAATTTGGTACTCTCACCGGAGTCCCCTTTCGAAATTATGCAGTCCCGTCTGTCGGATATATTCTTCAATCGCTTGTCGTCTCACGACATTGTCTTCCGCTGCCGTGCTGGCGTCTATTAGGTCCATCATTACCTTTTCTAACCGTTGCCCGAATGCTAATACTGTCTCGTTTGGTTTCTGCTTGCTGGTGTTGAACTCTACCTGTAACGCGGCTACCGTCCGTTGCGTCCCGTACAGTGCGGTCAGTTCCTCTTTAAATTTTTTGAAAGTGTTTATTTGCTTATATTTTACGTCTTTCGCGGCTTTCCCTGTTATTTTCGTTTTTAGTACGGCTTCCAAAAGATCGTTTTTGTCGGCGTCGGCTACCTTTTTGTATGCGTATTCGTAAGCGTTTATTATATCGTCTACCTCCTCAGGTTTTGTCCCGTCGAAACGCGGAATTAATGTTCTAGCCTCCTTCAACGTCATATATACGACAGCGGCGTCCGGCATTTCGGGAAGTTCTTGTACGGTGTTATCAAGCAAAGAAAAATCTATTAAATTTATTTCGTAATTTCTTTCGGTTTCGACCGGATCAAAAAACTCGGACTCGGTTTCGCGCGAGGTGTCAGGTGACTCCGCTTCTGACCCGGAAGGTTTTGCGCGCTTTCTCGGAGGGTTACTCCCTTCCAGCTCTACTTTTTCGAAATATAAAAAGTTGTTGAGGAATGAATCTAACGACCTTGACAGTACTCTTAAACCCGGTAATCTCAATGATTTCGCTCGATCGTCCTCGGGCATGTACTCCTAACTGGCTTTGATTTTTCGCAACTAAAATAGTGACTGCCACTTACAGTAATAGAAGTTTCCACATTGCGGATTTTTCGCTGCCTCTCGTTCGGGATTGTGCGTTGACGAGCTGCTGTCGTCCTTCCTGGATGCTGCTGATCCTTTCGGTAGTCCTCGGGACTCCTGGGTTGGTCTCCTCTCGTCGATCCTCGGGATGACGGTTGTCTCTGCTTCCCTCGTGGCCTCGACGTCTGTGTGTCGGGCCCGGTTACTCGCAATTCAACGTCTGCGTGTTGAACTTGCGTCGGTGTCTCCTTTCAACGTCTGCGTTGTCGAGACTTGATGTCACCGGAGTTGGTGAGTTAAAATTTTTTTTTTTCTGTGCGTGTCGATGCTGACGTTGGCACCAGTCTTTTCGGCACTTGCCGTCGTTAATTTCTTGTTATGTTTGTACAAGACTTTTGGCAGATCCCACCGCTGCCACCAATTTTGTTGTACGCGAGGTCAACAAATATAATTTTTAGGTATTTGGGATCGTCGCCAAATTAAGAGTGAAACTCAAGTTTGTTTAACAAACTAAATAACAAGTTTATTCAAAGAATGACGATGGTTTTTGTTCGTTGGTAATATATCTTTATACAATGGTGATATTCTTTGACCATGAGCCTAACCCTGAGACCAACCTCTCCGTTCTCTAGTCGAGTTCAGCCTGCCAATTTCCCGATCGCGATCCGCGAGGTGCAAATTGATGCGTCTGCAATTTTGTTGCATGCCCATATTTGGGCATATAGATTCGAGCATCGTTCGATTCTTACTCGGCACGATTAGTCAGTACCGGGTGCATTAACCGGTGCATCGTTGGATACTTACTCGGCAAATTCCTACACGCGTCGGCTTCGCGACTCGGTGGATTTGTCAGTAAGTATTTCCCAATTTTATTTCCCAATTACTTGATGAATTTATTTATTCATGTTTTCGATTGTCAAAATAATTTGGGGTATAACAGCGGTTTTATGATAATCGTCCGGATGCATTTTTATTTGGTAAAATCCTGAAGGTAAATTGAAAACTGAAAAATATTGAGCTCCTCCCAATTGGTCCAATATGTCAACAATATTAGGTAAGGCGCAAGCATCCCCTATCGTTTTATCATTCAACTGCCGAAAGTCCAGAACTACCCTCCACTTTTTATTTCCTTGTGAATCTAATTCCTTTGGCACCACCCACACAGGTGTATTATATGGAGATGTCGATTATCTGATATATCCGGCCTCCAGAAACTCTGCTATCTGCCTTTTCATTTCTTCTTTGTGAATTTCAGGGAATCGATATTGCTTAGAATTGACAGAAAAATCATCGGTTGTTGGTATTCGATGGGTTATTATATTTGTCGCTTCCAATTTTTCCCCCGGTACGTGGAATCGATCTGTTCCGTATTCAATAATTTCATGTACAACTTTTATATCTTCTTTATCGAATCCAGTTAGTCGCAACAACTTTATTACTTTCGGTAATCGAGTCTCATCTTGGAGCTTAGCATTGACACAAAAACATTTGCCAGACTCATAAAATTGAATTCCTATCAAAGAATGACAAAAATCATGGGATTTAAAATGTCCTGTTACATTTTCCTTTCCATTTTCTATTTTCTTCAACATTAACTCCGATTCTTTACATGATGCATTCAATTTTCTTGATTTTCCTTTTAATTGTTCCTTTTTATTTTTATTCTTTTTTATAACGATTGCCTTATTTATTTATGTTCTTTCTGGTATTTCACTTGATACACTTAATTCTTTTGATTTTCCTTTGATATTTTCTTGTTTATTCTGATCTTCTTCCATAACTTTTTGACTTACTTCCGCATTTTCTGACATTTCCTCGATTGAACCTGAATTTTCCTTGTTTGAATCTTTCCTTAATTGTCTTTCCTTTTTAATTCTTTTTAAAGCTGCTTGAAACGTTTCATACGGTATTTTTACCCAATTCTTTTCGTCAGTATCTATATTTTCTCCATTATTTTCCGTACAATGTATATCTTTGTTTTCACCTTTCAACCTTGGATTATTTACGTCACTCCCAGAATTACTTTCAGCTGTATTTCCAAAATCTTCCCTAGTTTGACCAATGGCATTTTTTTCTTCGATCATTACTCTTTCTTCCTTTACACATATTACTTCTGTAATTTCGGCAGGACTTTTCGCCAATTTCATAGTAGGAATTCCTATTTCAATTTCTTCGTCTCGGTTATTAATGATATTAATAAAACATTTCCCATTAATATTCTGTACTAGACCCTGTTCGTCAATAACTCCTTCACTAATGTTAATAGGAGGCAAATATCGTTCTCGAATTGTATCATCATTTATCCTGACATAGAAAAGTTTTTCTGTTTTTGGTGGAAACATCATACTTTCCCGAGTGAAAAATTGTATTTCTTTATTGCGAACCTTGAGCATACTGTGTTCGTAGTCGATTTTAGCTAGATTTTCTCGGAAATAATCGTTGGACAAGATCCCATCTTGTTTAGTAGGAAAATTATTAGCCACAATATGATAAACTGCCTCCCGGCCGAAAGTTTCAAGCACCACATATCCTGACGTATAGACAAATTCATCCGTGATTCCATTGAGTCTCAAAATCTCGTATCTGTATATTATTTTCTTATATTATTATATTATTATATTATTATATTATATATTATTATGTATTATATTATTTTCGTTTAAACATTTTTCCTTTAGCATATTTTTACCAGCACCCGTATCCAACATGATGACACTATCCTGAAGGTCGTTACTTTTTCAATTATGAATAGGGATAAATTCAATTATGAATAGTAGGAGGGATAATTCCCTTTTCAGGTCTGACTAAAAATACATCTATTATTCGGCATTGCTCATTTGCGGCTGAGATGTACTCTGTATTAAATACGTTGGGTGTGAATTGGCATTGGCCTCCGCCGGCACACCCTTCACTGGCTGGCCACTGGCGTTTCCCTGCATTGAATCTCGCATACTATTGTATTCTATGCGTTGCGGGCATTCGCGTATTATGTGACCTTTTATTCCACAGTAATGACAGATTATACTGGAATTATCTGACTGAGAAGGCTGATTAGCTGCTTGAGCATAGAACATTGCTCCTCTGTCATTTGACATCTGATTATTTCCGCGATTTAAATTCATGTCGAAATTCCGATTTTTATTAAAATTTTGATTTTGATTATAATTCTGATTATAATTAGGATTATAGTTTCGATTTTGATTGAAATTTTGATTTTGATAATTCTGATTACGATTATAATTTTCATTGAAATTTTGATTTTGATTAAAATTTTGGTTCTGATTAAAGTTTCGATTTTTATTGAAATTTGGGTTTTGATTATATTTGTATCGCGGAATTGAATTGAAACTTTGATTGTTGTTATAATTTTGACGATTATTATTGTAATTATTGGAATTAAAAGTTCCTTGATGTTGACCTTGTCCGTAATTTTGTTGAACGGGTTGTGGATTAGAACGTTCATTAGACGTTCGTTCACCCTCACCTTGCACTTTCTGTTTGCAAATTTCAGCCCAATGGCCCTTCTGACCGCAAATTGAACATCCGATGCTTCTACATTTGTCTGCCTGATGCTCTCGTTTGTTGCAATACTGACAAATATCAATTATCTCTTTTTCGTGTATTTTAGGACAGTGATTGGCAGTGTGTCCCTGATTTTTGCAATATTGACAGCTTATTATTTTCGGTACCTCAGTATATGGTGCCATAGTGACATTCTCCGTAGGTTCAACAAATTTTATGCCAACCTTTTTCACACCTCTGTCTATATCCTTTGTCGGAGCGAATTTTGAATTTGCATTATCTCTCAGTTTATTACGCTCGGATATGTCAAGCTCAACAGCCAATGCCGTGCCCACCGCATCCTAAAGCGTTACTTTCTCCTCTTTTATTTTATCTAATATTTCAGGTCGCAATCTACGGTTAAAACAATTAATCGCCATTCTCTCGATCGCTTCTCTATCAGCTTCGTCTAAATATCCGTCAATATATCGTCGTGACTCCTCCAATTTTGTAACTAACTGTTGAATTTTATATGCGTATCCGGTGACTATTTCATGATTCAACTGCGCAATGCTACCCAATTCACCCTGTAATTGATATACGTCCCTCGGAGGATCATATATTTTTCGAAGATATTTCATATAATCTGCAATGTGGCTAAATCGATTGGTGCTAATTCGATTCCATACTTCACCGACTAATTTATTTTTGGCAACTCTCATTAAGTCCAACTCAAATTCTGGTCCTACCATAGCTGCAGCATCCTCTAAACATCCGAGATAACGACTGAAAGACTCTCGTTTTCCAACGAATTCTGGAATCATTCTCACTGCTTCTCGCCATTGTTCTGTACCCTGAAGTAACCTATGCGCTCCAATGAAAGGACTCGAACGGCGAGGGGGATTATTGCTTCCGCCGCCACGATCCCCGTCACCACGATCACCTCCTCCCCCAACTCCAGTATTTTCACCTTTCCCATCCATGTTTTCAAAAAGATTTTTCACTACCTCGTTTAATATTATTCTAGATTGTTGACGTGAAGCGCCGCAAACTGCAAAAATTTGTCGCAAATGTTCTAATGTTGGTAAAGTTTTACCACAGGTTTTAAAAGATATTAGGTTGCCGGTGAACGGAGGCTCAGCTTTAGATTTTCCCAATCTATAATCACTAATTTTTCCAATGTCACCTACTTTTGAATCAACTATATCGTTTATTGGACTCAAAACCTGATTTTTATTTTCAACTGATTTACCGTTTACCTCAAATCGATCTTCAATACAAACACTTGGGGCACTTTTTGTTTTTATTAAACTTATTTTTATGCACGATCTTATAAATGACTTTGGTTTAACTGAAGTATCTGCTGAACAAGATCTGACAAGTTGAGTCGATGTTGCATTTATTCCTGAATTAAACCGAACACCCGGTGTAATATGTTCACTAGCTATATGTACTGACAGTGGAGAAGTATGAGGGCTTAATAATGAGGACTCACTATGTGCTCTTATCAAACCACGGTTTAACACGTCAATTTGACTTTCGTTATTACTCTGATTTTCGTTACCACTTTGATCTTCGATATTACTTTGATTTGCGGTAATAATTTGACTTTCGATTATACTTTGATTTTCGGTAATAATTTGACTTCCGATTATACTTTGATTTTCGTCAATATTCTGTTTTCCGTTAATATTCTGATTTTCGTTACTCTGGTTTCCGTCACTCTGATTTTCGTTCACATTTTTATTTTCGTTGACACTTTTCACCTCCGTCGTGGATGATTTAGAACTGTCACTTTCGTTCGTAATTTTTCCACCTGACGTTTTCACGAGAGATAAAGATTTTCTTGTCGTTGCAATTTCATCTAGCCCTTCTGAATGGATTTCGAACACTCTTTCCTCAAATTCTTTTGTTGGCTCTACTTCACTCTCACATTCAACTACTTTCGCCCTTTCGTTTATTTTTGTTCCTGATGAACACGGCTCAATATTATCCTGTTGATTGATTATTACTAGATTGTCAATTTCTGTAAGATCTATTTCTTCTAATTCCGAAGTATCCGTAGATTTTGACTGTGTACTTTTAATTGCTGGCAATGGTTTGAAAGATTTTGGTTTCGAATTTCTTTTATCTCCTGGATGTATGCCAAGGCATTTATCAGAAACTTTTCACTGAGATCGAGTAAAAGGCATTTATATTTTATTTATTTGTTTATGTTTTATCATTATTGAATTTACCGATTTTATTTATTTATTTAATTTTAAATTATTTATTTATTTATGAGTTTATTTGAAATTGTTTAGTTATTTAATTATGACACACAAACTTTTAGAGATCCCGGACGAGTCCCCAAAAATTATGTTACATCCTGATCAGCTTTTTCCTGCATCTACGGTCAAGGAGATTTCTCTCCCTTTTACGCGTTTATCACATGTGACGTACTTTCAGAACAATGCCCCTTTTGAATCTAACCTTTCGGAAATTTATTCAGGGATGGGCTAAGTCTGGGTGCCAAAATAATATGTGTGGCTCGATTATTAGCGCGCAGTCTCTACCACACTCGGACGATTACGAATCTCCGCGTGACCCTGACACACCGTTCGAAGGCCTAAGTGTAATACGACCCCCGATGGCTCGCACCGCGCTGCACTGAGTCAGGCTAACGTTATCACCGGCCGTCGAGTTCGTTGCTCTATACTTCGGTTCTCACTTGGAAAGATTGAAAAACCTCGACTTCCAGATATTAAATCTCTTGAATTCATTAACTTATTCGGATTCCCATAGATTATTAATTATCCCCGGATATTCGAAAGTATTTAATTATTGATCGGTAAAATCAACAAAAGAATAACATTTTCAAAGACGATTGATGAAATAAAATAAATGATTTTAAAATAAAATGATTTGATAACTTACGGTGATTAGGAATGAATGAAATGTTCGAATGAATCGAGATGATCGATTGATGAGGATGTAAAGTTCGAAATTCCAAATTCCTTCTTCCTTCCTTCCTTCGTTCTTGCTTCCAGTGAAGTAGATTGAATCAACGATGAATGTTGAAGACAATGAATGTCGATAATGAAGAATGTAGGTGATGAAATAATATCACGTTGAAACTCCGGTTTATTTATCCGTTGAAATATTTGAAGACTTTATTTAACTTTCCGACTTCAAAGTTCAGACTTTAATGATTGAAATAATTTTTGACTGTGTATAATACTCCCTGCGACAAGTGAATTGTGAACAGGTAATGTCTCGAAGAGGTGTCGAAGACTGACACGTAGCTGTCCAGGCAGTGAGGCAGTGAGCTGAGGCGCCCTTTAGGGAGCTTCTTTTATTGTTTTGATCGGGGGGGCGCCCGCGCCGCCAAGCAGTGCGTTGCATCAGCTGCCCCCTCCGTGGTAATTATCGATCGGTTTCGGCGTCTTCTGTAGCTTATTTAAATAATTTCGCAATTTCGATGTTTACAACAAATTCCCGGATAAACAAATTATTCTGTTAATTTTCGATTTAAATAATAATAATTGACAAATTGGAACGAAGTTCTTACGATGCTTCTATCAAAAGTTATAAGCCTGATCTAACGAATTGTTTTAAATATTGCTTATAAATTCCAGATTTTCAACGGATAATTTTCTAATTTCGTTTAAATTAATAATAATGTTCCTAAATATTTTCCTGAACAAAAACAACTAATTCCCTGTTATCGACTATTTTATTTGATTATTCTACTGATAGTAAAATCGTGATTCTATCGTGTTAGTTAACTTCCCTAATGATTATAATAATAGATGATAATATTTCATAAATTTTTATAATAATTTTATATGAACGATTTGACCCAAAATACCTCTCATGCGTGATTCTACTGGATAATTAACGAATTTATTATTTTCCGACCAAATTCCCACGTCGGCTTCCTTCTGACATTGTTTTTATTAACATCAATTCCATAATTTTAAATGAACGTTGCGCATAATTATGCCCCGAGAGGTGCTGCACTCGTAAGCGCCGACGGTGATTTTTCCAATCAGTCGCCCCGAGGCAGTCACACCGATTCTCTGGCTGCACGTGGGCTGTGTGCGTACGTGGGTCGCTGCGCGCTACGTGTTAGAGAGATAAGGCACTGTTTCCCGACGCATACAGCTAAAGATTCGGATAGCCTTTCTCGTCTCAACTAAAACAATGGGTCTTCAAGTAGCTGAAGGCATCCTCGCTGTCGATGATACCCCTCTAGCAACCCGAATATCGCTTTAATATTTTATTTCCGTTTCGTCTTTTGGTTACATGACTGTGCCAATCTGTTGCTATGCCAATCACTGAATCGAGTTATTCAGTATTAGCTGATACATAAAATAATTAATTACTGCACACGTAATTGTTTCTCAGCGGCTAATTATTTTCCACGAATTTCTATGAAGTTTTGACTATTATTTTACTTCCCAATTTTGTGGATTTTTGGTCAGTTGCGTCGGTGAATTTGGCTAAAAATTCACAGGACGTAACACTCTTGAAAAAAAATATATATATATCTCGATAAAAAATTCCAAATATCGAAAAAAATAAACTTTTGTCGTTTACAGTTCAGGCCACACTCAAGCACGTCTCCCGTACTTTGCATATGATGCATTAAACGCAAATATATCGTATCATAAGCTACTCGTCCGTAAGACATCGTATAATATTGATACCAGTATTCTAATTACGGATTAATTTGTACTATAAGACGAAAATCTTTTGTTTGGACGTAGTTTACTTTTTGATACGGTAACTTGCTGAATGAAAAAAAAAAAAACAGAACTGAAAATATAGCGTCGAAAAGAACTTAATCGCCAACTACTTTTATAGTGATTGTGTGTTCTCATAAATATCTGATACGATAGCAGCATAAGTTTTATGTATCAATAAAAACAAAGACAAAGGAGGCATCTGATTGTCGTGAGTCTGCTCGTTAAAATTAAGTCGTAGTATCAAATTATAATTGCGTATAATTAAATTGTGCAATAGTTTATGGGTAACTCTTGAAAAAAATAAAAATAAATAAAATTATCTCCATAAAAAAGATTCCAACTATCGAAAAACAAATAAACTTTCATCGATTACTGTTCGCGTCACGCTCAACCACGTTTTCCATACTTCGCATATAACGCGTTAAACGCGAGTATATCGTATAAGCTACGGCTAGACGTGAAAGAGGCGACGTCGCTAGTTAATACCGATAACAACCTACATATTAATAAGTGACTTTACGAGATTGCGAATTTCTACAGCGCTCAAGTGCTGCATTTTTTTATCATTGTTACGAACGTCCTCACACTCTTTTCGTGTGGGTATTCGCTCGTCGGCCATGTGATCCTCGAAAATAAATTTCGCATGACTTAACACGGATTTCGAGATCGGCGTCAACACATATTGAGATTTCTTTCCCTTCCTTAGGATTTGGAGCTGATTGCAGAGTCAAGTTTTTATCACGTCAATGGATCGTCTCTACAGGTACTGTCGGTCTTGCTTTATTTTTTCGATTGTTTCCAGACTCAGCAACTTGTCGGCTTCTAGATAAGTGCCGAAACATTCCAATGCTTGGACTATTTCCGTTTTTGTCCAACGTGTCTTTTTCGTCTTAGGTTTTGCTGAAAGTAAATTAATTACGATTAAGCCGAATTCTCAAGCAAATACAGATCTTCGGATTTTATTGATGGAAAACTATCTCACCAGATTTTTCAGTCGGCGATCGAGTCGTAGGTTTCGGTTTTGAAGCACATTTGGCTTTCGTATTCGTGACACTCGTGTCAGACGATGATTGCGAAGTGTTAGGTTGCTTGCAGGATGTTGTCTTCCCTTTCTTACCTTTTTGTTTAAGTACCGGTGATGTATTCACAGGTGTTGATTCTGGCGAAGATCGAGCTGCTGCACGAGCTCCTTTCATGCCCCTCGTTTTCCTATTCGGTGTGGACGTCGACATCACAACTGGCAAACTCGGCGGTGATGCAGCATTTCTACGAGATCGGTGGGCGTTCCTCGTTTTGAGGCTCGATGTCTCAATTGGCGTCTTCGGTGGCGACTCCCGTGATGGCGTAGATGTCATTCGAGCTTTCTTATTTTCTTGCTTCGTTGGCTTCGCCGGTACGGTTGTCTCGGGCGACTCCGGCAGAGACTGTTCGCTGTGAGACCGTAAACGTTTCTTGCATACTGGAGTAGTCTCGACGAGCGAGTCCTGAGGCACCGCTTGCATCGATGCTGTCACATATCGAAGACTCATATTGATTCGAATCTAAGAAAACAAAAATATAAATTATTAGCTCAAATCATAGGAATCTAAGCAACTAGAGTAATTTATGCAACGCGACTATAGACATAGTGACAACCTGTGACACTCGGCCTCTCGTCCATGTTATTGATGCCCGTAGCGTTATGCTCGCGGTGTCCTAAAGCATTATTCACGCCTTGAGCATTCTCCAAGAGTTTCGACATATCCACAATATCGGCTTTTACGACTGACTGTCTATAAATATTTCGATGAATATTCTCGTGGTGTCCCATGAAATTCGCAACACTTGCAATTTGACTATCAGTAAGTTGCATATCGGCACAGCGAGTTGCGATGTGTTTTCCCAAGATCGTTCCTCGCAGAGAAGATGGATTTTCTGCACTGCATGCACTGGAGAACTTTCTCATCAATATGCAAGCTTTCAAGTGACGTGCCTTCTGTTCCTTAGGGCTCGCTGTACCGAAGACGAATGGGTTCGTCGAGGGTACTCCCGCTGCCTTACGGTGTTTCAGTAAGACGTTCAAGTCTTCCACCGTTTCGGCAGTTATTAAAACGGGTACTGTTCTACCCCGTTTTCAATTGATTCTGACGTACTTTTTGGCGGATATTTTATCTTCTTCACTCAACCCCTTGGAGAAGTCATCATCATCCTTGATAATTTCTCGATTTCTAAATTCTTCGATCGGGAGGCGTTCAATCTCGCCTACTCTTCGACGATTGAAAACTACCAACTTGGTCAATGTTGCTTCGGCGAGATCCTTCCAAGCATCTGAGTTGTATTATTTTTCAAGCACGGAGACACCTTATTGATTGCCGTATCGAGAAAATCGTTGAGTTTTCTGATATCGTCGTTCTTCGACAGGATTACTCTCTTCGTTCGCTGTACTTTCGCCATTGTCTCGGCCACTCCTTTGTTTACGCTAGAGCCATAATTGTCCAGATGCAGTTTCAAGAAATCCTTCACATTTCGTTTCTTCTCGACGGCGTGATTTTTTATGCATTCCGCTTCCATAAGGTGACCCAGTTTCTTCAGCGTAGTGCCCATCCCCGATGAAACAGTCGGTGCGTTGTATAATTGAGTTTTTAAATCCAACTCAGAGATGATGCTAACTGCGTTGACCGCGGCGTTATAGTACGCCGGATTGAATACGGAAGCCATGTTCGTAATATTTGGCTCGATTTTTCGAATATCTTCGAGGAATCGACCTAATCTTCGCAATTCGGCTCGAATTTCGTTATGCTGATGAGGCGAGCGAAGTTTTTTGCACAGCTTGTTTGCGAATAATATCATCAATTTATCGTATCGAATGATACGTGTGGTATTATCGTCTCTCAAAACCGGAAAAACTTGTTGCCATAATACTAATGAAGCGCACTCATGTATGCGGCCAAGGGTTTGTCGAGCTTCTGTCAATACCCGTCTCGACCTATCTTTTTTGTTTGAGCACATTCTGAAGTGATGGCGGATATTGTTTTTAGCGTAGAATCCACGACATCTGGGGCACGGAATAAAATTTTGACCAGGACGTTTCTCGCTTTGTCGAGGTCTACAGACGAGAATCAGTTTTCCGTTATTATATGCTCCGTTCACGTTGTGTAAGAAATGTCCTTTCTTACGAATGTTGGCGATGAACTGTCCGCGTTCAATACACTTTTTCGGCAAACTCAGGAACTTTTTTACCTCATCTTTATCAGCGTGCTTTTTCTCAAGGTGCACGTTGTCTTTTGCACGTGTCATGACCGCCATCTGGTCTCTTTCATCACAGGCAGAATTGCCCGTAACATTGAATGACGTCTGCAAGCTGTATTCAGATGAATCGCAGCTTGAATTTACCACCGTTTGTGTTCCGCTTTTGCGGAACGTTTGCAGCAGACTCGGTTTTTTCTTCATCCGAATAATTACAACTAGTGTCACCGTCGCTGTGCTCTGACGGAACGTATTCAGAGCTGTCTGGATTATCGTCATCACTACCAGACTCGGTGTCTTCAATTCTTTGTCTTTTTCCTTGAAGCTTCCCCGCGTCTACGATAGTAGGCCGACAGTATCGTAGACCGCCCTTGGGCTGGAGTTTTTTTGTGGAAAGAGGTGCTGCCCGCCTTCTGCAGCGGGCAGCACCGATGCCATTCTTCGCGGCTTCAAGATCTTTCTTCCTATTTCTAGCAGCGGGATTCGCAACCGGTGTTTCATCGTTCTTCTCTCCATTCTTCTCTTCAAAATCTTTCATCCTGTTTTCAGCATCGCATTCGCAGCCTGTATTTTTTCAACGCCTTCCGCGATCTTTCCGTTTTCTGCATCGACATTCGGAACTAGCAATTCACCGAGACGGTTCTTTTCTTCTTCGTCTGAAGCCTGCTCCAAATTCTCATGGATTTCTTCGGCGGCGTTCATCGGAACATTTTTATCGTTGCCCTGTTCTTCTGAATTTCGAATATGTTGCATCTTATCATTCAGCATTACGTCCTTTCCTACAGAAAAGAAATTAAAATAATCAGGAATCATGGAAAGTGCAGGTATAGGACATCACAAACAATTTATTTTATCAAAGCAGGTTCGAAAGGGACGGAAGAGACTTTGCTTATCTATTCAAACGAGACGCTTAAACTCGTAAACTGTTTTTTTTATTATATTAATTGTGACGTGTTTTCCGGTAACTCAATGCGAAATCCGAGTAAATGGGAAGAATGGAAAAAAACGAAGGAAAAAGACGCGGAAACCGAAACTCAAACCGTACGGGAGCAGGCGCGAATCGACAACCAAAAAAAAACGTCACCTTCGGTCGCCCTTCCCCCGTGAATCCATCGGCGTCCCGGTGGGCGCCAGTTAATTTTGTTTCGCCGGTATTAACAACCGGACTAATCTGGGAGTGAGTGGAACGGCTCACTCCACCAGCTTAATTTTTGGTTTCGCCGGAAACTAAGAAACCGGGCTAAACTGGAGGTCGGTGAAACGACCCAACCTCCGCAGGGACAGAACAAACGAAAACGTACGAGCTAACACCGATGCACCCGCGAGAGTGGACGGGTGCGGAAATGCACGGTTGCTCAGTGTATTGGGTGTGGCAGAAGGATCGCGATCCTTCGCCAATAAAGCGACGCGGGATTTTTCTTAGCGAGACCGCGAAATTGTCGAACGAGAATTAATTAATTTATTGGCTGTGAGCCACGGGAGCTCGTACACACGTGCGTCGGGAGAGCTCAGCCGACCGAAGGGTCGAGCGAGCGTAGCGGGAGCGAACCGGATCTTAAACGCGATCGAGATATTACTTAGGCGGTAAAACTTACCGAAGCAGCGGTTTTAATCCAATGATTTTTCGGGAACTGCATCTCACGATGCCTCGAGAACTGAATCACAACCACTATACCTCGATTGCGTACCGAACGCATCTCGATCACAGAAATCGGCACAAAATTCACACGGAAAACCGTACGCGAGCTGTCGCGTGAACGCACGAGGCGCTAGACAGCGCGAGCGAGACATGCGAACCGGAGCGAGACGGCAGCCGGAGTCCCCGGCAGCGGGAGCGAGAGCGACTCGCTCCGCGTGCGAGACAACGGCTCGAACGTAAACACATGGGAGCGCGAGCGAAGTCCGAGCAGCCTCGAGGACGACTCTCGGTAGACTGATTTGTCTTCGATGACACCTGTAGCGGATCATTATCATTATTGCGAGATCCTTGATCGATAACTGCAGCCCTCTCAACCTATTTCGGAGCGCGTTTTGAACGGAAACTGAAACTGTAGCGCGGTAGCTTGAGATTTTTCGCGATCGCTACTCTCAATTCGGGGTATGAAAACAAGGCTCTTTACTCAACTGAACGGAGCACAAGGTGTTCCGTCCTTGCCTGGATCCAAAACGATATCTCCACCTGTTCTCCAATGCCCCGCATTATCACCCAAACAGAGTACCGGGTTCGCACCGGACTTTGGCGTATTCACGACGCAATCTCGTCGGGCTCTCCTCTATTCGGGATTCTCAGTACTTCGAGATTCCCTCCACTGAATAGATTCGAAATCCCGACTTTAACTAAATCTTTAACGTAACTCCAATGACCCACTGAACGATATCGCAATTAGCGAGAGGGGCAGCAAAACGAGGTCTATACCCCAGAAAAAACGGTATTTTCGCAAAAAAAAGTACTGGACACTTTTTTCTTTATTTTGTGACGGTGATTAGAAAAAATCACGTCCCATAGTATATATATTATTATCATTATTATCCTATTTTTACTGCCTGCAATGAAATCGACCACTCGCATCAATGCATTGGGCTCAACGCATCACCGGCGATGTCAAGGTTGTCAAAGATTATGCGAGAGAATTCACCCAAATCTTGCATGAAATTCATCCAACGCCACTATATTTCAGTGTAATAGTAATTTAGGATACTAGTGCGATAAAACTTTTTCTGACGAATGCTGCAATCGACGAATAAACTGTAATCATTCACCGAAGAAAAGATTGTATTGGTCATTTTGTTACAAAAAGATTTGGAGCATGAAAAAAAACAAACAAAAAATGGAAAACTTTATATGTTGCAGATTTTTGCTATGGGCAATAGCAAAAAAGTCCTTAGCAAAAAAACTGCAGCATTAAAGTTTTTAATTTTTTGTTTTTTTTTAAGCGGTCTCTAAACTTTCTGCGGTCTCTAAAACTGACAATATTTCACTGGCAATAGCTTTGCTGACCCATTATTAGTTGTGTTATTGTACGACCTTTCGTGCAAGAATTCCAGGTTCGACTACATTGATAGTTCGAGACGACGGTGCTGATAGTAACGATCACTGGAACTTCTATAGTAGTTTAATCCGAAGGATTGGTAGTTCTTTGTAGGACCTAGGGTATAAAAGAGCAAGGCTTTACATAAACTGATGGTGAACGTGGCGTCTTCCATAATCCATTACTGACATGATTCCGAAACACGATGTTTCGCAACATTCAGAGTCGTACGATCCGACGCGGTCCGTAAACTTGTACAATTAAAGTATTGAAGTCATATGAGCTCCTTCTAGGATTAAAGATTCTAGATGTGGATTGTGGACTTATGATACCTCTATAAATCGTCCCTAAAGCTTCCAATGTGCTAATAATCTATCATACTTATGGGCAGTTTCTGGGTTCTTTCCTCCAGGACCGGACGTGCCGAATCTACCGACGATATTTAGAACTTTTGTGGTATTACGGGAGCGGTCCTTAAACCTGCCAATATTATAGGGTGTGGTATTATCGTCTCTCAATTAATGTATTTAAATGAACGATGTTTAATGATTTTTGATCGATAATTCGGTACAGCTTTTATGCCCATGAGGAGAAGGTACGCAAGCTGAACAAAAGTCCTCGAATGATCGCCACGCCAAGCCAATAGCGGATCAACTCTCCATTCTGATTGGTTGTTGGCTTGGACAAGTAGGACGACAGCGTGTAGCCTAAAGGCCCCACAATATGATAATAATTAATGACACCTGTGGGCAGTTTCAAGGACCTGACTTCCAGGACGTGAAATCCCGGTTTTATCGACGACATTTAGGACTTCATGTAGTCCTGGAGCGGTCCATGAAGCTGCCACTGTAGGCATAATTTTTAATGCACATCGGCAACTTCAAGGACGTTCCTTAAAGATCTATGAAACCAACGTCTACCGCCAACTGTCTATATCGGTGCATCTAGGAACGGTCTCTGAAGCTGAAAATATAGCAATAACCTCGCAAGCTCTCTACCAGTTGTAAAGACTTTCCTCGCAAGACCCAATTACGACTGCATTGGTAGACCGCGGGGTCGTTGCTGATAGTAATGATCGCCAAAACTTCTGTCGTAGTCCAATCCCGAAGGATTGATGATAGTGTGAAAAATTTATGGTATAGAGGACGCCAAAGGGTCGCTGTCAACTAATTGTCAACTTGGTGTCTTCCGTAAGCGCTTATTAGCATTACTTAATGTACTGTTGCGGGTAGGACCACCTTTGATAGCATATCAAAGGTGGTCCTACCCGCAACAGTCTGTAAAGTCGCCACTACAATTATAGTGTGGAAGTTATATAGGCAGCTTCAAAGACCAAATATTCTGAATGTATTATTCATGTTCAGAACTTTTGATTCGCCCAGAAGTTGTCCCTGAAACTCCCAATGTGGAAATAATAAATAACATCTATGGGCAGTTTCAAGGACCCTTCTTTCAGGACCGGATATCCCAGATCTATCAACGACATTCAGGACTAAGTGGTACCGGAGTGGTCCCGGAAGCTGCCAATGTGGTAGTAATAAATAACACCTTTTAGCAGTTTCAAGAACCTTCCTTCCAGGATCGAAAATCTGTTGTCAACATTCAGGATTTTTGGTGGTACTGGAGCATGCATACGGGCGCCTTTAAGGACCTTGCTTACAAAATCACGAATCCCATGTGTATCGTCAACTAGTAATGCCGAACAATGTTCACTAAAACTGATGATATAGGTTCATAGGTTACGACAAGTTTTTAAAGCCTTCCTTGCAAGATCCTCAGCTAAGACTATATTGATAGTCTCAGAGCCCGCTACTGATAGCAACGATTGCCGGAGCTTCCGTAGTAGTTTAATCGTAAACGATTGATGATACCTTGCAGGAAAAACCTGCAAGGTTTAATAAAAACGTAACGTCAACTTTGGTGTCTTCCATAAGCTATTACGGGCATTATTCGTTGTCAGTATAAAAGTGCCAGTGCTTTCACAGTGTCGAAAGCATATGTGCAACGACCAGGAGAAGATGTTCTAAATGTGTGCTCGATTTTTCGGCTTTTTATGCACTCCGAAGTTGTCCCTGAAGCTGCCAATGGAATAATAATTTACAAATCCTATGGGCAATTTCAAGGACCCGTTCGTCCGACCACCGGGGTCACATGGGTTGTGCACCCCGAGCCCTGGTAACCGGTCCCTGCTCTTTCCTCCAGTAAGAAAATGGATATTTCTCCGCAGTGGGCATGTTTGTCTTAGCTGGAGCCATGTTGCTGGAAGGCAGGATCACGGGCGCCCTCAGCAACGGGGCGCCAGCGCCGGTCACCCTGGTCGCTGGGGCCGTTGTACAGAGTACATCAGTCTCCTGAGCATTGCCAGTCGCCGGTTCCGGTGCTGGCCTGGAAACCGAGGCCGCCAGTAAGGCGGTCTCGGTGACGGCAGCCGCCCTCCCCCCGGTCCTGTTCGGGGCATTGCCGAAGCGAGCCCACCCCAGTCCATAGTGGGGAGTGTTGCCGACCCTAGCCAGAGCCTCCATAGATGGAGCGTCCACGCTCAGAGAGAAATGAACGTTGCCGTTTATCTCCCGCCGGTCCCAAACCCGCCATATGTCGGAGTTCAGGGACGGGTTCTGTCTCCGCAAAAGCAACCCAGTGTCCTCCTTCGTTCCGAAGAACACCGCAGAGGTATTTTTCAGCCTGGGGAAGCTGTCCCTTTCCATTACCTGGAGCGAAGCGTCCCCCCAAGGTGTAAGCGTCGGGACCGTGTCCTTCAACCACAGCTTAGCCATGTCATCAGAGCAGGTAACCCACATGGCGCCCTGTTGCCAGCGGTGCCCATCGAAGCACGGCAGCGTCTACCCGGCGGGCACGGCGTCCATGGCCTCGAGAAGCGCCCGTGTTAACAGTTCACCCTCTTCCTGCTTGAGGACCGTCTCAGGGTAGTTGGATGGCACAATGGCCACCCTCCTACCAGCCAAGACTGCGTCCGCGCAGCCAGTCGGATCGGGGTGAGCTCTGCCCCTCTTCACGGTTTTGCGGGTTTCCGGCGGAGTTGGGTCCGCAGGTCTGGGCCGCTTCGGGCCCCGTCCGACCTCTCCCCCCCCCCCCGCTCTTCTCTCCACCTCCCTAGGGACTGCTCCCAGCTTGCCCGTGAGGTCCAGCTGGTACAGCCCCGCTGTTGTTCTCCCCCTGCTGGTCGCTGCGACCCGGCTTGGAGAGGGCCAGAATTGCCTGACGGTTCTTCCGAGCCTTTCTCCTCGCCGCGCCGCTGCGGCCAGCTTTGCGTCGTTTTTCTTGTTCGGGCTCGGAGGTCTCGGCGGAAGCTGAGCCCTCTGTCCCACTCTCCTTACCAGCGTCCGTGACCATCGGTTCCGCGGGGGTCGAGGGAGCTTGCGCCCCCTCAACACTCCGGGCCCCGACAAGATCGTCGTCCGCTACTCCAAGTGCCAAACCCTCTGGCGAGGTCTCGGCGCCAACCTGTTTTTTGTTTTTACTTCCTGTTTCGAGCATTGGCGTCCCACGAGTAAACAGGAATGGGGAGTCGACCTATGCAGAGCCTGTTGCGTAGGCAAGGCGACTTAAATATAAGTCGGTGGCGCCTGGTACCCACAGAGTATCGTTCGTGACACTACATCCCAAGTGCCATGCATCCCGTCGGCACGATGAGCTTACAAGTTAGGATTCGAGAAGTTGGTCCGCGGCAGGGCCTTAGTACACCGGTTGGCTTTTACCCCGACCGGTTACCTTATAGCGCCCGCAGGCCAGTTCCCTTGAGATCTCCTGCCTATGTTATCGGTCGTAATTTAATTTTGATTTAATTTTAATTTAATTTTAATTTAATTTTAATTTAATTTTAATTTAATTTTAATTTAATTTTAATTTAATTTTAATTTAATTTTAATTTAATTTTAATTTAATTTTAATTTAATTTTAATTTAATTTTAATTTAATTTTAATTTAATTTTAATTTAATTTTAATTTAATTTTAATTTAATTTTAATTTAATTTTAATTTAATTTTCTCGGATGTTACCTAATACCCGTAAAGGGGAGCGGGGAACTCGGTTGAGCGCCAACCGAGCGCGTCTCCAGGTGGCGGATAGGAGGGACCAGGGCTCGGGGATCTTCGCAGTCTGGGGGACCGGGCGCATTACGACCGGTAACCGAGGCGGGAGATCTCAAGGGTACTGGCCTGCGGGTGCTATAGGGAACCGGGTCCGGGTGAAAGCCGACCGGGAGAACAAAAGCCCCGCCGCGGACCAACTTCCCGAATCCCAAGGTGTAAGCTCATCGTGCCGACGGGATGCATGGCACTTGGGATGTAGTGTCTATAACGATGCTCTGTGGGTACCAGGCGCCACCCACTTATATTTAAGTCGCCTTGCCTACGCAACAGGCTCTGTGTAGGTCGACTACCCCTTCCTGTTTACTCGTGGGACGAAAATGTCGGAACCGCAATTGAAGAATTATTCATCGAATGGTGCCAAGACCTCGCAAGAGGGCCTGGCACTGGAGTTGGCGAACGATCGTCCTGTCGGGACCCAGGGTGTCGGGGGAGCGCAAGCTCAACCGACCCCCGTGGAACCGATGGATACGGGCGCTTGTAAGGAGAGAGGGACAGAGGGCTCAGCGTCAGCCGAGACCTCCGAGCCCTCACAAGAGAAGCGCCGCAAGGCCGGGCGCAGTGGCGCGGCAAGGAGAAGGGCCTGGAAAAGCCGTCAGGCCAATCTAGCCCTCTCCGAGCGGTGCTGCAGCGACCAGCCGGCGGCGGGTGATGGCGGGGCTGAGCCAGTTGGACCTCACGGGACAACTGGCTGCAGCCTGACAGTAGGCGAGGCTACGGTCGGGGAGGGGACAGCAGGACGGGGCCCTAAGCGGACCAGACCGGCAGATCCGACCCCACCGGAGGCTCGCAAAACCGTGAAGAAAAGCAGAGCTCATCCCAAACCGACGAGCTATGTGGACGCGGTTACAGCTGGTAGGAAGATGGCAATCGTACCGTCAGACTACCCTGTGACGGTCCTCAAGCAGGAGGAGGGTGACCTGTTAACACGGGCGCTTCTCGAAGCCATGGACGCCGTACCCTTTGGGCAGGCTCTACCATGTTTCGATGGACACCGATGGGAACAGGGAGCCATGTGGGTGACCTGTGCTGACGACACGGCGAAGGCGTGGCTGAAGGCAGTGGTCCCGACGCTGACACCATGGAAGGACGCCTCGCTCCAGGTTATGGAGAGAGACGGCCTCCCGAAGTTCAAGAAGACCTCTGCGGTGTTCTTTGGTACAAAGGAGGGCACCGAGGTGCTCTTTAAGAGGCTTAAGCGCCAGAACCCGGCCCTAAACACCGACATATGGAGGGTTTGGGACCGGCGGGGGGTGAACGGCAACGTTCACTTCGCACTGAGCGTGGACGCCCCATCTATGGAGGCTCTGGCCAGGGCCGGCAATGCTCCCCACTGTGGACTGGGGCGGGCTCGTTTCGGCGATGCCCCGAACAGGACCGGCAGAAGAGACACTGCTGGTACCGGGGCCGGAGCAACAGAGGTCTCAGAACCGAAGTCGGGCCAGGAACAGGCATCCTCTGGCCATGCTGAGCTGGCCGCTGTACCCTCTACAGCGGCCCCAGCAGCCAGGGTAACCAGGATAGGTACCCCTCTATTGAGGGCGCCTGTGCTACCGCCTGTCATGACCATGGCTCCCGCGAAGGCTAAAATGCCTAGCGCGGAGAAACATCCGCCTTCTTACTGGAGGAAGGAGCAGGGACCGGCTGCGGGGGGCTCGGGGGTTACAACCCGCGGGAACCCAGCGGTCGGGCGCACTCCGTTCCGACCGGTAAGCAGGAAAGGAACGAGGGGCAGGCCCACGATGGCCAGTATGGCGCTGAAGGCGGGACTGGCGGAGCGGGAGCAAGGCGTCCAGAGGACGCTGGACCTCGCCACGCCAAGGACCCCTGAGCCGCCGACTGCGACTGTCGTGAGCCCAGCGAACTCGGCTGCGAGGCAGGAAAAGCGCGATGGCTGAACATCGGGCTCTCCCTCCGCCGTATCCCCCATCCCACAACCCCCCGACCCCTCACCCATCCACTTCCCACATCCTTCCCCCTCCCCTTCCCCACTTTGCCGGGAGACAGATCGAACCCGCAACTTCTATAGCTGTGGGTAGTATGAGGTTCTCCCAAATCAATCTGCAACACTGCAAAGCGGCCACGGCCGTTCTAAGTCGGGACCTAGCAGTGGAGCAGACAGACATAGCCCTTATACAGGAACCCTGGGTCAACAGGGGGCTGATTAAGGGTGTTGATAGGAGTCTGGGCTCGCTGATCCACGCGGAGGCGGAACTGGGACCGAGGGCCTGCATCTTTATCAACAAGATGCATAGCGCCCTGAAGCTGAACCAGTTTTGCACCAGGGATCTAGCGGCAGCCAGGATTTCGCTAAATGTGGAGGACAGGCGGGCCGAGCTAGTAATCTGCTCGGCTTACCTACCTTATGACTCGACGGAACTTCCGCCTACGAATGAACTCGCGGCCCTAGTCGATTACACAAGGGCCAGCGGGTTACAATTAATTGTGGGTTGCGACGCGAACTCACACCACACGGTGTGGGGAAGCTCCAACATCAATCCGAGAGGCGCTGCTCTACTGGAGTACCTCTCTACAACTAGGCTAGAGATACTCAACAGAGGATCCAGGCCAACTTTCATCACCTCGCGCAGACAGGAGGTTTTAGACCTAACCCTCGCTGCACCGGAGGTGGCACGAGGCATACTAGACTGGCGGGTGAGCGAGGAGATAACCCTCTCCGATCACCGCCTGATCAAGTTTAGCTTATTGGGGAATGCAGCACATCGCCCTCCGGATTCTTACAGGAACCCCAAAGCCACCGATTGGACTGCCTACAAGGTAGAGCTGGTCGGGAAGCTTGCGGGGGGTCGTGAGAGACCGGGGTCGAAGGGGGGCATCAAGCGGGAAGTAAGCTTCTTACGGAACGCAATGATCGCCTCCTACGAGGCAGCATGCCCACTCAAAAGTAGTTCCAGCAGGAAGAAGGTGACGTGGTGGAACCGTGACCTAACCCAGGCACGGGCCCACTCCCGGCGACTGCTGAACAAGGCTTTAAAAACAAATACGATCTCTGATTGGGACTCCTATCGAGAGGCTCAACAGGCTTACAAAAAGCTAATCAGAAGATCCAAGACGGCGTCCTGGCGCGATTTCTGCAGTGAGATCGAGGCCCTACCTTTAGTGGCCAGACTTCGCAGAATCTTTGCGTCGGGGCCTTCGACTCGGCTCGACAGTCTCGTTCTCCCAGATGGGAGAACAACGTCTAGCCAGGAGGAGACCCTAGCCCACCTGTTCGAGGTCCACTTCCCGGGATCAGTTCTGGCTGAACCAGGGCGACCCACAGGTACGGCGGACCCACCTTTAGGAGCGGCCGCCCGGGACTGGGTTACGGCAACGAAAGTTGTCACTTCCGCAAGGATCAAATGGGCCATAGATACCTTCGACCGGTACAAAAGCCCTGGTGTAGATGGGATCTTCCCCGCCCTCATGCAGGAGGCTGGGGAGGGCCTCATTAAACATCTTAAACGTATCTATCGCGCTTGCCTTGCGCTATGTTACGTTCCGTCAGCTTGGAGGGAGGTCAGGGTCGTCTTTATTCCCAAACCGGGGAAGGACACCTACGACCGAGCCAAGTCTTTTAGACCCATCAGCTTGACGTCCTTCCTCCTGAAAACGCTGGAAAGACTCGTTGATAGGTACTTGAGAGAAACTGCGCTCGTCGAAAGACCGGTGCACCACTCGCAGCACGCTTACCAGGTGGGCAAATCCGTGGAGACAGCGCTCCACCATACCGTCAGGGTACTGGAAGGGGCCGTGCACACGGGTAAGTCTGTCTGGGCGTGTTTATTGACATCGAGGGAGCGTTTGATAACACCTCCTTCGTTTCTATTTGCGAAGCGGCCAGAGGATTCGGGGTCGAGGGCTCTGTCATTGACTGGATCCACGGCATGCTTAGCACCAGGTCTGTCACCGCGGGCCTCAGAGAGTCTTCTGCCAGTGCGCTCGTCAAAAAGGGCTGCCCGCAGGGGGGAGTTACCTCTCCCATCCTGTGGGTGATGGTCATTGACGGGCTCCTTGCGGGGCTTGAGAGGCTAGGGGTGTTCGTGGTGGGTTACGCCGACGACGTGGCGATGCTGGTCGTCGGGACCCACCCGGGGGAGATGTCGTGGAAAATGCAGCGAGCATTGGACCACGTTCAAGTATGGTGCACTTCGAAGAGCTTGAGGGTCAACCCGAGCAAAACGGAGATGGTACTATTTACGAATAGAAGGAAACTCAGGGTGAGGCCCCCTTCTATTTTTGGTACAGAGCTTAGCTTCTCTACAGAGGTACGCTACCTTGGCGTTACCCTAGATAGCAAGCTCCTGTGGAGAAGCCACATCGACAGGCAGACCCGGAAGGCCACCTCAACCTTCTGGGCCTGCCGTAGGATGTTTAACTCGACGTGGGGACTCAAACCGGCTGTGGTGAAATGGATTCACACAGCCATCATAGAGCCTCAGGTGACGTATGCGTCGGTAGTCTGGTGGCCTGCGCTGCAGCGGGAAACCAACAAGAAGACGCTAAATAAGGTCTACAGGCTTGCACTGCTGGGGATTACAGGAGCACTACGGACAACTCCTACCCTGGCACTGGGGGCGCTTCTGGACATCGCGCCTCTAGACATCGTGGCTAAGGCCAAGGCGATGGGTGCAGCCGTTCGGCTAAAGTTTGGAGGGAAGTGGAAGAAGGCTAGCAGGGGCCACGCGTCTCTGAATGGCAACAGGGATCTCGAGGAGGTCCTACCCCTAGGCGGGGACCGCGGCCCTAGTAGCTACCATTTCTGCCGTAATTACGCGGTTATTTTCCCGAGCAGGCAAGAGTGGGAGGTTAACGGTGTCGGTTTGCTGTCACCGGGGGGACTCGTCTGGTACACGGACGGATCCAAAACCCCGATGGGGACAGGCGCCGGAGTGTGGTGTGCGGGGCCGAGGACGAGGTTATCCTTGGCACTGGGAACCCGTGCAACTATACTCCAGGCTGAGGTGCTTGCAATCAGAACCTGCGCGGAAGAGATTCTGCTAAGGAACTACGAGGGCAGGCATATTTACATCTGCTGTGACAGCCGTGCGGCGCTCAGGGCCCTCGATTCCATCGAGGTGAAGTCCGAGCTGACTCGCAGCTGTATTGAAGCCCTTTCACGCATTGCCGGCGTTAACAGGGTTAAGCTACTCTGGGTGCCTGGGCACACCGGCATTCAGGGCAACATGGAGGCTGACGGTTTGGCAAGAATGGGCTCCATAGGATCCATATCGGCCATCCCGACGTCGGTACCGGTAGCCCCGGGCGTCATAAAAGAGATCCTGAGGAGGTGGACTGTCGAACAGTTCACTACCCGATGGACCTCGGCGCCAGGGTCTAGACAAGCCAGGGCTCTCTTCGCGGGCCCCTCTGAGAGGCTGGGCTCGGAATTGCTAGCCCTCGATAGACAGAGACTGAGGTGGCTAGTAGGCCTGATCACAGGCCACTGGTTCACTGGGCAGCATCTAAAGCGCATGGGGTGGGAGGTGGACTCGCTATGCCGCTTTTGCGGATTAGAAGAGGAAACCTCCCTCCATTTAATAGCGGTGTGCGAGGGACTCGAGGGGACTCGACTGAGAACCCTAGGAGCCCCAGCTTTGGCCGCACTACAGTTAGAGGTGTCGGGCATTGGCGGACTACTCCACTTTGTGGAAGAGGCCGGACCTCCGCCCCAACCTTAGAGGTTCGCGAGCGCCCCGTAAAGGGGCCCGAGTACAATGGTCCAGCAAGACTGAGTGCTCGTGTCGCTCACATTACATAACATAACATAACAATTTAATTTTAATTTAATTTTAATTTAATTTTAATTTAATTTTAATTTAATTTTAATTTAATTTTAATTTAATTTTAATTTAATTTTAATTTAATTTTAATTTAATTTTAATTTAATTTTAATTTAATTTTAATTTAATTTTAATTTAATTTTAATTTAATTTTAATTTAATTTTAATTTAATTTTAATTTAATTTTAATTTAATTTTAATTTAATTTTAATTTAATTTTAATTTAATTTTAATTTAATTTTAATTTAATTTTAATTTAATTTTAATTTAATTTTAATTTAATTTTAATTTAATTTTAATTTAATTTTAATTTAATTTTAATTTAATTTTAATTTCAATTTAATTTAATTTTAATTGTATTTCTTTAATGATTCCCCTAGGGGTTACATAGACCAACAAGAAACCAACAAGAAGACGCTAAATAAGGTCTACAGGCTTGCACTGCTGGGGATTACAGGAGCACTACGGACAACTCCTACCCTGGCACTGGGGGCGCTTCTGGACATCGCGCCTCTAGACATCGTGGCTAAGGCCAAGGCGATGGGTGCAGCCGTTCGGCTAAAGTTTGGAGGGAAGTGGAAGAAGGCTAGCAGGGGCCACGCGTCTCTGCTGAATGGCAACAGGGATCTCGAGGAGGTCCTACCCCTAGGCGGGGACCGCGGCCCTAGTAGCTACCATTTCTGCCGTAATTACGCGGTTATTTTCCCGAGCAGGCAAGAGTGGGAGGATAACGGTGTCGGTTTGCTGTCACCGGGGGGACTCGTCTGGTACACGGACGGATCCAAAACCCCGATGGGGACAGGCGCCGGAGTGTGGTGTGCGGGGCCGAGGACGAGGTTATCCTTGGCACTGGGAACCCGTGCAACTATACTTCAGGCTGAGGTGCTTGCAATCAGAACCTGCGCGGAAGAGATTCTGCTAAGGAACTACGAGGGCAGGCATATTTACATCTGCTGTGACAGCCGTGCGGCGCTCAGGGCCCTCGATTCCATCGAGGTGAAGTCCGAGCTGACTCGCAGCTGTATTGAAGCCCTTTCACGCATTGCCGGCGTTAACAGGGTTAAGCTACTCTGGGTGCCTGGGCACACCGGCATTCAGGGCAACATGGAGGCTGACGGTTTGGCAAGAATGGGCTCCATAGGATCCATATCGGCCATCCCGACGTCGGTACCGGTAGCCCCGGGCGTCATAAAAGAGATCCTGAGGAGGTGGACTGTCGAACAGTTCACTACCCGATGGACCTCGGCGCCAGGGTCTAGACAAGCCAGGGCTCTCTTCGCGGGCCCCTCTGAGAGGCTGGGCTCGGAATTGCTAGCCCTCGATAGACAGAGACTGAGGTGGCTAGTAGGCCTGATCACAGGCCACTGGTTCACTGGGCAGCATCTAAAGCGCATGGGGTGGGAGGTGGACTCGCTATGCCGCTTTTGCGGATTAGAAGAGGAAACCTCCCTCCATTTAATAGCGGTGTGCGAGGGACTCGAGGGGACTCGACTGAGAACCCTAGGAGCCCCAGCTTTGGCCGCACTACAGTTAGAGGTGTCGGGCATTGGCGGACTACTCCACTTTGTGGAAGAGGCCGGACCTCCGCCCCAACCTTAGAGGTTCGCGAGCGCCCCGTAAAGGGGCCCGAGTACAATGGTCCAGCAAGACTGAGTGCTCGTGTCGCTCACATTACATAACATAACATAACAATTTAATTTTAATTTAATTTTAATTTAATTTTAATTTAATTTTAATTTAATTTTAATTTAATTTTAATTTAATTTTAATTTAATTTTAATTTAATTTTAATTTAATTTTAATTTAATTTTAATTTAATTTTAATTTAATTTTAATTTAATTTTAATTTAATTTTAATTTAATTTTAATTTAATTTTCTCGGATGTTACCTAATACCCGTAAAGGGGAGCGGGTAACTCGGTTGAGCGCCAACCGAGCGCGTCTCCAGGTGGCGGATAGGAGGGACCAGGGCTCGGGGATCTTCGCAGTCTGGGGGACCGGGCGCATTACGACCGGTAACCGAGGCGGGAGATCTCAAGGGTACTGGCCTGCGGGTGCTATAGGGAACCGGGTCGGGGTGAAAGCCGACCGGGAGAACAAAAGCCCTGCCGCGGACCAACTTCCCGAATCCCAAGGTGTAAGCTCATCGTGCCGACGGGATGCATGGCACTTGGGATGTAGTGTCTATAACGATGCTCTGTGGGTACCAGGCGCCACCCACTTATATTTAAGTCGCCTTGCCTACGCAACAGTCTGTGTAGGTCGACCACCCCTTCCTGTTTACTCGTGGGACGAAAATGTCGGAACCACAATTGAAGAATTATTTATCGTATGGTGCCAAGACCTCGCAAGAGGGCCTGGCACTGGAGTTGGCGAACGATCGTCCTGTCGGGACCCAGGGTGCCGGGGGAGCGCAAGCTCAACCGACCCCCGTGGAACCGATGGACACGGGCGCTTGTAAGGAGAGAGGGACAGAGGGCTCAGCGTCAGCCGAGACCTCCGAGCCCTCACAAGAGAAGCGCCGCAAGGCCGGGCGCAGTGGCGCGGCAAGGAGAAGGGCCTGGAAAAGCCGTCAGGCCAATCTAGCCCTCTCCGAGCGGTGCTGCAGCGACCAGCCGGCGGCGGGTGATGGCGGGGCTGAGCCAGTTGGACCTCACGGGACAACTGGCTGCAGCCTGACAGTAGGCGAGGCTACGGTCGGGGAGGGGACAGCAGGACGGGGCCCTAAGCGGACCAGACCGGCAGATCCGACCCCACCGGAGGCTCGCAAAACCGTGAAGAAAAGCAGAGCTCATCCCAAACCGACGAGCTATGTGGACGCGGTTACAGCTGGTAGGAAGATGGCAATCGTACCGTCAGACTACCCTGTGACGGTCCTCAAGCAGGAGGAGGGTGACCTGTTAACACGGGCGCTTCTCGAAGCCATGGACGCCGTACCCTTTGGGCAGGCTCTACCATGTTTCGATGGACACCGATGGGAACAGGGAGCCATGTGGGTGACCTGCGCTGACGACACGGCGAAGGCGTGGCTGA
The DNA here is from genome assembly GCA_963575735.1 of Amblyjoppa fuscipennis. Taxonomy (NCBI): domain Eukaryota; kingdom Metazoa; phylum Arthropoda; class Insecta; order Hymenoptera; family Ichneumonidae; genus Amblyjoppa; species Amblyjoppa fuscipennis. The sequence goes on from OY754497.1 coordinate 3,931,569, forward strand.
AGGCAGTGGTCCCGACGCTGACACCATGGAAGGACGCCTCGCTCCAGGTTATGGAGAGAGACGGCCTTCCGAAGTTCAAGAAGACCTCTGCGGTGTTCTTTGATACAAAGGAGGGCACCGAGGTGCTCTTTAAGAGGCTGAAGCGCCAGAACCCGGCCCTAAACACCGACATATGGAGGGTTTGGGACCGGCGGGAGGTGAACGGCAACGTTCACTTCGCACTGAGCGTGGACGCCCCATCTATGGAGGCTCTGGCCAGGGCCGGCAATGCTCCCCACTGTGGACTGGGGCGGGCTCGTTTCGGCGATGCCCCGAACAGGACCGGCGGGAGAGACACTGCTGGTACCGGGGCCGGAGCAACAGAGGTCTCAGAACCAAAGTCGGGCCAGGAACAGGCATCCTCTGGCCATGCTGAGCTGGCCGCTGTACCCTCTACAGCGGCCCCAGCAGCCAGGGTAACCAGGACAGGTACCCCTCTATTGAGGGCGCCTGTGCTACCGCCTGTCTTGACCATGGCTCCCGCGAAGGCTAATATGCCTAGCGCGGAGAAACATCCGCCTTCTTACTGGAGGAAGGAGCAGGGACCGGCTGCGGGGGGCTCGGGGGTTACAACCCGCGGGAACCCAGCGGTCGGGCGCACTCCGTTCCGACCGGTAAGCAGGAAAGGAACGAGGGGCAGGCCCACGATGGCCAGTATGGCGCTGAAGGCGGGACTGGCGGAGCGGGAGCAAGGCGTCCAGAGGACGCTGGACCTCGCCACGCCAAGGACCCCTGAGCCGCCGACTGCGACTGTCGTGAGCCCAGCGAACTCGGCTGCGAGGGAGGAAAAGCGCGATGGCTGAACATCGGGCTCTCCCTCCCCCGTATCCCCCATCCCACAACCCCCCGACCCCTCGCCCATCCACTTCCCACATCCTTCCCCCTCCCCTTCCCCACTTTGCCGGGAGACAGATCGAACCCGCAACTTCTATAGCTGTGGGTAGTATCAGGTTCTCCCAAATCAATCTGCAACACTGCAAAGCGGCCACGGCCGTTCTAAGTCGGGACCTAGCAGTGGAGCAGACAGACATAGCCCTTATACAGGAACCCTGGGTCAACAGGGGGCTGATTAAGGGTATTGATAGGAGCCTGGGCTCGCTGATCCACGCGGAGGCGGAACTGGGACCGAGGGCCTGCATCTTTATCAACAAGATGCATAGCGCCCTGAAGCTGAACCAGTTTTGCACCAGGGATCTAGCGGCAGCCAGGATTTCGATAAATGTGGAGGACAGGCGGGCCGAGCTAGTAATCTGCTCGGCTTACCTACCTTATGACTCGACGGAACTTCCGCCTACGAATGAACTCGCGGCCCTAGTCGATTACACAAGGGCCAGCGGGCTACAATTAATTGTGGGTTGCGACGCGAACTCACACCACACGGTGTGGGGAAGCTCCAACATCAATCCGAGAGGCGCTGCTCTACTGGAGTACCTCTCTACAACTAGGCTAGAGATACTCAACAGAGGATCCAGGCCAACTTTCATCACCTCGCGCAGACAGGAGGTTTTAGACCTAACCCTGGCTGCACCGGAGGTGGCACGAGGCATACTAGACTGGCGTGTGAGCGAGGAGATAACTCTCTCCGATCACCGCCTGATCAAGTTTAGCTTATTGGGGAATGCAGCACATCGCCCTCCGGATTCTTACAGGAACCCCAAAGCCACCGACTGGACTGCCTACAAGGTAGAGCTGGTCGGGAAGCTTGCGGGGGGTCGTGAGAGACCGGGGTCGATGGGGGGCATCGAGCGGGAAGTAAGTTTCTTACGGAACGCAATGATCGCCTCCTACGAGGCAGCATGCCCACTCAAAAGTAGTTCCAGCAGGAAGAAGGTGACGTGGTGGAACCGTGACCTAACCCAGGCACGGGCCCACTCCCGGCGACTGCTGAACAAGGCTTTAAAAACAAACACGATCTCTGATTGGGACTCCTATCGAGAGGCTCAACAGGCTTACAAAAAGCTAATCAGAAGATCCAAGACGGCGTCCTGGCGCGATTTCTGCAGTGAGATCGAGGCCCTACCTTTAGTGGCCAGACTTCGCAGAATCTTTGCGTCGGGGCCTTCGACTCGGCTCGACAGTCTCGTTCTCCCAGATGGGAGAACAACGTCTAGCCAGGAGGAGACCCTAGCCCACCTGTTCGAGGTCCACTTCCCGGGATCAGTTCTGGCTGAACCAGGGCGACCCACAGGTACGGCGGACCCACCTTTAGGAGCGGCCGCCCGGGACTGGGTTACGGCAACGAAAGTTGTCACTTCCGCAAGGATCAAATGGGCCATAGATACCTTCGACCGGTACAAAAGCCCTGGTGTAGATGGGATCTTCCCCGCCCTCATGCAGGAGGCTGGGGAGGGCCTCATTAAACATCTTAAACGTATCTATCGCGCTTGCCTTGCGCTATGTTACGTTCCGTCAGCTTGGAGGGAGGTCAGGGTCGTCTTTATTCCCAAACCGGGGAAGGACACCTACGACCGAGCCAAGTCTTTTAGACCCATCAGCTTGACGTCCTTCCTCCTGAAAACGCTGGAAAGACTCGTTGATAGGTACTTGAGAGAAACTGCGCTCGTCGAAAGACCGGTGCACCACTCGCAGCACGCTTACCAGGTGGGCAAATCCGTGGAGACGGCGCTCCACCATACCGTCAGGGTACTGGAAGGGGCCGTGCACACGGGTAAGTCTGTCCTGGGCGTGTTTATTGACATCGAGGGAGCGTTTGATAACACCTCCTTCGTTTCTATTTGCGAAGCGGCCAGAGGATTCGGGGTCGAGGGCTCTGTCATTGACTGGATCCACGGCATGCTTAGCACCAGGTCTGTCACCGCGGGCCTCAGAGAGTCTTCTGCCAGTGCGCTCGTCAAAAAGGGCTGCCCGCAGGGGGGAGTTACCTCTCCCATCCTGTGGGTCATGGTCATTGACGGGCTCCTTGCGGGGCTTGAGAGGCTAGGGGTGTTCGTGGTGGGTTACGCCGACGACGTGGCGATGCTGGTCGTCGGGACCCACCCGGGGGAGATGACGTGGAAAATGCAGCGAGCATTGGACCACGTTCAAGTATGGTGCACTTCGAAGAGCTTGAGGGTCAACCCGAGCAAAACGGAGATGGTACTATTTACGAATAGAAGGAAACTCAGGGTGAGGCCCCCTTCTATTTTTGGTACAGAGCTTAGCTTCTCTACAGAGGTACGCTACCTTGGCGTTACCCTAGATAGCAAGCTCCTGTGGAGAAGCCACATCGACAGGCAGACCCGGAAGGCCACCTCAACCTTCTGGGCCTGCCGTAGGATGTTTAACTCGACGTGGGGACTCAAACCGGCTGTGGTGAAATGGATTCACACAGCCATCATAGAGCCTCAGGTGACGTATGCGTCGGTAGTCTGGTGGCCTGCGCTGCAGCGGGAAACCAACAAGAAGACGCTAAATAAGGTCTACAGGCTTGCACTGCTGGGGATTACAGGAGCACTACGGACAACTCCTACCCTGGCACTGGGGGCGCTTCTGGACATCGCGCCTCTAGACATCGTGGCTAAGGCCAAGGCGATGGGTGCAGCCGTTCGGCTAAAGTTTGGAGGGAAGTGGAAGAAGGCTAGCAGGGGCCACGCGTCTCTGCTGAATGGCAACAGGGATCTCGAGGAGGTCCTACCCCTAGGCGGGGACCGCGGCCCTAGTAGCTACCATTTCTGCCGTAATTACGCGGTTATTTTCCCGAGCAGGCAAGAGTGGGAGGATAACGGTGTCGGTTTGCTGTCACCGGGGGGACTCGTCTGGTACACGGACGGATCCAAAACCCCGTTGGGGACAGGCGCCGGAGTGTGGTGTGCGGGGCCGAGGACGAGGTTATCCTTGGCACTGGGAACCCGTGCAACTATACTTCAGGCTGAGGTGCTTGCAATCAGAACCTGCGCGGAAGAGATTCTGCTAAGGAACTACGAGGGCAGGCATATTTACATCTGCTGTGATAGCCGTGCGGCGCTCAGGGCCCTCGATTCCATCGAGGTGAAGTCCGAGCTGACTCGCAGCTGTATTGAAGCCCTTTCACGCATTGCCGGCGTTAACAGGGTTAAGCTACTCTGGGTGCCTGGGCACACCGGCATTCAGGGCAACATGGAGGCTGACGGTTTGGCAAGAATGGGCTCCATAGGATCCATATCGGCCATCCCGACGTCGGTACCGGTAGCCCCGGGCGTCATAAAAGAGATCCTGAGGCGGTGGACTGTCGAACAGTTCACTACCCGATGGACCTCGGCGCCAGGGTCTAGACAAGCCAGGGCTCTCTTCGCGGGCCCCTCTGAGAGGCTGGGCTCGGAATTGCTAGCCCTCGATAGACAGAGACTGAGGTGGCTAGTAGGCCTGATCACAGGCCACTGGTTCACTGGGCAGCATCTAAAGCGCATGGGGTGGGAGGTGGACTCGCTATGCCGCTTTTGCGGATTAGAAGAGGAAACCTCCCTCCATTTAATAGCGGTGTGCGAGGGACTCGAGGGGACTCGACTGAGAACCCTAGGAGCCCCAGCTTTGGCCGCACTACAGTTAGAGGTGTCGGGCATTGGCGGACTACTCCACTTTGTGGAAGAGGCCGGACCTCCGCCCCAACCTTAGAGGTTCGCGAGCGCCCCGTAAAGGGGCCCGAGTACAATGGTCCAGCAGGACTGAGTGCTCGTGTCGCTCACATTACATAACACATAACACACATAATTTAATTTTAATTTAATTTTAATTTAATTTTAATTTAATTTTAATTTAATTTTAATTTAATTTTAATTTAATTTTAATTTAATTTTAATTTAATTTTAATTTAATTTTAATTTAATTTTAATTTAATTTTAATTTAATTTTAATTTAATTTTAATTTAATTTTAATTTAATTTTAATTTAATTTTAATTTAATTTTAATTTAATTTTAATTTAATTTTAATTTCAATTTAATTTAATTTTAATTGTATTTCTTTAATGATTCCCCTAGGGGTTACATAGACTTCGTTTCCTCCTTTCTCCCTTCCAGCTTCCTCTCTTTAACAAATTTTCTCGTGTGCTATACATTTTTTTTTTTTTTTTTTTTTTTTTTTTTTTTTTTTTTTTACATCGCTTATCCGCCTCTTCACTCTCTCGCTTTCGCTCCCGCCTATCCGCACGCTTACATCTTTCCTTACCTCTAATGTCTCTCTTTCTCACACTCTCTCTCTCTCTCATTCCCGCTCGCTTACATATTTTCTTATCTCTATCGACACTCCTTCTATCCTCTCTCTCACTCATTCGCTCCCGCCCGTTTCCCTCTATACTCGCATCTCTTGTCACTCCCTCTACACTCTCTCTCTCACTCCCGCATACCCGCACGCTTACCTCATTTCTTACATCTAATGTCGCGCCGCATTTATGTCATTCCTTATACTCTGTTTCTTACGTCTATCGCCCTGTCCTCGTCCTCGCCATTCTTTCTCACTCTCTCAACTTTTTGCTCTCCTTCGTCTCTGTGCCACCCTTGTGCTCCTTTTATTTTTCGCCCTTCTCGTCACGCCCGCCGAACTCGCTCGCCCTACGCCTTTCTGTTTTTTGTCTTCCTGTTTTTTCTATTCCTTTCTTCTTCTCTCTCTCTCTCTCTCTCTCCGCCACTCCCCTCCCACTCTCCTCACTCCATCTTCCTCTTGCCGGCTACCGTTAGCGTAATTCCTTACCCTAACGGTTCCCTCCGCTTCCGTTTCCTTTTCATGTACTTCCTCTTTTCATCCCTCCATCCTATTCTCCGTCCACTCATCTGCGTTTACCCCTCTCGTTTCCATTCTCTCCTTCCTCATCTTTTCTAGCTCTTTCATCCATCTCTCTCCTGTACCTCTTTCGTCCAGTATTTCCCTTATTCTTTCTCCTATGCCCCTCTCTACCTCACTTCCCCCTCTACATCTATCTAGCACGTGCTCCCACGACTCACTCTCTTCTCCACACATTCGACATTCTCTCTCCTCCTCCGTCGCCCAATATCTGCCTTCTCTCATTTCATTCCCTAGCCTGAACCTTGCTATCCTCCTACATCTTTCCTCCCCCCACCCTGACCTTAGGTATCCCGGAACCTCATCTGCTCTTACTTCCCGGTACCATTTGTTATACCTTGACTGCTCTATTCTCTCCATCCTTTCTCTTTTCTGCTCTAGTCTATCCTCTTTTTCCTTTCTCTCATATTGCTCCGTTCCGTCTCCTGCCGTCCCTCTTCTGAACTTTCTCCTCTCTCTTTCCCAATTCGACAGCTCTTCTTCATCTCTCCTCTCTCTATCTATAATCTCCTCTAAACAGAGTCTCGCTATTTCACTGCCTTCCCCTCTCCTTAGCTTTTCCTCAAACTTCCATGCTCTTCTCCCAGCCCTCGTCCTCAGTTTGTCCCTTTTCGCTTCTTCCCTTACCATATATCCCGGCGTCCTCCAGTCCACCCCTAGCGTCCATCTTATATATCTTTCACGCATGGCCTCTATCTGCTTTCTCTCTTCCCCTCCCCATATCTCCACCCCGTATCCCATCACTGTCCACACCAAAGTGTCGAACAACCACATCCTCCTCTTCCAATCCTCACTAAATTTCCTTTTTCCTATTCCCCACACTTGTCTCATTACCGCCCCTGCTTTCTTCACTCCGTCTTTTATCTGTGCTTCCTGCCCCCCATTCCTCGTGAAAACGTACCCCAGATACTTAAACTCCTTGACCTCCTCAATCCTTTTTCCTCTCCATTTCCATTCCACCTGCTTGCTCCTTCCTCCTCCCTTCCTGAACCTCAACACTTTCGTTTTTCCTACGTTCACCTCTAGCTTCTTTTTTTCAAAGTACTTCTCTAGCCTCCTAATCATACTCTCCATCTCCTCTTCCCTTTCTGCCAGCACCACCACATCGTCCGCGTAGGCTAATGTGCAGACTCTTCTTTCCCCTATTTTCACCCCTCCCCATCTACCTTTACCGAGCTCTTCTTCCATATCCGCGGTCAGAAGGTTAAATAGTGCCGGGCTGATCGGGCACCCCTGTCTGACTCCTCTTGCCGTCCAAAATCTCTCTCCTGTCTCTCCTCTCACCCTCACCCTGCTTACTGTCTCATCGTATACTTCTTCTATTCTTTCCCTTAGCCCTTTCCTCACGCCTCTCCTCGCCATCGCCTCCCACAGGACCTGCCTGTCCACCGAATCGAACGCCGCTTTCAAATCCACAAACAGAGCGATTACCTTCCCCTTCTCTCTCCTTATCTGTCTATTCACTATATAATTCAACGTAAACACATTATCTATCGTTCCTACCCCTTTCCTAAATCCCGTCTGGTTTTCCGGAATCATCTGTCTTTCCTCTACCTCCTTTTCTAATCTCTTCGCCAATATCGTCGTATAAATTTTATATAGCGATGGCATTAGTGTTACCCCCCTATACTCCTCCACTTTCCTACCTTCTCCTTTTTTTAACTATCGGCACAATTATTCCCTCCTTCCACTCTTCCGGCCACCCTTCCCCTCTCCACACCCTCCTGCAAATTTCCCATGCTATTTCTTCTGTTTCCTCTCCTCCACATTTCCATGCTTCATTCGGAATATCGTCCCCACCAACGGCTTTCTTTTCCTTTAGCTTTCCCACTATTTTCTTTACCTCTTCTTTGCTTAATTCCTCTTCTTCCCCCACTCTTTCCCCCCGTCCCGAACCTCTCCTTACTCTCTCCTCCACTCCTCCCAGCAGCCCCATAAAGTACTCCTTCCATTCTTGTTTTTCTATACTCTCGTTGACTCTCTTCCTTCCTTTCCGTCCTCTATTCACTATCTCCCAAACCTCGTTTTCCGATCTCGCTTCCGCTACCTCTCTTATCTGCTTTTCCTGTTCCTCTTTCTTCTTCCTCTCGCATACCTCTTTATATTCCTTCTTCCTATCTGCGTACTCCTCCCTCGTCCCCCTTACCCCTTTCCACGTCCTTAGGCTCTTTCTTAGTTCCTCTTTTTTCGCTCTGCACTCCTCGTCCCACCACCCTTCCTTCCTGTATCTCTCTTCTCTTCCTCCTTCTCTCTCGCTTCTATTTATCTCCTCTTTGATTTTCTCTGCTGCTTTCTTTATCATTTCTTGCACCCCCTGCCCCTCGGCTTTTATCCCTTCCATACCTCTTGCGTATTCCTCCTTCATCCTCTCCGGCCATTTCCCGGCGTTCACCCTCTTTTTCCCTCTTTCCTTTTTTTTTCTTTCCGCCCTTCCTTCTGCCATCGTTACGACCAGCGGGTGGTGGTCCGATTCTACTCTATCTTCCACCCTCAAGTTCTTTATTCTTCTTCTTGTATTCTCGTCCCCTAGCACATAATCTATTACCGTTGCTCCTCTAACCCCGGTGTATGTATATTCCCCTTCCTCGTCTCCTTCTATGTCTCCATTCAGTATCTGCCAACCCACCTCTTCTACTAGGTTCACTAATCTCTTTCCTTCCCCATTTAACGTTTTGTCCTTCGACCGCCTACCGTCCTCATCCTCCTCACCTCCATTTCTCACTCTACCTCCTTCCGTTCCTGTTCTCGCGTTGAAATCGCCTCCTACTATCACCCTTTCTCCCTCCGGCCTACTCTCCATCCACCCTCTAATGCTCTCTATTTTCTTGCTCATACCCCCGTTTATATATACCGCTACTATCGTCCACTTTTCCTGTCCTGCCTTCACTTTTACCGTCATCAATCCTTCTTCCTCCGCTTGCCTCTCCTCATCCTCCACTTCCATTTCTTCTCTAACCCCGATTATCATCCCTCCCCTCGTCCTGCCTTTCTTTCTCTCCTTTTTCGCCCATTGTGCTTCCCATCTGTATCCCTCTGGTAGTCTTCTGCTAATCTTCTCCCATCCCTTCTCTTCTATCCATGTTTCTATCAGTACTATAACCTCCCACTTCCCTATCTCCTTCCAAAACTCTTTATTCTTATTTCCCAGCCCTGCTACGTTCCAGAATGCAATTCTCCATCCTCTGTCTTTCTCTCTCTTTTTCTCTAGTCCCTTGTCTTGTATCCCCCTCCCTCCGCGTTTTTTGTCGCCTCTACTTCCTCTCCTCCTCTCGCTTCATCTAGCCTTTCGCTTTCTTCTTCTTCTCTCCTACCTTCTTCCTGCATTTCTCTCTTTTTTCCACCCACTTCCTTCTTCTCCCGCTCGTTCCCTCTCCAATCCCTCAGCACTTCTCCTTGCTCATCCCACCACCACATTCGACCGTTTATCTCTATCTTCCCATATCTTACTCTTGCTCGGTTTCCCTGCCTCATTTCCTCTTGTCCTATTTACCTCAGCCGCCACTGCATCCTTCTTTCCCTCCACGTCATGTCCTCTTCGATTATAATCTTTTTTCCTCTTATATTTTTCCTCTTTCCCATCACCTCTCTTTTGCCCTCCACACTCCCCATTTTCACTTCTATCATTGCTAGCTTCTTGTCCGTTCTTCTTTTTCCGATCTCTTTCGCCTCTGCTATTTTTGCCTGCACTCCTATTCCCTCTAGCACCCCCTCCGCTGTCTGTTTCATGGTTCCTGCTATTTCCACGCCTTTTATTATCACATTCCTTCTTCTCCTTTCCCTCTCATTCGCTTCTAGTTTTCTTTCCATCTCTTTTACTCTCTTCGCCATCTCTCTCCCTTCTTCTCCTTCGCTTCTTCTGCCCTCACCTCCTTCCGCTTTCCTTTCCCCTCTCTCTTTCTCTATCTCTTTTATTCTCTCCTCTACTTTCCTCTTAGCTTTCTCTGCCTCGACTACCCTTCGTTCTAATGTATTTATTCTTCGTTCCATCTCCTCTTTCTCTTGCCTTGCCTTTTCTTTCTCTTTTTTCATCTCTTCCCTGATCCTCGCTATCTCTTCTTTTACTTCCCTGCCCTGCCCTTTAACGTCCTCTCTGACTTCTCTCATCTCGTTTTTAAGCTCTTCTTTCATTTCTCTTATTAATCTCTCTATCCGCATTAATTCTTCTTTTTTCTGCTCCGGCGACGTTACCACTATCTTGCTCTTTCGAAATATTCTATCTTCTCTATCCTCTGTCCCTTGTTCCTCTATTTGTTCTCTCTTTCTTTTCCACATCTCGTTAATCTCTAGTATATTTCCCGCGCTCGAACTTCTTTCCCTCATCAACCTCTCCGCATTTGTTTTCCTTCCTCTTCTGCTCCCTTCCTCCGTTCTCCCCTCTTCCACTCTTCGCTCCTCCGCTCTGCCCCCGGCCTCTCTCCCCTCCTCCACTCTCCCCTCGCCGACCCGTTCTGTGTCCGGCATTCGCGTGCCGTTCCCGCCGAAGCTTCGCTCTTCTCCGCCCTACCCAGCTCGCCCCCACTATCTCCTACTCCGTCTGCTCTATCGCTCTGCCTACTTTCGCCTTTCGCCTGTGTCCGTTACTTTCTTTGCCTTATCGCTGCTGCCACCTTTGCCCCCTGCTTGTAACTAATTCTACCTTTCTCTTCTCCTCTTTCCTCTCGCCTTCTTTTCTCTCTTCCTAACCTCTATCCTGCCGTCTCTTTGCACCCTTTCTTCGCCTTTTTCCCTTCTCTCCTGCCCTATATCCTATATCACCCTGCACTACTCGCGCTGTCCTCTTCTCCTATCCTACCGTACTTATTTTTTTCTTACCCTCCGTACCTCACTTTCCACACTAACAGTTTCCACCTCGTACACACGTCCTCTCCCATTCGCACCGGAAACGGAAGTCGCACCGGAAACGGAATTTAATTTTAATTTAATTTTAATTTAATTTTAATTTAATTTTAATTTAATTTTAATTTAATTTTAATTTAATTTTAATTTAATTTTAATTTAATTTTAATTTAATTTTAATTTAATTTTAATTTAATTTTAATTTAATTTTAATTTAATTTTAATTTAATACCTAGCTCCCGATGCTAGGTTACTTTATTTTTATTTAATTTCATGTGGCTAAATTATCCGTGCCGTCAGAAACAGTGGAAAAATAGATACGTCCGTTTTGGCCTGATTCCGTAGACAATCCACGGTGGACGATAGTAAATTGTGTATCTATATTCTGTGGGTAATTATACCGTCTGATATAAGATCAGATAATGTTTCATCACGCAGCACCGTTATTGTACCCATTTGGTATACGACCTAATCGTACACAGCTCTCGTTGCCACGCTTTCGCGCTCTTCTGCTCTTTGACTTTACCAATCTCCTGCTCTCTCCCTCTCTCGGTATCCCACACGCTCGCTCTCCCGCACTTTCGCTCTCTCACTCTCCCGCACTCCCGCTCCTTCGGTCTCTCGCTCTTCCGTTCTCCCGCTCTCCCTCTCTCGCGCCGTCTAGCTCTTTCGGTCCCTGCTCTGCCGCTTTCCCACTCACCGGCTATCTCATTCTCCCGCTCCACGCTCTTCCTCTCTCCCACTCGGGGAGGTTTCTGTTCTCGGTATTAGAATTCGCATTTGTATCAACTCTTGACATCGGCTCTATTCAGGTACAACTCAGGCTATGTTCAACTCTTGTCGATCTCATCTCACTACGACAAGAACGAGACCGATTTTTGGAAAGCCGGTGGGTTGGACTGAGTACGAATCTGTTCTCGCCATGTAAAACTCTCGTCGATTTCAATCCTATCGGCCCTTGCGCCGATCGCTAAGCCGAGTCGCGGTGGGTTACCTACCTCTGAGATACGATTGAGATTGACGAGATTTTTTTACATGGCGAGAACAGATTCGCACTCAGTCTAACACGCCGGCTTTCCAAAAATCGGTTTCGTTCTTGTAACAGTGAGATGAGATCAACAAGAGTTGAACATAGCGTGAGATGTACCTAAGTAGAGCCGATGACGAGAGTTGATACAAACACGAATTCTAATAACGAGAACAGAAACCATCCCTCCCACTTGCCCGCTCTCTCACTCTCCCACTCTCTCGGTCTTTCGCTCTCTCGCTCTTTTCGTTCGCTCTTCTCATTTTCTCGCAGTCCTCGTTCTCATCGTTCTGACTCTCGCCGTTCTCACGCTGTCCCCGAGCTCCCGCTCGTCCCGTTCTGCCGATCTCCCCATTCTCCCGTTCTCTCCGTTCTCCCGCTCTCCCGCTCTCTCCGCTCTCTTCGCTCTCCCGCTCTCTCCGCTCTCCCGCTCTCTCTGCTCTCCCGCTCTCTCCGCTTTCCCGCTCTCTCGCTCTCCCGCTCTCCCGCTCTCCCGCTCTCCCGCTCTCCCGCTCTCCCGCTCTCCCGCTCTCCCGCTCTCCTGCTCTCTTCGCTCTCCCGCTCTCCCGCTCTCCCGCTCTCCCGCTCTCCCGCTCTCTCCGCTCTCCCGCTCTCTCCGCTCTCCCGCTCTCCCGCTCTCTCCGCTCTCCCGCTCTCTTCGCTCTCCCGCTCTCTTCGCTCTCCCGCTCTCTTCGCTCTCCCGCTCTCTCCGCTCTCCGGCTCTCTCCGCTCTCTCCGCTCTCCCGCTCTCCCGCTCTCCCTCTCTCCCGATCTCTTCGCTCTCCCGCCCTCCTCGCTCTTTCGCTCCCCTCGTTCTCGCTCCCCTCGCTCCGCTCAAAAAAAAATACATTTAATGGGTGGGAGTCAAAATGTCGAATGAGCAAAATGTAGAACGGCTGATATTTAAAAAAAAAATTATTAACGAACGTTCAAATGTTGACCGGGTAAGCTTACAATGGTCATTAAAGTAGTGAACAAAAGTTGAGAACAGAAATATGTTCAAATAAATTTTGTGACGTGACATTTCGCGTCCCGTCCCCTCGCGCGGTTTTTGGTCGGGCAGTGGGCCGGATTTACTGCCCTGACGACGCCGCTCGTCAACCCGGCTCGATCGTCGACTCGCCGGATCAGGATTTTTGCTGCGTATTATTATTATTATCGAATTTAATTACCGTTTTGTTTCGTAGTTCCGACTACGCTGTGCCTTTGTTTTTTTTTTTAGTTTGCTTTAAGCCGAGAGCAGAGATTTCGCGAAACACCGACCCGATCGTCTGACAGTTTTCTCACCCGGTCGTGTCCAAATTTGGAGATTGGCCTAAGTGGGACGGAGAATAGTCCGTTCAGCAAGCAGGCGGAAGCCGAAGACCAGCTTCCGCGGACTAGGAGGCCAGAGGAACGCGGTTAAGTGACCGATATACAGTGTTTCCCGTCCCTCCCGACTACACGGCCTGGAGCCGTTCCAGTCCCATCGAGGTTCACGGGCAACGCGGACTGCCAATCACTCCGGCGCCTCCACTTGCGGGGATTACGAGGGAGAAATGCACGTCGAGGTGCAGTTATATGGCGTTATGTGGCGTATCGAGTGGGCCAATCGCGGAGGACGAGGGACGCCTTAACTCCGCGAGCGAGGCCTCCCCTCGCGTTCATTTTGCCCCACCGGATCCTGGGAGGAAGGAGTCCGTGGACATTGAGTATCATTGCTGCGAGCGGAAGATTTTCGCGGGTAGCGGGGCGCGGCCGGAGGAGAAACCGGTTCTCCGGTGTCTTAGCCGTTCAGCGTAGGCTAGATTTCGGAAGTTGCGAGAGAGGGGGTAGCGCTAGTGCGGACTACCGGGAGATCGATAATTTATTCATCAGTCGGCGATCGAGTACGGTGACGAGTGGTCCGTTTTTTGGTTCCTCATAGAGGAAGCTTTGTTATGGTGAAAAAAAAAAAAAATTCCAGATTTTAATGAAAACGTGTTCAGAATGATCCAAAACATCGAAAAATCACATTTAGAAAAAATGTCCGGATGTATGTGCGTGCGTGCGTGCGTGCGTGCGTGCGTGCGTGCGTGCGTGCGTGCGTGCGTGCGTGCGTGCGTGCGTGCGTGCGTGCGTGCGTGCGTGCGTGCGTGCGTGCGTGCGTGCGTGCGTGCGTGCGTGCGTGCGTGCGTGCGTGCGTGCGTGCGTGCGTGCGTGCGTGCGTGCGTGCGTGCGTGCGTGCGTGCGTGCGTGCGTGCGTGCGTGCGTGCGTGCGTGCGTGCGTGCGTGCGTGCGTGCGTGCGTGCGTGCGTGCGTGCGTGCGTGCGTGCGTGCGTGCGTGCGTGCGTGCGTGCGTGCGTGCGTGCGTGCGTGCGTGCGTGCGTGCGTGCGTGCGTGCGTGCGTGCGTGCGTGCGTGCGTGCGTGCGTGCGTGCGTGCGTGCGTGCGTGCGTGCGTGCGTGCGTGCGTGCGTGCGTGCGTGCGTGCGTGCGTGCGTGCGTGCGTGCGTGCGTGCGTGCGTGCGTGCGTGCGTGCGTGCGTGCGTGCGTGCGTGCGTGCGTGCGTGCGTGCGTGCGTGCGTGCGTGCGTGCGTGCGTGCGTGCGTGCGTGCGTGCGTGCGTGCGTGCGTGCGTGCGTGCGTGCGTGCGTGCGTGCGTGCGTGCGTGCGTGCGTGCGTGCGTGCGTGCGTGCGTGCGTGCGTGCGTGCGTGCGTGCGTGCGTGCGTGCGTGCGTGCGTGCGTGCGTGCGTGCGTGCGTGCGTGCGTGCGTGCGTGCGTGCGTGCGTGCGTGCGTGCGTGCGTGCGTGCGTGCGTGCGTGCGTGCGTGCGTGCGTGCGTGCGTGCGTGCGTGCGTGCGTGCGTGCGTGCGTGCGTGCGTGCGTGCGTGCGTGCGTGCGTGCGTGCGTGCGTGCGTGCGTGCGTGCGTGCGTGCGTGCGTGCGTGCGTGCGTGCGTGCGTGCGTGCGTGCGTGCGTGCGTGCGTGCGTGCGTGCGTGCGTGCGTGCGTGCGTGCGTGCGTGCGTGCGTGCGTGCGTGCGTGCGTGCGTGCGTGCGTGCGTGCGTGCGTGCGTGCGTGCGTGCGTGCGTTCATCTATGTATAAAAAAGTGTCAAATTCGTGATCAGCATGAAAAAATACATGGACTTACAGTCCTGGGGCGACATCTAGCGAAAAAGTTTATCGGGCATTTTTGTAGCCGAAATTTCAAAAATTAGTGTTTTTCGGTATTTTTAAACAGCGATTTCTTTGCTTTCTGATGGTATCGCGGAAAAATCCAGGGGTCTATCGTGTTTTAAGACAATAAATACACAACAGCATGGATATGATGGAGTTAAAGTAATTAGATTAAGCGATGTCATTTGAACTTCACGAGTAAAAATTGAAAGATCGAAACAAAAGTTGGACCACATAATTCTATGTTATTTTCGCGCCGAGCACACAGCCTACATGCGTTTTGACCAAAAGTGTAAGGTTGGTGTATATTTTCGGGCTAAACCTGAGTCAGCCACCAGTTTTGACTAAAAGTTAAATACGATATTGATGTGGGCAAAAAAGTTGAAAATTGACATTTTCATATAGCTTCCTCATAAAAGTTGAAAGTTGAAAGTTGAAATTTTTATATCACTTTCTCATAATGGTCCTTTATTTCTTTGGTTGTGTTTCGTCGAGTGGTCTCCCGGGCTGTCCGCACACCGGTAAGCTTCCGTCTCTCTCTCTCTCTCTCTCTCTAATACTCTGTGCTAGTCGGAGATGCCGAAACCGAACCCAGATTTTATCGTAGTTTTCCTTGAGACTTTTGTATTGTTCTTTCATCTTGGCATAGTTTTTCTTTTGTAATAAATTTAGTTTTGCGGCTTCGGGCCAAGTTCTGGGTTCGGCGAGGCATGTCCGGCTATTTGTTTTTTTTGATGAATTTTTTTTATTGCAACACTATACGTGCCTGATTATGAAAAATCATCACGATTCAAAATACGATAGAGATCGCGAGCTGTCGGGGCCTTTGCAGTAGTCATAGTCGCAGTGATCGGTCGTGGTGACTTGCTCTCGGCAGTCGATCTTTTATCCTCATATTCAGTATTTTTGTTTGTGCAGGTAAGTTAATGTCATCAAGTTTAAAACTATATGCCCGATTTATTTTACAAGATCGCACGAGCCATAACGCCAAATTGAAATTTTCGTATTTTCCGTCGAAGTGCTATATATTTATTTTACGTTTCCGGTAATAAGTTTTCTTATGTTTAAGAGATTATGCTATGATTTTTACATACAGATTCGTTACTTCTGGAGTATACATTATTCTCGGCCCCAAGACATTATTAACAATTATCATGAGAAATCAATCGCCATCTCTAGCGTAACTCGCTGTACCCCTTAATATTGTCTCGAGTGCGAGACTCAGTCAAAAACTGTTGATAAGGGATCATTTAAGTGTGAAATTTTCAAAAAATCGTTTTTTTTTATCATCGGATAGTATTGTTGTACCCAGGGGACATTGCCCGACTGGAATGCGGGCGCAACGCATCATTGAACGAGCGCACGACGCATCATGGCGAAAACACGGAAGTAACGACACTAACGAAATAGCATTTAAGAAAATAGCAACTAATTAGTCGAGTCAGCTATTGGGAAATATCGCAAACCGAGAACCGATCAAGCAACCCGGAAGAAGTAATTGTTTAAACAATTACCAAATAGCTGACACCACTAAAATTAAGCTGACATGCCTGTTCTTATCCCTATATAAGGATAAGAACAGGCACTCGGCAGTCAATATTGTAATGCCGTAAGATATATACACTCTTCGGAAGGAAGATAACGGTACGTAGTGTACTTTCCAACAATTGGTAATTAAAACTTGTCTAAAATATTGTAATTAAATCTTGATATAATAAATCGTGATTATATAATTCACTTCGGTTTCAACTCTTTACTGGATAAATCCCTGAACCTTAGAGCTGACAGCTCCCGCAGTACTCAGAGTAGCTAACTGGGTCTCTGCGGATATAACAGTATACACGGTTACAAACATGCTGTTAAATTTTTAAATCGAAATTCGAATTATTTTCGTCACTACAGCATTTCTTAGAGAAGGGAACGGAGCGTCACATCTGCCGCGTCCGTCCGGTCGTTCAACCGTTACTCGTTTTGTTGTGCTCCTACCTGCGCGTGACCTTCTATCGGTTCTTTAAATTCGTTGAAGGTATAGAACTGGTTCGTTGGGAAGCCAAGCATTTCAGTTTATTTTCGGCATTCACTATGGATGGACTTCCGAGGGAAACACCGAAAAAACCTCCGTCTCAAGATAGAAAAGGCTCAAGGAGCACACATCCGCGATACGAAAGAAAAAGAAAAAATTCCGGGGGATTTAAAGGAACGAATCGGCATGTTATCGAGAGTGATACAACGTTTGCAAGCACATCGGCGGCGAAAATATCGACGAAGAGTCCGGAGTTCAATGTAAAAATTGACCAAACATTTAGTTATGTTTTGGTAGAATTTTTCTTGGTGTTCGGCGCTCTGCAAGAGTTATTGACGTGTAAAAAGTGCAACAGCGACGTCAAATTTTATAAAAAGTCGATTCGCGGTTTAGGCTTCAAGATTTGTCTTGAGTGTTCGTGTTCGGATCCGGCCGAGATAAATTCTTGTCCGCTAATAAACAACGCGTACGAAATAAACCGCCGTTTCTGTTTCGTTATGCGAATGCTCGGCAACGGCATACATGGAATTAGAAATTTTGTCGCTTTGATGGATCTGACTTCTACTTTCAATAGCACCACGTATTATAGCATACTCAAAACGCTGCACATTGTTGTGAAGACAATATACGAGGCCGTCACCCGCAAAGCAGCCGACGAAGAAAAGGAAAAAACTTTGGAAGCCGAAAATCGCGCGAATGTGCTAACAGTGTCTGGTGACGGATCTTGGTCGACGCGGTTTTACTTCGCGCATAGGTATTGTGTCTGTAATCGGAAAATACACGAATAAAATTCTAGACGTTGCAGTGAAATCGACCTTTTGCAAAGCTTGTTTGTTTTGGAAAGGAAAAGACAACACTGTCGAGTAAGAGACATGGTTTGCGACGCACGGATCGGATTGTAACGTCAGTCACGAAGGCAGCGCGGGAAAAATGGAAGTTGGCGGTATCGTCGAAATTTTCAAGCGATCTGAGGAATTACATAGTGCAAAATACGGGTTTTATATAGGGGACGGTGACACAAAGACTTTTAAAATGTTAGAAGCTAAACCTTATGGTGACGATTTTTCGTAAAAAAAAGGAATGTGTTTTACACGTAAAAAAGCGCGCCAACATGCAGAATCACAATGAAAGTTTCAATCATTGCGTGTGGTAACTCATTCCGAAACACATTTTCTGCAGAAAACAAACTGTGGAAATTGCTACATATTGTGCAGCTTGCACCTTTAATGAAGGATACGATGCTATTCTTAAAATCATGGAGGGAATAGGTTGCACCATAGGACCGATAGCGGCTGACTTCGCTGCGAAGTACAAGGCGGAGCGCATCGCAACCGCGGAACGGCAAAGCTCTTTGGACAGTAAGGAGGCAAGAACAGCTCGTCGACAAGAAATGTCCGCCGAAAATGAGGAGTTCGAAGAAGCCGAAGGGATATTGTATGGACCTGGCATCGCCGATTGATCGTAAGTGAATGATTTATCTGAAAATTCCTGATCCCAAAGTTTAAGCGCGTTTTTCTCGGAATGGTGTTTTTCAAAACGGTGTCCGCTGCCGAGAGAAGAGTTTTCAAGCTATCGATTTCAAATTTTTACAGAACATTCTTCTTGTCATTCTTTATCGTCCTATGGGAGCTTTTTTTTAAAGGGACAACACCACTGTGACGGCTTCAAAAAATCGATTTTTGGAAAACCATCTAGAAAAATCTAAAATACATTTAAGAATAGAATGCCGTTGGTCCCAGGTCGGAAAAATTATTATTTTCGGAGATATTAAATATTTTATTGGAGCGGTGCAGCGCTCCGAGACGCTCGAGGTCCCGCGCTGCCTCAGCCAGGTGCGCATCTCAACCGGTCGGCAGGTATACCCTGTGAGTCATTTCCAGGTATTCTTTTGCCTCCCTTCACAAAAGCCGACTATTGTTATAAATATAGTTTCGAAGAAAGATATAGGTGGCGATAGTTAAAAATTTTTAAGGCAGGTATATGGATAGCGTCATAGCGTCAGTTTACGAATAGAAACCACGCTATTCGCATCTAAACGCTCCGAATCGTTTCGTTTATAAATATTGAACGCTCAGAATTATTCTTTGCACATCGAAATGAACAACGAGAAAGTGTACGCGGGGAAAAAGGGTACGAAACGGAGTTATCCGACGAAGAGTCGATCGAAAATTTCGAATCGAAAACCTCCGAACCGTTATAGCTCTGAAAATAGTTCTGCAGAGAATGTGAGCACGTCGGCGAAAAATTTAAAATCGTCGGACGATTTAGAGGTCGGTGTTACTAACGATTTTGGTTATCGTATAGTACACCTCTTCAATGCATTGAACATTATATCGATGTTAGTGAAGTGCAAAGTGTGTGATCGCGATATAAAGTTTACTGAAAAAAGTTTGCGCGGACTCGGATTCAAAATCGAGGTCGATTGCGGCCATTGTAAAAAAGTGCAAATCAATTCGTGTCCTATGATTGACAATACTTACGAAATAAATCGTCGGATCGTATTCAGCATGAGTCTTCTTGGCGTTGGTTTGAATGGCCTGATAAAGTTTTGTGCATTTATGGACCTACCGCGCCCCATATTTCAATCTTTCTACGATCGAATCGTAAATTCGATTTCGATTGCCACTCAAGCTGTGAGCGCAGTGAGCAAACAAAAGGCTGCACTTGAAGAGAAGAGAATTTTGTTGGAAAATGGGATGGAAGACGGAATTATCGTTTCAGGCGACGGATCGTGGCGAAAGCGCGGTTTCAGCTCGCTATTCGGCATAACATTGCTTATCGGCTGGTACACTAAAAAAGTGATCGACGTTGTGGTGAAATCGAAATATTGCAAAGCTTGCCAGCATTGGGAAGCAAAAGAAAGCACCGCGGAGTACTGGGAATGGAAAAGTACCCACGACGATGAGTGCCAGACGAACCATAGCGGCTCCTCCGGAAAAATGGAAGTCGACTCAGCTGTCGAAATGTTCCAACGTTCTGAAGAGCTCTATGGCATAAAATATAAATATTATATTGGTGACGGCGATTCTAAAACGTTACTGGGCATATCGAATAGCGATCCATACGACGGTTTCGAGATAAAAAAAAGAGTGCATCGATCATGTCCAAAAACGTATGGGGACGCGCCTCCGCGAAATCGTGAAAAAACAAAAAGGATTATCTGGCAGAGGAAAGCTCACTGGAAAATTGATCGACGAGTTGAGCACATATTACGGCTTGGCTATTCAGAAAAACAGCGATGATGTTAAAAAAATGAGGAAGGAAATTTGGGCAACTATCAAGCATAAAATATCCACAGATAGTGAGCCACAACATGACGATTGCCCAAAGGGAGCCGAGTCGTGGTGTTCGTGGCAGCGAGCGGTCGCAAGCGGTAATATTTCTGAATATCGCCATAAGCCGCCTCTTCCTAAGGTAGTATTGGAGGCAATTACGCCAGTGTATGAAAATTTGAGCAGAGATGATTTGCTGCAGCGTTGTTTGGACGGCTTTGCGCAAAACAATAACGAAAGCTACAACAAATCAGTTTGGGCAATAGCCCCCAACCGGGGGCAAAAAAATCATCGATATTGCCGCTGATATCGCGGTATTATTATTCAACGATGGCCTGAGAAGCCTCATGAAAGTTATGGAGACGTTGGGGGTAACCATCGGCCCAAATTGTTTCAATTTTTACGTTGAAACCGACGCAGCGCGGATCGAGCAGGCAGAGCGCTCGCTCGCGGATACTGCAAAAGAGGCAAGAAAAGCCTCTACAAATTCGAGAAAAAATGCTGGGGATCTTGATTTGCTTCTTGAAGGCCAGCTATATGGTGCCGGAATCGCTGATTAGGTAAAAAAAAATTGTTTCCAATTTATCACATAAATTAACAAACTTCAAACTTTGAACGCGTTTTTCTCAAAACCACTTTTTTGAGTGCGGCACGCAGCAGAACTCGAGCAATTTTTATCCGATCGACTTCAAATTTGGACTGCATCAATAAAACTAGATTATCTAAAGAAGTACATAGGATTCTTTCGGTATCTCAATAAAAAAAAATTATAGCCTTTTTTTGACGAGAAATTTTGCTCGAAAATCGACCTTAAATTTCGAAATCGTGCCTATTTTTTAAAAACCAATATTTTTCAAATCCCTATGTACTTCTCTTCAAAATATTATATAATTGACGAAAACACTCGGTATTTTTTTTAGATCGACTTTGAAGACAATTCTGCTGCGTGCCGCGGATCACTGCAGAGGCAACAGCACCTGACGCGGAAGCTTCCCCAGCACCACTATGAGGCGTGAAAAATGAATAAAAAATTTATGTATATTTAATAAACAAACAAAAGAAAAAAAAATTTTTTGGAATCTCTTTTTCTTCCCACAAAAAAAATTCTTGAAAAACGGCAAACAAACAGGGGGTCACAGTGGTATTGTCCCTTAACTTCCTATTTTTTTTCTCGAAAAACTGTCGAAAAAAAGGCCAAATTCACTACTTTTTTTCAGATCGCCGCCATTTTGTCAAAAAACATAAATAAAAAAAGCCTCCATAGGACGATAGCGGCTTTCCTACAGATTAATCATCTTTTTGAAATTTTTGTTTCAGATCAAAATTGAGCCCGGAAAAGATAATTTTTGATAATTAATAACAATAATAAAAAAATACTAAAAAATCACCGCAACAAAAATCATTTTGTATTCTTCATCGCTGCTTTAATTTATTTTAAAAAACCCAGATCGATTAGGATATCCTAACCATGAAAAAAAAATCGCGAAAATCAATGATTTTTCGGGCGGTCACACTGAGATGATCCCTTAAGAATTTTATAAGATTTTCCTCGAGTCCTTTTTATATTTTCAGAACAGATGTAAATCAAGGCGTCCAGCAATGTTATATCGGATGTACATTTTTTAAATATGTACATTTAAAATTCAAGTTCGAAGTCACTTTTGTAAATCGAAATTCTGTTTATTCTACAATATTTTTACAGTTAATTTTTTGATTAAATACACATATTGTCGTGAACTTTGGCAATTAAGGTAAATTATTTAACGCATAGTTATAACGTCCAGATATATTTTTGGGTCTTTTTTATTATCTCAACAATCAAATTTATTTCCCTTGTACACATCTGTTTTTATTTTCTATGTTGTTTTTTTCGAGAGCTTATATATCTTGACATTATCTGAAGTCGGGTGCAACTTTGTGACCATTCCTTCGGTCGTCGGTATGAAGCAATGTTGTTTCTGTATGTTCGAAATCGACTTAGCATTTTCGAACCATTGTTTCAAATTTCCTTTCGCGATAATATAGTCGTCGTTAGCAGAAAATCGCTTGCTTATAGATGGCACAGAACCCGGCAAACAGACCCAGCGGAACAAATCGTGAGGATTGAGTATCTGTTGATTCACAGGTAGTCGCAGGCTCGCTCTGGCAAGTAGTCTTTTAAGCATACCGCCAACACCGTCGCACGGTCCTTTTCCGTGAGCAGTAGCGAAAGTGCCATTCAGCGGGAACTCCAAAATCGGTTTCGTATTTGTACAAATTGATGAAGTTCTTATAATTTTTGAACTGTTCTGGTGCTCCATCCGAGAAGTAGATGATACGCTTCGGTGATCGAGTTATTTCTAACTTGATGAAATTGTTGTACCCCGAGTACCTCGATACGTCGATTATTGCGGTAACGACGTTGCCCAATAATCGAAATAAGCAGCGGCATGAGACAAACACGCCGTTGCGAAATAGAATTAAATACGAGTCAGCATTTAGGCAATAGCGACTCGAATTTGAGCATCGGCTCCGTAATTGCTGAGTAAGGTATTTCGCAATCGTAGCGTCTCCGAATTCTGATTGACAGAGACGGAGAAGCTAGTGTTGCGTCTCGGGTCAACGTACCGCCGAAATAGCATTTAATCGATAATTAATTAGTCGAGTCAGATATTGAGAAACATCGAAGCAGGAATCCGGATGTCGGAATAATTGTTTAAACAATTATGAGGAAATATCTGACACTGCCAAAATTATGCTGACATGCCTGCTCGTACCCCTATATAAGGAACCACGAGCAGGCACTCACCAGTCTCTTCGGAACTCCTAATTCTTACGGTTGACTACGGATACACCCGTTGCGAGCTGGGCTCGTAACTCGATAAGTAGGTAGTGAAAATATTAAACTCTCATTGGAAAAGATTAACGTCCGATTGTCGTTAAGCGAGAAGGTGTATCAAGCGTACAAAGTGTACTGGCGGTTGGTAATTCAAAAGGACAGAAGTAAGCATAAATCGAGCATTAATGGTTGCAACATAAAACTAATTATGTGTTTATATTAACCGCGCATTAATGAATAAATTGATGAAGCGATACTGGATAAATCCATAGAGCGGTATTAAAACATCAGCGAACAAGTTAATAACAGATCAGTAAAAAGCATCGATAGCAAAGCATTAATCGAGCACCAGTCCAGGCTTGACTGCTCGTTTGTCCGACCCTAAATCAGCGTCAAGTAGAACGTTGATTGCACACTGTTCGGACAAAAAGGGGAACCTTAATCGAAGGTTCTTGGTAAGCATTGTTATATAATGACTATAACAATGTTACCTTTGTAAATCTCTGATAATATAAATATATTGTTAAACATACTAAATACATTCTTAAATAAACATTGTTAAATACTGAGTAATACGTTTGTACTTCACTTGGGTTCCAACCCTTAACTGAGCATGTCCCTAACCTCACGAGCTAACGGCTCGCGCACAGAACCCAGATTAGCTACCTGAGTTTCTGCGGCATAACAAAATCAACTACGATTCTCGTAAAGACGTCCACGGCAACGCTATGATGGTGGAGACAGTCCGAAATCACAACGAGGCTATTATGCGATACTGTATCGCTCGCTTTATAATCGACGACGACCGGGTAAATGGTGATCTGATCATTGTTCCAATGGAACCCCGGTGCAGCGTCTTGTGCAATAAATGCGTAATTTTCAGCAAAGTCGCATTCACGAGACATTCGCCATCCGTCAAATTTTCTTTCCGTGCCTTCCAATACCGCTACTGCTGCTTAGCAATGAAGTGATGCTGCAGTAACTTTTTTGCTCTTTCACAAAATTCATCAACAAACTCTGAAGCACATGTAATATGCATTTCAAGCGCGGCTCGAGGTTTTAAGACCCATTGCGTGTACGAGATATTTTCAATGTCGTTTTCATCCAGTACGTTGAGTAGTATATCCCTCAACTGTTGGGCATCTGAAAAATTCTTGCAACGCGATTGGTAACAGTCTGATGTAGGAACTGAACACAGCAACAGAGACAGGCAATCGTTGTATTTGGTGAGATGAATTGCTGACTTGTCTGTGAGCGCCTTCAAGTTACATGCTGCAAAGAATAAAGGTAATTAATCAAAAAATAGTGACACAAACAGTATGATTACAAATATTCAAATGTATTAAAATTGTCGGAGAGTTTCTCACCAGTTATCATTAATTTGATATTCTGATGTAATGGACAGACACACACCGTATGGGTTCCAGAAGCACCTGCTAATACCGAATGTTTCGGCCGTAGTGACGCAAACATTGAAAAAGCAATGCGCATATCCGGATTCTCTGCTTTAAAATGTTCACACAATTCCTTCAGATTGCAGAGTATCAATTTTTTCTGGCGATAAACTTTCTGACCGTTTTTGTCACGCACAGAAATAAAATCCTTCATTCCCGGTAAAGTGACGGAAACTTGATCATCCTCGTAAAATTCAATGACTTTAGAGGTAATGTCTTCAGACAGAGGGCGTCCTGAAATAAAAGTAAACAATTATTATTGTTTCCTTGGAGCAAGCATTTCACATGCCAAGATTCGCATCGGGCTCTGCCAAAATCCCTTTTTCTTTTAACAGTTTTCTATTTTTTTTTTTTTTGCCATGTATAGCGTTGTTCCGAACTCTTCGGGAACCCGACCGTTGCTCCAAGTATTCGGTACAAGAGTCAATATTTTGATCCTTTCCGCATTGGTAATCGACGTCAAATTGACTTTCTCCTTGAGCAGAGATATCGTTTGAGCGTAACCAAGCTTATCACTACTCGTATCCGGTACATCAGGAACTCCCAACGCTCGCTTCATAACATCCATTGTTCGATCTAGTTTATTCTCCACCCAGTTACATTTTTTAAACTTATTTCGTGGAATCGGGGATACGTGCAGCGTTTGCAATGCAGCAATAACTGCACGAAGTGCCAACTCGGATTCTAAACTGGAGACTCCACTCAGGTTTGAGACCGTCGAACCTTGACTCGAATTGAATGTATTCTGAGTTACTGTAAACTGAGTCGTAGATTGGCTCAACGCTTCAGTTTGCACGGCATCAGATGCCGGTTGTTGACAACTACAACTTGGCAGTTGTGTGTCCGGAGAATTTGGAACTGAAATCGACGAGTTCAGATTCAAAAGACCTGCAAAAAATGCCGATATTAATTTTGAACGCCTAACGGATTAGCGCTGAATTGAAATGAACATCTTATTAATTAACATTCCAACCGTGGACAACATCTTGGCACAATATCGTTAATATTGCGACGACTGATGTGCCTTAAAAAAATTAATCATACGCACGCGAACACATACAGACATTGTCTCTACAAATAAATATTTAATTTTACTCTACCGTCATTTTCTCCAATAGGTCGTGTATAATCTATCAGTTTCAATCGACACCTAGTACAGAAGAAACTCGATCGAAATTCCAGGAATTTGAGTCTAATAGCCTGTGCAGCACGACACAGCCCGAACCTCCTGTGATATCTCCTTAGATTAAATGGGTTGCAACATCTATTGCCTTTGGCGACTCGATTTTCTTTCTCCATAATTTTGAGCCCGCTCGAGTAAAAAAGAAAAGAACAAAGATGAATATACTCTCGCCCTTATTAGGATCGTAACGAGGCGCTGCAACGCGCTCTCAGCAACGTGCTGGGTTGAAACCGTTCGAGCGGTGAGGATCGAACGAAATATGAGAGAAATT
Organism: Amblyjoppa fuscipennis; assembly: GCA_963575735.1. Lineage (NCBI taxonomy): Eukaryota > Metazoa > Arthropoda > Insecta > Hymenoptera > Ichneumonidae > Amblyjoppa > Amblyjoppa fuscipennis. The sequence goes on from OY754497.1 coordinate 3,957,379, forward strand.
ACAGTATGAGTGCGAATAATAATTGTGACCGAAGTTTCTCGGATCGTCGCGATGGTAATTTGAAAATTCAGTTAACAGTAATTTGGAAGCGAGAAGAAAGAGAAATTATTATTATTGTCATTATGCGGTGAAGAGCACCCGAAACTATTGTGGACATTGGTGAACAACACGATAAATCGGCAAAGTAATTTCAGTAATCGATTAGGAATAAGCGGAACGAAAGTGGGTACGAAGGGAGCCAAAGAAACTATTGCTGGAGAACAATTATTGGTTGTAGCTCGGGTAGAAAACCAAAACTATAATCAGTGATAAAGCTGCGCAAAACTAAACAAAAGAACCCTTGTGATTGTCAGAAAAGTTACATCTCGAAATAAGCCTACTTGTAGATAGTCATTTAACCGGTAAGGTATCCGCGAAGTAGGTAGCCGAAACAAGGTAGCCCAGTGTCATCATAGGGAGTAAAAAAACGATGACTCGCCGCGTCAACCAAAACGTAAACACCGCGCGGCCTTGAGCCTCGCCCAGCCGCTGTAACCACGCGCAGGAGGGGAACTCCAACAGGACCCATTGTTCTCGCGAAATATATCTCGCCTCGCCTTGGCTGCATTACTATCACTTTACACAACAAATTCACGAATAATCCACTACGGAATAACAGAGGTAAATAAAATGTAAATAATAATCTATGTTCACAACCAGGGAAACAACAGAACCGGGAATTCCTTACGTTAAATTAATTAACATCTTGAAACGGACTACTGACGGGAGACTGTCGCAAAGAATTAATGCAAAAAATTAGCACGAACGAATTTAAGGGAGGCTAAAGTTCTGAAACGCATGAGTTATTTCCAGCTCGCACAGAGAGAACAAAGAGGATGGGACTTAACGGCTCGTTGCTCAGCTTCGAAGGCACTAGTTTCACACGTTACGCTAATTCGACACTCGATCACTAACTCCTTTTCGGACCCGTTTGGGCGCGACTGAGCAGCACAGGTACTATGCGCTCCCCACCCTCTCGCGACTCCGGAATTCTCGCGTTACGCGTAACGCCTAGGACTTCGTGATCTCCATTTTCTTCGCTGGTGGGGCGCTTCTCGATGTTCCTTGTGTGACGTCAGGCTGTCTCCCATGGCCTAAGGCGGATCCCATGTTGAGGCGAGACCACGTTGCCACGCGCTCCTTCCGATTATGCCGTGTGATCCGAGAGAATATTCCGCAGGCAGCGAGTATTTTTCGTAATCTTTAAAACCCACTGACCGACCAAAAACCATACAGCTTGATGGGACGTGAAAATGTCCCATCACAACATTAATATTAGAACTTCAGCTAACGTTCACATTTTACGATGTTGTAGATAATTTTAAATATTTTAACAGTAAAATTTGGAATTTTTTTTTCAACGAAATAATATTAAGAAAAATCTGAAATTTTTTTCACCCAGCCTGTGTTATGTATGCTATTACTTCAGCAATTACCTACAGTGAACTGCCCACGGTTTCGTTATTCAAAAACGGTTTCTTCGAGAAAAGCTTAAAAAACATCTAGAAGCAAATGTTTGACCATTTTGTGAGTAGACTACAGTACCTTTAGGGCCGGGGGCAAGATGGTCTCTGTCGCCGGTGGTGGGGATGAAAACTGTCTGTACCTCTAGGGCTTCCAATATGGCGGCGGCGAGGGTGGGGGTGCTGACGCGTTGGTCTGCTGAGGGTCCGCTTGCTTCCCCCTCCCCTCCCCCCTCGCCGCGGACCGCTGCTGGGCTCGATGGCTCTGTCTCCTGGTGTCTTGCGGGGCGCTGAGGGTGGGAGTGGCCGGGGGAGAGTGTTTCCACCGGGTGGGGGCGAGTTGACTGGAGCATGCGGGAGCGCTGGTGACGGCGTAGAAGGACTCGCGCCATCTTGGATTTTCCAAGAGTGGGTTAGGTACGGCCGCATCGCTCTGTCTCTTGCGCACAGGGTATTTCTGGAGGGTAGCGCGATGCTTTACGTAAGCTAGCTTGATCAAGCGGTTTAAGTCGCTGAGCCCAGGTAGCATTTTCCTTGAGAGCGCGAGTTCGATTTCAGCTAGGCGAAATGCTTTCTTTTTTTTCAGCTTATGTAGAAAATATATGAAGCGGGTAAGGGAAGGTAAGTAAAAATAATGCTGCTTAAAATTCTTACAATAAAGTTTGCATGTTTATTCTTGAATCTAAGTGTACAGTTTTTTAATGTATACAAATTTTTATTCTTAAATCTACGTTTACATTTTTCTTGTGCGTAAATTTTTATGTATATGCGAGTCTTCGGTAATTCCTCTCTAAGGCAGTTCGTTTATACGTGCCACCACCGCACGGAAAATGTATTCATGATGAATACATAATAATTCTTTGGCGACCAACCGTCGTTTGTCGTTCGCTTCTTCATCCTCTCCGTAGATAGTCCGTACATCTTTACGGGCAAAAGTCGTGCGTCCATCGGTGATATATTCGAATGCTATGCCTTTACGGCACCCTCAACACTAATTTTCTCAACAAAAATATCTCGGATCTCTTTCACGACATCGAGTTCCATTTCAAGTAAACGAATTATATGATAGATACATTTACTTAGTCTCACAAGTCCATCGTACGTTGTCTGGAAGAGAATAGCAGCGGGGTACGTAGTCTTAGGCCTTTTGTTCCCCTGATGCTGTTTTTCTTCGACACCAAAGTTTTTTTTCGCAGACTCTTTCATCTCCAATAAAATAGATTTTTCATTGTAAGCTGTCGTAAAACTTATTTTCTGTCGACCGAGCGGGTTTATATTCGGAGATCGAACATTGTCTGAGCCCTTTTCTGCTTTGAACCACGGGGTGATAATTGTCATCCGCTCGCACAAGTGATGCCACTCGACGACGCTAAGGGATATGTCTGCTGTGGAATGACCGGATCATTTTATTGCCACCTCGAAGTCGTGTCCATTTACGAGCTCGAGCCCCACCGTTGCTGTTTTACTACCCGAGGCATTTAGGCTGTATGTTGTGGATAATAGCATTGCCTTGCTCAATGGGTGCCAAGCAATTACGGGGTCGAGCGTATTGTTTTCTTCGCGAACTCACTTTGCCTCGGATGGCGACGTAGTATTTACTGTGGGAGCCGGAAAAAACCCGACACCAATAATTTTTTCCTGGCTTCCTTTGCAGCGCCAGCAAAATTTTGCATTTTTTCTCACTGTGATTTTGGAGGATACTTGAGAGAGGCTGCACTGTCCAAGGCGTGGAGACGTAATGACTCGGGGTTGAAGGGACAGTCAGGGCTAGAGCCGGAGAAAGTGTTGCAATTTTCTGGGGAAGGGGTAGAGACACGCCTTAAAGATGTTGTTGTTCGAGGCGGGGGTGCGCTCGCTGCATTGGGTCTTGGAGGCTGTGTAGACCACCTGCGACGAATCACCCTTTGACTAGCCTTTTCTGAAGTGACATAACTCTTCCCAAGATTGGTGGATTCCAATACAGGCGTGTCGATACACAAACGTTTGTGGAAAACCTGAAAATGTACAGCTGCTCACGACACTCGAGGGTCAAGCGTTGAAAGACGAGGACAAACCTCCACCGCGAGGGAAATTAAGTGAAAAGAAAGGAAAGCGTTAGACATAGCGTACAATGAGACGCTCTAGCTTTTACAACACAGGATGGTTCTGCGCCTGTTAAGACGTCGCGTAGGTGCAATAAAATAATTAAGCAGGGTTACTCGCTGACTCGCACCGCTCGAGGACTTTTTATAGTACGTAGCCCGGCGGGGTTTTTTTTAATACGTAGGCTGAAGGATTTTTTTTACCTCGTTTTCCGAAATACCAGAAAAATTAGAAAATGATAGTCTTAACTAGCCCGTGACAGTTCTCAGGTAATTTTAGATGAGTGGGGAGGAAAACGATAAGTTTGCGAGTTCTACAGAGATGTGCATTATTTCGTGTAAACGCTCGAGCTGAAACATTCTCAGCATTTGTAGTCGGTGGTACTAAGTTTTGTTGATCTAGTTTCCGCGACAATTTTTTAATAAAAATTTTATTAAAATGCCCGATACAGTGATCCGTGCAATTGTTCGTGAGGTGGTGAAAGTGCTAGAAGAATTAGATCTGCCGGCCCTTGAAAACTTGCTCGCACGCTCTAGCGATAGAGCGTTAAAGTGTATGCGACATGATGCCCTTATCGGGCGCTTTAAGTGTCTTGTACAATACGTTCCGGTGAAGACTACCATTATGATGTACAACACGGGTAAATTCAGTGCGTGTTTTGACGTGTTGAAGATTGTTTGTGCGGCGGTTGACAAATCACCGCTGCATTCATCGAGGGATGCCGCAGCTCTCCGCGAGGAAGTCGCCACCTTTCGTAAGTTCTAAAATGATTACATTTTAAGAAGGAGTGTAATAGAGCCTCGTTTATCCGAAAACTCGGATAAAATTGTATAATAAATATAAATTGTATAATAAATTTAAAACTTAATTTCAGATACCCAGAAGGAGGCAGAGATAGCTGAGAGGGAGGCTCAGCTCGCTCGCCGAGCAGCGGATCTGGCCCGAAGAGAGGCTGAGCTTTCTGCTAGGCTGGATGTTTCAAAGGCTGGCCCCTCGAACGCTGAAGCCTTTGAAGATGTTGTATGGAATACCTCGAACTGTGCAACCGAATTCGCCAGGGTCGAAGTTATGAGAGGTGACGCAACTCCGGCGGTCGAAGGTAAGCATATGCTTATATATATATATATATATATATATATATATATATATATATATTGTAATTTTCTTTTTTTTTCCGTGCTAGCGCGGAAATCGCGAGGACTCAGAGTTTTCTCTACTCTGGTAATTTAATCCGCATGTGAGTTCATGCGCTGGGCAGTCTGCGAGGAGCGGCGTTGTTCGGATGTTTATGTAGGATCGGGAGAAGCTTCAGATTTTCTCCACATACAACGTCCGGAGACGGTGAAATTCTCATCACAAGCTTCCGGGGCGGTTGTAGGTAAGGAATTGTGGAAGTTTTTGAAGATTAGGATAGATTCTATGGCGTCTATAGGAATGGTGACTGGGTTATGGTGAGAGTGAAGGGTCTTTCAGGGCTGGTTGCACGCGTACGGCGTTCCTTAACACCTCTATCGTGCCTCGTAACTGCTGGATAGCTCGAGCACACGATGAGTTTTCTAAGACGCTGCGTTGCAGCGTCGCGAATACGAATCGATTCGCCTCGATTAAACAGAATATCTTCTGAATTCTTTCTGATTCTACTAGCAAAATTCGATTGTCTCGCTCGATGCTTGACAATCGGAGCTGTCCTGGCTCAAGGATTCTAGAGTTTAACAATTTTCTAGTTTTCGGCGGCGACCGCGATGGTCGGGTGACGAAAACACGCAAGATTTTACCGTCTCGTCGTTCAGCGTCGGCAATGCGCGGGGAACGACGAGCTCGAATCCGATTTTGATGGTACTGTTTGCTCGAGGACAGGTCTAACTATTTCTCGTTTCTGTCGCTTCCTTCTTGTTCCGAGATATTCTGGACTGCAATTTAATTCTTTAATCCGACAACGTTTTCGAAATAGCTTGTAGACCGCTCTCTTGTGGTACGAGTGTGTTCCGTTTTGCTCGGATTAATTTCGTTCCGATTTTAAGACGCTTCAACGAATGCGTGGTGACACAATGCGCGAGTCTAATTTGCACGGGTAATTCGCATGAAATAGATTTTATTTTCTCCGATCGACCTACGTACGATCAAGCCTTGGGCTATGGCTTGATCGGAGCTGGGCTGGCTCAAGAACCTGTGATTGATTTCGCAAGCTACTATGTCGAGTTGGGCTATCTCTTAACAGTTTCTCGCGGAATTTAATTTACAGGGAGAATGGGCTATTCTCAAGGAGTTTCCACGATAGGCCAGTGCTAGCTGGGGTTCGCTTCAACAAGGAGTGTAGGTGGGTTGTGGGAAAGATAATAATGAGTCTCGCGGCATGGTTACACGGGCTTATATAGGCCGGCAAAGTCCCGTTACCCGCGCCATAGATCGTGCGATTGATGACGTCGCTGCAACGGCGAAAGTTCCTTAACTTTGAATTCGAGCAAGGTCCTCAACGGCTCCTTTGCCTTAATTCGACGCGCTACTCGCGTTTCGTTATCCGCTGGGCGGAGCTTGCGCCCCCGCGGTTGACCCGTAGTCGAGCTCCCTCGCGCGCCGGTCGCGGTAGACGCGAACGAGCGAACTTTTGCATCGTTTGGTCAGGGCCGATCCCTGTTTCGTTACAATATATATATATATATATATATATATATATATTGTGACGGAACGGCCTTACCCCCTGGTAAGACACGAGCCGAAACGACGGACGATGTACCATCCATCGACCCATAGGTCGACGATCGATAATGGATGATCGATAAGTACGCGCGCGTTAACACCTACGCCAACGTCGTATAAACTACGACGAGCGAGAGGTCACGACGGTAATGGTCCGTCGTGCGCAGAGGACGATACGCTACACACGCGCACAACAGGACATGACGAAAGCGACGCGGAAACAAACATTAATCTAGAACGTTCCCGAAATTTCGAGAACCTAGTGGGGAGAACACTATAAAAGTGCGTACGCTCGCGCACTCGCTCTCTTATTCTACGAAATTCCGGAGACGCCACACGCGGTGACCACTCTCGAGCTCTCACCCAGAGCTCATCGTTTGATTAAATTCACGGTAAACTTTCATTCTATCGTTAGATTCAATTCACGATTGAAATACATTATTCTTTATCATCGTTTGATTAAATTCACGGTGAACGTTTCATTCTATCGTTAGATTCAATTCACGATTGAAATACATTTTTCTTTATCATCGTTTGATTAAATTCACGGTGAACGTTCATTCTATCGTTAGATTCAACTCACGATTGAAATACATTTTTCTTTATCATCGTTTGATTAAATTCGCGGTGAACTTCCATTCTATCGTTAGATTCAATTCACGATTGAAATACATTTTTCTCTCACATCGTTTGATTAAATTCACGATTTGAATATATTTTTCTTTCACATCGTTTGATTAAATTCACGATTTGAATATATTTTTCTTTCTCATCGTTTCATCCAATTCACGATACAAACACCTTCCACGAGCATCCATCCTTTTGCCTGTCACGATAGACCGTGGCATTGTGCCACCTCTACGGTGAACCGTATCCTAGGCTCGAACCTCGACATCGTGTCGACGGACAGCTCTCCTCAGAAAACCCCGATTCGACCAGTCATTTATCCGAACTGCTGCTAACTGACGCTCTCCCACGTCGGTTACCAGGTCGCCAATTCAACTTAGCCACCCACAAAAATCCCGATCGTACACCCAACATAGTGTTGGCTTTGCGATCCTCCTGATAGGGGTCTTGAACGAAGTGCTAACAGCGCACATTAGGTGACACGCCTGAATTGGTGTACACAGCACCGTTACGCACCACACCAACGTGCTAACCGTGCTGTGCTAGAATCAAAATTAATTCCGCGATCGAGAACAAAAACCAACGTTCCGCATGATGAGGAATACGCTCTGAGGAACATTTAAAACACGCGATCGCGAGCACCCGAATTAAAACAAAATTTTTCTTTCTTAATCAATCTGAGCATAATCGGCTCCACGTGGTGGCAGCACGCCCTCCCACGCGAACATTATTAGAGTCAATTCAGCTTGTGCACCAGCGCGTCTCGCTGCATCATATCTAGCCAAAACCCACCGAGTCCCAGACCGAGAAAGAGTTCGGCGAGTGCCTCTGCCTGGCCGTGAACGGCAGAGTCAGTCGTCAGAGTTCGCTTTCGCATCGGCTGGTGATTAAAATCATCCCATCTAACCGTCGATGATGAGAAGTCCGCTCTGGTGACCGTTGTCAAACAGAAGTGAGACATCTGAGGCGTTCCGCAAAAACAAAGAGAGGTAAACAAATAAATAAATAAACCGAACTTAAACCTCAGTAAGCCCGTCCAGCACGTGAACTCTGATACGCGCTCCTCAAGCGCGGGATTCTTCTTGAAATCTCGCTAAAGGCGCCGACCAGCGCGAAGCGAGAACTAAATATAGTTATAATATATATATATATATATAATCAATAATTAAAATAAAAAATGTAAATAAAATGTACATATATTACTGTTCCAGATTCCACGTTCGTCGAGGAAGGTAACAAAGATCTTGATCTCCTCAACGCCGCTCTAAATCTATCGATAGTCGAGGAGTCGATGGAAGCAGTGGCTGCCGAAGGTCATGGTGTGGAGTCAGACGACCTCTTCGATGGCGAGTTTGTATCGCCCTCGAGCCTCTGGCGACCTCGTCGCAGGTTGGACGGGGCTTTAGCGACGAACCCGTCGGTGGTCCATCACACGAGGCGATGATTATCCCGGAGAGCGATGGAGAAGATGATGATAATTTCATCCCGACATCACAGCCCCCGAGATCGGCCGAGTTACTTGAGGCCATCGTCAACGGGAATAGGCAGAGACCAGTGTGCCGGATAGCGACCCTGCACGTTCCGTCACAGGGGCCCCAGGCCGCAGAGTCGCTGACGCCACAATCTTCGACCCCGCAGTCTCCGACGCCGCAGCCTCCGACACCGCAGCCTCCGACGCCGCAGCCTCCGACACCGCAGCCTCCGACACCACAGCCTCCGATGCCACAGTCTCCAACTCTCTCCGAGTTTCTTGCAGACGCACAAACTCCGTTGTCCGGTGAGTCGAAAATCATTCACCGCGTGGAGACCCGTCGCTGGTTCCATGAATTTAAGAGTATGCGATCGTCAATAGATTTTTTTATCCGCGAGCCGCCAGAAAATGCGGATATACTGTGGCGGTTGGAGGATGCTCTGCGGGAGGTCCACACCCTTCTGGTGAGCGGTAGCGAGCCAACCGATATGATAGGGATAGAGTTTTGGTCCAGAGCCTTTACACAGGGTCCTGCGGGTAGTTCGTATAGACCCGTGGCAGATTTTCATTGTGTAAATTTATTTGAAATTATCAGTAGCGTCTCACAGAGTTCTTCCGGTTTTTGTATCGACGACGCATTTTCAATCGTGAGTAACGTGGTTTCGATGCCGGTGGGTTCGGGAAGCCCTAAAAAACGGGTAAGTGGAGATCTTTTGAAACAATCGATCCTCCACATTCAAAACGATGACAATCTCTGTCTTCCGCGGGCTATTGTAGCGGGCCGAATATACGCGAAACGGGGACACATTCGCCAGGGGGATCTTCAGAGGAGTGGAAAACGTTTATCATGAAAGCCTTTATACCGAGACATATCATACTCTTGTTTCCGGTACGGGGATACTTTGGGATGACGATAGTTGTGGTGTAACAAAAGATGCGTATCCGTACGGTAACTGTCTATACTGTTTCGATTTAACGCCCGATCTTTCTACGGGACGAGCTGATCACTGGAATCTTATGAAACACGGAAGTGTGCGTGGAGAAACACGTTTCAAGGCTGCTTTGACGAGTACTGTAAATTGTATTGTATACTCGGAATTCGATAATGTCGTCGAGATCGACGCGTCCCGACAAGTCATGGTGGACTTTTCGGGGTGAGCCTGCGTGCTTAAATATATTCTATAAGACTAGTAAATATGATTATATTATAAGGATTGTAAGGTTTTATAAATAAATAATACGTAAACACAGAATTAAGCGGATTTATGTTTTATTCGATTTTTAATCTCCCGACCGCCTCTACTAACTCCCGCATCTCATCATTAACATAATAATTTTTTACAATATTATTTCCTTCTCGCGTCACTCTCGACTCTTCTTTCTTCTTCTTCTTCTTCAACTCCTCTGCTACTTCAGGCCTTTTACGCTTTTGAACGCCGACGTTTTCATTGCGCCGTGGATGGTCCTGACGGCGGCATTCACAGGGCTGCTGAGACTGTAATAAATCAGTATATATAAATATTTAAAGAATCAGTTTTTATTAATGCGCGCTTTCATTATTAAGCTGCGTGCTACTCACCGCTGCGTGCAATTTCCGCCGCCTTTCACGAACGAAATATTGACGTCTCCGGATAAACCATATCTTTGGAGGCTGTTTTGGATGCTGCCTCCGTTTGTCCCGACGAGTTGTAGACATCGTCCTTCAATGCTGTACCCAGCCATGGTTATTCCATTCTTCCATACGCGCTCCTCTCTGGTAGACCCCGTGGTTACGTCTCGTGAAAACCTCCACATACTTTGCTCTTTGGTGGACCATTTTTTAGGTGTATACCGTAGGAGAATTATTTTGTAAGTGAACTTCCACTGCGTTACGCCGCCCAACAGGACTCGTGCAAGGTGTAGTAAAATAGTGGGGATGCTAGAAGGAACTATTTACGTCACTTTCTTCTTCTTTCTTGTTCTTCTTCTTTCATACGCGCTTCTCTCTGGTAGACCCCGTGGTTACGTCTCGTGAAAACCTCCACAGACTTTGCTCTTTGGTGGACCAGTTTTTAGGTGTATACCGTAGGAGAATTATTTCGTAAGTGAACTTCCACTGCGTTACGCCACCCAACAGGACTCATGCAAGGTGTAATAAAATAGTGGGGATGCTAGAAGGGACTGTTTACGTTACTTTCTTCTTTCTTATTTGTAAGTAGATTCCTCAAGAGGCTGAACCCTTACAGTTCCAGAAGAAAAAAGTCAAACTGACGAATTGGTGACACACCCCCGCTCATCCCCTCCATCGCCAAAATCTCGTAAATGCATCTGCACCGCTCATCGGTAGTATACAGCGATCTTTCGACAGTAGCGGTTGTACTTACTAGACCACAACATTTTTCACGAAAATGGACTATGTCATCGATATTCAAGGGTTTTACGACAAAGACGACTGCTTCATTGCTAAAGAAGTAGCCGTCGTCACTCTTGATAAAGAGTATTTCGGGCATTGGAACACTTCGCTGATATACGTTTTCACGGATCTCCCGAGATCAGTGCGCGCGAAAAATAATTGGACGACTCGCCATCATCACGGCCTGGAGTGGTTCGAAGGAGACGTAGAACTCAGAACCCTACACGCAAATCTCCGACAGATCACAAGGGCTGCTGGATCCATTTATACTTGAGGACATGAGAAGGCGAAATACCTTCAAAATGTTACGGCACGTGAAATAAAAAACCCTGAGGAAACTGACTGTCCTTCACTCAACGATCTGCCTTCCTCGGCGCAGGTCTGTTTGCATCATGGACTCTTAATCAGACTGGAGCTGTCTTGTGCTTTAAACAACGCTGCAAAATTGAAGGAGTGGATCGTTCGCGACGTACCGCCTACCGCTACACGGGTACGACAGTTGGACTCCTCACCAGAACCTTTGAATCTAACGAAGCCACGCGACTGTTACTCTCCAGTCGAAACAAGTGATGAATACGATCCAGATTGGCTAGGCATTGCAGGGCTTACACTCTAAAGTTTCGTGAAGTGTTCATGCCGCTGATTAGATTCCAACTCTGTTAACGAGACCGACAGCCATTGTTGTGAACACTGATGACCACACACGCCCTGGAACACACTGGGTCACAATCTACATGGATGGCCGAGGACGTGGATCGTACTTCGACAGCTACGGCCTTCCGCCGCTCATACCAAGCCATATCTACCGTCTACGCAAGAACTGCACCCTCTATCGATGGAATACCAAGCAGATTCAGAGCCTCTCTTTAAATGTGTGTGGCCGGTTTTGTATTACGTTCCTTTATCATATGTGTAGGGGGGATCTCTAATACAATTCCGGAATCTTTTTACCGCCGATCTCAAACAAAACGATCGAATCGCCGCAAGATTTTATAAACGTATAATGAGTAAGCTGTCGAATACTACGAAAAACATGAATAAACACTCTGGAAACTCGCTAACAGGTCGCGGAGTCTATATTAAAAAATTTGTTCAACATTACTGCGCTAGACTTAAACATTTTTAAATTTGTATACATTAAAAACTGTACACTTAGATTTAAGCATAAACATGCAAACTTTACTGTAAAAAATTTTAAACAGCACTATTTTTACTTACCTTCCCTCACCCGCTTTATATATTTTCTACATAAGCTGAAAAAAAACAGCATTTCGGCTTGCTGAAATCGAACTCGCGCTCTCAAGGAAAACGCTACCTGGGCTCAGCGTCTTAGACAGCTCGATCAAGCTAGCTCACGTAAAGCATCGCGCTACCCTCCAGAAACACCCTGTGCGCAAGAGACACAGCGATACGGCCGTACCTAGCCCACTCTTGGAAAATCCACGATGGCGCGAGTCACTTCTACGCCGTCACCAGCGCTCCCGCATGCTCCACTCAACTCGCCCCCACCCGGTCGAAACACTCCCCCCCGGCCACCCCCACGCTCAGTGCCCCGCAAGACACCAGGAGACAGAGCCATCGGCCCCAGCAGAGGTCTGGGGCGAAGGGGGAGGGGAGGGGGAAGCAAGCGGTCCAGCGCGTCAGCACCCCCACCCTCGCCGCCGCCATATTGGAAGCCCTAGAGGTACAGACAGTTTTCATCCCCACCACCGGTGGCAGAGACCATTTTGCCCCCGGCCCTAGAGGTACTGTAGTCTACTTCTGGGTCTTGGCTTAAAAATTTTCATATCTGATACAGGATTTTTGAGAATTTATTCAGATTTTTTAAATTTGGCCTGACAATATGTTCACTTAAAAAGAGAAAGTAAAACTCAAAAAACATCTAGAAGCAAACGTTTGACCATTCTGGGTATAGGCTTAAACATTTTCGTATCCAATACAGGATTTTTCAGAATTTTTAATTCCGGCTAAAAATATGTTAATTTAAAAAATTCTAATTAATGCAAATTACAAATTTTTTTTTTTATTTCGGAGTGATTTTTATAGTTAGAACAATATCATCAAAAATTATCAACCGAATTGAAGAGGCCGAGGGTCCGACGTAGATTGAATCGGTATGGAATGCCCCTTATATGAGGCATTCCATCCGGTTTCGAACGGTCAAAAAGTCGTCCATTCCCAAAAAAAATTAAATTTTGTCAAATGATGTAGTTTGTGGTACGATTCCTCAACGGCGGAATCGCCCACACCCAGTCCCGGATTTCTCTCCCTTTTATTTCTCCCCGAAGGGATGGGCGCCAGATGCACCGAGATGCACCGGGAGAGAAATCCCTCAGTCCCGACCTAGCTGCAGCCTTCTCTAGGGTAGAGCGGCTGGGTAAGCGATATCCCGCTCGGGTTTCACAAATCAATTAAACAGGGAAAAATAACTTAGCAACAGGAAAATACGGGAACCAAACTCGAATATTTATTTAGACCAACAAAAAAACAAACTAAAGAGGGGAAAAACCGAAGGCCTCGGAGTAAAACCCTCGTCCCGTAGGTAAACCGAATAACAATGCTTTCTTACACACAAAGATTCTCTGCCCGGTACTCGCTCACTCCGACGCACACACATTCATACACCCATACACGATCGGTCGCGCTCTCCCGGATTTCTTAATTAGCTCACGCGTGATGTGTTTACCCAAAATGCATTCATGCTTCGCGGAACGACATCCAGCCATCTGACTCACCCGGCCCGATAAATCGCGGCGCTCTAAAACATACACCCGGCCCCTTGAAGGCAGCAATTGATAAATTCACACTCGCACCCGAAATCACGCGCTCAGAAATCTCGTAAGCGACGACTCGACGAAACAGCACACCTCCCCGTGGAAGATTCCCAAGGCGACACCCTCCCGGAAAATACTAAAGTTAATGACTCGACTCGCTAAATTCTTCCCCAAAACTCACGACGGCTTCGAGTAAGGCCGTGTACGGTTTCCCGGCCCGACCACGCGGCGATACAACATAAGAACAAAACCCGTACGCGACGTCACACACACACCTGCCGAAACACGGCGGCTCCGATCCCTCCGGCACGGTCGAACGAAGCACGTCGTCGGTACAATAAATTAATAACTTTCCCTCGCATGGGATCACAAAATCGGTTGGATAAATCAATTCGCCGTTTTACTCTTTCTCTTTTATACAAAATAAGTCCCTTGGACGAAGCGCTCACCGTATCGATCGCCGAACGCCAACCACACGGACAGGATAGATTTGCCGTGGAAATTCTCTCTTCCTTCCTTCTATTTCTCAAGCGCTTCCCGGTCTCACGTCAACGGACAATCGATCCACTCTCTCAGGCTCCCGACGGAGAAGTGCCCCGAGTATCGACCCTCGATCATTCTCCTAACCCGCCTACCTACCCCCCTGCCTAATCGCTATCCCGACTCGGACGCTTCCGGGCCTTACTCGGCCCTTTCCGGCACCGCCGAAACGCTGCTCATCGACCCGACGATGGATTTTCTCGCGACGAATACTTTCTCGCGCGCCGGTAAAACAGAGCCCTGCAGAGGTACTCAATTCCCCCTAACTGGAGACTCCCGACGAATCTTCGTTCGTGCACAGCCCGAGACTCCAGGCAGCTGTGCAACCCTCTCTCAGGATTCCGATGACGGATGCGATGAGATCCGCGATGCTTCGTCGCGATCGTCCCGATGCAGCGAACAGTCCCGTCGCGCACGACTCCGACGGCAGGGAGGTAGGCCTCTCGAGCACGCCACTCCGCTCGAAACTTCCCCCGGCGACCCTCCATGACCCTGATGTCCGACGCTCTTCCCGATAACGGCGCTCCCATCCCGGCGCACATGTAAAGTTGATTTAAAATAAATTCCTAAATATCCTACTACAACAGCTAGGCCCTGCGGTGTCGCCTCGTGTGAGCCTGAGTGAGCCGGGAGGTGTAACGCCACGTTTTGCCGCGCTACAAGTTATATATAAAGCATTGATGTAAATTTTTTCAGATTTTTTGGATCGCATTTTTTTTGAGTTTTTCGAAATTTCAAAATTTTCTAAGAACAGTTATATCTTGTTGTTGTTGTTTTTTGTTAACGATACGAGCACTCAGTCTTGCTGGACCATTGTACTCGGGCCCCGTGGGGCACTCGCACTGCTCTAATTGTCCACGTTGTGTTCCTCAGACGCGGAACACAACCGACAGGCGTCCCTGGTGATGTCATTGACTTTTTCGCACCTACTTCTGCAACTTGACACCTTTCTCATTAGGGATTACCGGTTGCTCAGGGTATCTTGGTCAGTCCCCCGTCTCCCAGCAGCCCTTCTTTGGTTTGCCAGTTGCTCAGGGTATCGTTGGCCTGGTCCCCCGTCCTCCGGCATCCCTAAATGTAGTCATGCTAGGGAAATCATTGTCGGCCTCCTCAGAGCCCCAGGTTAAAGAGGCAAGGCTCCAAGTATTCTAGGATAGTCGCCTGGTATACCTAGAAGCATCGTTATGATGCACCATACCCCGGTGCCATGAAGCCCGAGCACGATAGCTTACACTCTGGCCAGGGATAGCTATTGCGGAGCGTCGAGTCTGATACACAGATTCGGCGTCCCGGGCGATGGGTACGCTACGTCCCCTACACCGCTGCGGTCTCAGGTTCGATTCCCGACGTCGGAGCCTTGTCGCGTCTCACCGAGAATGAAAACAATGGAGTACAGCTATATACATCCGACACTCGCACCGCGGTAACTAAGTGTGAGTGACCGATGTATATATCTGGAGCTTGTATGTTTTTTTCCCTTCTCGGCGAAACATACGAAGCCGCGAATCGAACCGTCGACCTCCCGATGCTTAGGTCTCAAAGGCGAGCACGCTACCCACTAGACCACCGCACCGGTTATGGTTATATCTTGAAAGCATATGATTATACAGAAAAATGTTCGGAACAAAAAAGTTGCAGTTTTAGATGACCTTTGAAAAAAAAATTATTTTCTGATTTTTTCGAGTTGAAGAAATGACAATTTTTATCAAAAATATACAAAAATAATTTTTTTCGGTCAGTATGTCACTTTCAATTTGTCTCAAAAATTTCCAGAAAATACTCAAATGTGTACAATAGACACATATTTTTTTTTAGATGGCTTGATTACTTGTTCCGAAGCTATGCTTCGTTTTATGATCTTTTTTTTTCAAGAAAAATCAATTATTATGGACAATTACTGTCTCAAATTATTTCTTTCAAATTTTTTAATAAAAACCCATCTACAATAATAATAATAATGCTTTGTCCGCCAATTTAACACTGGGCAGTAGTTCAGTAGTTTATTAGTAGTTAACTACTGGATATTGCCCGTAGTAGTTTTCAGTAGTTCTTTTCGGTGAGGGATAATCACTCGTTCAAAAAATAGAATGATTAAATTAATAATTCTCCGTCCTAACATTATATTTTGTTTCTTAGTGTAAACATTAATCATAATGTAAGAAAAAGTGAAGCATAATCAGATCGTTTCAAGTTATTTATTTTTCCAGACTCGGTGAGGTACTAAGTCCGCGCGAGCGACTATCTTTTGCATTTTAGAATCCCATCCAGTCCTGATATTATGCAATGCTGTCTTTGGGTCTTTAGTATCACTTGCTTAAATCTCAATTCCAACCTTTTTTTTGAGCGTTGTAATTATCCGTACACGAATAGCGACCCGTGATAGCCGGAACATTCGCCTATTGAGCTGCCCATTCTTCTATTTTATCAATATTTTATGATTAAACTCCAAAACATAATTACTGTTATCGATATTTCTTACCTAAAAATGTGAGAGAAATTTGGGGAAGTATAATTTTCCATAATAACCGATTTTTCTTAAAAAAAAAAAAAATCGTTAATATTGACGCGCAGTACTCGACGAGTAAATAGAATATTGGTGAAGAACGAATTGATATAAAGAACGTGACCTTATTCTGCAAGATACTCAGACGTAATAACGACTATTTATAAAAATTGAGTATCGTCGGTAAGGACAATTGCATGCGGCGGAGCATTCATATAACGCTCGTTTACGCATTGCCTCCGATGAGTCGCTCTCTTCAACACTTCCCCTCGAGAAGTAGACGACTGGAAAGTCTACTTGTCGATATCCTGAACACCCAGCAAGTCGAGACATCTACGATGTTTCACACCCGACAATCCCTTCGTCAAGACATTAGCGGCCATATCGTTGGTTGAAATATAATTGATTTGAAAACGATCTTCGTTATTCAAAATGTCGCGAACGAAGTGGTGTTTCACATCAATATGTTTTGTCCTGTTATGGAAGATTGTATGTTTCGCCAATTTTTGAGCATCATTGTTGTCGCTCAGTAGCTCAACACTTCCCAGCGATTTGAATCCGAGTTCGATCAAAAATCGTCAACGCAATTCGCCCAATCCGCGTCAACGTAATCTTTCAGTGGCTCGAAAGTTTTTCGGAAATGTATTCCGACGCTCTGTGTACCTTTTAGATATCTAAGCACGCGTTTCGCTGCTATCCAATGAGTGGAGTCATAACATGAACCATATTGACTCAAGTAGCTCACGGCGTGAGAAATGTCGGGTCTTGTGCATATCGCCAAGTACATAAAAGCTCCGATAAATTCTCTGTATGGCACATTCTTCCTGTTGTAGGTCTCGGAGTCCCGATCGCTTTTCTTTAATCTCGCATTGAGATCCAGAGGAGTGACCGCTGATTTTGAGTCGATCATTCAAAAACGTTCGAGAATATCATTCACGTATCCCTTTTGACACATCGTGATGCCATCTCCACTTTCAGAAAATTCAATCCCGAGACGATATTTCACGCTTCCCAAGCTTTTGATCTCGAAGGTCTTAGACAGATGTTTTTCGAAATGTTCGATAATTTTCTCGTTTCTAGATACAGCCAGAATGTCATCCACATAAATGACTACCAGGAAAATATCTTCCCCTCGTCCCGAATAGAATACGCATGGATCAGATCTGCTTGGCTTGATCCCGAACTTGTAGAGTTCCTCACACAATCTTAAATGCCAGCGACGTCCAGCTTGTCGTAAACCCTAAAGTGCCTTTTTCATGTGGCATACTTTATTTCCCTGTTGAAGGTCACAAAGCATCTTTTCGGCCTTCTTTTTGATTATGCTGTTCTTAGGTTCAGATAGGATAATTTTCTCTATCGATTTTTCCGTATAATCAGGTATTTGCATGAAAATGTTTTCTTCCAGTACTCCGTTCAGGTATGCAGTTGTCACATCGAATTGCTTAATTTTCATCCCATGCTGAGCTGCAAGCGCTGTGACCATACGTATCGAACTTATGCGTGCTACCGGAGCAAATGTTTCATCGAAATCTATTCAGGGACGTTGTGAAAATCCTCTTGCTACGATTCTGGCTTTCCGTTTCTCTAGAGTACCATCGGCGCGGTATTTGTTTCTCAAGACGACTCGACTACCGATAATTCGCTAAGTCTCCGGACGGTCTACTAAAGTCCAGGTGTCATTCTTGATTATTAATTTCAGTTCCAGTGCCATTGCTTGAAGCCATTCCTCGCAATCCGGCCGATTTATGGCGTCGTGAATGGGAATTTCGGCCAAACCTACAAATTCTTCGACGTCCTCGACTTCATCGACATCATTAACAATTTGATATTGTTTTCGCGGTCTTCCCCTGAGTCCGGTCCTAATCTTTCGAGGTCTTCCCTTTCCTCTGCGTGGTTGATTAATCGGTTCATTCCTGGGATGACCGTTTCTGCGATCCTCTGGTTTGTCGTTCCTTTCATCGTTTTCGTAGTTGCCATTTTATTCGTTGCCATTTTCTTCGTTGCCATTTTCTTCGTTACCGTTTTCTTCGTTGCCGCCGTCTCCATCGTCGTAGTCCTCATTTTCGTTTCGTATTCTTCGGCGTCAAACCAATCTTGATTCCATTGGTCTTGGAGCGTGTCCACGTTACCGAGTGGAGTGATTGGGAAATCGATTGATTTTCGTTTCGGAGCTTCCCCTATTCCCATAAAATCCTCATATTTCTTGTTCGAAGAATTCTTCAGATCCTGGATCGATTTTATGTCTCGCGTAACGTCGATTTTTCTCTCTTCGGGGATCCATACTCTGTATGCCTTTGACTCTTCGGAGTAACCGACGAAAATACCCTTCTTCGAGCGAGATTCGAATTTCCATATTTCAAAAGCTGTTTTCCCGTCGATACTTTTCGAAGGACATCGATTCCGAGTGTAATTTGCTGTGTTCACAGCCTCTTCCCAGAATGATGATGGAAGCCCGGCTTGAATCAGCATATACCGAGCCATTTCCACCATCGTACGATTTTTTCTTTCCGCAACTCCGTTTTGCTCAGGAGTGTGCGTAATAGTCAATCGCCGTCCATTTCCGTTTGTCTTCAGGAACTCGTCGAACGAATTATTCACGTACTCTTTTCCATTATCAGACTGCAGATATTTGATCTTCTTTCCAGTTTGATTTTCCGCGAAAACTTTGAAGTCCTTAAACGCGTTGAATACTTGGCCCTTTTCCTTGAGAAAACGTACGACACACCAGCCAGAATGATCGCCGATGAATGTCACGAAATATCGTGATTTTCCGTTCGATTCGACTCGCATCGGCCCACATACATCCGAGTACACGATCTCTAGCAATTCCGAAGACCGCTGTGTCCTCGTTGGAAACGGTGACCTTGTCATCTTTCCTTGAATACAAGTTTCATAGTCAAAGTTCACACACGATTTATCCAGGTCCATTCCTTGCACAGTTCCCTTCCGGTCGCTTTCCTGAAGATCACGCGGATTTAAATGCCCCATCTTGCAATGCAAGATCTCCATCGCGCTTGGTCGCGATCGTGCAATATCACCTTCAGACATAGAATTGCATTCGTTCTTTCTTTCACGTAGAAAATACAACCCGCTCATTCTATCGGCTTGAAGAACCGTTGAGCCGTCTTTATTTCGTATTTTAGCAGACTCTCGATCGAACTCGACTGTGTAACCTTGGTCCATAATTTTCCCGACGGTTAACAAATTCGTCCGAAGGTCAGGAACGTGAGATACATCGGGCAGTTTGATGTTTTTCGGTTTTCCATCGACTTCCGATGCAATAGACACTATTCCTCTGGCCGTAATTTTTGTCGAAGCGCTACTCGCGAGATTCAATTTCCCTGGTCTTCTGTCTACGATTTTCAAAAATTCTTCTGACTCGTTGCATAAATGAGCCGTGCATCCACTATCTAGAAGCCAACCGTTACGTTCGAATGTCAGGATTCCGCTGAAAGCCTTTTCTTGTTCCGGCTCATTAAGATAAGCGTATAAGCCCATATCTTCCTCAACATTGTTTGCTGTATAGTTTTGTTTCGCTTTTTCGGGGCAATCTTTCGCCATATGCCCTATCTTCCGACAGTGATGACATTTGAATTTGAATTTTCCGTTCTTCTGCGCGTTTTCATTGCGCTTACTATTTGAAGTTTTATCTTTTCTTCCGGATTGATTCCTTGCGATCATCGCATTTGGTACGCCGTTGCGTGTATCATTCTTCCGCGCATCGTACTCTTCGGCGCTTTTCACTGGCAGAGCATCTGGTTCCGGTAATACATCGCGGGATTCGATGGCACATCGAAAATTTTCGAAGGTCGGTGGAAGACTATACAAAAGCATTACTGTCAATAAATCCTTATTGATTTCTATTTCCATCTTGTTCAATTTATCGATAGTATCGAAAAAAATTTGAAGATGTTCTCATACGTCTCCACCATCATCCATACGATATAAGGTTAGTTGCTTCAAGAGCGTGGCTTTTCGCGCTGGCCCCTTCGATTGATAAATCGTTTGCAGCTTTTCCCACACCTCCTTTGAAGTAATGCAACCCTTTACCTGTTTCAGTTCTGAAGGGCTAATCGAAAGGATGATGTCTGATTTCGCTTTCTGATCATTGTTCTCCCACGATTTTACAGTCGCCGCGTTCGCGTTATCAACGGCGAGTGCAGGTTTCACTGATTCCCCGCTCATGTATGCCCACGTATCGTTCTTGATAAGTAGCGCTTCCATCTGAATCTTCCATGTGTCGAAATTTTCCTTATTCAGTAGCTGGATTCTCACCGCTCCGGACATTTTTTCCCAAGACCGAGAAGCCGAGAAAAACTCAAGAAAATGTGATCCAAAAATTCTGAAAATTTTACATCAATTCTTTTTATGTAACTACATCATTTGACAAATTTAATTTTTTTTTGGAAGTGGAAAACTTTTTGACCGTTCGAAACGGGATGGAATTCCTCATATATACCACCTATGTGTACGCGAGTTTCTTATTGATACTTTATCATGTTTTATTCGAGTCTTTGTTTAAAATTATGACATCTCGGATGGAGCGCGAATGGGATTTGAAGCATTATTCCAAATATATACCACTTATTATATCCACAAAAATTCGATTCGCTACTCCGGGTTCTGCGTTAGAGCCGTTAGCTCGAATGTTCGGGAATTATCCAGTTAAGGGTTAGAACCCAAGAGAATTATAAATTCACAATTTATTAAAACAAGGTTAATAATGTTTATTTAGAGAAATGCTTCTTATCGTTTATAAGAACAATGTTTATTACAGTTTACTTACCAATCGCTACAGTACACTTTGTACGCTTGTCTTCTATGCGAAGAGTTGATCTGTTGTATATCTTGCTTATTGAATTACGAGCCCTTGCTCGGTTTAAATGTATCGTAATCAATCGTATGAATCAGGAGTTCCGAAGACACTGACGAGTGCCTGCTCGTGGCCCTTTATATAGGGGTACGAGCAGGCATGTCAGCTTAATTTTGGCAGTGTCAACAATTATTCCGATTTCCGGATTTTTCAATATCTGACTCGACTAAGTAATTACCTATTGCTTAAATGCTATCTCAGCCGTACGTTGACCCGAGGTGCAATACTAGCTTTTCGTTGTCAACCAGAATTTGGAGACGCTACGATTGCGCAATACCAGACTCGGCAATTACTGAGCCGATGCTCGAATTGCAGAGTTGCTCGCTATTGCCTAAATGCTTACTCGAATATATAGTGGCTTCGGGGATTTTGCTATTATTTCGCAACGGCGTGTGTTTCTTGCATGCCGCTGCCTACTTCGATTATTAGACAATGATGCTACCGTAATAATCGACTTATCGATGTACCCGGGGTACAACACACTCATCGATCGCAATTCGAAGCGATCACTCACATTCGCAGTGACCTTAATCTACTCTCTGAGTCTGAGAATCTGATATAAGATGAATCCACGAATCTTTCGAGAAATCTGATACAAGACGAATTCACGAATCAATCGAGATCATTAGAAAAAAGAAAAAAATATCTGGTGGTAATTCCGTTTTCAACAACGCTCGCCGACGTTGGAATCAATTGGGATTGAAACCGGTTGACTCAGAGACTCTGACATAAGACAAATCCACGAATCGATCGAGAATTCCAATACTTCGTCAACGTTACAAGAAAAAAAAAAATTCTTCCGTCGTAATTCTGTTTTCAACAGAGTTCGCCAACGTTTGAATCAATTGGGATTAAAACCATACGATGAGAATCTGACACGGGACAAATCCACGGGCCGACCGAGAAATTCGTTACAAGACGAGACCAAGAATCAACAGGGATCATCAAAACAAGAGGATGGTCTTCTAATTAATTTGAAAAGTGAGTCATCGATTTATATCATCGATCCAAACCACAAAACTCCAATCGATATTTATAATCGGTTGGGAGAGACCCAGGTAGCAATAATAGTGTTGACCAGTGACTTCAAAAAGGATCACAACGAATCACCAATTTACGCTTTTGGTCCAAACTCCAAGGCTATAATCGATATTTATATTCATTCCATATTAAAACAACGATTTATCGATCCACCACCACCCCCATCACCATCATCCAAAGTTAATGATAGTTCGGACGACGAAGACGATGATTTCGACGACGATAACGACGACGACGACGGAGATGATGACGATGGATCCCATTACGACGATACCAACGAAGACGACGATCAAGACGACGTCGACAACGACGACGACGACTATGGCCTCAGAGGAGGAAGAGGACGAGAGAGCAACGGAGACGATTCATCCTCATCATCAACCGTCGTCGCCTCACTGTTTTTCACCGAAGAAAGAGTGATGAATTTACCGAAAAAAATATGCAACAATAAGTCTTTCACCATTATTACAACTTTACGACGACCATAAGGATGATTTCGACAGTAGTTAATCAAGGGCAGGAAGAAATTACATTTTTTGGTAATCTTTTTTACACTGTAAAAAAAAATTGTAAATTTAATTAACGGCAAATTGAAATTTCTTTACATTATTTACATTAATTGAACATTAATGTACTTTTACTGTAAAATTACAATACGAGATATTAAGATTACAAATCTTTTGCCTGAAATTTACAAAAATTTCCATAAAAAATACTAATTTTACTGTAAAATTGCAACGCATATGTATTTGAAATTTCAGAAACAGTTTATGTAAAAAAGCTTCCAATACTGTTGAGTAATTTTCAAACAAATTTTTTTTACAGTGTATTTATTCATTTACAACACATTTTTTTATCGATCCACAAATTGTGTGATGAATTCATTCCTAACCATTTTACATATAATTTGTTAGCTTTTTTGCGTAAAACTTTTTCCACCAAATAGACATCCGGTTGTTTCGTCGACAACAATTCCTGTTCGTAGAATCCTCCGTCGATGTTTTCTCCGTTGGCGTCTTACAGTAGATACGTAATGGGATTGGTTCGTTGAATCTTTATCACTCGAAAGATTTCTGTGGTCTAATTCGGTGTGTAAGTTTGATCAAAGAAACTCTTGTACTTGCTGACGCGGACACGATCGTTGACTCGATATCTCGCCGCTGGAGGAATGATTTTTATATTGTAGACGGTCGATAAAAGTTTTTTTTGCATTTTTTAGCGTAACATCCACGGGACGCATACCGATCGTGCGATGCACGCTACCGTTGTACTCCGTCACCAGTCGAGACAGTATCCTAGTCCACCGATAATTACCATTCAAGGTGAAAGTTTCCCGCAGTTTATTCTTCAATGTTCTGTTCCAACACAGTAAAAAATAATTTCGTAAAATCGGAACGGGAAATTTCGTAAAAATGATTTTGTTAAATAAGTGATAATCTTGTTTGTCACTTATTTGAATATACGAACCTGTCCTATAACTTCCTGTGTTATTGACAATTTTAGTTTCCACTTTTATTTGTAAAACTAGAAAATTAACAATTAAAAAATTGTGGACGTTTGTGGACAAAAATTTGTTGTAAAAAGTACACATTTTTTTTACTGTGAACGTTCGACTATCGATGCTTTCATCACACTGTATGTCGAATAGTGATTGATGTTGTGTTTCTCGATGAGCTATGGAAATTCTTTGTTGTAAAATTCTTTACCATGTCCGGTTTGTACATTTTTCGGTTTTCGTCATCTTCCATTATTTTTTTAATGCTGCGACGTCGCGCGCACCCTTCGACTTTAACGGTTCAGCCCACCCATACTTGGAGAATGTATCGATTACAGTGAGAATGTATCGATATCCACTGTTTTCACAGAGTATTTTTACATATCGACGAGATCGGCTTGCCACAGATCGTCGTAACTGCGCATTATCACTCATCGTCGTGGAAAGATTTTTCTCGCTGACGCGTGAAGTTCCTCCACCAGGGCGGACTTTTCTTCGGTGGCCTTTTTCATCCAACTTAATCGTCTCTTAGCGTGCTTTTCCTCGGGGCTGTGACTGTGGATGATGATGATGATTTAATATCTTCAATGATATTTTTTCCGAGGGAGGTTAATTTTTCTTCCATTTCTCTCTCCATCTCCTCCTTCGAAGTAATCAAAAATTCTTCCAATTTTCTGAATTTGTAATCATAATCTCGACAAATTTCATTGGTTATTTCAATTTTTATCTGAGACGTTTCCTTTTTTTGCTCCTCGATGAAATTGTTCAACTCCTTTATTCGTTCGTCGTTAATTTTCTTCAGATCATCCTTTATACGGGATTCAGTTCGCTCGACAATCGATGTACGCGATTCTAATTTTTCCAATATCTCACTATTATCCTCCACACACTCGTCGATATATTTTTTATTCGCCGCGTCGTTGCTCGCCGTCGATTCAGCGAGGCGCACTATCTTGGCGTTCTCGGCATCGTACGCCTTATCGTTCCATCTAAGAGCCTCGTAAGTTCTCTTGGTGACAACTCGTTCGTTCGCTTCACCGCTGTCACCAAATTTATTGATGAACATTTTTTAAACGGAGATGTAGAGCGTGGCAACGAGCGTGATACACTGATCGTTACTCGTGTATCTCGACTTATTTTTTAGGCACTCACTATTACAAATAGGCAAAGAGTGCCTATTAAAATCACCTTCAAGGCCTCTTCGAGGACTTTCAATGGAGACGCTGCACACCAAATGCACTTAAAAGTAAAATTCTTTCAACGGTCTCTTCGCTGGACCTCCAACATGATGCGCAGTTCATTTTAAGTGGCTGCGATAGCCCCAAATATTTTCTGTAGCCTGCGATGACATAAAAATTGCTTTCTCACCCAATTTTTTGTCTCGGACGTCCGTACGGTGCTGTGACTTTGGACTCTACGAATCAATTGGGTTCAATTTTGTAGGAGTCTTTTGTCACATTGTTGTGAGTATGTATTGGAATGGGAGGGCAGTAAGAATCATTTTTTAATATATAATGCGTTTATTATAATCATATGCGAAAATACAGCGCGATGGTTTCGAGATACTTCGATTTTAATATGGTGACGAAGGGAACACGATTTTTACGTAGCGCGATCGATGTCAGAGCGGAAGTGAGTTGTGGCGTAGCAAGAGTCGCGTAAGTACGCGCGTCCCCTCGGTACAACGTATTCCGTCGTGATCGACTGTCGGAGCGTTCGCATTGGAACCCGATTCTATCTTCAACAGTATGCATGTACAGTTTCAAGTCATTTGGAGACCTGCAACCAATTTTTCTATAATTTTTTGCTTAAAAATGGTATTAAATATCCGTACTGCACTCCAAAAACTAACTCTACAAACCAAATTTTTTCTCCTTCAGCATATTGTTTTATTGAGTCAACCCCACTATGCACACAAAATTTAAAGACATTTAGACATCTAGAACTATTTTTTCGATAATTTGTTGTTCAAAAACTAATTTAAACGTCCGTACTGCGCTCCAAAAACTCTACGAACTTAATAACTCTATGAACCAAATTTTTTAACCTTCAGCATATTGTTTTGTTGAGTCAAAGCCACCACGCACACAATATTTTAAGGCATTTAGACACCTAGAACTATTTTTCTAAAGATTTTTTTATAACCAAAAATATTTTTTTACACTGAATATTTGTACATTGCTTAAAAATGAACTGGGCCAACCAAATTTTTTCTTCATTATAGGTTTGTTTTATTGTGTAAAAAATACTGTGCACAGCAAATTTCAAGACAATCCGACATTAATTATTTTTTTTTATTATCATATTTGATTAGCAATTGCAGATTATGTTATATTAATTTCCCTTAAAACGATTTTTCTTTCTGTTAAATAATAATCTTCGTTTGTGAAAACTAAGAGACAAAATATTGCTAATATTCTGACAAATTGGCCTTTCTCTCTTTATTCGGATCTTTTTATTCCAATAATCATACAGTTTTCAATAAAAATTATTCACCATATTTTACAAGGAATTGTTTATAATCGTTAAGAAAATTCAATTTCACATGTGCACTGAAAAACTGGGTTATAAACTCAAAAAGAAGTATCATCGAGTACTCAACATAATTGCAATTTGCCAAATATTGTTGAGAATGTTGTACCCCGGGTATCTAGACGCCTCGATTATTCGTGCAGTCGAGTTGCGCAATAATCGAAGCGTATAAGTGGCACGCGACGAGCGCGCGGCGAGCGTCGTTGCGACATGATACCGAAATTCACCGTACTGTCGAGTCAGCAATTGTCGAGTCAGCAATTAAGCAAGCGCGAGCGACTCGGTAACTAGAGCACCTGCTCGCGACTTACCGCGACGGTGACGAAACCAAAACAAATTCCAAATTCCGTTCTCGAAGAAGCGAGAATTTGGAAAGAAGTTTGTTTACTAAAATAAAGTAAACCACAAACATTTAGAGGAGAATAAGCTGACGTACCTGCTCTCTCAACCATATATAATGTATCGAGAGCAGGCACTCCTCAGTCTCAGTACTCCTGTCAGTACGGTTGGTTACGGTCGACGAGTACCCTTTCTCTCGAGTAAGGGCTCGTCACAGGGATACCATATCCCTAGATAAAAGTTAACAGTAAAGGTTAATAGTAACAGTAAAAAGCTAGGAAGTAGGATAACTGTAATTCTACTCCAAGTGTATAATAATTGGTAAATAAACATTTTATAATTGTTTTAATAAACATTGCGTGTTTAATTCTCTTGGGTTCTAACCCTTAACTGGACAAATCCCGAATCTCACGAGCTAACGGCTCGCCCGCGAAACACAGATTAGCTACCTGAGTTTCTGCGGATATAACATTGATGGCAGCGGTGGGATCGCCAGAGTGAATTAATAAACATCGCTGTTAAATACCGAACACTTGGATCTCCGCAAGGAGCGGCAGATAGTGAGTCTCCATTGAGGGAGAAGAGTTCCGCGAACCAGGGTCGACAAGTGTTCTGGCGGACCACGGGACGATCAGAGGATCGACGTGCGCATCCCGTTATCTACAGGATAACGGAAGAGAAAAACCAACCGGAGTCTTCACGGATCGCTGCAGGATCCCTGAAGCACGTTCTCATTGAGGGGGATGTGATACTGTCAGTTCAGGAAGGGAGCCGAGAAACGCAAGGGTTTCATCAAGGGCATCCCGTAATGTGGAGGGTGTACGCACTGTAAGTACCCCACATTACATAATAAAAATCTGGGAGTCAGCTGCTTGACGTATAGGCATTGTCGAAGCCAGTGGGACGGTACCAGAAAAGGTAACACAAGATTTAACGGAGGTAAAAGTTACGCAAAATGAGTAGCCCTCGAACTCCTGCGACGCCACCGCGCACCGAACGATCGGGAACGCCGTCTGGGCGAACACCCGAAGCAGCCGAGGTGGCGGAGCACGTCGAGGAGGGCTTGGGAAACGCCCTGGCCGAGACGACAACTGAAGCTCGGCAGGCACTGGGTCAGGGGACTCCTGGACAAGGCGGTTCGCCGAACCCCCTGTTCGGGGTAAATTTCCAGCGAGGGACTCACCGGGGGAACCGTCGCCAGACGGGCTGGGAAGATGTGAATGTCCAGTTGTTCGAGCCTCGGCACCAGGACACGCCGCGCCCGACCACGACGAGATTGACGGAACGGGAGACAAATCGCATGAGGGACGCATACCCCCGGCATAGCACCACCCAAGGGGGACCCAACTGGAGCGTCGAGAACAGGGTGCTGGGTACGTTGGAAGAGGCAGAGGAGGTACCTCCCCTTAGACCCGCTCTTCGAGCGACCCGGAGGGCTCTGTTCGGAGGATGCAAGCCGGTCAAAGACCCCAAACCGGACGACGGTGAGCAGGAGGGGCTTAGCCCTGGAGCAGAGGCCAATCAGCGAATTGATCGCCTAGAGAACCTCCTGCAGCGCTTGGAACATCGCCTGAGCGTGGTGCCGGCTGAAGCAGAGGCACCCCCACCGGAAAAAGTCCGACAGGAAGATCGACAGGAAGATCGACAGGGAGATCGACAGGAAGATCGGCAGGAGGATCAACAGGGGGATCCCATGTACGAGCGCACCGTCACTATGGAGCCGGGCCTGTGGGACAGCACCCGGGAGGACAAAAGGAAGGGGCGGAGGGACCCACCCCCGCCGAGGCACAGGTCGCCCCACCGACGACGGACGCGGAACCCCGAACCTGAGCAAAGGGTACGAAAATATCTGGAAATACCAGCCGCTCTTCGAAACGTTAAAACCTTCGATGGGAGCGACCCAGCGAAGCTTGAGGCTTTTTTGATGTCCTGCGAAGCGGTCTGGGGTATGGTACACCCTGCGGATCGGACTGACCTTTTGACCTTGATCAACAGCAGCAAGTTAGAAGATAGAGCGTCAAAGGAAATGAGGCACAAACAACTGATTACGCTGAGTGATTTACGGGAGGAGCTTGAAGCGCTCTACGGGAAGAGAGAGTCGCTTGCTTCCCTCCAGTATCAATTTTGCACGCTGAAGCAGGATGCGAAGGAAAACGTGTCTACCTATGCCACGCGGGCCGAAACGCTCACCGTGGAAGTAATAGAGGAATTAAGCATCGGAGCCGATGCAGAAGTCGCCAGAGGAATCGGGAACGCGATTCGAAGAAGCGCGCAAATGAACTTCGAGAACGGTTTGAAAAAAGAAGTTCAAACTATTGTGAGATCTCGTAATTATCAGAGCCTGCACGACTCGGTCGTGGGGGTATGCGAGGTAGAGAAAATGATGTCTGGGCAACCCGGCGCAGCACGGCCCAGTCTCGGAGGAGGAAACTCGAGGCATTCGCAGGGCTCAGCGGGCACAAAACCCCGGGAGTGCTACACGTGCGGGAAGACTGGGCACATGGCAAGGGACTGCCGTCAGGGGGCTCGACAAAGTCTTCCTGTACCTGCCCAGAAGAACGTGCACCTGGTAACGGTCACGTGTAACTATTGCAGAAAACCCGGGCACTTCTGGAAGGATTGCCGAGCCCGACAGCAGGACGACAACCCGAAAAATAAAAAAAAGGGTGCCGGTAGCAGCGGTCATTGGAAGCGGAAGGACGTCGAGCAGGGAAAAGGAGGCTCCACTCAGCAAGGTCAGGGAGGCACTGTGGGGTCCTTCCGGATCAATACCATCACCGCAAGCGGTGAGGCCACAAGAGAGGCTAATATTTGCGCAGCGGCGGCTACAAATGGTACATCAACGGACGGCCAACTAACCGTAGCCTCGTTCCGTGCAAAAAAGTGGACGAAACCCGCCAGACCTCTCAGGGAGGTCGATGTCTACGTAGTAAAATCGCCGGGTCCACATGCATCAGCAAGTGACTTTCACGTAAGGTCACCGTCGGGACACACGGGTATGCTGACCCTGAAGGCCGACACGGGGGCTCAGGTGAGCATTATACGCGAGGATGCGTTGTCAGACGACACCCCGGCGGAGGAGTCTGATGTGTCCTTGAAGGGACTCGGGGGCGGGAGCCTGGAAGCGCGTTACGCCGCCCTCATCGAACTGGAGACGCCGAACGGTTCCGTGAAACATTGGTTCCACGTAATTTCACATAACCTGCACGTGCAAACCCATGGAATCCTTGGGATGGATTTCATAAAGGAAAAACAGGCTGACATACTCCGGGGGGAGGAAATTCGTATCAACGGGTATTGCATGCCCCTCGTGGATGGAAACATACGGATCGCGTTGCCTCCTCGCAGCGAAAATATCGCCTACGTTTCGACCTCGAGTAGCAACGAGGGAGTTGTCGAAAAACGCGGCATCGCCGACGGAGTAATACTCGGGGCATGCGTAACCGCACCACGAGGGAACAGCTGTGTGGTAAGTCTAGTAAACACCACAGACAAGCTCATTCACGTCGAGCGACCCGTCGTGTCACTCGAGCCGCTGGCGTCAGCAGAAGAGCTGGGCGGCGAGCGTGCTTGCGAAATTCTTGCAGCCAGCGCAGAGGCGAGCGGCACGCGACTCGAGCGGTTGCGCAGGGAGGTGGAGGTCGCGCACCTCAACGAGGAGGAAAAGAAATCGTTGCTGGAAATATGCGACGATTACGCCGATATATTCCACCTCGAGGGAGACGCGCTCCCGTGCACCAATATGGCGGAACACCGCATTCCTCTCATGCCAGGAGCGCGGCCGATCAAGGTACATCCTTACCGCTTACCGGAGGCACACAAAAAAGAGGTCCGGCAGCAGATGAAAGGGATGCTGGAAGAGGGCATAATCCGACCGAGCCGGAGCCAATGGAATGCTCCCCTACTCGTCGTGGCCAAAAAACCTGACGCGACAGGAAAGGTAAAAATGCGTGTAGTCGTGGACTTTCGTAAATTAAACGAGGTCACGATCGGTGACTCGTACCCACTGCCTCATATTGCGGAAATATTAGACCAGCTGGGACGGGCACATTATTTCACCACCCTCGACCTCGCCTCGGGATTTCATCAAATACCGATGGCGGAGGAGGACAAGGAGAAGACGGCTTTCTCCACCCCGCAAGGGCACTTCGAATACGCCCGAATGCCCTTCGGATTGAAAAATGCCCCGCCGACGTTTCAACGGTTAATGAGCGCGGTGTTAGTGGGTCTTGAAGGGCTAAAATGCTACGTGTATTTGGACGACATCGTCATATTTGGAGCTACCCTAGCGGAGCATAATGGACGACTCCGAGAGGTATTCAGTCGCCTACGGGAGGCAAAGTTGGCCCTTCAACCGGCAAAGTGCCGATTCTTGCGCCTGGAGACCAGATATCTGGGGCATATCATCTCCGGCGATGGGGTGCGGGCTGACCCTTCGATCGTGGAGTCTGTGAAAGGGTTTCCCACTCCAAGGGACGTTAAGGGAGTACAATCTTTCCTCGGGCTAGCGGGGTACTATCGAAAGTTCATCCAGGATTTTTCGAAGATCGCCAAGCCGCTAACCGAGCTCACAAAAAAGGGCGTGCCCTTCGAGTGGACAGCGAGGCACGAGCAGGCCATGGAGGACCTGAAAAGGGTGCTGACGACGGCCCCAGTACTACAATATCCGGACTTCGAAAAACCCTTCGTCGTTACCACCGATGCGTCGGACAAGGCCATCGGAGCCATCTTGTCGCAGGGCACGATAGGGGAAGATCTGCCGATTTGCTACGCCAGTAGAACTCTAAACAAGGCAGAGCAGAACTATTCCACGACGGAAAAGGAACTTCTTGCAATCGTGTGGGGGATCACTCAGTTCCGCCCTTACGTATACGGGACTCGGTTTACGGTTGTAACGGATCACAAGCCCTTAACATGGCTGTTCGGTGTAAAGGATCCAGGGTCTCGACTTATGCGATGGAAAATCAAATTGTCTGAACACGAGTTCGATGTACAATACAAGGCAGGGAAACGGAATACTAACGCCGACGCATTAAGTCGAATATGTGCTGTAACCCGATCCTGCACACGAAATACACCTGCCAAGCATGGAGTCGGTAACAACGGAGACGACAAAGGCAAGTCTAACTCAAGCGCGCGCCAAGAAGCTGCAACCGGCGCGACAACGGCGGCGGCGAGCGAAGAGCCGCAGGGGTTTCGCCCCGCGTACGGTCAGCCCGGAGCGGCCGACGGACAGGAGAAAGCGCGAGTCGCGTCAGACCACGGCGACTATAGTACGGAAAAAATACAACAGATACTCTACGAGCATCATGACGCGCCCTTAGGAGGACATCAGGGGGTAACGCGGATGCTGCAGAGAATAAAATTGGAGCACACCTGGCCCTGCATGCGGCAGGACATAGAGAAGTACGTAGCACGCTGCGATCTCTGCCAGCGAAATAAGATACGGCCAGCGGGGAAAGCGCCGTTGGTAATAACTGATACGCCTACACGGGCATTCCAGAAGTGTGCAATGGACATCGTAGGGCCATTGCCGGAGACGGAAGGGCGAAACAAGTACATCCTTACCTTCCAGGATTTACTCACGAAATATAGTGTTGCCATACCGCTTGAAAACCAACAAGCGAACGAGGTAGCGAAAGCCTTCGCTAAGGAAATAGTGTGCCGGTACGGGACTCCAGAGACCGTCCTTACCGACCAAGGCACGAACTTTTTAAGCGCAACTTTTAAGGGGGTATGCAAGCTACTTCGCATCGATAAAATACAGACAACGGCATACCACCCCGAGTCTAACGGGGCCCTTGAACGGTCCCACCGGACGTTGGCAGAATACCTTAAGGGGTATGTAGACGAGGATCAGGGGGACTGGGATGAATGGCTACCCTACGCCATGTTCACCTACAACACAACGCCCCACACGGCAACGGGCTTCACTCCCCATCGCCTGGTCTACGGAGTGGACGCGGACCTTCCTACGGCCCTTCAAAAAGCGCCAAGGCCCACGTACAACTACGACGACTACGCACAGGAACTGCGGGAGCGTCTACGGGCAGCCTGGTCTACAGCCCGTGCAAACCTGAAAACCGCAAAAAAGCGTGCGAAGGAGCAGTACGACCGGAAAGCCAAGGATGTGAAATTCAGAGTGGGAGATCGGGTACTCCTACACGACACGACGGTACGTCGTGGACGTTCTGCCAAGCTCACCCCGAAGTGGATTGGGCCCTACCCTATCCTCGGGGTACATCCCCCATGCAACTACACGTTGCGACAGGGTCGACGAGACGTAAAAGTGCACGTAGACCGGCTCCGTAACTACGTAGAGGGGTAAAAGTCCCGACAGGGAACTTTTAGACCGGTCACTGGATTCGACAAGGCTTGAAAAATGCACATGCTTACTAACGGTAACATAGAAATGAAGAAAAAACTCTTTGCAGAACGGTGTTGGCGGGTCTACAGGCGGACGCCGCCACCCCAGAACGGGCGTACGAGGTACGACCCTTTAGGGATGCTCCCGGGCTCTACTTCGAGGGAGCCGGGACGTTATATACGTATGCCAACGTCTGGACATTGGCCATCCGTATAAATATAGCCAATATGGCGTTTATGGAGCACCGGATCCAAACTCAGCTGGACATCGTGCGACAGAAGTGCGAAGAGTTCGCTAGCCCGGATGGTTACTGCCCGGAGATGCTGGCGCACCTTGTGCGACTCTCGACAAAAATTGAGGACAACGTAGGAGTCGTACAAGACCTCATCGGGGTGGAGCACAGGCGAAAGCGTCGAGGTCTAATTAACGGACTCGGTACCGTGCTAAAGGCCATAACTGGCAACATGGACGCGGCCGACGGGGAACGCCTCGACGAGGAAATTGCCGACCTCCAGGGTGCCCAGGGGAAGTTAAAGGAGTGCATGGGGAAACAGCTACAGGTCGTGGAATCGGCACTCCATATGTTTAACCAAACCTCACAGGAGGCGCAGCGCAATCTACAAAAATTATTCACCATGGTACACACCGTGAACGGGTACCTCCGAAATCGTACCGATGCTCTGCACGACAGGCAGCACTTCGACGAAAGTCTTATGCTGATCGAAGCTTCCGTGGAAACCTTCCTGCGGGAAGTGGAGAAAATGACGGAGATATTTTCCAGCGTGGCATCCGGGACAGTGGGAGCGTCCGTAGTGCCGCCCGCCATCTTTACGAGGTATCTCACGGAGGCATTGCCTCACCTCCCCCGGGGACACAGCTTCCCGCGACCGGTCACGCGGGACAACGCGGCGGCCATATTGTGCCTGGCGACCGCCAAGGCATACCGAAGGGAGAGGATAATAACCCTCCTCCTCGAGATCCCGCTCATCGGATCCCCCGGGTACGGGATCAACTACGTATACCCCCTTCCGAGGGAGGGTAAAAACCATACCTACTATTACATCGAGGCCACGGAGGACCTCGTGGTGGTAGACCGGGAAAATCGGCAGTACATCCGGGCAACCGAACGCGACCTGGAAACCTGCAAAAGGGACGAGGATAAGTACTATTGCGAGCCCCGATACCCCGTCATGGCCATCACAGAGGACGCACCATGCAGCGTGCGATTATACACCGACGGCACGGTAGGTCAGGGCCAGCAATGCCCAAAGAGGATCGTAAGCCTCACCCACACCCTCCTGATGAGCCTACGACAGCCGGGACGTTGGCTGTATGTGTCACCGAGAAACGAGTCGGTGAGCATAAATTGCGAAGGATCGCCGACGCAGCAAGAGGTGCTGCGCGGGACGGGGTCACTGACCCTCCACAATCGTTGCACCGCCACAACGTCGGACTTCCGGCTCGAAACCGTGCGACGTTGGACGCAGGAGGTGGAAGGAACAAGCTATGTACCGGTCTACAACCTCACGTTATTACCGGCGGAGGAAGAAATGGTACCGAGGGTACTTACCGACTGCCTGACTGTGCAGCCCGAACACGCAGCTAGCAGTCCGAAGGAGGTCAATGCTCTGGGCGTACAGTTACGCAGCGTGAAGAGAGCTCTGGACGAAGTTAATGTACCGACGACGGGAAATCGCCCGCAACTATACCACACGATCGGGCAGTATTCGCTGGGCACCGTGGCCCTACTAGCCCTAATCGCATACGCCGCATACCAAGGACTCCGACGCGGGGCCGCCCCGCCGGAGGTACCATCTTCCGGAGCCCTGAGGGCACCGCGAGTACACGCTTACCCTTAGCACAGGAAAAGGGAGAACCAAAGGAAGAATAACGGATCGCAGGACACCAGAAGAAATTAACGATAAAAAACCATTTTATTTTTCGGATCGTTACATCATCGGAGCCTTAAAAAAAATTCAGCACGACGCCAGTCCATGATGCCGTGGGCAGCGCGCCTCTCACGGGATGTCGGATCTTCCTCCTCGTCGCTGTCGGTATCCGAAGATCCCGCCGGGCGGACGTTCGCCCTGGGAGCCCCCCTGGGCAAAGGGGCAAGACGGCTTCGAGGAAGCCTAGCCTCCCTTCTCCGCGGGAGACGGCCGTGAACGGCACGAAAATTTATCTCGGCGGGCGTCAGGACACGAATTGGCGGGTACGGGGCCGACGGTGTGGGTCGCACCCGCACCCAGGAGCCGATCACCTCCAGTTCCGGGCTCGGAGGTCGTCGCACCGGATCGGAGACGAGGTCCACCACAGGGATGGAGTCGTCACCAGCTCGACGGATGGTCAGATCGTAGCCGACGCTCGAGGGTGGCCCTTCGAACCGGATTCGCTAGGAAAAAAAAAAAAAAAAAAAAAAAAAAACACACGGGGAAATTAGTTAGATAATTTCAAGAGAAAAAAAAAAAGAGAATTTTCTTTCTGGAAAACATAGTTTAAAGTGGCAAAGTTGTACTTACCTTGGCAGGCGGGCTCGGGCTGCGTCTGTTGCTCATCGTTGATTCCGAATCGGAGACAGTCGGTAAACAATTAATGAGAAACTCGGCTAATGGTCTGTTAATATAGGGAAAAAATGCAGACGCGGGTTTGGCCACCGGGCATCGACCCCGACCGTCAGCAAAAAACAGCAAGGAAAGGAAGTTAACGCTTCCGAGTGTCGCAACACGCGGGCCTTAGCCCGACTTCCCGGAAGAATTATAAATATTTCTATTTATCTCTTCCGTATACATATATATATAATTTTGGGGGTACATCTAAAATCTTAAAAATAAAGCTCGCCGGAGACGAGCGAAAAGAAAAACTAGTTCTTTTCTTTTTAGGGGGGAGGGATGTTGTACCCCGGGTATCTAGACGCCTCGATTATTCGTGCAATCGAGTTGCGCAATAATCGAAGCGTATAAGTGGCACGCGACGAGCGCGCGGCGAGCGTCGTTGCGACATGATACCGAAATTCACCGTACTGTCGAGTCAGCAATTGTCGAGTCAGCAATTAAGCAAGCGCGAGCGACTCGGTAACTAGAGCACCTGCTCGCGACTTACCGCGACGGTGACGAAACCAAAACAAATTCCAAATTCCGTTCTCGAAGAAGCGAGAATTTAGAAAGAAGTTTGTTTACTAAAATAAAGTAAACCACAAACATTTAGAGGAGAATAAGCTGACGTACCTGCTCTCTCAACCATATATAATGTATCGAGAGCAGGCACTCCTCAGTCTCAGTACTCCTGTCAGTACGGTTGGTTACGGTCGACGAGTACCCTTTCTCTCGAGTAAGGGCTCGTCACGGGGATACCATATCCCTAGATAAAAGTTAACAGTAAAGGTTAATAGTAACAGTAAAAAGCTACGAAGTAGGATAACTGTAATTCTACTCCAAGTGTATAATAATTGGTAAATAAACATTTTATAATTGTTTTAATAAACATTGCGTGTTTAATTCTCTTGGGTTCTAACCCTTAACTGGACAAATCCCGAATCTCACGAGCTAACGGCTCGCCCGCGAAACACAGATTAGCTACCTGAGTTTCTGCGGATATAACAAGAACTATCACGACCGTATATTTATTTCCCATTTAATTATATCTGTCAAACTTTGGAAGCCGTTGGCAATTTTCTAGCAGACGTCATCCAATTTCCACAACTCGTAACTAGTGCTGTAAAATAACCGGCTAATTGCGTTAGTTACCAAAATAATCGGTAATGTAGCCAGTTACATTACTAGTTATTTTCGGTAAAGAACGTGTTGCCAACGCTTGAATGCCTATTATTAATTAAAAAATTTGCTGATATATTAACATTTCCGAAAAAAACATTGCTGTAACAAGTAATTATAGTTTTATAATTAATGGCATTCACGACAAAATGCTAAAATACTGAGAATGTAGTTCACAATTGGATGGATTCAAAACACTTGGTCAAAGTAAAGAAATCGTTTCAAGAACTAATTGTATTTTGAACACTGTTAATTAATTAACGTTTAAAAATTTATATTATACGAATAAAATTTGGATAAAAACAATGAAACAATTTGAATTATTGAGGAAATATTTAATAAATTTAATTTACAAAGATTAAAAATGGCCCATGTTACTGTGTTCGAGAATCAGCGCGGTAACGTGCGCTAGCTCGAGTGGCCGCTGCTCGGCAGCACCTCCCGGCCAAGGCCAGCAAGGCCGACGCACGCGCACCGGCTCTCAACCCAGGCGGCACGGCTTACGTGCCGTGTGCAACAGGTATCGCACTCATCTACGGCAAATGGCTGACACGGGTCACCACGCGCTCGGATAGATCGCCGTTTACCCGAGCAGAAATTGGAATCAGGCAGCCTGATACCTTATCAGGCCCTGATAAGGTATAGCCAGGGTGTGCCTGATCAGGCGAGCCTGATGAGGGCCTGATAAGGTACAGGTCGTGAAGCATGACTAAATAATCCTCGCTTTAGATGAGGCGAGCCTGATGCGAGCCTGATCAGGGCCCAATAACGTACAGGTAGGGACACCTGACTGGATATCATTGGCTTTTGCCGAGGCTAACCTGATAGTACCCCGATCAGGGCCTTAGCAGGTGAATCAGGCAAGCCTTCTCGAGGCATGCAATATGCATGCTTGGATGACATTGATTTTGCGTAATGAAAATTCCAAAAAATGCTTCTAAGGTATTTGAGAAATAGATGAGTGAACCCTTTTTTCTAATTTCAAATGAATTCGTAAATTTTTTTTTGTAGGGTTTTCTTACGTTGAAAACAATTTTGAATGTCTTAATAAGTTAATGAGTCAATAAATAATTTTAATAATTCAAACGATTTATTAAAAAAAGATTCCTCGATTATTTGCTGACCATTTATTTTTTATTTAATACAATTGTTTTACATTACTATTACACGAAATCAATATTCCTAGCATCTTACATTGATTTTTTCCGATTTTTATTTCATTAGAAAGTGTTTAAAATTCTCAATGAATTTCATTTTTTGCCGGCAATGCATGTGTGACACTTTATAAAAGTATATTTAGTCGTGTACATGCTTCTACCGGAGCTTAAATGTACATTCGACATTACATTTCCCAAGTTGAGGATAGCTGAGTTGGTCAAGGCGCCGCCAACGCCGTCCCCATTGGCAAGGTCGCTGGTTCGAGCCTGACCATTAGTAGAAAAAAAAATTAATTTTTCCGTGATTTACACTGTGGCAATTAGTTAATTTAATCCAAACAACAAATATAAAAGGTTCATATGTCCGATAAAATAACGCTACTAAATAAAAATTATTTATTATATTTTTCTCAGGAGGCGATCAGGCACCTTTATTAGGCCGTGATCAGGCAGCCTGATCAGGACCTTATAGGGCAATGGCCTTACATTCCTGATCAGGGCCTGATAAGAGTGCCTTATCAGGACCTGATGAAGCGTTAGGCAGTGCCTGATAGGGGCCTGACGTCGGCCCGACGGTCATTTCTACTCGGGTACAACCGGTTTTCTCATGGTAAAAGCTCAACAGTTCTGCTCAATTTCGATACATCTCATCACCGGCGACGTATCTTCGATTTCGGGATATCGGTCGAGCTCACACGGGGCATAACGGGAGTGTTTTCCTCGGTTACCCGACACGCGTATTCTCACCGGAAAGGCTCACGTTTTCAACGGCTACCTCGCGACGATACAGCGTCGCGGGTAGATTTCTCACTCGGGAGTTCAAGCGATTCTTATGTAATCTAAGTAGTATAACAGTGGGGCTTCTGGATCCATTTGTATGCGTGTCACACGTACACGGACCGAAAGCGTGGGTAGCGCGGGTCACACGGACGCCCACAGACGTACACCGAGGACAAATAAATTCCGGGAATTTTGGTAGCACGATGATATTCGGTGAAATCGTATGTGATATCGAGTGACATATGCTACGGTTTACTGAGATGTTTATTTCCCTCACGACGACTCTTGTAAATAGACTACCGTCGATGATATTCGGTGAAAAAAACAAAAATCGCGCGCGACATACGATGTCTTAGAATTTTTTTTCTGTCGGCGAATTGTCATAGCCGAGCGAGCGTGGGGGGCTTCAAGTGCTAACCACCATGGTCGAGTGAGATGGAGAATCGGTCGAGGCACATATTGTATCAACACGCGATATTCGATATCAGACTCGCGCTGCTGCCTTCGCTTGTTGTTGCCAAGAAATGCAGTGGCGTCTCGATGTTTTGCATACATTCTTTTTACACGAAAGTGACGTCGAAAAAATCACACGCAACATTGAACGACATACGATATCTTAGAATTTTTTCGGAAGAGTGAATTGGCACAGCCGAGTGAGATGGAGCATCGTGGGTGTATAAATTGCCATGCGGAAAGCGCACAGAATCACTCATCTGTGCAAGCGACGATCGATAACTTCCAAAAATCCTAAAATATATTGAAACGTTCAACGAAAAACCGAATTGAAAGAAAAAATTGTGTATCTAAAGTAAGTATGAGAAAAATCTAATAAAAAGTTATTATGTAAAAAATATTATCTTCAAATAATACATTTTTTTTTTGTTGAAACAGATTTTGGATGATGGATCTGTCTAGACTAAACGAGGTCAGCAGCTTGAAGCATTTCCTTCCAACAAGAAGGCTTTCGGAGTTGGACATGAAGAAAACACATGCAGTAACTCACCTGAAATTTGTTGAAACCAAATATGGAAAACGAGTAATTGCTGAGATCGAGAGGACTTTCGTTGTCTTCCTGCCGGGTAGAACAGCCGAAGTCTTGAAGGATGACGAAGAATTGTTCAAGAGGATGGTGAAACGTTGCTCCAACAATGGTGTTGCGTTGCGTTACTTGGGAGGGAAATATAGTTGTATCGAATTCATCGAATTGTAAAAAAACATTCGAGGACATTCATTACATTTTCAATATTTTTTATTTTTATATTAGCCCCCAAAAAAAGTTTGATAATAAATTTTTGTTTTAATAATAATGTGAAAATAACATGCATGAAAAAAAAATTTTTTGTATAATAAAAAATGAAGAAAAATAAAAAATGAAATAAAAATCGATTTGTCTTGTTTATCAAAATATTTTAAGTTTGAAATAAAGTGAGCTCCAGCAAGATGAGACGGAACCCCCCCCCTGATGCAATCACGGATTGGGCGGGGCGTCAACTCCTCCTCAGTTCACGGACATTTGCTATCACAACAAAATTAATATTTGTATGTAAAATTTTTTTTAAACATACTTTGTAAGAAATGTTATACAATACATTTTTTCTTAAACTTTGCGGAAGTATATGTTTCCATTTTGCAGGTAAGATTGGGCCATTACTTCTCCGATGCAAAGTACGCATCGACAGTCGGACGCTGCGATGTCGACAAGCCGCAACATATTCGCCAATATTCACATAATGACATCCTTCGTGTTTTGTTGCACCCACTCTATCGGGATGAACAATCCACTGATGGCTTCTATATATATTGCGATTCGGGAGACAAAAATGTTGAACAAACATTTTTCAGTCAACTGTTCGCAAAGGCTATTTCGTTTTCGCGTATTGATCCCAGTTATTGTTTGTAATTTTTTATTCTCTATGGGGAATATATTTTTTAACACTTACCATCGTAACGTTGAGGTTCAATCTGTTGCCGCTGCTGTTGCGGTTGAGGTTGCGGTTGCCGCTGCCGCTGTTGCCGCTGTTGCTGCTGCTGCTGTCGTGGCAGACGTTGGTGTTGTCGCTGTTGACGTACCGTTGGTTGAGGTTGGAGTTGTCACACTTGAAGTGGCGCCAGTTGAAGTTGTACCGGTGGAGCTCGTCGTCGTCGAAGTGTGAGACGGCGTATAACAGTTGGCCGAGCGCACCCGCTGTCTTGGCCCCCCTCAGGTGTGCGTGGTGGAGCCGGTGGTCGGTCTTCCGTTATGCCTGACGACACGATTGGGTCCTGCGGAGAACGAATTGATCGCAGCAGTATACACGGTGGGCATGGTGGAATCGTCTGCTCACGTTCGAGCTGTGGCATGACTTGCTCTGGAGGAGCGTGTGGCAATATTGCTTCCTCTTGCGACGACAGTTGGAACAATTCTATCCCCTGCTGCTGAGCCGGCAACAGTTCTTCTCGCAATTGTTCTAACTGCTCAGGCTCGAGATGCAGCGGATCGATGTTGAGTAGCTGCGAGTCCAATTCATCAGCTGTTCGGACGTCATCACGAGTTGTTCCCTTTTCCTGTTTCATTTTTTTTCTTTGATAAGAAAAATCGGGAACTTTCACACAGACACCGAGTACTGAAAGAATATATATTGTGACGTATTTTCCGGTATCTCAACGCAAATCTCGAACAAAAAAAATGAAACCGAAAATCGAAAATCAAAGCTCAAACCAAACGGGAGCGAAACGCGAAATCGGGAACGAAAAAAACGTCACCTTCGGCCGTCCACCCTTGCGAATGCATTGGAGTCCCAGTGGGCGCCAGTTAATTTTTGTTTCGCCGGTATTAACAACCGGACTAACCTGGAGGTCGATGGAACCGACCTCCGCAGGGCTGATTTTTGTTTCGCCGGAATCGCCGAACCGGACTAAACTGGAGGTCGATGGAACCGACCTCCGCAAGGACAAAACACAAAACGATAAAAACGGGAACGGAACGGTAACGAGCTAACACCAATACACTCGCGAGAGTAACGGTTGCGGAAATGCACGGTTTGCTCAGGGTGTAGGTTATGGCAGAAGGGTCGCGATCCTTCGCCAATAAAGTAATGCGAAATCTATACTAACGGGAGCTCAAGATTTCCGAAACGAAAATAATTAATTTTGTTGGCTATAAGCCACGGGAGCTCGCACACACGTGCATCGGGAGAGCTCAGCTGACCGAAGGATCGAGTGAGCGTAACGAGAGCGAGAACGAATCCTATACGCGATCGAAAATTTACACAAACGATAAACTCACCGAACAGCAGGAATAAATCCAATAATATGGGACGAGAACCGCACCTTACGATGCTCCGAGAACTTCAGCACAATCACTGCACCTCAAGAGCGTTCCAAACGCATCTCGATAACAGAAAATCGACAACAAAACTCGCACGAGAAACGGAACACGAGTCGACCCGCGAACACCCGCGGTGATAGGTAGCGCGAGCGAGACGCACGAACCGAAGCGAGAGCGATAGCCGGAGTCTACGACAGCGCGAGCGAGACCCGCATTGCGAGCGCGAGACAATACCCGAAAAACCGTAAACACACGGGAGCGCGAGCGAAGTCCGAGCGGCCTCGAGGACGACTCTCGGTAGACTGATTTGTCTACGATAACACCTGTAACGGACCATTATCATTATTTCGGGAACTCTGACCGATAACTACTGCCCTCTCAAACTATTTCGAAACGGGATTTCAACGAAAGCCTATAACCGAACTGTACGAAGCGGTAAATTTCGAGGATCGTTACGATCGCTTCTCCTCGTGCAATGCGTGAAAACAAGGCTCTTCACTGTCTTAAAAACACGGCACAAGGGTTCCATCCTTGTCCGGACTAAACCGTAACTCCGCCTGTTCTCAAACGCATTGCACTTTACCGTATGACCCACTAGAGCGCCGGGTTTGCACCGGACTTTGGCGTATTCGTAACGAAGCCTCGTCGAGTCTCTCCTCCAGTTGGGCTTGTAATAACTTATAGATCCGCACCACCAACTGGATTCGAAAACCCCGACTAACTGGATCTTTACTGTAACCGTAACCGTACAAAAAATAAACGTTAGCGGAACTGTATTCCCGTAAGCTAAATCGTACCGCGATTAGCGAGAGAGGCAGCAAAACGAGATCTATACCAAAAAATTCGGTATTTTCGCAAGAAAAAGTACTAGATGCTTTTTTCTTTAATTTTGTGACGGTGATTCCAAAAAAGCACGTCACAATATATATATATATATATATATATACAGTTAAATTTTAAAAAGTCACGTGCACGAGCAGACACCGATAGTGTTCAACGGCAGGCCGACTCAACACGGTACAACTTTTTTTTATATATCACGTTTCCGTTTAAATTCACGATCGTAGAACAAAACTCAATTGTTGTACCCCGGGTCATTGCCCGACCGGAATGCGCGCACGACGCATCGTCGAACGAGCGCGACGCATCATTGCGAAACACGGAAGTAACGACACCAACGAAATAGCATTTAAGACATTAGCAACTAATTAGTCGAGTCAGCTATTGGGAAATATCGGAAACAGAGAGCCGGTCAAGCAACCCGGAAGAAGTAATTGTTTAAACAATTACCAAATAGCTGACACCACTAAAATTAAGCTGACGTGCCTGTTCTTATCCCTATGTAAGGAGACCACAAACAGGCACTCGGCAGTCAATATTGTATTCAATCATCGTTACGGTTGGTTAGTAATACCGTAAGGTATATACACTCTTCGGAAGGAAGATAAGCGTACGAAGTGTACTTCACAACAATTGGAAATTAAAACTTGTCTAAAACATTGTAATTAAATCTTGATATAATAAATCGTGCAGATATAATTCACTTGGGTTTCAACCCTTTACTGGATAAATCCCTGAACCTTAGAGCTAACAGCTCCCGCAGTACTCAGAGTAGCTAACTGAGTCTCCGCGGCTATAACATTGGTGGTAGCGGTGGGATATCCAGAGTGAATTAATAAATTAAAAACTCAATTGAACCCATGATTTAAAACAAAAATCGCTAAATACCAAGTTGTGAAATCTCCGCATAGTGCGGTAAAATTGAGACTCGCCACGTAAGAGTTCCGCGAACCAAGGTCGAGAATCGTCGACAAGAGTTCGGGCGGACCACGAGGGCAACCAGGGCCAACGTGGGCATCCCGTTATTCAGGAGAGATAACGGAAGAGAGTCTTCGCGGATCACTGCAGGATCCGCGGAGAGCGTCGCCAGGAACTGGGACGTGGAAATAAGGGAGCCTAGAACCCCACGGGCTAGACGTCAACAACAGAAGGGCATCCCGTAATGTGAAGGTTGAGCGCACTGTAAGTGACCTCCATTACTTCACTTAACGAAAGAAAGAAACGCATAGCCTTGCCGAAGCCGGTGTCACTTGCTACCAAGCACTGGAAATAATCCAGTAAATTACGTCGCACGTATCCCAACGAAAAATGAGCAAACACGGTACGCCACAAGGGCATAAGGGTAAGTCACCCCGAGGTACCCCGGATACGGGGGACGAGGCACTGGAGACCGCGGACGGCCTCACCAAGATCCTGGGGGAGATCGCGGATCAAACCGAAAAAGGTCTGGGGGGCACGCCCTGCGGAGTAAATATCCAGAGAGGGTCCTCGTTCGGTAAAAGGACAGGCTGGGAGGACGTCAACGTGGTCATGTTTGAACCGAAAAAAATGGTTACCCCGGCCATGATAACAAACGAAATTAGCCG
Organism: Amblyjoppa fuscipennis; assembly: GCA_963575735.1. Classification (NCBI taxonomy): domain Eukaryota; kingdom Metazoa; phylum Arthropoda; class Insecta; order Hymenoptera; family Ichneumonidae; genus Amblyjoppa; species Amblyjoppa fuscipennis. The sequence continues at coordinate 4,002,054 of OY754497.1, forward strand.
GTTACATCAAACCTACAAGAAAACGAACCCAGGACGGAGAACTCCTGACTGGGATACCGAAAATAGCGTACTGGGCACAGCGGAGGAAATGGCCGCAGACATACCGAACTTTGCCCAAACAGCTTCGTAAAAGGCGAAGCGAACGCTGTTTCCCGAGACCCAGCCCGCGAACAGGACCCAAAAGGACGACAGTCATAAGCAAGCGCCCGCACCGCCCGAATCGGGGCACGAAATGGCGCAACGGGTGAAGCAGCTGGAACAGCAAATTCAAGAGTTGCGCACGTCGATGGCCAAGAAACAGTCGACTGGGCCTCCTCCTGCGGAAAAAACTCTATCGGATGATTATGTAGTGGATCGGCTGCTCGCAGTAGAAGAAAAGATGACGGACTACGGCCTGAAGGGCCCGGGTGGAGGACGAAAGGACGCCTCCCCCCCCCCCCCCCCAAGGCAGTCTCCCCATCGTCACCAAGCCGAAGTGGCAACCTCCGACGGGGACGGAGCCGATTACCTAGACCTAGGATCGGCCCTGCGAAACATTAAAACTTTTGATGGGAACGATGCGACCAAACTCGACGGTTTCATGATATCCTGCGAGGCCGTGTACGGCATGATACGGCCTAGACAACGGTCTACTCTCCTTTCACTTATAAAGAGTAGCAAGTTAGAAGACCGAGCGACGCGAGAAATGCGTCACAAAACGATCGTCACATTGGACGATTTGCGCACCGAGCTCGAGGCGCTATATGGTAAACGCGAGTCACTCGCCTCGCTACAATACCAATTTTGCACGCTACGTCAAGACGCGAAAGAAAACGTCTCCGCGTATGCAACCAGAGTCGAAACCCTCACGGTAGAGGTAACTGAAAAATTGTGCGAGGGAGCTGACACACGGGGAGCAATCGCCATCGGGGAAGCAATCCGAAAAAGTGCACAGATGAATTTCGAAAACGGGTTAAAAAAGGAGATTCAGACTATCGTCCGTTCCCGTAATTATCAAGGGCTACACGAAGCCGTTGTGGGGGCCATCGAGGTCGAGAAAATGACCTTGGGGCGGCCCGGTGCGGCACGCCCGAATGGGGGAGGAAACGGGGGAGGCAACCCCCGGCATTCGCAAGGCGGGACAGGAGAGAAAAAGGGTGCCTGCTACACGTGCGGGAAAGCCGGACACCTCGCGAAGAACTGCCGATCCGGAAGGCAGAGCCTCCCGGCACCCACACAAAAAGAAGTGAACGTCGCAAGCCTCACATGCTACTAATGTAAAAAACCCAGACACTTATGGAAAGATTGCCGGTCGCGTAAGCAAGCGGACAGTAAGAAAAATAAAAAACAATAACAACAAAAAATCGGCTGAGTCGAAGAAAGATCAAGCCAGCGGACAAACGCCCGAAGGGACCGTAGGGGCGTTCCTCGTCGACGCAGTTACCGCCACAAACCAACCCGTAAGGGGGACCAATATTTACACGGTGGAGGTAACATCTTCGACGTTGAGTCATGCGTCGACAACAGGGCAGCCGACAGTCGCGACGTTCTGGGGGAAAGCCCACCCGGAACCGAGCGAACCCCTTAACGGGGTAGATGTCTATGTGATAGGTTCGCCAGGGCCCCATGCATCGGCCAGCGACTTCCACATTAAATCTTCGTCGAGTGTCGGAGGTATGCTGACCCTGAAGGCCGACACTGGGGCTCAAGAAGGCCTGATATACGAGGATGCGTTACGGCATAACAGGCCGGCCGAAAAAACGGCGGTCTCGCTGAAGGGACTCAGGGGCGGCTCGTTACACGCGCACTACGCCGTCCTCGTGGAACTAGATACCCCGAACAGGGCCGTGAAACACTGGTTTCACGTAATACCTCGAAATCTTCACCTACAGACGCACGGTCTCCTCGGGATGGACTTTATCAAGGAAAAGCAGGCCGATATCCTCAGAGGCGAGACCATAAGGATCAAAGGGCACTGCATGCCTCTCGTGGACGGAAGTTTAAGCATAACCTTGCCGCCACGAGGCGAAAGCATCGCGTACGTCTCAACGCTGTTGTACGCGAGGTCAACAAATATTATTTTTAGGTACTTGGGATCGTCGCCAAATTAAGAGCGAAACTCAAGTTTGTTTAACAAACTAAATAACAACTTTATTCAAAGAATGATGATGGTTTTTTTGTTCGTTGGTAATATATCTTAATACAGTGGTGATATTCTTTGACCACGAGCCTAACCCTGAGACCAACCTCTCTGTTCTCTAGTCGAGTTCAGACTGCCAATTTCCCGATCGCGATCCGCGAGGTGCAAATTGATGCGTCTGCAATTTTGTTGCATGCCCATATTTGGGCATATAGAATCGAGCATCGTTCGATTCTTACTCGGCACGATTAGTCAGTGTCGGGTGCATTAACCGGTGCATCGTCCGATACTTACTCGGCAAATTCCTACACGCGTCGGCTTCGCGACTCGGTGGATTTGTCAGTAAGTATTTCCCAATTTTATTTCCCAATTACTTGATGAATGTATTTATTCATGTTTTCGATTGTTAAAATAATTCGGGGTACAACAACGCATAGCACCGACGACGGAATCGTCGAGCGTCGCAACGTTTCCGAAGGTGTCATACTCGGGGCTTGCGTAACCTCGCCTCAAGGCCACAGCTGTGTAGTAAGCCTAGTAAACACAACATCGGAATGCATCCGGGTCGAACGACCCGCGGTGATACTCGAGCCGCTGGCGTCAGCAGGAGAGCTGCCCGGCGAGCTCGCCGTCGCGACCCACGGAATTTGCACCGTCAGCACGGGAGCAGGCGGCATACGACTCGAGAAACTGCGAAAAGAAATAGACGACTCACACCTTAACCAGGAGGAAGCGAGCTCGTTAACCGAAATATGCGACGAGTTCGCGGATATATTCCATCTCGAGGGAGACCAACTGCCCTGTACCAATATGGCGGAACACAGCATTCCCCTCGAGCTCGGCGCAAGGCCCATAAAGGTACACCCTTACCGCCGACCGGAAGCCCATAAAAGGGAAGTACAGGAACAGATGAAAGGGATGTTAAAAGACGGCATCATACAACCAAGTAGAAGTCAATGGAAGGCGCCGTTGCTGATCGTTGCGAAAAAACCAGACGCAGCAGGAAAAATAAAAATGCGCGTGGTCGTGGATTTTCGCAAGCTAAACGAAGTCACCGTCGGCGACTCGTATCCATTGCCGCATATCGCGGAAATATTAGACCAGCTGCGCCGAGCACATTATTTCACGACGCTCGACCCCGCATCAGGTTTCCACCAAATTCCAATGGCGGAAGAGGACAGAGAGAAAACGGCCTTCTCCACACCACGAGGGCATTTCGAATATACCCGTATGCCCTTCGGATTGAAAAATGCACCGCCAACCTTTCAACGCTTAATGAGCACCGTGCTTGCAGGGCTCGAAGGGCTCAAATGCTATGTGTACCTCGATGACATAGTAATATTTTGAGCCAACCTGGCGGAACACAACGAACGACTCCGCGAGGTATTTAGACGCTTAAGGGAAGCGAAGTTGGCCCTTCAACCGGCAAAGTGCCGATTTCTACGACTGGAAACGCGCTATCTCGGGCACATAATCTCCAGCGAGGGAGTACGCCCGGATCCCGCATTAGTGACGTCTGTACGGAATTTTCTGGCACCCCGAGACGCTAAGGGAGTGCAATCTTTCGTAGGGCTAGCAGGGTACTACTGTAAATTTATACGGGACTTCTCAAAGGTCGCCAAGCCCTTAACAGAATTAACAAAACAGATACTAAATTCGAATGGACGGCGAAGCACGAACAGGCCATGGAGGACCTGAAACGTGCACTAACAACCGCCCCTGTGCTCCAATACCCGGACTTCGAGAGGCCCTTCGTGGTTACCACCGTCGCATCGGACAAGGCCATCGGAGCCATACTGTCGTAAGGGCCAATAGGCGAGGACTTACCCATCTGCTACGCCAGCCGAACGCTAAACAAAGCCGAACAAAAGTACACGGAAACGGAAAAGGAACTTCTGGCAATCGTATGGGGAATCGCACAATTTCGCCCGTACGTGTACGGTACCAAATTCACCGTGGTAACAGATCATAAACCACTAACGTGGCTGTTCAGTGTCAAAGACCCTGGATCGAGGCTCAGGCGCTGGAAAATAAAATTATCGGCGCATGAGTTCGACGTGCAATACAAGGCCGGCAAGCAAAATACCAACGCGGATGCACTCAGCCGTATATGTGTGGTAACCCGGTCGCACGCACACAAGGAAACCGGGCAAGTACGTAGCAGCCCGGACAGCGATGCTGAGACACGGCCGCACTCAGCAGCGGTCAGCCAGGAGTGCGAGCCCGCCGCCGGTCAGCCCAACGCGCTGTACGAAAAGGAGTACGAGGGAAACGGGTCAGACGGCGACTGTCTGAGCGAGGAGGAAAAAATTAAAATACTTCATGAGCATCACGACGCACCCCTCGGCGGACATCAGGGAATCACAAGGATGCTCGCACGAATAAAGTTAAGGTACAACTGGCCCGGAATGCGAAAAGACGTAGAAGAATACGTGGGCCGTTGCGACAAGTGCCAGCGCAATAAAATTCGGCCGGCAACAAAGGCGCCGTTGGTCATTACCGACACTCCTACCCGAGCCTTTCGAAAGTGTGTCATGGACATCGTGGGCCCACTACCGGAAACGGAAGCGAGAAACAAATATATTCTCACGTTCCAGGATTTGCTTACGAAATACAGCGTAGCCATACCGCTGGAAAACCAGCAAGCAAACGACGTTGCGAAAGCGTTCGCAAAAGAAATAATATGTCGATACGGGACGCCAGAAATCATCCTTACCGACCAAGGCACGAATTTTCTGAGCGCAATTTTTAAGGGGGTATGCAAATTACTACGCATAGAAAAAATAAAAACCACAGCATACCACCCCGAGTCGAATGGGGCGCTCGAACGCTCGCACAGGACACTCGCCGAATACCTTAAGGGGTATATAGACGAAGATCAAGGCAATTGGGACGAATGGCTACCTTACGCCATGTTCACATATAACACGACGCCCCATACGGCGACTGGATTTACGCCGCACTGCCTGATCTACGGCGACAACGCAGAACTACCAACAGCCCTTAAAAGGGAGCCCAGGCCCACATACGCATATGACGACTACGTCCAAGAACTGAGGGAACGGCTACGCGCGGCCTGGTCTACAGCGCACGACAACCTAAAAATAGCCAAGGAAAAAGCTAAGGAACAGTACGACCGGAAGGCTAAGGAAACATCATTTAAAGTCGGAGATCGAGTATTACTCCGTGACGAAACAGTACGGCGGGGACGCTCAGCGAAATTAACCTCGAAGTGGATCGGACCGTACCCCATCGAGGAGGTACACTCGCCGTGCAATTACACCCTCCGCCAATGACGACGGACGGTAAAAGTGCACGTAGACCGTCTAAGAAATTACGTAGACGAGTAGAAAAAAAAAAAACAAATGCTATCGTGCAACACTAGACCGTCACCGACTCCGACAAGGCTTCGCATTAGGAAAAAGAAAATAAAGCGAAAAATACGTATAAATAAATAAACAAATAAATAAATAAAATTTCAGAATGCTGCTGGTGGGCGTCAAAGCTACTGCCCGTCCCTCGGACCAGACATACACGATACAAAAATTCGAACACGCCCCAGGGCTATATTTCGAAAAGATCGGTACGCTATACCCCTATACCGATGTCTGGACACTGGCGATACGCATGAATCTGCAAAATATGGCAAACATGGAGCACCGGATAAAAACCCATCTCCGCTGTGTTCAGGAAAAATGTGGAAAATTTGGGAGCCCCGACAGGCACTGCACCGAGATGCTGGAGCACCTCGTGCGACTCTCGGCAAAAATAGAGGAAAACGTGGGAGTCGTGCAGGATCTCATCGGACCAAGACCGAGCCGCAAACGCCGAGGATTAATTAACGGACTCGGAACGGTGCTCAAAGCCATAACCGGCAATATGGACGCCGACGACGGGGAACGGCTCGAAGCAGAAATTGCGGCCATCCAAGATACACAGGATACGCTAAAAGAAGGCATAAACAACAGCTGCAGGTCGTAGAAACCACGATCGAAATGTTCAACGAAACCTCGCAATCATCACAAAGAAATCTACAAAAATTGTTTTCGATGGTGCACACCGTAGATGGTTATTTTCAAAACCGAACCGACGCGTCACGCGACAGACAACACTTCGACGAAAGTTTGACGCTAATTGAAGCCTCTGTGGAAGCATACCTGCGAGAGGTAGATAAAATGACGGAATTATCCTCCGAGGTGGCAACCGGCACCGTGAGTGCTTCAACCGTTACCCCGGCCACACTCACGAAATATGTATCTGACAGAAGCGTTGCCCCATCTACCAAGAGGACACAGCTTCCCACGCCCCATCGCTCGGCATAACGCAGCAGCCATACTCCGCCTGGCAACGGCGCGAGCTTACCGGAAAGAGAGAGTGGTAACTCTCATCCTGGAAATTCCGCTTATCGGATCGTCCGAATACAACTTAAATTACGTGTATCCCCTCCCGCGGAGGGAAAGCAACAACACGTATTATTACCTAGACACCACGGAGGATCTCATGGTAGTAGACCGAAAAAACCGGCAATACATCCGGATGACCGAACGTGACCTCGAAGCATGCAAAATCGCCGACGACAAATATTACTGCAAACCCCGACACCCAGTCATAGCAATCAACGAAGACGCACCATGCAGCATACGATTATACATCAAGGGTGCGGTAGGTCACGGACAACAGTGTCCGAAGAAAATCATACACCTCACACATACTCTCGTGATGGGTATGCGACAGCCAGGGCAATAGCTGTACATAGCACCGAGCAACGAGACGGCGAGCGTCGACTGTCAAGGAAAGCCGACACAGCAGGAAATAATACACGGCGCGGGGCTAGTGACCCTCCAGGAACGATGCACGGTCACCACCGCGGCCTTCAAACTCGAGACGGTGCCACGATGGAAGCAACGGGTAAACGACACCTGCTATGTGCCGAACTACAACCTCACTCTGCTCGCCGCCGAGGAGGAAGAAATTCCGAGAACGATAAGCGAAAGCCGGAAGACAACGCTTGAGCACGCAGTGACCAATCTGCGGGAACTAAACGAAATTGGCATCCAGATACGAAAAATCCAAGAAAACTTGGACCAAGCGACCCCGCATGAAACGAGGAATCCCACGTCGTTATACCACCTGGTTGGACAATATTCCCTCGGTGCTGTCGCCATCTTCGCATTCGCCGGCTGCATCATCATTAATGCCCTATGTCGAAGGTCGAAATCAGAACCCAACATCGCAGAATAAAAAGGGAATTAACGGGAAACGCATAAAATACATTAAAATCCATATTTATTTTCCCGAAATATATATATAAATATAACTATAACAAAAAAAAGGGGCGGGGAAAATATGACCCATCAAGAGAAAATGGGACTCGGTAATCAATACCACTCCGCCAAATGCCAATCCATCTCGCCTCTTTCGGCACGCCACAACCGCGACATCGGATCCTCGTTGTCCGCATCTTCGGATTCCGAATCCGAAGCACCCGCCGGCCGGTGCACAGACCCGGGAAACTGGACGGGCCCCATCTCAGCCACCGGCAAATCATGAGGGATGGCACCGAAACCGACGTCGACCGGCAACGGCCGATCCCAGGAGATTGGCAAAGGCGGCGGCAGCGCGAACTCCTCAGGGGTGAGGACGGGAAACTCCCCGTCGGGAAACGAATCCCCGTCAGAAACCGAATCGTCGTCCCACGAAGAACCAGAAGAGGAGGATTCTGGGAACGGACCCTCGTCGGAGGAAGAACTCGCGCCAAAAAAAGAGTCCTCATCGCAAGTCAGGTCGATGACCTCCGGCCCCGGAGAAACAGCTGACTCCGTACGGAAGTTCCCGACGACCCCGACGATTTCAACCTCCGGGCTTGAGGAGCGACAGGGCGTAACCTCCGGGCACACCTCCGAGCGCTCCTCCGGGCTGTAGGACGCCTCCCAACAACAGAGCGCAACGCGCCTCCGCTGAAAAAAAAGAGGAAGAAACGGAGACTTAAAAAATCGTACCAAGCAAACGTATTAACAGAAAATATAAATATGTACATATTTTCTTTTTCTAACTAATTGAAGAGACTTACCTTGTACGCCGGCGGATCCATAACAACAGTACGTGTCGCAGGCAATAGCAGTCGATGTCACAATGTACGAAAAATTGCGAATCGACCAGCTAATATTGGCACGAAACGTTGTGCTAAGCACTACACCGGACATCAACCCGCGATCGTCAGCGACTTCGGCGGCGAAGTTCGCTTTTACACTGCATCGACCTCGTGAACGGACGACCGAAAAAGTATCGCTTAAAACTCAAGAACTCTAATAACTTAAGGCGTAAAAAATCGAGGCACGGGGTACATCACAAGTACATCTCGCCGGAGACGAGCCAAAAAGAAATCGTAAATTTCTTTTCCCCCTAGGGAGGGAGGGATGTTGGGCCCCGGGTCATTGCCCGACCGGAATGCGCGCACGACGTATCGGCGAACGAGCGCGACGCATCATTGCGAAACACGGAAGTAACGACACCAACGAAATAGCATTTAAGACATTAGCAACTAATTAGTCGAGTCAGCTATTGGGAAATATCGGAAACAGAGAGCCGGTCAAGCAACCCGGAAGAAGTAATTGTTTAAACAATTACCAAATAGCTGACACCACTAAAATTAAGCTGACGTGCCTGTTCTTACCCCTATGTAAGGAGACCACAAACAGGCACTCGGCAGTCAATATTGTATTCAATCATCGTTACGGTTAGTTAGTAATACCGTAAGATATATACACTCTTCGGAAGGAAGATAAGCGTACGAAGTGTACTTCACAACAATTGGTAATTAAAACTTGTCTAAAACATTGTAATTAAATCTTGATATAATAAATCATGCAGATATAATTCACTTGGGTTTCAACCCTTTACTGGATAAATCCCTGAACCTTAGAGCTAACAGCTCCCGCAGTACTCAGTGTAGCTAACTGAGTCTCCGCGGATATAACACAATGGAGGACACGTTTACGAGTACACCGCGTAGCGAAACGATGCAAGACGATTTGACCCCACGATGAAGTATAGAGAGTACCGAACGACAGGACGACTCGATGGACATTGGTTTGAAGTCGGTCGAGCGCCGTGGGGCATTCTTATGTTTGAGCTTATCTAAATTTTGTTGGATATATATATATATATACATATATATATATATATATATATATATATATATATATATATATATATTGTAACGGGACAAGGCCCTACCCGGCCAATAGCTGCCCGAAGCGATCGACGGCCATGCGGATCGAAGGATCGATCCGCAACTCGTAGACGCCGGTGGGGCGACGCGCGTGGGGAAAGCGGGACGCTCACCCAAAGACCCGCCCACCTGAGACGACGAGCGCGTATCCCGGCGCCAGATAAGGCCCGCTAACCGTTGCAGCCCGAAAATCAAATCGAAAAGTTTAGGATAATTAGCCGTTGCACCGACGTCACGGAGAGACCGATATAGCGCGCGAGTAACGGGACTTCGCTCGGGTATATAAGTGAGAGCGACGCGTCGCGCGAGACCCTTTTACATACCGAAAATCCTCAGAATCACTTCGAGTCTCTATCAACAAAATTTCGTATTCCGACAACCCGCCTACCCATCCTGTGAAAGCGAACCCCAGACATCTCTGGCCCTCGCCGACAGTCCATGAGAAAGCGGCCTGTGTCCCTGCGAATTAGGCTTTACAATATTTCTGTACGCTGAGATAGCCCAGCTCACCGAATAGAGGTTTTGAAAGAGTTACAAAGTTCGCGGCTTGAGCAAGCACAGCTCGATCTGGCTATAGCCCATAGCAACCACACAAACAACGTACGCACGGAATAAATTGAGAGTATCGAGGGAATGTAAGCTGGAAATAATCATCATAGATAGCAAGGAACAGCGGAACTTGGTCAGCGCAAATCGTCGCCGGTCGACGTATAAACGCGTCTGAAAATTCAACGAACTAAATAATATTAAAGTAGCATCCTTGAGCCAGGACAGCTCCATACGCCGGACACTTTGGAAAGCGTATGAATCCTGATCTAGTGAGGTTTAGTTCTATCATATAAAACAAAAAAAAAAGAAAGAAAGTCGGAAATAGATATTAGATAAACTCCATTTGGTCGCGGCGAAACGACAGTAATTTTGCGAGTCTCGGCAACGAGACTCCTAGCATAGGATCGTGCTCCTGGGGCTGGGCAAGTTGGAAGCGAGGAGCGAGGGGGTTAAAATAAAATTCCTATCCATAGTCAGACATAGAGGCGAACAGTTCCGAATCCCGACCATAATTATTAGAACAGTCAATCCGCAATTCACACCGTAAATTCCCAGACCAATCATCCACAGACGATTTTCCCACTCACACCCATCCCGAAGCTCGTGATGAAAAAAAATCTCCGTGTGAGTGAGAAGATCTGAAGCTTCCTCCCAATCCCTAACAAAAGACAGACTACCGACGCACAGACTTCACCGGACTGCCCAGCGCACGAGATCCGTGCAAACATTAATACCGAACGAAAATTAGCCGCGGCGCGCGGATTCGTGTCGGAGCTATTGAATCGCCATTCCGAGGGATTCAAAGCTAAATTAATGACAACACTGTTCTCCAAAGAGAAATGTGTAATTCATTATAAAAACTTAAAACAATGTTTGGATTTGGGTCTAAAGTTGAAAAAAAACCCATTGAGTGCTAAAGTTCGAGCAATTTGCTTGGCTTAAGAAATACATTGACTTGAATACTGATTTACGAAAAAAATCTACCAATAAGTTTGAACAAGATTTTTACAAGTTAATGAATAACGCAGTTTTCGGTAAAACGATGGAAAATGTTAGGAAATATCGCGACGTTAAGCTTATTACAAAGTGGGATGGAAGATGCGGAGCTAGAGCTCTTATCGCTAAGCCAAACTTCCATAGCTGCACCATATTTAGCAAAGATATGATCATAATCGAAATGAATCGTACGAAAGTTAAGTTTAACAAACGGATATACGTGGGGTCTTGTATTCTCGAAATATCGAAAACGTATATTTATGATTTTCATTATAATTATATGAAGAGTAAACTCGGTGCTCAAGTCAAATTAATGTACACAGACACTGACAGTTTATTCTATCATATTATTACCCCCGACGTATACGAAATCATGAAACATGATATAGCTAAGTTTGATACCTCTAATTACACACCTCATAATGTCTACAATATGCCTCTGGTCAATAAGATGGTTCTAGGCCTGATGAAAGATGAGAATAAGGGTAAAATTGTTCAACAATTCGTAGGTCTCAGAGCAAAAATGTATTGTTATGAAGTTCAAGGTATGGTAGAAAAGCGGGCAAAAGGAGTAACGTCATCGACATTGAAAAGTGTAACATTTGAGCATTACAAGCGATGTTTGTTATGTCACAAAGAAGTACGGAGGAATCAAAATTTGATTCGTAGTAGAAAACATAAAGTTGAAACCATCAAACAGAAAAAAAAATTAGCATTAAGTTGGAATGATGACAAGAGAATTATCTGTTCGAATGACATTGAAACTTTCCCACCTCATGACATTGAAACTTACACACCTCATAATGTCTACAATATGCCTCTGGTCAATAAGATGGTTCTAGGCCTGATGAAAGATGAGAATAAGGGTAAAATTGTTCAACAATTCGTAGGTCTCAGAGCAAAAATGTATTGTTATGAAGTTCAAGGTATGGTAGAAAAGCGGGCAAAAGGAGTAACGTCATCGACATTGAAAAGTATAACATTTGAGCATTACAAGCGATGTTTGTTATGTCACAAAGAAGTACGGAGGAATCAAAATTTGATTCGTAGTAGAAAACATAAAGTTGAAACCATCAAACAGAAAAAAAAATTAGCATTAAGTTGGAATGATGACAAGAGAATTATCTGTTCGAATGACATTGAAACTTTCCCATGGGGCTTTGCTGAATAATATATGTACATGATAAAAAAAATTTTGTTTATAGAGCAATCACCTTATCATCAGATTTGTTGGACGAATACATGGACACACTGGGCTCAAATGAATGATAGTAATAATCGTCGTAAATTTGTGAAGTATGAAGATCCTGAAGAGGAGTGGTTCCGAGGTGACTCTTATTTCTCAAAGACACAATTTCACGGGTCACGTGAGGAGCGGGCTGCAACTCGAGCTGACGGTATTAAAAGCGGTGAATTAGAAAAATAGATATGTAAACCCGAACTTGGGCTTCTTGCACCTTGTAAAAATTCGCAAAAAATAGCAAAATCGAGAATTTATAAATACCCATCGTATTTCCCGGTTGGTACAGACATAGCTGTATCTACTTATACAAGTGGAAAAATAACCACTTGTCCTTGTATGATACCTCGTGGTTGAATTTCTACTATTAGGAAATGTACATACAGAGAAAAAAAATTGAATACGTCAAAATAAAAGAAATTCCATATAAAATAGCAATTATTAATCTTTTTCCCTTTAATTCCTTTAATTAAAAAAACTGCGCATGTTGCAAGTGGTGTGAGGTATGACTCATGATGGCGAATCGACTTGCATTGACACTTGAAAAGTGATCTGAATATCGTTGAAACTTGCCCATACGAAGAATATATGGATAACCGGAGCAGAAAAAAATACTGAACAAAAAAAATTTGGATTTGTAGTTTCATTTAAAAAATTTACATCAAGCGATCGCAAGGTTGAAGTATCCAATTTCTCAGCAATTTTACATTTGCTCCAGCGCAATTGATTTTTGAGTGATGATGCGGATATGTTACTATTCTCGATCTTTGACGTAGCGTTACCAGCGATGGACAATCGAGATCTTCGAGGTTAACAATGCGCGTTGGCTCTCCGATGAAACTTGTCAACCAGTCTTTCTTCTCAGTTCCTTTCACATATATAGTACGAGCCTGCAATACAATGTTGCTAATGATTCCTTTCGCAGCCTCGTATGGTATATCACCAGAGTCCCAATGTAGTCCATGAAAGTTGCGTGTGGTCCATGCATTTATACACCTGTATTTCACAGGTACGCTAGCCCAAGTACAAGGTGGTAGAAAGATAAACGCCAGTGGCTGCATTGTTGTATCATGAACAGAAATTATTGCAAATTCCTTCAAGACAAACTCGTTGCTGGGTCTCTTGTAACCTTGAAGTTCCACTACACACTCAATTTTTTTTTGGATTTGTTCTGTCAAAGTCGCTTGTATTGTGTAGCTTTTTGAAAGATTCTCAGACAGCTGTGTCATGAAACTGAGCTAAATTTCATTACTCTCTAAGATTTTATACCAACTTTTTCACCCCACCACTGATAGGGTTATATTCAACTATACGATCGTGCAAGATCTAACAATACGCTGAAGTTAGTGGAGGGAAAGGATTGGCTGACTCAAACTCCAGACGTATATCGACTGGTCCTGATTTTAGAAACTCATTTTGTTTTGAATAATCGATAACGATGAGTGGAGCATGTTTAATAAAGTTAGCTTTGCTCAACAATGGTTCTGACTCTTTCTCATAGTATGAAGTTTGAAAATTTGTGTACATTTCGTATAGTAGAGCATATTGGTTATTGGCAATGTCGAGATTCCAATTTCCATACGGATAACATTGAGAGTTCAAGAGGAGTTTGATATCTCGAATGCTACAGTGATCAGATTCACTCGCATTTTTATTTGCATTATTTTTTCGCCCACTCTGGAAGCCCACAATGACATATCGAGGTTTTTCAAGTTGAGTTGAGGTTTTAACAACTCACACATGTTTTTGGGTAGCCGGTAGCAATGGATACTAATACAATTCCCATGTACGGAAACTCATCCTAATTGCCGGATCTTCAGCAATGAAATTAAGCAATTGAATTTTTCGTTGATCCGATACTTTGATATATGGCACCATCCATTGAATTTTCAGTAGTGAGATCTTAAACTGTTCTGCAACGGCATTATCTGCAGGCAGTGTTTGTACAATAGCATTTATATCGGTATTCGTTCTGGTAAGGATCACCTCGTGCTTAGCGTTAACGATGATTCGGTGATAATCCTTAGCGAATCCTAGCATAAAATTAAGTGGTATTGATAGGTCAAAATAACCATTTTCATCAGTCAATTTTGCATCATCATTATCACCGATGAGCCAATCAGCGTTTTCCAATACAGGTATTTGTCCTGGACCTTGAGATAGATCATTCTTCATGAGAGTTGTCAGACCGAGATTTTTATTACGATCTATCTCGATAGCATTTAGCTCATAACGAATTTCTTCAAACAAGTGGCAAATGGCATTGTTAATCAATTTTGTATGTCGAACAGCAGTTCCATCAATTTTGTTCAATTTTCCATGCAGGTGCAATGAACTTTTGCTTGGCAACAAGCATAAGTCCTGATGCTGAACAGCAATTCGAATTTCATCGTTGTTGTTGAAGGATGCCGAGCCAAGCGGTTGGTGTGCATGAGACTCATAATGTGAGATTGACTCATCAAACACAATTGGTTGTTGTATGCTTCGAATTTTTTCCATGGTATAAAGCATGCGATGCAACAGATACGAATTTTTATTTTCTTCTTTCGTCTTTTTCGTGGCTTCGTGTAACCTTCAGACCTAAACTCTTTAAGAACTGAACGTTTTGATGTGCTAGCTTCGTGAGAGGTGCTCGACAACTGACTGTCCTTCGGCATGTTGATTCACTCTTATAACTGTGCCCAACTTTGGTGTCAAACACTATACCCATCACGATAATCTCACGTGCAATCTTATTGGTATAGTTTCACCTCGAAAATTTACGAATTCTCCGTCTTGATCCACAAGTTTCAGTTGGAGATGATCTATTGACTGCACAGCGATCGGAAGGTCAATGACGTGCGAGGGCATCTCGATGATCTTATATCCAGGTTGAACGATGGGGAAAAATTCATGGATGGTATGCACTCGTTGCTCGTTTATATAAGCACCCGCTGTAATATTGCACTCAACTCGAAGACAGTTTACTTTGAGAATGGCCACTGACAAGTCAGATTTGTGCGTGAAATTAGCATCCAAGCGTCGTGGTGCGAAGCCCAATAATCGACCAATGGAGTCATTGGGTATAAAATTTATTTCATGATCACACTTGACTTCGCTGCATAGAGTATTGTTGTTCGGTTTCGAATTAATAGAGATATTTTTGTGAGACAGTGCCCTCTGCAAGTATAACTCTCGATATTTTCAATTTCATAACTTCCAGTGGGAATGGCGACTACTTCTAGCCCCACATAGAACTTGTTATTTCGAATGTCGATATTTGGAATCGAATTGAAGGTGAGCAATTCAACGAGTCCGAGAGTGTAATTTTTCAGTGGCGATAGTTCAATAGGAGGGAAATAGTGAGCCTCCAGGATGGAGCTTGTTCCTGATACAGTCAGCGTTTCGCTGACTAAGAATCACCCATGGCGGTTGATATTTAACTGACGGCTCAATACGTGATGGAACACCTTTATAGATATCCACTGAGAAATTTGAGAAACAAGTGATCACATATAACTGTATCGTAATTTTGATAATTTTCATGATTGTATTATACCGTGCTACCAACACCGAAATATTTCATTAAATCATGTGGCGGTTGAGGGTTGCCAAAACTGTCGAAGTATGAAACATCATTATTTTTCATCATGTATGCAACCCAATGTGTTCCAGGACCATCGTTATCATCAAGATTTACAATAGCCGTTTCTTTTTTTCGAGGGCCACTTTTCGGCAATTCATTTCGCATGTAAACTCCTCGAAAATATGGAATCTTCAGAACCTTAGCATACTTTATTAGATCAGCGTCGGTGAGTGCTCGATGTGGTCGCTTTATGCGTTTTTTGGTGGTTTTAAATGCAAACCCACACCCTTTTTGTACGGTTTAAGATAAAGTCCTTTACCCAAAGCGATAGCTTCTATTGTTTTATTATGGCGTTTACTTTCTGTCAATTGATGCATGGCAGCACCAGCATCATTAACTGCTTTCGCTATACCAGCCGCACCACCTGCCAGAGCTCCGGTGGCACTCAAGCCAGCAAATATTGGTATGAGAAAGGGCAAAAATCCTCCATTTTTTTTTTTTGGTACAGAATGCGTGGCGATTTCACTTTCCGTCTCCCACCCGCTTTCCTCACAGCTCTTCGTGCACCTTTGAGGGCTGACCTGATAACTTTACGGGAATCACTGTTCGGTGTCATAGATTTCTTTGCTGCACCGATGATAGTTCCCAGTGTGGCTGTTGTCAACTTCTTCTTCTTCATCCCCATACCAAATTTCCGTTCAGCCTTCATTATATTAGCCACCCGCCAAGCAGCCGCTTTTTCTCCAAAATTTGGGTCCCTCGCGTGAACTCGCTTCCAAGCTTCTTCAGCGAGGACTTTATCAGCGATTTTTCTCGCTTCTGGATTTTCTCGTGTTTTTGAATAGGCGATATCGTGCTCCTTGCAAGCTACGTCGAGGGGGTTGATGCCTGGATCTCCGCGAGCAAGACGTTTCGCCAATTTTATGCCTGGCCCACAATACTGATAACCGGGCAGATGTAGCTCAATTGGAAGTTTATTGATGAGCGTGTTGACTAAACCTTTCCCTTTTTATTTTTCATACGTCAGTGGATGACCATGTACGACGAAAGATGTCTTTCAACTGGGAAACGATCTGCAGTGATGTTAGATTTATAGAGTAATCAATCACTTATCGTTTTTTGCTCTTGCATTTTTATCCTTATCACCGACAGCACCGTATCGCTCGTAATTACTTTCCTTATCAAAGGTGCACTTCCCAGGATCTGCTTGTCTTGATATGATGTTGCTTGGAGAGAAGGAAAATCTCGGTGATACTTCTGCTCTTTCGCAAAATTCTGCAAGGTTCGAGAGATCAAATTTTGTGAATCTTTAGACCTACTCATGATTTTTTCCTTAGGATGTGCACAGTGTGAAGGATTGTCACAGCGAAATGTAAATAAAAAAGGGAAATGTCATGGAGAACTATTGCCGAATGGCATTCGAGCAATGATTTGTGGTCCATCCAATTGTGGGATGACGAATACTCTTTTCGCGCTCATCACACATCCGCACGGTTTGAGATTTGAAAATGTCTACGTCTATTCAAAATCGCTCAATCGACCAAAATACCAGTTTTTGCAACAAATTCTCAAACCTGTAAGAGGTGTGGGCTATTTCTCTTTTAGAAACAATGAAGAGGTCATTAGACCAGAAGACGCACGTCGAAACTCAATCATGATTTTTGATGATGTAGCTTGTGAGAAGCAAGATAAAATTCGAGCTTTTTTCTGTATGGGGAGGCATCCAGATGTCAATTGTTTCTATCTCTGTCAGACGTATGCTCGCATCCCCAAACATCTTGTGCGAGATAACGCAAACCTATTGATACTTTTTCGACAAGATGAAATGAATCTGAAGCCTATTCATGACGATCATGTGAATACCGATATGACATATGCAGAATTTAAAGACCTGTGCTTTGCCTGTGTTGTACCCCGGGTCATTGCCCGACCGGAATGCGCGCACGACGCATCGTCGAACGAGCGCGCATCATTGCGAAACACGGAAGTAACGACACCAACGAAATAGCATTTAAGACATTAGCAACTACCTAGTCGAGTCAGCTATTGGGAAATACCGGAAACAGAGAGCCGGGTCAAGCAACCCGGAAGAAGTAATTGTTTAAACAATTACCAAATAGCTGACACCACTAAAATTAAGCCGACGTGCCTGTTCTTATCCCTATATAAGGAGACCACAAACAGGCACTCGGCAGTCAATATTGTACTCGATCATCGTTACGGTTACTTAGTAATACCGTAAGATATATACACTCTTCGGAAGGAAGATAAGCGTACAAAGTGTACTTCACAACAATTGGTAATTAGAACCTGTCTAAAATATTGTAATTAAATCTTGATATAATAAATCGTGCATATATAATTCACTTGGGTTTCAACCCTTTACTGGATAAATCCCTGAACCTTGGAGCTAACAGCTCCCGCAGTACTCAGAGTAGCTAACTGAGTCTCTGCGGTTACAACACCTGCTGGAATCATAAAAAATATGGTTTTGTTGTGATTGACAAGGATTACACGAGTGTCGATATAGAAAAGGATTTGATTGTTTTATAAATCTACAATCGTTGAAGAAATAAGCGCAGTCGCGATTTAAGCTTGAAAGTGTCAACATGCAAGGTTCAAAACTCAGCAAAGAAAGAGATGCCTTGCGTAAAATCGCAAACGCAAGCGAGGCAATTCGTCGAAAGCATAGAATGCTAAAGTAGGATAAAATGACGTCTGAAATGGCGATGAGCGAAGTCTTGAAGCCTGTAGTAACACCACTGCAAAAGCTCGTTGACCAGTCGGTAAAATCAGAATTGGCTGTAAGAAATGAAGAAGAAGAAGAAAAAGTAGACAAGGTCGAAGATGATGAATTCGATCGTACCATGTATAATACCTTTGATAACACCCTTGACCGTACATCTGCCACGGCTTATGATGATGTTGATTCGTTGGAAGAAAAGCAAGATTCGGATTTGAAAGAGGACAATTTGACCCAACATTATTTGACAATGTTTAATTCAAAGGAACAAAAAAACCTTGATACCTCATACGGAGGGCGTAAGCTGCAGGGAAATAATTTAATGATTGGTAATTCATCAATCACTTTTCATGATAATACCATCCGTATTGGTGCTAACGAATATCAACAAAGCGAAGGTCTACTCGAATTACTCTTTAAAAAAATACCTGATGAAAATCTCGTGAGTGTAAATGATAGGGAAAAATATCGTGAAATTCTCAACTTTACAAATGCCTATCGAAAATATTATAGCAGCGATAATGCTATTCGCGACAATAAAAGTGCTAAGTTCAAAAGCATAATTTCAATTATGATTGCTTCACCACGTAAAAAGACACCGAAGAGAAGATCTCATCCTTCGGGTAAAGGCTTGCTGCGTCCCATGATTGCTCGAAAAAAGAGTAAAATGGATTATGTTTATTGGGACAATCCCAATGAACTAGTGGAACGACTAAGATTTCTCGTAGCCTCTCAAACAGCCGGGAATAATAATCATTCGAACGAAATCATTTCGATTATTGAGGAATTGCGTGAAGCTGGTATAATTTATTAATGATCATAAGAGACTGTCAAAGCTTAGTCTTATTCCAACTATCATAATGAGCGTTGACGTGTTTGGACGTCAGTTGACGAGCAGAAGTTCCATTGAGAGCATTGGTGTAGGTGGCGGCCGTAGACTTCCTGGCAATCGATTTAAAATTACTGTCGATGGTCAATATGATATGGACAATAAAAGATTATGTAATGTCGCAGATCCCACAAAACAAAACGACGCTGCGTCTGTGCGTGTAATGCAAAGTGCTATCCAACAAGAAACTCGCCTTTTATATCCAATAACGTCTGCGTTACGAAATATTGTGGATGACCATGACATAATAATCCAAGGTCTACAAACTGAGTTTACGGCTCAGTTGAAGAAGCATCGTATTGACATTGAGGTGGTACAAGACCTATCAACAAAAAATTCTCAGTTCATTGTTAGCCTGGATGAGAGACTGAGAACATTGGAAAGACCTGGTATCAACGGCGAAAACAACATATCGATAATCGAAAGTCTTCAGTCAACTGTGAACGAAAAAATTAAACGGCTTGAAACGGATGGTAAAACTGGAGAAGCATTGACATTTCGTAATTCTCAAGTTATCGCTGTTTTGGATTAACGATTGAGAACACTTGCAAATGGACGAGAAAAAGGCAGCATTGGTGGAAGAAATTCATAGACCTGCTAGAAGAAATTATCCACGTCGTCATGTAAGCATTCGCGGATTAAATGAGACCTGGCAGGCTGATCTTGTGGACATGGCAGCTTATGCAAGATACAACAATGGTTACAAATTCTTACTGACAATTATCGATATATTTTCGAAATTTGCTTGGGCTGTACCGATAAAAAGTAAGAGCGGAAAGGATACCGCTGCTGCAATGAAATGTGTATTTGCAAAGGGTCGTTTACCAAAAAAACCGCACGTCGATCAAGGGAAAGAATTTTATAATAGCGAATTCAAATGTCTGTTGCAACGTTATGAGATTAAACTGTACTCAACATATAGTAACTTGAAAGCATCGATCTGCGAACGTTTAAACCGTATGCTAAAGAGTAAAATGTGGAAATAGTTTAGTTTGCGAGGCACTTATAAGTGGATAGACATTTTACCTGATTTGTTATTAGCTTACAACGATAGCAAGCATCGTACTATTAAAATGAAACCAAAAGATGTCACTGTGCAAAATGAAAAGAAAATCCTACGCAATGTATACTGTTATGCCGCAGAAACTCAGGTAGCTAATCTGGGTTCTGTGCGCGAGCCGTTGGCTCGTAAGGTTAGGGACATGCTCAGTTAAGGGTTGGAACCCAAGTGAAGTACAAACGTATTACTCAGTATTTAACAATGTTTATTTAAGAATGTATTTAGTATGTTTAACAATATATTTATATTATCAGAGATTTACAAAGGTAACATTGTTATATTCATTATATAACAAGGCTTACCAAGAACCTTCGATTAAGGTTCCCCTTTTTGTCCGAACAGTGTGCAATCAACGTTCTACTTGACGCTGATTTAGGGTCGGACAAACGAGCAGTCAAGCCTGGACTGGTGCTCGATTAATGCTTTGCTATCGATGCTTTTTACTGATCTGTTATTAACTTGTTCGCCGATGCTTTAATACCGCTCTATGGATTTATCCAGTATCGCTTTATCAATTTATTCATTATGGCGCGGTTATTATTAACACATAATTAATTTTATGTTGCAACCATTAATGCTCGATTTATGCTTACTTCTGTCCTTTTGAATTACCAACCGCCAGTACACTTTGTACGCTTGATACACCTTCTCGCTTAACGACAATCGGACGTTAATCTTTTCCAATGAGAGTTTAATATTTTCACTACCTACTTATCGAGTTACGAGCCCAGCTCGCAACGGGTGTATCCGTAGTCAACCGTAAGAATCAGGAGTTCCGAAGAGACTGGTGAGTGCCTGCTCGTGGTTCGTTATATAGGGGTACGAGCAGGCATGTCAGCATAATTTTGGCAGTGTCAGATATTTCCTCATAATTGTTTAAACAATTATTCCGACATCCGGATTCCTGCTTCGATATTTCTCAATATCTGACTCGACTAATTAATTATCGATTAAATGCTATTTCGGTGGTACGTTGACCCGAGATGCAACACTAGCTTCTCCGTCTCTGTCAATCAGAATTTTGAGACGCTACGATTGCGAAATACCTGACTCAGCAATTACGGAGCCGATGCTCGAATTCGAGTCGCTATTGCCTAAATGCTGACTCGAATTTAATTCTATTTCGCAACGGCGTGTTTGTCTCATGCTGCTGCTTACTTCGATTATTGGGCAACGACGTTACCGCAATAATCGACGCATCGAGGTACTCGGGGTACAACATCCCTCCCCCCTAAAAAGAAAAGAAATTGTTTTTCTTTTCGCTCGTCTCCTGCGAGCTTTATTTTTATGACTCTAGGATGTACCCCGTGTACTACTTATTTATGATCTATGAGTATGCTGATTTACAAAAACCTTACGTGAACCATCACGCGTGTGACTTGTTGATGATAAAATGCTAAACATTTTTTTTTTTTTTTTGATATTCTTGTTCTTTGTGTTCACGTGTAAGGCGATCGTACCTGGTCAACGGAATGTAGCTCCGATTTGCCTTGTCTCTCACCATGAGAATCTCCGTGGTGTCTACTTAACAATATATACTACTTCTTCCCCTTGGGGTAAGGGGATACCCATAAGTTGATGGTGTAACTGGATGATCCGCTGCGCGGAATCTCGAGGATCAGCAATACAATTTCGATTCGACTATTGCCGTAGTCCCGTATGCCTTTGCAGTTGCCAGGTTCTCGTTCGTCGATCCTGGCGACACCAGATTCTTCGCCGGATTGAGGGGTTTTTTCTCAGCCACACAGGTTCCTCATCAACCCTCAGATTGCCGGTTTCTTCTTCATTGCCGATTCTCGGGATGGTGGATTCTTCTTTAGCAGCTCTGTCTTCATCGTCATTTTTCCTGCGGACGGATTCCTCGTCGTCGCCGATCCTCGAGATGGCGGATACTTCTTCAGCAACTCTGTGCTCTTCGTCAATCTTTTTGATGACGGATTCCTCGTCGTCGCTGATCCTCGGGGTGGCGGATATTTCTTCAGCAGCTTTGTGCTTCTTCGTTGACTTTCGGAATGTTGACTTTCGTATTTCTTTTCAGCAACTCGGTTGCCCGTCATCACTTTTTCCTCCTGCGTCGGCTCCCATGAGTCGAGGAGGATTTCGATTCCCTCTTTTGTTGTATACGACTTCCGCTGTATACTCCGCAATTGCCCCGTTAACCTATTATTCGTTCGTTTGTGCATGACTTCTCGAGCCCTGGGTAAGTGTCCTGTAGTACCCGTTTATGGTGTATACCACAATCTCGGTGGTGTTCACTGCGGGACTCGTGACCTCTGGTTGAGCGTTTCACGCGTCGTCCCCACGACCTGAAGTTTCTTTATACCTTCTCTCAGAGTCTCTTGTGTGCCCTGCAGAGTCGTGATTTCCGCATTTCGGCGTCCGGCTAAATCCATGTTGTTCATTATCGCCTTTAGCGCTGTGCCGAACCCGTAGATCAGTCCTCGATGTCGTCGACTCGGTTTCTCTCTGGGGAGGTCTTGCTTGATCCCAACATTCTCCTTTACACCGCTCCTTGTCCACGTATTTTTGATTTGCGCGTAGCCCACTTCGACATTATTATAATTTACACACTTTCACGTTCTTTTTTTTTTTGCATTATTATGTGGGTCTTTTTTTTTCGGGCAGTGTGGCATGTTTGTTACGCGGGTGAAAGAGCTATTTCACGATATCTTCAATTTTGCCAATCTAACGTTTCTTTAACTTTCTTTAACAATGATGCGTTCTGATGAAAGTTAATTTTCTCTTTTTTTTTTCTCTTGCCGTACACGAGGTGCGTTACTGATTTTCCCGAAATTTGGCATTATTATTGTTATGCCCGCACTTCAGCTGGATCTTGTCTAATTGGAATTGGATCTGATGGTCCATGTTTGTAGGATGCATTACATACATCCGAATTGCCAATGTCTAGACGTCGGCGTACCGGTACTTCATCCCGGCTTTATGGGAATGGAGCCCGAGTACGTCTTTGAAGGGCTGCCTACGGGCTGCCGCCCGTGGGTTCAACAGCAGTTTTTTTTTTTTTGTAAATTTTTTTTTCTTTTTTTTCGATAAAAGTTTCCGATTGTAGCGGTTTTTCCCACGAAGACTTCCGAACATAATATATTGGTTTTTCCTGACTTTTTTACGTGTTTTGGGGTTTACGCTCCATGTTGCACTGGGGGAAATACGGTGGTTCTATAGCGACTTTCCCATTCTTTCCAGTTTCCTTCACCTCTCCTTCCCGCTCAGTGGTTTTTTCTATGTGGATTTGCACCGCCGTGCGCGGCCTTATCAGAGGCTTCTATTCCTCAGGTATACTCGTGTAGCCCGTCGTTTCAGGGCATTGGCCAGAGCATTATCGGATTCAATTTTCTACTTCGTTCGTGTTCTCAGCTATCGTCCGTGGAATTTCTACTTCTTCGGCAAGGGTTGTGGATGGTCATTGATAGGCACGCTGTGCGTGCCGTTCGCGTACTGCTTCTCTCGTTGCACCTTTTCCGATTTCGGAGTCCGCGGTTACGCACCATCCTGGCGATCGTTAACTCCGTGCCGGATCGGATTTCCGCTGCGTCAGCTTTCCTCGACGGCCGACGCTCACCGTCTTGACGCGCGGAGGTACATAGAGTCATTGCTCGGGTGGCCGCATTCTCGTATCGTGCGTGCCGTATTACTGCCTGTGGACTAAGTCGTCCCTGACCTATCGCACCCTCGTTGCGGGGTACACGGTGGTATTTACCAATGGTATCTCGTCTTTTTGTGGCCTTCTCGATTTTGTTTACTTCCGGCACGGATTGAAACGTAAATTATTGTTTTCTCAATTATTATTTGGAAGAATATATTTCCCTGTACGGAATTTTCCGAACCGATTTCCCATAATTTTTCCCATATGGACTTTCGGACAATACATTTTCGAAGATCTTTTTTTTCATTTGTTTTTAAGCGCCCTTTTGATGCCTTGTAGAACCCGGAGACCATCCCCAGATCTTCTTTTATCCTTCTGTGTGGTCGCGAAGACCGTTCATGTTTCGATTGACGCGAGGGATGTGGCTGTCCTGGATGCACCGCTTCGTCGTGAAGAAGTACTTTATCTCTCATATTTTATTTTTCGAGAGTGTAGCTTTTTAGGGACGCTTTTACGTAAAACTCCGAATCTCGAAATTGGC
Source organism: Amblyjoppa fuscipennis (assembly GCA_963575735.1). Lineage (NCBI taxonomy): Eukaryota > Metazoa > Arthropoda > Insecta > Hymenoptera > Ichneumonidae > Amblyjoppa > Amblyjoppa fuscipennis. The sequence continues at coordinate 4,026,588 of OY754497.1, forward strand.
TGGTCCTTGCGTAGAAGGCGTATCGGCCCCAAAAGTTTCTAAATGGTATGTCTGACCGACAGAAGCAACTAAAATCTTATTTAGTCGTATTTTTTTTTTGTTTTATGCGTAGCCTTATCGAAGCCAGTGGCCGTCCCGTGCCGTACTTTTTCTCGTTTCTTCGAGACTTTCAAATTCTCGCGCGCTGCAGCCAAGCCGCGCGCGAATGTTCGCGCAACTCTTGTGCGCCGTCGGCACACGGATATGTGGGCTGGGCCCGCTTTGGAGGGCTGTAGATAGATCCGTGTTTTCCCCCCATGGACAAAACGATGGGGTTGCATCCAGTAGACGCACGGTTCGTCGTATTGTCTATAAACCTGGCGTATCTAGTCATTCGCCCCAATTTTCGTGACCCACGTCCACGTAACCCTTCAGGTGTCTGGCGAATGTCCTTTTCGACAATTCCTAAGCCCTATTCGACTAGGGGTTCTGGCCCATTGCCTGTATGTTTTTTTCAGTCAACAATTTGCATTCAACTCTATTTAAAGTTGCGCTTAAAGGGTTTCTACTGCCGTCGCGACCCCGTTTGCTTTTCTGTTTCCCAGTACCCGAGTCTTGCTTCGTGGTCCTTGACGCCAGTAGCACCATAAGGGCTAAGAGTTCTTTAACATAGCAGACGAGTGCCTTAAACGTATGGGCGGAAAGGTGTTTTCTCAGACTCAGGTGGGGGCTCCTTCCTCCTCATGAAGCCAGTTTGTTCAGCCTAACTCACCGTTTTGCCTCCGTAACCTTTTCGCAAATCCTCCCCTATCACGCCTTGTGATAGTATGGCCCCTATGGCCTTGGCAGATGCGTCTGTGGTGACCAGGATCCCTCTAGGGCTCTGAATACTGGATTTCAGGTTTCCCATGTCTGCCCCTGCCTTGCAGTCCTTTCACGACACGCCTTCTCCTTTGTCTTGTATTATTAATGTTTTTCCATTAATTTTTCCATTAATTTTTCCATTAATTTTTCCATTAATTTTTTTTTCATTACTCAACAGGATTCTCTGTCTTCAAAGCCTTGTCGAGCCCGGTGATCGTCACAATTTTTTTTTTTTTTTTTTTTCCACTACTTGTCTAGGTGGTTTGGTCGAAGATCCATTTGTACCATGACAAGTTTTGATCGGTGTCGATGTCCTCTTTGCTGCCATCCGTGTCCTTTTGGTTAGTATCTTGACCAGGGTCTCGCTTACGTGATTGGAAATCCCTACATAGTGGCTCACCGTTTTCTGTCTAATTAAAGGTTTTTAGGATTTGCCCTAATTAACTTCCTCAACCTCGAGGTATTTTCCCGGCCGCGATGGATCCGACTTTTCCGGCCGAGATGATAATTGTCCGCTTTGGTGCTTAAGCCTGAATGCATCACACACGCTAATATACTTATCGTATATAGGTTTCGATAAATATATATATATATGTTGTATCGTGTGCCTTATACACTTTACGAACCGGGGACGATCACGTTTCTTGCATCCCTTCTGGCGACCAAAATGGCATGGAGTAATCTTTGAAGTACTCGAATGCTGGTGGGCAATAATTCGATTCCAAACGAATTCCCCAATCTTTTGTCATACATATTAATTCGCGATAATTCTTCTCGATGAATTTCCCCCGATTGCGCGCATTAATCTCCGTGCGCGTGACTATATTGGCCGCTTCCTCCTGCGTCGAGGAACGTTGCCTGTCCAAAATTATAATCGTTGGAATATCTAGGCCACGAATGAGTTGACCAGTAATCAATCCTCTTTTGACGGCTTTTCGCGTTCGAGGTAGATTGTTTCCCAGACGTATGTTCCGAAGTTCTGCGTACGTAGTCCGTAATACTTTCATTTCACTTGCGAAAGAGGCTCGTAACTTGTTGCGTATATTTTCCGAAATCCCTTTTTGGAATTTAGCAACGTCATAAGGTTTCAAGTGACTCCGCTAAAGTTCTGAATCGTTTCCTACCGTTCGTTCTAAAGCTGTTTTGTAATTGTTGATTCTATGCCTGAACCTCTCGGTAAGGTGAATTTATTTCTCTTTGAATGCGGTATATTCGTTTAAATAATAATTCGTCCGCCTGCTGTCTTTCCTCCGTACAGTATTTGTTGTCGTTTTGTAGCATCACCATGTCCAGTAGAATTTCACGTTATTTTATGAGGTCTGTTGTCACCTCTCGTTATCCAGCGTTGGACTCACCCCGTGAGTTGGTCGGCAGGTACCACCTCGCTGAATAGGTCTTCGGCTCACACCTTTTCGCAATGAAACCTCTCGAACGGGTCGGCCAAGCTACTCAGTTCACCCAACCGATATCCGTCAAGCAGATAACACGCGAAAACGAGTGATTCGCCAGCACATATAAACAAATTCTATTTTATTTTTTACAAATTCGTATCTGACGTGACGATCGTGTTAAACCGATCAATTTATTAGAAATCACTTCACCCATCGGTCGATTTTTCGATTTTCCATCGATTTCAACCTCCTTTGAAATTGCTCGTGAAGTACCACGTTCTCGGTGAGACCGATTTTTTCCCCTTTTTTCTGCTACCGGTTATGATTACTGTCGCTTTGGTTTCCGGAGTCGGGCCCTGCATACTTTCCACACGTGTCCCGGCCGTTTGCAATAATTGCATGTAACATCCGTCGATTTAATTTTCTTGTTCGGGGTTAAACCCTGTGGACATCCTCGTGCGAGGTGTCCCGTTGCTCGGCATATATGACACTTTTGATCGTGTTTCTTATCCGGGCCCGAGGAAGACTCTATAGCGTTGCACCCGGCACGTTTCTCCACTATTGTTGGTTTAACCACCCCCGGGGCCCTTCCATTTCCTTGAGGGTGATGGTCGATCCGTAACATTCCCATCACTTACTCAAGTCTCGCCAAACGTTCCTCTATGTTGGGGGCTGGCAGCTCTTGAGTTCGCGCGTAGTATGCTTCGACTTCCTCAGCCCAGTCGAAGGCTTCCATGTGGCATGGTTTGTAGCCCAGGTCCATCCGATTTTTCTCTTCCGGGGTGCACTGGCAGGCCTCCCTTGTGGACCCATCCGTTGCCGTGACGGTACCACCATGTGATACTCGGACAGTCTCCTGCTGCGCGGAGACTTTACTCGCTCTCGCCGCTCGCTGCTCTTCACGTTTATTTTTCTTGCCCTCGGCTCGTTTACGTTGCTGGCAATCCTTCGAGATATGCCCGGATTTTTTGCAATAGTTGCACACCTTATTCGAAAGATCGAGGTCCCTCCACTTCAGTGATGGGAGACGCCGGCGCTCGGACGACCGGTATTTTTCCGTCCTCGGTCCTTTCTCAAAATTTATCTGTGCACACTTCCAGGCGGCTTCCGCTATGTAGCCAACGCCCCGTGCGTCGATTCCCTCACACAGTTGCTCTATCACTCGCACGGTAATTTTTTCGGACCGGGCAGCGTATGCTTGCACGCTTTCTCCTGCGCCTTGATGCAACGTAGCAAATGGGCGCTGTAGGGAGGTAGACGACTTACGTTTCCCAAAGCACGTCTCCAACCCCGACTTTGTGCCCTGAGGCGTGTCGATTATGCCGCGATGCATTTCCTGCATCATTCGGTCTTTCGGCTTGCTATTCCGTACCCTGACGGTGGATCTTTGCCACGCGCTTCCTTCGTACGGCGGTCTCGCGGAATCCCCGTGGTCGGGGTTGCCCCTATGGAGCGGCTCCGTGTCCACTACACCATGTGCCCACTTAGTCGGTCTGGACACGAATTGCGTGAGGCTGACTGTGACCTGCAGCGCTTCGCCTCCTGTTCCAGCAGTTGTCCCACATTGTCCTGCTGTGGACGGCGTCCATTTTGGCGGTATGTTTATACCCCTGTTGTTTAGCAGTAGCGTCCTACTGGCTCTAACAGTACTACACGTGTTTTACGTACTCGTATCAATCTTTCATTAGGTAATGTGGCGTCACGGTGTACACCCTGCACATTACGGGATGCCTTCCAGTCCTTGACGTATTACCCTTTCGGTTCCAGGCTCCCTTACTGATTCTGTTTTTACGTCCCAATTTTTGGCGACGCTCTTCGGGATCCTGCAGCGATCCCTGAAGACTACGGTTGACTACCTTTCCGTTATCTCGCCTGGATAACGGGGAATCCACGGCGATCCGATAATCGCACCCGTGGTCCGCCCGAACACTTAGTCGACCCTGGTTCGCGGAACTTTCCTTTTTTCGCTCTCACGTGGAGCCATAGTTTTACCACACTCTGCGGAGATTTTGGCGATTTGGTAATTCATGTTTTTAATAGTTTATTTCACTCTGAGCATCCCACCGCTGCCACCAATGTTATGCCGCAGAAACTCAGGTAGCTAATCTGGGTTCTGTGCGCGAGCCGTTGGCTCGTAAGGTTAGGGACATGCTCAGTTAAGGGTTGGAACCCAAGTGAAGTACAAACGTATTACTCAGTATTTAACAATGTTTATTTAAGAATGTATTTAGTATGTTTAACAATATATTTATATTATCAGAGATTTACAAAGGTAACATTGTTATATTCATTATATAACAATGCTTACCAAGAACCTTCGATTAAGGTTTCCCTTTTTGTCCGAACAGTGTGCAATCAACGTTCTACTTGACGCTGATTTAGGGTCGGACAAACGAGCAGTCAAGCCTGGACTGGTGCTCGATTAATGCTTTGCTATCGATGCTTTTTACTGATCTGTTATTAACTTGTTCGCCGATGCTTTAATACCGCTCTATGGATTTATCCAGTATCGCTTTATCAATTTATTCATTATTGCGCGGTTATTATTAACACATAATTAATTTTATGTTGCAACCATTAATGCTCGATTTATGCTTACTTCTGTCCTTTTGAATTACCAACCGCCAGTACACTTTGTACGCTTGATACACCTTCTCGCTTAACGACAATCGGACGTTAATCTTTTCCAATGAGAGTTTAATATTTTCACTACCTACTTATCGAGTTACGAGCCCAGCTCGCAACGGGTGTATCCGTAGTCAACCGTAAGAATCAGGAGTTCCGAAGAGACTGGTGAGTGCCTGCTCGTGGTTCGTTATATAGGGGTACGAGCAGGCATGTCAGCATAATTTTGGCAGTGTCAGATATTTCCTCATAATTGTTTAAACAATTATTCCGACATCCGGATTCCTGCTTCGATATTTCTCAATATCTGACTCGACTAATTAATTATCGATTAAATGCTATTTCGGTGGTACGTTGACCCGAGATGCAACACTAGCTTCTCCGTCTCTGTCAATCAGAATTTGGAGACGCTACGATTGCGAAATACCTGACTCAGCAATTACGGAGCCGATGCTCGAATTCGAGTCGCTATTGCCTAAATGCTGACTCGAATTTAATTCTATTTCGCAACGGCGTGTTTGTCTCATGCTGCTGCTTACTTCGATTATTGGGCAACGACGTTACCGCAATAATCGACGTATCGAGGTACTCGGGGTACAACAATACGGAAAATATCAAGTGAATCGTACGCAAAAAATAAAGTACAAAATTGGCGATAAAGTGCGAATTAGCAAGTACAAACATGTTTTCGAGAAAGGTTATACACCTAATTGGACAACAGAAATTTTTACAATTAGCAAAGTACAAAATACCGATCCTGTAACATGCAAACTTATAGACTATGGAAATAAACCTATTGTAGGTGGCTTCTACCAGGAAGAACTCGTTAATGTTAAGAATGCAGAAATTTATCTCGATGAAAAAGCACTTCGAACGCGAGGTAATACACTTTACGTAAAGTGATGAGGGTTTGATAACTCACACAACAGTTGGATAAATGAATCTGACATGTCAAAGAACAGTTTTTAATATTTTAAAAAATAAACTGATATTTCTTTTTATATACTCATTGTACAATAATTGTTTGCCTTTCTGCATTAAAAACATCACTGTTATGATTAAGGGGGGGGGGGGGGGGGGGTGTGTAAGGTCAAATCATACGAAAAAAGCCATGTTTTCGTGATTTTTTTTCTGACGACGCAGTTAAAATTTCTTGACTCAACCAATGGTACATTGAAGTATGACATTCGAAGAATGTTTCATTAAATTTGTACAAAGAAATATTAAAAAATACGGCAATGGCAGCAATTGTTCGGACGTGTCTCGAAAAAAAGTTGAATTGCGGTGCTCCTCATAACTTGGTGCTGGATCATCTGAAATCAAAAAATCAAAGTTCATTCGTTAGATAATAGTTTTTCCCAGGTAACGCTGTCGAGTTTTTTTTTTAATTCCAATTTTTTCATTTTTTCGAACACTTTGAAGTGAAAAACACAATTTTTTGGGAAAATATCCGCTAATTTGTTATTGCGAAATCAAAATTATGAACAAAAAAAAACTCGACAGCGTTACCTCGTAAATGATGTACAGAAATAGTGTTTAAAATTTCAAAAGGATCGGTGCAGTAGTTTTCAAGTTATCAGGGGCACCGACTTTAAAAACGTGAGTTGTGGGAAAAACGCTTAAAGTTTTAAACACAAAAAAATCCAGTTAAAACGTTTGTAAGCGAATTTTATCAACATACCTAACACTGAGTCATCAATGCCAGGTCCATAGAGAATGTTGCTATCATCGATGATGTCTAATGCATCTTTTTGCTCCTGCCTACGACGAATCCTGCCTTCTTTGGTTTGTCGTTCAGCTTCCTGCTCTGCTCGGCTTATGCGTGTGGAGTCAGTGGATCGCGCCCAGTCATGAGCGCTTGATCCACTACTGATTTCCATGTCTTGCATGAAGGTGAGTAAAGCAAACGAACCTTCATTGAAGACACTGGCTGCCACATAAGCTGCAATTTCAACGACGACAGAGGTTCCACTCAAGTGCTTCGGTGAGATTTTCCAAATAAATTGGTTCAAACTCTCATTGTTGTTCTGCGTGAAGCCTCCGACACATCGCTCCAGGAGGGCATCTTTTGCTCAGATCTTCGTAGATAGGCTTGATTGCATCCAAAACATCCTTGGGAAGAGCACAATACGTGTGTTTGAACGAATCCAATGCATTAGCAGCTGCAGCTTTTTGCCATTCGCACCAGGAGTCCGCGCCGCTCGGGCATTTTTCGTGCTGTGGATTCTCGTCCGTCGAACAGTAGTGAAAGAACGTTGCCCAGATAGCGTTCTTCATATTTTTTACGGAATCAGAGTGACGTCTGATAGCCAACCCGTAGTATACCGTCAATTTATCGATAATTTTGGCCGTAAGCTTCCCTTTACCAGACAGACTCTTTCTTTTGATTTTCTTTCCAGCCTTAGTTTCGGTATCTACAACGGTCTTTTTGACTATTTCACGTAGACGAGTGCCCATTCTTTTTTGAACATGTCCTACACACTCTTTTTTTGCTATTGAAAAATCATCACCATAAGGTTTAGAATTCACTAACCCGGAGTAAGCTTTGGAGTCACCGTCGCCGATATAGTTGCGATATCGTACACCATTCTTTACCGAGCGTTGAAACATTGTTTTTATCGCTTCGACCTCCATATTTCCAGCTGCACCAGTATGATTTGCCCGACAGTTTCCAGTATCTACATGAGCTTCATGCCACTCTTCGTATTCGGCAGAGTTTAATTTGTGTTCCCAACTTTTACATTCGTGGCAGCATGAACTTTCGACGAGAATGTCAAGAACTTTACCTGTAAAGTGACCGATTAGCGAGGTGACGCCGAATAAAGATGAGTAGCCTCTTTTTTTCCATGTTGCGTCGCCTGATACACTGAGTTCGTCGGCATCTTCAGTTTTTTTTTTCTTCGGCTGTTGCTGCTCTTTCTTCTTTTATAGCAGATGAAAAAAATCGATTCGCTACTTCTCTTATAGTCGAGCACATTTTGTTCACGTAATTATTGTACGTCGGTCTTGATAAAAATGAACTGGACAAATCCATCAAGCCGCAGAACTTTTCACAGCCAACTAATCCAAGGCCTAATATCCTCATCACGAAGGCAAACCGATAATTCACTTCGTAAATACCAGAGTTTATTCGTGCACTAGACGGAACGTTTGGAATTTGTTTACAACGTTCGCACGACACTTTGATGTGAAATCCAAGACCTTCTTTCTTAGTCGAACGAAAATTTACTTTTCCATCACACTTCACACACTTCACTAGCGCAGCAATTTTTGCAAAGACCAATAAAAAATCAATTACCCTATCATGTTTTTCAAGATCCTCCGTAATTTGATCTTGAACGGGCATTTTTATTTTTTTAGCTGACGCGCTTATTGTCGTAAGGTCTTCGCTTTTCCGTTTGTGGGGAGGTACAATTTTATTGGGTCGATGTAATCTCGAACTAACTGATTGTCTATCAGATCTTGAAATTTTTTTTGGCATTTTTGTAATAATTTAACAACAAAAATTAATGAAACCGGAGCTGAAATTATGCGAAAATAAGAACGCGCGGATACGTCTGCTCGATAGGATATTTCCTGCTGACTGAATTTTGTACGCCACACTGACAAAGTATACAGACCAGGTATAAACACGTTTGTCCTTGCCTTGAAATTTCGATAGATGGAGAGCAAAACATCTGCCGGGTAAGAATAGCGCGCTCGGGTCGGGGCGCTCGAGTCGGGTCGGGTATAGGTACAAAAATCCGGCAGGTATAAAAATAATCATAACTTCGTCAATTTTGCTCCAATTGACTTAAAATTTTGACACAATATTCTTCAGATATTACGGATTCAATTTCAAAAATAAAAAAAATGCAAAACAAAAAATTAAATACCTTACCCCCCCCTTAAGATATTACTTCTTCTACCATTGCCTCCCACAGTTGTATATTTTTCTCCATCTCCTCGGCATGCATCTGTCGTTTTGCTTCTCTTGCTGCAGTCCGTTTTTCTGCCTGATGTTCTCGTCGACGCATCCGACTTTGTTCATCCTGTAGGGTTCGTAGTTGACGTTGCTCTCCTTCACGCTGTTCCCGCAATTGATATCTTCGTTTACGACATAGCTCGAGAATAATTTTCTTAATTTCGTCCGAAACTTCAAGCTTTTGATTCTCGGGGGAAATAATTATCGGACGCGCGTTCGTGCATCGGTTTTGCGCGCATATTGTTGAGCGTGCCCGCGACTCGATCGTGGCATGGAGTTCCGGCCCGGGGAAAACCAAGAGCCCGGGCAAGAGCCATGGGCCCGGGGCAAACCAAGAGCTTATGTTTCCTTCGATCATTTTTAGTGTTTTCATTCTTGGGGAATTTTCTATCACTGTCTTATTTGTATTTCGGGGATCATAAGTGCCGGGAATTGGACGGCCTCTCGCCGCACCGGTACCGTGAAAATCGGAGAGATTGCCTGCGCGTGATTGGCGTTGAGCGGAGGAGGGTGAGTGTTTGGCGTGGCGTGTGGGTTTCGAGCTCGCGCGGGCTAATAAACGTAGGCCTTCTTTTGCGGCTGAGGACGTCGAAAAGGCATCGCGATATTATATTTATGGGCCTCGAGACCGCCGCTGATATTTGTGGGTTCTTTTGTTGCGATTTCGCGTTTATTGTCGAGTTGGATTAATTTTTGGTGGGGACGTATCGCTGCGGAAGCGTTCGCCAGGCGCAGCCTGCACGCCGAGATTGTGTGTGTGTGTGTGCGCGGCATAACATCGCCCTCCGTATGACGGCGACGATCGGACAGCGGTACAGTCCGGCCGTAAATAGTGTTTTTGCTAGTAGGGAAAAGTAGGCCTGGCCCGTTAGTATTTATCTCTCTTTTTTATTATTATAATTTCATCGTCCCTTGTTTATTACTACTTTCATTTTATTTCTCCTCTTATTTATTGGTTATTATCTTATTCTTTTTCCATTGTATTTTTTTCTTTTTCGCATTTTACTACGTCGACCTATCTTTTTCCCTTTTTGCCATTCTTGATTATTATTGTTTGTTTTCCTTTTTTGGGCCAGGGTTTTCTGTTCCGCGTAGAAAATTCAAACCGGTGAACTGAGTAGCTGGGGCGAATTTCTCTTGTCGGATTGTTACAATAAATTGAGTGGCTTCGGCCGAATATTTTCTTATATTTTTCCGTGTTGAACAAATTTTCACCGCCCACACCCCTCTACCTTTACCTAGCTGCAGCTGCCGGAGCAGTAAGAGTGCGTGCTCGAGCGAACATCGGTACCGACCGTGCCGATTAAAACGATAATCGGCTGGCGCCCAATTGAAATCATCGAAAAATTAAAAGCGGTCGAGGAGCACGCCGTTGGCGGCCAAAACTTTATCTTTTGGAAGTTCGGGGAAAAGTTGACGGTCGCCGCGCATACGGTTTAACTTAACTCTTCATAAATACGTTTCCTTTGTACGCTCGACTCACATTATTCTTCGATGTGTGGATGCTCCACTCTTCTGGAAAACCCTGCCGTCCTTAATCCTATCGATTAGGGGTATACGGCGTTGAAGCCGCGGAGGCATCGCGACACGTCAGCTCAGATCGCAATTAATACTCGAATGACAAGTCTCGCGCAAAAACAAAAAACTCCGCTATAAGAACGCTTCGATGAATTACAGGCAAATTTAATACCAAATGTCTATGATAAAAATGTTATTATTATCAAGAGACGCGGTAGCGTCTCGACGCCAAGTTAAAAAAAAAAAATTTTTTAAAAGCGACAAGACGCTGCCAAGTAGTTTTACTCCAATATGCCGGAAGTAAATATTGGCAGCACGTTACCTCACAAATAAATCATCGGATCGAAATGGTGATAAAATTTTTACTATAGAATGCCTATCCAAGCTTTCCGGTTCGCTTAATTGCGAACACATTCGATTGGTAATTTCTTGTGTATGATGATCGTGACAGCGAATCAATCCAAAATTTTTCGATTGTTGCGTGAATTCACGCGAAATTTTCGGTTGTCTCGATCTCGGCAATGAAGCATCGCATCGAAAATTTAAGGACACTTTTATCATATAATTCGGACCCAAGCTTTTTAATGGGCCTAATTACGAGAATAATCGTCCAGCGGTTCCCGAGATATGATGAAGTGAACGTCAAATATGGGTGTGAGGTGATGTGAGGTGATCGATTGTGCGTGAGTTTACGCAATCATTTTTGGACGACTCTATTTCGGCAAGAAGACCTGGTGAGTTATATTATATCGTCTTATATTATTTTTTATCCCTATTTTTTTACATTCTTTTTATTTTTTTATCCTTATCGATCAAGAGCCGCGTCTCTTGATCCTGGATAGGTAGGGACAACCTAACCTAAATTTTGTTTTTTCATATATTTTTTTGTTATTAATTCTTGTTGTCTCTAACCTCAATTTGTTTTCCATTTGTTTCATTGAAGCAATTTCAAAACTTTAAATCTGTTTGTCGGTAACCTCAATTTTTTTTATCACTTTCAGGAACTAACGAGGTGCTGCGGCATAGGATGAGCAGGACGCCAGGGTGCTACGGCAGAGTGTTCGTGGACTGCGGACGTGGATGTGTGGGAGATGTGGGAGATCAGCAGGACACAGGGGTGCTACGGCAGGGTGTTTGTGGACTGCGGACATGGATGCGTGGGAGATGAGCAGGACGCACTTGCGTTGGACTCGCATCAAATTCCTGCACGGAGATAGATTTCGGACAAGCCGACAACTACGAAGACTGCAAAGATTGTTGCAAGAACATCTAGCTGTTCGCATGTTGACGCTCTGAAGCCATGGATGTTGCGCAGAAGTTGCATTTCGATGCGTATGACATCGGGGACGACGAGTTCAACGTCAGCTGTCGTGCGAATAGCTCGGGATGCAATGTTGAGGATTCAGTGTTGCAATGGAGTGTAGTGACAGTGCGAGCACAGTTAGCGACAACAAAACTCTGTCCGTCACCGTGACAGTTTAGCATTATACTGCTTGTTGCATTTTTACCAAAGCCCGTACCATGAGCAAGGCGCGTTACATCGATCTCTCTTTGTGATTCTTTGTGTGTCACGGTGTATATAAATTTAAAAAATTAGTTCACCAGGTAATTTGTTCAACAATTAATTTTTGGATTGATTTGTTAATAACATGTTGAACTTATTATTATGGAAAATCAGTTTTTTCATTACCTTTAACAGTTGGAAATTGAAATTTTGATATCGCTCGTATTTACAGAATTTCAAAAATAGGTGAAATCAAATACAAAATACTTTTTCTCAAAAAAGTAAAAATGGTACACCAAGTACTTAAAACGTTCAGAAAATATGTTTATGTGTATCAAAATGTAAAAAAAAAAAAAATCGAAAAAAATCAAATCAAACCAGCCAAGTAGAATTACAAAATCTAAAAAAAAAATACAAGATGTAAATACAATCTTGAACAAATAAAACTTGACGTGCCAGTTTTTTTTTCAAATTGCTGTCGTACGTAGTTCATTCAAAAATTGTAAGAAAAAATTGCATTTACAGGAAAAAATAGGTGAAATCAACCACAAAATACTTTTTTTCAAAAAAGTAAAAATGGTACGCCAAGTACTTAAAACGTTCAGAAAATATGTTTATGGAAAAACCTCTTAAAAATTAAAAAATCTTCTAAAACAGATGTTTATCCGAACAATAACAAAAAATATATGTGTATCAAAATGTAAAAACAAAATCGAAAAAAATCAAATCAAACCAGCCAAGTAGTGTTACAAAAATCTAAAAAAAAAAAACAAGATGTAAAAAATCTTGAACAAAAAAAACTTGACGTGCCAGTTTTTTTTTAATAATTTTTGAATGAACTACGTACGACAGTGATTGGAAAAAAAAACTGGCACGTCAAGTTTTTTTTGTTCAAGATTTTTTACATCTTGTTTTTTTTTTTTTTTAGATTTTTGTAAGACTACTTGGCATGTTTGATTTGATTTTTTTCGATTTTTTTTTTACATTTTGATACACATATATTTTTTGTTATTGTTCGGATAAACATCTGTTTTAGAAGATTTTTTAATTTTTAAGAGGTTTTTCCATAAACATATTTTCTGAACGTTTTAAGTACTTGGCGTACCATTTTTACTTTTTTGAAAAAAAGTATTTTGTGGTTTGTCTATTTACTGCTGTGACTTTTCAATCTCTTCCTACAAACTTGTTATTTACAACCGTTGCATGATCTCTTCATCATTATATCAAAACTTATTGTTAAAAAAGTAAAAAAGTAAAAATATATTGTAACGGGACGAACGATCCTGCTCCAGCAGAACGATCCCTACAGATTCCTGTACCACACTATGGTCGATAATCACGTCGGTACAGAGGGAATTGACTCGGCGAATAGTCACCGCTGTTGTACGCGAGGTCAACAAATATAATTTTAAAAGGCATTTGGGATCATCGCCAAATTAAGAGTGAAACTCAAGTTTGTTTTACAAACTAAATAACAAGTTTATTCAAAGAATAATGATGATTTTTGTTCGTCGGTAATATATCTTAATGCAGTTGTGATATTCTTTGACCACGAGCCTAATTCTGAGACCAACCTCTCTGTTCTCTAGTCGAGTTCAGACTGACTATTTCCCGATCGCGATCCGCGAGGTGCAAATTGATACGTCTGCGATTTTGTTATACTTCCTATATTTCGACATCGAGAATCGGCTATCGTTCGATTCTCGCTCAGCACGATTTGTCAATCCCGGGTGCATTAACCGGGCATCATCCGATACTTACTCGGCAAATTCCGAAGCGTGTCGGCTTCGCGACGCGGTGGATTCGCCAGTAAGTATTTCCCAATTATTTGCCGTTAAAATTTCTCTTTATTTAATATTTAATCTTTATTTAGTATTTCTTTAATTTTAATAGATAAAATAATTCGGGGTACAATACCGCGAACAGCCACGACGGCAGCGACAGCGCGTTCCCCACGCGATCTGGTGTTCCCTCAGACAATCCACCTACGTCACTACGTGCGGGATTTCCCATATAAGACCGCGCACCATGAAGAGGAGCATCATTAATTCCTTACCGTTCTCCTAGAACACTACTCCTCGAAACGCCTCATTATCGCTCTGATACGTTCGACCAAATTCCTTGAGATAGCCCATCTCATTCGCCACACCGGCCTCAATATCGCTTTGACACCGGGGCAGCATCCTTGAGATAGCCCATCTCCCTAATCTCTTGCCTCGATATCGCTTCGACACCAGAGTCTTGAGCAAGCCCAGCTCACTACCTCCAAATAAAGAAAACCATATCCGAAATTTGTGCTGTGAGGCCTCGGTATTGATCCGACACCCACACCACGTCGAGCAAAATGTATCCTAACTCCGTGCCCTTTAGCCTCGATATCGCTCCGACACTAAAGGCCACGTCACACACACTGAGAACAGGGAAACCCCAATTAATAGTAGCAACAATTAATAATCTTCTTTTCCAACGGGAGCTTCTCTCCATCACCCTACCAAACGGGTGCACGTTCGGTACCTTACTAAAATAAACAAAACAATAGATTCCCCTCCAATAAAAAAACACATAGTCCGGCCAACGATTAACTCAGTCTCATTGATTCGCGTGAAAAACCACGAGAATAAATATTAATTTGTGGAAGCTCGCTATTTCTCACCCTCTCAATTCAAAAATCATTCTTTAAGCAATTTAACTCTTTCTTTAAAATTAACCCACACTACATCCGATGATGATAAGAAGCCTTGGTCTTCGGACAAATTAAACAAGGTGACAATCTTAGGATTTTCCCCTATAAAAAAAAGGAAAAACCTCCTCCGCTGAGTCAAATATCGAGTCCAGTACGCGAACTCTTAAAAGTTATCAATTTCAACGTTTAAAAGCCCCGCACCTAGATAAAAAAACGTTTCAATATATATATGACTGCGGCGAAAGGTACGAAAATAAAAAATCAGTATTATGGCTGAAACAATTTTTTACGATAAGTCGGTTATAATTTTAGAATCGATGAAATTCACTTACCTGCATAAACAGAAAATATGAGTTCTTGTAAACGTCATTCTATTAAGGGATCATCTCAGTGTGACCGCCCGAAAAATCACTGATTTTCGCGATTTTTTTTTTCATGCTTTGGATATCCTAATCGGTCTGGTTTTTTAAAATAAATTAAAGCAGCGATGAAGAATACAAAATTATTTTTGTTGCGTCGATTTTTTAGTTTTTTATTATTGTTATTAATTATCGAAAATGTTGTAAAAAAAAGAGTCCTAATCGGTGTCCACTTTTCCGGGCTCAATTTTGATCTATAACAAACATTTCAAAAAGATTATTAATCTGTAGGAAAGCCGCTATCGTCCTATGGAGGCTTTTTTATTTATTTATTTTTTTACAAAATGGCGGCGATTTGAACAAAAAGTAGTGAATTTGGCCTTTTTTCGACAGTTTTTCGAGAAAAAAAATAGGAAGTTAAAAAAAAGCTTCCATAGGACGATAGAGAATGACAAGAGGAATGTTCTGTAAAAATTTGAAATCGATAGCTTGAAAACTCTTCTCTCGGCAGCGGACACCGTTTTGAAAAACACCATTCCGAGAAAAACGCGCTTAAACTTTGAAATCAGGAATTTTCAGATAAATCATTCACTTACGATCAGGATGCCAGGTCCATACAATATCCCTTCGGCTTCTACGAACTCCTCATTTTCGGCGGACATTTCCTGTCGACGAGCTGTTCTTGCCTCCTTACTGTCCAAAGAGCTTCGCCGTTCCGCGGTTGCGATGCGCTCCGCCTTGTACTTCGCAACAAAGTCAGCCGCTATCGATCCTATGGTGCAACCCATTGCCTCCATGATTTTAAGAATAGTATTGTATCCTTCATTAAAGGTGCAAGCTGCACAATATGTAGCAATTTCCACAGTTTATTTTGCGCAGAAAATGTGTTTCGGAACGCGTTGCCACACGCAATGATTGAAACTTTCATTGTTATTCTGCATGTTGGCGCGCTTTTTTACGTGTAAAACACATTCCTTTTTTTACGATAAAATCGTCACCATAAGGTTTAGCTTTTAACAACATTTTAAAAGTCTTTGTGTCGCCGTCCCCTATATAAAACCCTCATTTTGCACTACGTACTTCCTCAGATCGCTTGAAAATTTCGACGATACCGTCAACTTCCATTTTTCCCGCGCTGCCTTCGTGGTTGACGTTACAATCCGATCCGTGCGTCGCAAACCATGTCGCATACTCGACAGTGTTCTCTTTTCCTTTCCGAAACAAACAAGCTTTGCAAAAGGTTGATTTCACTGCAACGTCTAGAATTTTATTCGTATATTTTCCGATCACAGACACAATACCTATGCACGAAGTAAAACCGCGCTTCTACCAAGATCCGTCACCAGACACTGTTAGCACATTCGCGCGATTTTCGGCTTCCAAAGTTTTTTCCTTTTCTTCGTCGGCTGCTTTGCGGATGACGGCCTCCTATATTGTTTTCACAACAATGTGCAGCGTTTTCAGTATGCCACAATACGTGGTGCTATTGAAAGTTGAAGTCAGATCCATCAAAGCGACAAAATTTCTAATTCCATGTATGCCGATGCCGAGCATTCGCATAACGAAACAGAAACGGCGGTTTATTTCGTACGCTTTGTTTATTAGCGGACAAGAATTGATCTCGGCCGGATCCAAACCCGAACACTCAAGACAAATCTTGAAGCCTAAACCCCGAATCGACTTTTTATAAAATTTGACATCGCCGTTTCACTTTTTACACTTCAATAACTCTTGCAGAGCGCCGAACACCAAGAAAAATTCTACCAAAACATAACTGAATGTTTGGTCGATTTTTACATTGAACTCCGGACTCTTCCTCGATATTTTCGCCGCCGATGTGCTTGCAAACGTTGTATTACTCTCGATGACATGCCAATTCGTTCCTTTAAGTCCCCCGGAATTTTTTCTTTTTCTTTCGTGTCGCGGATGTGCGCTCCTTGAGCCTTTTCTATCTTGAGACGGAGGTTTTTTCGGTGTTTCTCTCGGAGGTCCATCCATAGTGAATGCCGAAAATAAACTGAAATGCTTGGCTTCCCAACGAACCAGTTCTATACGTTCAACGAATTTAAAGAACCGATAGAAGGTCACGCGCAGGTAGGAGCACAACAAAACGAATAACGGTTGAACGACCGGACGGACGCGGCAGATGTGACGCTCCGTTCCCTTTCTCTAAGAAATGCTGTAGTGACGAAAATAATTCAAATTTCCATTTAAAAATTTAGCAGCGTGTTTGTAACCGTGTATACTATCCGATAATAAAAAAACGGTTTTTTTTAAATTTCCCATAGATGATTCCTTAAAAATCATATATTACCAATAAATATATTTTAGACATAGAGTTTATAGAGTTTCTACTCCAGTTAGTACGTACATTTTTTTTTGAGAAAAAAAAATAGAAGCTAATGCGGTACCACTTTCGCTCTAGGTTTGAAAATTTTAATATCTGATACACGATTTTTGAGAATGTTTTCAGATTTTTTAATTTGGCCTAATAGGTTCACTTAAAAAAAAGAAAGTGAAACTCAAAAAACATGTAGAAGCAAACGTTTGAACATTCTGGGTCTAGCCATAAAAATGTTAATATCTAATACAGGATTATCAGAATTTTTAATTCCGGTTAAAAATATGTTTATTTCAAAAAATTCTAATTAATGCAAATTACAAAAAATTAAAAAAAAATTCGGTGTGATTTTTAGAGTTAGAAGAATATTATAAAAAATTATCAACCGAATTGAAGAGGTCGAGGGTCCGACGTAGGTCGAATCGGTATGGAATGCCGCATATGTGTAAAAATCCTGTGGGTAGGAGAAATAAGCGAATAATTAAAATAAGAGAAAACGAAGAGTTCGTTCGGTACACAGTATATACATTGTAGCAATGAGCGAAATATTAAAAGACGACTCCTCTACTCGAACCAGTTCGCGTGAGATAGCGCGCGAAACGGGAAGAGGCGGCGACATGTGTAGCTCGATATGATAACATAAGTTCACGCTTTCGTCTGGAGGCGTATCGCTCCACGCGCTTCGCAATAAACAATGTACAACATTGTAATAACTAGCTAAAGATTAAAAGAGACTAATCAGTTCGCGCGAGATAATACGGGAGGAAGAGGAAGCTCTCGTACTCCGTCTTTGAAAGAGAGAGCCACATCGCTCCTACGCGTTTATAATAAACAGCGCGCAATATTGTAACGACCAGCGAAAGATTAACTCCTTCGCGTAAGATAGCGCACGAAACGGAAAGAGAAATAATAAATACGGGAATGCATCATTGCGATAATGAGCGAAAAAATCGAGGCGCGCTGCAACCGCGAGATGCAAAACAGGAAGAGAAGCGATAAATACGGGAATGCAACATTGCGATAATGAGCGAATGATCTCTGTTCGCTGCGACTGCGCGAGACGAGATAAACACCCACGCGAGTGCGGTCACGCGCGCGCAATATCATCCTGCTGCATCGTCCTCGAAGCTAAAAAATGGAGCGCGCGAACTCCTCGCGTCGCATGCTCTTCTGATGTCTAATCATCGATTCATTCATTCATTCATTCATTGTTTTTCTTTGATTACTAATAAATCTTTGTTCGCGCTAATGGTATTTACAAGCTCCGAGACGTCGTGTTACTCGAATACTCGACCTATAAATAAAAACAAGGCGTTTCCATCGAACTTTCAACGATGCAGGATGTGCACTCCTCGCAAGACATCATGTTACCCGAATACTCGATACATGAATAAAAACAACGGTGTCTGAAAACACGCGCACGCCACATCAACCCGCGCGTTGGATCGGCGCGCCTACTCACCTGACAGAAGTTTAGAGAGCGCGCGCGCCATGAGGACGACCATTCGATTGATGGGAAGTGCCACTTGTTTGTTTAACGCGCCACTGTATGTTTACATTTTTAAGTCAGAGAGTAACCGATAGAGAGCATCACTTGTCGGTCACGTGCTGTGGTCACGTGATACGCCGCCATCTTGGTTTACCATGGCAACGGTCACGTGGTGCGCCGCCATTTTGTTGTTTACATTTTGTGCCAGTATCGGCATTGTTACCCTACTAATGACGATCACGTACGTTTGATTTATTCCCAATGAGTTAATTATGCTCATATCCATCCTCTTCAACTTCAATTTGATTGACAATTTATAATGTCAATAATATTTTCGATTGGACAAATAATTAAGGGAATTAACAGCATCCGTTTCGTGCAGTGTACTCCTCGAGAGTTGACCCTCTTTCGGCTGTCTTCTTAATGGCCCACTTGTTATTTGCTCCGCGTTTTTCCTTTTCACCTCCTGACTATGACCGATCAATGAACGATCGATCCCTTGACGCATGGTGGTAAGCTCTCGTTGTACTTATCGCACCAGTGGATCAGGTGAGCCGGGATTTGGCTTTTACCTGTTGACTCGTCGCAATCTTATATTCAATCTGGCAATTTTTATTTGATAATATCGTGCTTTCGATGTTCGATTCACCGGACAGTAACAATTTGGCTATTACGGTTTCTCCCTACTAGTGCTCGAGGAGTCAAAGAGATCGCCCGATGTCGGGGAATACCTGTCTTACATTTTCCTATGACAAATTCGATTGTTAATATATAACATATATGAATATTGCAAATGTCAACTACTTGTTATTATTTTATTATATTATTATTCGTAACAAAATAATTATTTGTCATAACCAATCAAATTATGGTTGGATACAAGAAGTTCCATATGATACTGCCTTACGAACATTTCCCGTAAGATAGCGCCTGACTCGACTCTTCAATATATCCGCAACATCCGTTCATCATTGCATAGATAGCAGGACGGTGAAGTAAGATGCTGAAGTTTTCAGTGCCTTACATAAGGCATAGTTTACGTCAGAATTTTTTTTTTTGCAAATTTCCAACTATACTTTTATGCACTCTAAAGCAACGTGAATCAACTCAGTCGGTACGAAATACTGTATCCATGTTTTTCAAAGGTCCTTGACATCTTTTTATCTAATAATTACGCCGACGCTAATAATTTTGTTTTCCTCAGAAAAATGTCACCTCCTTGAGAAAAGTGGATTGTAGTTTTTGTTACCAACTGTCTCCGGAATTTTACATCGCCTTAAGCGCTTGTGGAACACGTTCTCAGTGTCTCTCTCGCTCCGCCGAGAGCGCCACTGATACTATCTCTCTCGCATTCCACAGTGTTTCACATGCTCTTAAACATCGTGAGTGTTTATACCGTTGTAAAATTTTCCATCGACAAGACGAAAATCTTGCCGGCTGTGAGTTGGCAAGGCTCGGCGCTTCGTATCATGATCATGATGAGAAGTTTCTTTGCACGGGGCGATATGTTGTACCAGTTGACGTTGTAACTGAAAAAATACGGACGCTTGGTAACTTTAAATCGTCACTGTCAATTAGTAAAATATTATTGTTATGTAGACTGACGCATTTAAAAAAATGTTTTGGCTATGATCCATCAGCATGTGTCCTTGCCAGCATGGATAAAACAAACTAATTATTGCGGCGATAGCGAAAGCTGCAAATCGCAAGGACTCGGCTGGTTGGTCCAAATTTGTTACTGTCTGTTGTTAGCAAAGGTAGAAGAAAATTATATGTATTGGAAATTAATTTTTGACGTGGACGATCTATCTAACCCACCATAAATCCAGTCAAGGTAATACCTAAGATATTTATTCCAACGACAAATAAATAACTCATGTAACCCGATGATTCAATTAGTGCGGCGTATCTGTTGGTCAGAGGATAAGAATACCGTTAATAATGTGGCAGCCGGGGGGGGGGGGGGGGGGGGCAGAAATACGTCAAGGCCATATGAAACAAAAGTCGGTAACAAAAACTAATCAATTTTGTTCTCAGTAAAAGTTAGTCGGAGTTGAAGAAAATGGATTACAGTTTTCGTTTGCGGCCGAGCCGGGTGTGAGCGCGGTAGAAGAAGTTTCCATATAGACATACCCCAGAACTCACGTATGGGGTACAAAAGTATCCTGGACGACATTCAAACTGCATTCCTACATTAGGAATTAACATTGTCTACTCGGCACTTCCACGATAATTTAGATCTATGATCTGCCTATGTGTTGAGGCCGGTAGTAGCATTAATTCCGCGCTGGCTGTCGTACAGGACTCTAATGCAGCACGTTTGGGGTACCAAAATACGCCAGTTGGGAGTCCACGTTAGTGTTTTATGTGAGTGATTTTGTTGTTGTTCGAATATCATTTGAATGTATATAATCGGCATTTTATTATTTTTATTTCTTATTTTTTAATAATAATTCTCATTATCTTTAATTACCTACAATGTTTCTAGAAAAAGAAATCTTAAAATCCATGCAAAACCAATATTGTTTGGGTTTTCATTGTTTTTTGAATATTACAAGTTTTCGACTTTGCCCCATTTTCAGATGTCTAAATAAATAGACTTTTTAAACGGAATAGAACAGGACTATTTTTTCCCAATAGTCTCATGTGTCCTCTGTAAAATGGCGTGCAAAATTTTTGGATCGGACCATTTTTGAAAAAACTACAATTTTTTTACCGGACATGCGACTTCTGTCAATTTTTGTTAGGTTTTAGGCGTTAAGCGTCGTTGTCACCCTCTAAGCTTTAATAAAATTCAATTTGCCCCATACCATTCTGTTCCTTAAGAAAAAACGAAAAAATTCATGTGCGGCAAAACTCATTTATTGCTCATAGGACCCTTGTACGTAGAAGAAAAGCACGGGGTACATATGTACCCCAGTTCTGAGTTAGTAGGTCGAAAAAATTATATGTGAGGTCCAGGGTTAAATAAAATGACAACAGCCATTGCGCGACTTACTCGACAGCATCCTTGTGTATTTTTATACACGTCGCAATGTTATCGTAAGTTTCATCCCTATGTTTCATATAATCTATATTTGTTTTATCGCGGATACCCGGATCTCCCAAACTCTCCAGTCGTTCTCTAAAAAAAAAAAAAATTGTATTGAAAAAAAAAAAAATTATCCCATTTTTTTTTCTTAACGAACGATTGTGAACAATTTTTGTGTGTATGTAATTTCTCACCCCAGCGCCGCAAAAATACCACATGCGTGACTAATGTAAACTGCCAGCATCGTGTCGTAAGCAATAAGGATGCCAACGGCGAATGGCATTGTGATCCAAGCATGAAGGTTAAGGTAAAAGTAATTTTTGTCCTGATCGACAAAATATTCCGTTTCGTAGAGGTATATTCGCTCACGTGACTGATTCAGGGGTGCCATAATGTCCAAGACTGTCGTCATCAATGGCAGTGAGAGATAGGCCAACAGAGCGGTAGACATGTATGCTGTTAGAAAGTTTAACGTTCCCAGTTATTTAAGTTGATGTAAAATATCATTCCTCCTGCAGGTCTCACACTCAGTCGATAATACTGTTTTTTCTAGGGTACTAAAACGTTAGCTTTGAACGTTCAAGTTTCGGCACCTTTGAACAAATTATCATCAAGCACAATATTTCCCATGCCCTTAAGGGCATATGACCCCGGTAGGTAATGAAAACTGTAGTCATCTTTCTGTAAATTCTTGAAACTTTACCATAAAAGGAGAATAATTTTTTCACCCCCAAATTCAGCAATCTTGAAAAAAACAATTGTATTTTTTTTCTTTACAGGTCTGTCGGTTCAGAAAATTCTTACCAATATACGCCACGGTCATTCGTCGCCCCCGTTCGGCGTAACGTATCAAGATATCGTCTTCGAAAAAGGCCGTTCGTTCGTTACGGTCTTCCCTGATTCGATCGGTTAATGTCCTCATCTGGATCCAAATATCAGAAATTAAGCTATAATGATATCGGTACATTAAAAAAACAAATATGGTACCTCTTTCGATTTAACAGTGCAATTAAAAAATTTCACGGCACTTGCAGCGTGAATACACAACACCGGAAGACAGCGGATTATCCCATTCACATTGCCCAGACACTCGACGAGTCTTATCAACTGTCGTAGAAACCATAAATAAAAATGATGGCAACTTTAATAACCCCGCTAATCGACAAAGTGTGCGGCTTCAAATGTTGACTTACTTTCGGTACAAGTATGCTACTGACGAGGAGTATCGTCGTTAATCTGTAAAAACGACGCTCGCTCGGTTCTTGCAGCGGCCACAGTCCGAGATAGAACAGCAGACGCTTGTTCATCACGTAGTGTGGACTCTGAAAAAAGTCCATCGTGGCGTTGCAATTGCTGTGTCTCGGTAAGAACTGATCATGGCGTGTTTTGCGTATTGCCGCATACGAGACCGTGCCGATACGAACAACATCAAAGTTATCGACATCAAACGACGGTTGCAACAGACTTTCCGCTGCATGCTGCAATTTCATTAATTATTAAAAAGCCTTGGTAACTCCGTTCCGAAGAAAAAAGTGAGCACAAAGGTCTCCGCACCTCCCCTACCACTATTTTGCCAGTTTGCCAGGTTGATAAACATAGACACACGCTTGAGCCATTAAAAATTCTCTCAGTCATCTGGAACTTTACCCTTGCCGTCAAGACTGTCGTGATTCGAGGGAGACGCTGTCTCCCACGCATATCGATCGGTGAAGATGAACGTCGTGGTTTGACGCGATATAATTTGACGGTGTACTCGTGCAAAGTCAGTATTTTTATAAACGTCGAAGAGATCAGTTGCATTCGATTGGCGAGCACGAACAATTCATAATCTAACTTTTTTTTATTTTTTTACAGTCGACGATATCTTGGCAGTACTATTCGCATGGGGAATGTGGGCAAGGTGACGTACCCAGAAAATAAGGTCCATACGGGTGGACCCCGCTGTGCGAATCGACTGGTTAGTAAAAAAAAAAAATCATAATAATTGTTCTGGCCAGGCGATAAAAACGGCGGTTCGGACCTGATTATTCTAATTTGCCAAGGGGGCTTCCGCCCTAGCGGGTAATAATAATTTCTTTATTAGAGTGTTATGGTACTTTTCTGTGCGTTTTTCGCGTGTGAAAAAAGATATTCCGACCAGAAATATGGCATTTCGGGTACAGAAAACCCATTTTAGACCGAAATAATGAGACTGTTTTCACATCTCAAACATCTTTCCGAGTACCGCAGGGAATCGGAGCATCAGAAGTCGACGCAAGAAGCCCCAAGCCCATCGGTAAAGAAGAGCGCACAACAGATCGGCGCATACTTACGGAGTCGGCAACCATGGAGCGGCCTGCCTTACCCCGAGGCTCACCGCGCGTTTCGACCACGCGTAAGCCACGCAGCAATTGCGTCAGCTGCGCGTGATCACCTGAGGTGCGGAAAGAGGCGCCGATTGACGTCACATCGACGTCACGCGGAACGGAAGGGGACGCAGATTCGGGCCGTGCGCACCCGGCGCTCCGATATAAAAGGTTGACTTGGCTGACTAGTGACCAAGGCTCCTTCCGAACGCCAGCATCGGCAACCTTCCTTGGAGACGAGGAAAACAGCTGCTGTCTGGGTTACCCGTTTTGCCTTAGAACAGCGTCGGCGACTTCTCCTGGAGAAGGGAGAGACTGCTGCCGTCTGTTTCCCACCGTCTTTCAAAAGCAGCATCGGCGACTTCTTCTGGAGACGGGAGAGACTGCCGCTGTCTGTTTCCCTGGCCGATTTCTTTTCTTTTTATAATTCTCTAATTCAACGGAGTTACGACGCCGATCGACCTAACGAAAGCTACAAAAAGCTTTATTCAGTTACAAAATCACCGACGGTTTAATTTAATCTGTATTCAATAAAAGAGAATTCCGTTGCATTCACAATTAGAATCAATTCAGTCTCGAATTTTTATTGACAGCACCTGCCCTCACAAAATTAGAGAGAGCAAAGAACTCACATAACGTCGCGTTCGGAGTAGAGAGCGGTAAGCCTCCGAAAGTGATACGTTACAATAAATTGTTAATGTCACACCAAAAATACGTCACTTCCGGGCAAACCGGAAGTGACTATTTTGTGTATCCGGTATACAACATCACTTCCGGGAGAGCAATGCGATTTTCGGATGGGAAGTGACGTATTTCTGATAAATTTCCGGAAATGTAAATTTTCGTTTTATAAATTCCGTACTCCATATTGAATACATACACGAGGGCGCCAGACGACCGAATGACGACCACCTGCTAGGATATTGATATTCATCTATTTTATGGACATTTTTTAGAGCTTCTAAGTGTATATTATTGTTCGTAATAAAATAATTATTTTTTGTAAGAAATTAAATTATCGCCAACACGATTAATGACCTCCGGACGCCTGCAGACAGGTTAGTCCCGGTCCTGAAATGCTGCAACGTTCCGTATCTCGATCACTGTATCGACAGCAACACAGTGAAGTAAGATATCGAAGTTTTCAGGGCCTGATGAACATTTAAGAGATTATTCAGTAATTTTTTTGTCAATAACCCGCGTAGAAAAAAGTCGTATGGGAAAGGGTATTAAATTGAGTATGGGTTGAATATGGAGAATCATTTGGGAACGAATATGGGTGAAGATAAACTGACTATGGGCTTTGTTCAGTTCCCACATTTATCCCATACACTTTTCCAGACTCTCTGCCAGCCACCGCGTACAACCCCCCAAAATGTTCGTGCAATCAATCCCATCCTTTTCCAAACTCTTTCCCAGTCATGGCATACAGCCTCGAAAATTTTCGGCCTATCCATTACATACTCTTTTCCAGACTATTTACACACAAACCGCGTTAATAGGATTTTTTTAAGATTGTACACGATGGTTGGGAAAGAGTCTGGAAAAGACTGTGGGATTGATTACACAACATTTTTTGAGCCTGTACGCGATGACTGGGGAAAGAGTCTATAAAAGTGCGTCGGGTTGATTGAATGAAAATGTTTGAGGTCGTACCCGATAGCGGGCAAAGAGTCTGGAAAAGTGTATGGGATGAATGTGGGAACTGGACAAAGCCCATAGTCAGTTTATTTTCACCCATATTCGTTCCTAAACGATTCCCCATATTCAATCCGTACTCAATTTAATACCCTTTCCCATACGACTTATTTCTACGTGGGAACCGATATTCCGAAAACCCAACTCGCCCCCGCTCTTTCCAGTTATCACCCCGCTCACCGCTGCGAAATTTTCCATCGACAGAACGAACATCTTGCCGGCAGTTAGCTTGCAAGGCTCCGCACTTCTTATCATTATCATTATGAGGAGTTTTCTTGCACGTGGTGATATTTCGTACCAGTCGATGTTGTAACTGAAAAGTATAATAGTACGAACAATTTTCCGGCGTCTTCTGTAGTTCTGAATTATTTAGTTATATTTAATAATGCTACGGCAAGACTGACGCATTTGTGAAGATGTAACGACTATGCTCCATCAGGACTTGGCCCTGCCAGCATGGATAGAACAAATGAACAATCGTGCCTATTGCGAAGGCCGCAAATCTCACAGCTTCGGCAGGTTGATCTACATTGGTCACTGTCTAACAATTCACAACGAAAAAAATAATCATTTTACATGACAGTCTGCTAAAACAGGAGATTAATTAAACTCGCCATAAAACCAGTCATAGTAGTTGCCAGCATAGTGATTCCAACAACGAAAAAAGCTGACACATAACCCGACGATTCGAGAAGTGTGGCGTATCTATTGTAAAGAAGATAACGATATGGCAAAGCGAACGAAGTAGCAAGTCAGTTTGCGTAAAAAAAAATATAAAGCAGATTGATGTACTTACTCTACAGCATCCTTATGTATTTTAATGCAAGTGACTATGCTGTCGTATACGTCGTCCCTGCGATTCTTAGAATTAATCCCTAATTCATCGTCGATGGAAGGACCTCCGATACTTTCTAATCGGACTCTAAAACAAAAAAATAGTTATCATATTTTGTTTCAAAATTTCTGCCGTTATCTATAAATCTTCGATACTTGTAATGTCCTACCCCAACGCGGCGAAAATACCACAGACGTGATGTACGTAAACTGCCAGCATCGTGTCGTGAGCTACAAGGATTCCAAGGGCGAAAGGCATCGTGACACAAGCGTGAATGTATATGTAGACGTAGTTTTCGTCCGGATCTACGAAATATTCTGTTTCGTAGAGGTACACGCGCTCACGTGACTGATTGAGTGGCGCAACGACATCTAGTATAGTCGTCATCCAGGGTAGTGACAGATAAGCCCACAGAGCAGCACACATGTAAGCTGTCGAGAGGTCATTGTTGTCTTTCTTAAACAATATTGAATTGGCTTCGTCAGTAACAGAAACTGTAATTGCAAATTCTTAGCATCATCATCTATCATATCCACGGATCTTAAGAACTTTTCTTTTGCCCAAAATCTGAATAGTCCACAGCTTTGACAGCCGTGAAAAAATGGATCACAGTTTTTGTTACCGACCACGCTTGGTTCGGGCGTGACGAAGTGCTGAAGCGATTCTCACCGGTGTAAGCTATCGTAAGTTGTCGTCCACGCTCGGCATAACGTTTCAATATAGAGTCGTCGAGAACTTCGGTTCGTCTCGAACGGTCTTCTCTGATACGATTCGTTAAGATCGTTAGCTGATTTTTTGTCGTATTAAGACCATGTAGTTGACGTAATATAATAATTCTCCGGTAGTACATCGATACCAAAAAAAATTAGCACCTCCTACCTCGTTCGATTTGATAGTACAATTCAACAGTTTGCAAGCTCCCACAGCGTGAATACATAAAACTGGAAGACAGCGGATCATGTCGTCCACATTACCGAAACACTCGATGAACTTAATCAACTGTCGTAGAAATTGTCAGGAAAACAATGAAATCTTAGAAATGTTAGAAACTTTTAAATAAAACAAAGAATTCACTGAGATAAATGTCCAATAACTTTAAAAAGGTTGAAAGGTTGAACTATGGATCCTCGAATGCTTATGTCGTTATAGTAAAATAAAATAAAATATTCAGTTCTTGTTTGACGCTCGTGCGAAACGGACGTGTTTTTTGGTGCGGTCGTGTAATGTTTATATTCCGTGCCGCTGTGCCTAAAGCGAGTGACAATAAAGGCGTCATACGAAATCTTCTAAAAACAACGCTTATTATACCACGTAGTTCAGTGTAATTTCCCATAAACCAGTATCTCTTCAAGGAACTCGCTGAGTACAGAGAAGTATCCTAAGCTCGCTAAAATTTCCCATCAATCTACAAGCTACGCAAACCCGGCAAGAGTCGAGCTAAAGATCAAGCGATCATAATTGACGCTGTCGAAGGATCCATAATAAAAGACTATGCTCTGGAAACTCCAGCATTGAAATCTCAACGGCTTTTACGTCAGACGAGAGTTCCTGCAACTGCTCCAAAAAGACATTCTCCGACAATAATCTGCCTACAAGAGACGAATTTCAAAAGTGACCAGTGTGCTTCAATAAGAGGATACAAGCAATTCTTCAAAAATCGAACAACATCCGATCATGCTGGCGCCGACGTTGCCATCTTCGTCAAAGAAAATGTTCCGTGCGACAAAATCCCGATTGTGACCAATCTTGAAGCGGTGGCCATCTCTATTTCTATCCCTCGAAAAGCGACAATCGGCAATCTATACTTGCTCAACAGTACGAGCTTCGTGCTGACCGATCTTGAAAATTTATCTCGACAACTGCCAAAACCTTTAATTATTGTTGGTGACATCGATAGTCACAATGCGCTATGAGGTTCTTCTGAAGCAGATCGGAGAGGAAAGCTGATGGAGAAGTGGTTAAATAACTTCGAATTAGCTTTGCTGAATGAAAAGGAACCCACCCACTTTAACTACGCCTCCGGCTCTCTTAGCTACTTCGACCTGAGCATATGCTCGGCTAATATCGCAGACAAGATTACGTGGTCGGTAATCTTCACGGCAGCGACCATTTTCCACTACACGTGAATTATAATAAAAATAAAGTTGACGAGACTATCTTCACGCCACCCTCGATCGCCTGGAAGTTTAACTCTGCGAATTGGTCACTTTACGCCGATTACATAAGTGGAAACCTAAACGATATCGAAGTTCTAGAATCTCAAGGCAATTTCGATGCAGAAGACCTTTTTGATATCTTAACCCCTTAAGCGGCATTGACGCCATATAGCGTCAAATTTATTACGTGCCCGAAGCGGCATTGACGCCATATGGCGTCAATTCGGGGGTTTTAGAGGTCGCTGATTACAATTCTGCCCTAAAAATTTAGAAATTCAAAATTGCGGATCCAATATGGCGGGCCGAGATATACAAATTTACGTGATTCGCATAAAAATTGGTATTAGGGGGTTTTCGAGGTCGCTGATTACGAATCTGCTCTCAACATTTAGAAACTCAAAATGGCGGATCCAATATGGCGGACCGAAATACAAAAATTTACTTGATTCGCATAAAAATTGGTATTTCGGGGTTTTTCAGGTCGTTGATTACGAACCTGCTGTCAAAATGCAGAAATTGAAAGCTGTGGATCCAATCTGGCGCGCGCAAATGTGTATTATGACTGTATTAATAACATAAATGATTCAGCGTGCACCCGAACTTCGGTCAAAATCTTCCGGGAAATAAAGAAAATCGAACATTACAAATTATCGCAAAAGCTACTACGCGCTGGCAGCATTCGGACTTGCTTTGAATCCAACAACTTCGTTGGATTCAATAGATTTTTACCTCCGTATCACGAATATATAAAGTGTTTTGCAGAAATCCCGGTCGTTTTATTGCTAAACGCAATAGTTTATTAACAAAATAAGTGTTTGTTTTTTCCACTTCGGATAGTTTTTTTCGTATACTTTGATCGGTTTTAAGTCGAAAAGGTTCTATGAAACTTTACTCTATAACCTATATTGATTTGGAGCGACAAATTGTTGAAAGTTGCAAATAGGCCAAAACCATTCTATTTTCATTTTCAGAAAAAAATATGAACATTTTCGACTCAAAATCAACCAAATTATACGAAAAAAATAACCGACGTGAAAAAACAGTAACTTATTTTGCTAATAAACAATTGCGATTAACAATTGCTACTGTTAATAACAATCCAATTGTTATTAACAGTAGCAATAATTAATAATAATATAATAATTATGATATATAATAAAGTTCTAAGGTCATCCATGGGTTCTCAATGGCCGCTTGATTCGGATTCCAGTGGTTCCCAATAAACGCTCGATTTCCGATTTTGACAGGTGACCGGTGACAAACTGTCACCTGTCAAAACGTCACCTCGACATTTCTTGACCCTGGCAACTAATCTGCGGACCATTGACGTGCCAGGAAAGGTTAGAATATGCTACATATATAGTGTGTTAATGCGTGAGGATGAATCTAACGTCATTCGTGTCTGTAGGTAGTCATATGTTTTTCGTTGTCGGTTGTTTTCCTTCTACTTCCTGTGACAGTTCTGACAGTCTGTTTTAAGACTATGCGTAAATGGCTCACCTGAAGCTAACAGCGATGGTAAAAATTCGATATCTCCAAAAAAAAAAAAAACAATTTGGCCATTGTGAAAGTGGAAAAACGAGAAGGAGAAAAAGTGTAAGGTACCCCTACATTTTTTTTACGAAAGTGGGTTTTTTCCAAAAAATTTTTTTAGAATTTTTTCGCTGATGAAATCGGTTAGGAAATATGCCACTTGAAACAATGGCGGAGGTTTTAATTCGATATCTCGAAATTTTTTGAAAAAAAGTCCAGATTTTTGCGTTAGTTGATCCTCAGTTGAGGAAATCCTCGTCCGAGGAAATCCTCGGCTGAAGAAATCTTCAGCTGAGGATTTGTCCAAAAAATTTTTTAAAAATTTTTTCGTTAATGAAATCGGTTGGGAAATATGCCACTTAAAAACAATGGCAAAGGTTTTAATTCGATATCTTGAAATTTTTTTTTTCGAAAACCATCCTGTATGCTAAAAATCCAAAATTTCGAATTTTAGCATACAGAATGGTTTTCGAAAAAAAAAAAAATTTCCCCCCTTTAAGTTGCTGCCTCGACAACTCTTTAACTTTGCTGAGACGTGGTTGCTCATGGTCCATGGCTGAAAAACCTGGGAAGGGCAGCGTGTACATTCGAAAAGCTACATACTTTATCGAATTGTCATTTTCGTTCAGTTTTTGTCTTGTCATCCTTAAGTAATCCTTGTCATCCGTGTAGTCCTTGAATAATACATCTGATCTAAAGTCATTGGTTTTCATCTTCAGTGCAATTTGAAGTCGCCAAAGGCAGAGTTTTCTGTCGACATTGAATTGCTCGCTTTTCTTGAGACCTGCTTCCACCGCATCGACGAGTGGCCTTGGGTGTTATAAGGTCGGGATGGGTTGATCGGAAATTGGTTCTCGGGAAGCACAGACAACTTGGGACAGAAAGAAGAAAGGCGTAGTTCTCCGAAAATCAAGTTTTTATGAGATCAAAATTCTGTAATATATACATATATACATATATACATATATACATATATACATATATACACATACACATATACCCTCTTAAAAATGGGACAGATATTATTAGTCAATGTGACATGATAGTCGAATGATCGAGATAAATATATCATAATAATGGAAATCGTGAGACCAGTTTTCCTAGCCAATCGGGGTCGTTAGTTTCATTAGCAAGACCGGTACATCTAACCTAAAAGAAATTAAATAAACGCGAGCGAAGCGAGCAAATTGTTGCTAATAGATTGAAAGTTTTGACCCTATTTGAAGCTATTGTATATATATATATGAATACGTGTCATTATATTAAATACTTGAAGATTTTTCAAAGAAAAATGAATAATTATTTCCGTACATATATGGTTTATACACACTACTTCTCTCCTGTCTCCTCTACGATCGAATTCTATAATAAAAAATGTAAGTCCAGTTTATAATATATCCTTGAATACTATATTCCATGTATAAGTTTTTTCTTTTTCATTTTCATTGACAAAAAGTGCTTTTCCAGAGATATGAATTTTTAGATTTTTCATGCTCCTTACACGCGATAATGCTACATATAACTGTCCGTGGCTAAAAACTGGCGAAGGGAGATGTACGCCAACTTTATCAACGGATTGGCCTTGTGATTTATTAATTGTCATTGCATAAGCTAATCTTATACGGAATTGATGTCGAACCAGTTTGAACGGAAGTGTATCAGGAGAAGAAGATAAGTTTACTCTTGGTAAAAGTATCATCTCGCCAACAAATCTGCCTGATATAATTTTTGCACATATACTATGATTCATCATTTTCGCTATCGCTAATCTTGTTCCATTACACAATCCTTGCGACAAATTCATATTTCTCAACAACATAACAACGGCTCCTATTTTTAATGTCAATTTATTCGGAGGTAATCCATCAGGAGTTAGACTGTTCATAAATTCAACAGGAATCAAATTCTGCATCTCGGATTCTTCACTCTCGTTTGTATCAAAACTATAATACACTCTTGATTTTCTACGTACTTTCGACAAGATTATATTATTCAGGTCATAAACTTCACGATTGCTTGGCGTCAAAATAGAACATCGATAATATTTTTGTCTTGTGGGTTAATAATCGTTCCATATATGTCATCAACTAAGTCACCAGAAGATAGGAATTTGTTAGATATGTGAGTTACTTCATTGAGTCTTTCAAATTTTGATTCTACCTTGCCATCTCCAACGTCTAATAACCATTTGGTAAATTCTTGTTCGTCCGGTTGAACTCTAAGATTATTCATCAAACTCATTTGTTTAAAATATTTCCATAATGGACTTCTTTTAATACATTGCTCAATAATTTGTGTTCTATCTCCATGACGCACAATGGGTAATGTTTGTCGAAAATCTCCCGTAATTAAAACGACTTTACCACTAAACGGTATATTTCTGCTTGTTAAATCCCGAAGTAAGGAATCGATGGCATGTAGTGCATACTTTGAGGCCATAGTAACTTCATCCCAAATAATAATTTTTGCTGTTGTTATCATTTTTCCATGTTTTGATGAGCCAGATACATTACACGTGGAATTTTCACTTAGAGAAATTGGTAATTTAAACATAGAATGGACCGTCCTTGCCGCTTTTAAGAGATTGGCTGCGATTCCAGTCCAAGCCACAGACAATACAGATTGACCTTTACTTTCACACGCCAATATAATAGCATTCAATAAGAAACTTTTCCCACTTCCACCGGGTCCATCCAAATAGATGTACTGCGATGTATAGTCGTCATCGATTACGGCCTTCATCACTTCATCAAATACATTTTTTTGGCATGAACTAAGGCATTTTACTACGTTATCTGCTTGATCTTTTAATTGTTCGGAATGTATCGGATTCTCAACACATTTAATAGCACGCTTCAAGACATCTGTATTTATGTCCGGTAAGTTAAAATCCTTCAATCTAAATCCGTGATAAACTAAAATATCTTCAATGCGTTTCAAAGCAAGTTGTTCTGCAAAGTCACGGTCAATTTTCAAATCAATTAGATGTTCCTTATATTTCTCCCAAAGTGCAGCTGCATTACTTGGCACGCAGAAAACACAGATATAGGCAAACAGATGGCATAATTCATTCGGGAATTTCAACAAAATAGCCTCTTCCAGACAATTTTCCATTTCCTTATCATCTTTCACTAAATACCGTATTTGTAGGCAGCTTTTGCTGCCTACAAATACGTTTCATACGTTATCCCTTCATACGTTTTCAAGTCATTGAAAGATTGAGCTCCCCGTACGTGTAAAAGCAACAATCGTAAATAATATCTTTCTATCTGATTTGGGTTCACAAAATACACTCTGCTAATAATTGGTTTTCTCGTTCTTTCTCTGATTTTCCAACATTTCGTCCCAGAATCAAATACATAATGATGTGGTATCTCAGAATATAAATATTGTCTTACATTGCTATCTATTTGATTTAATCCAAACCACGCTGTTAATTTGGTATTCTTGAAACTTTCAACAGCCTTTAATTCGAACCCTTCTTTGAAATATATCTGCTGATGATTTTCCAGGTGAACCTCCAAACGAATTGTTCCGTGAGATTGCTGATGCATTTTGAACTCGTAGAGTCTGTGCATTGCTTCAGGAGGACATACATATCGTGTTGATAAATATTGATGGATTTCGTCGTAATCCATCACTGATTTATCAGTGTTTTTCAATTCAATTATCGCACAGTCGTGTCCCTTATAGCAGTATTTAAACAGATATTTTATGCACTGCACAGTTGAACACACTTCGACATTCAAGTGACAGTTAAAACGCAAGGTAAGGTACGGGTTATAAGGAACAACAAATCGATTATCAGCAATTCTTGCATTGAGTCTAGGGTTTCCAGTTGAGAAGATAATCACGCTTCCGTCAGCTCTTCGGCGATATAACGGATAACCATTAGTACTTAATCGCGCTTCGGCCTGAAATTCTTTTGGAAAATTTTTGGTACACGAATTCGTTTCACGATCCATACACGGTGCAGTTCGATTAGCATTTCCACAAGGACCATGTATCATGAACTGTTTGACGATTGTATAAAATCTTGGATTTTTCGACGCATCTGGATTTTCTGCGGATATAATCTGATCTATTGTTTCTGTGTCTCGAATCGCGTACTCTTTGTCCAAGAAAAGCAGCATATGCATGTGCGGTAATCCACGTTATTGAAACTCTATTACATGGATATGTGCAACAGTTGTCCGAAAAAATTCTCTTTCTAGTAATTCCGTCTTAAGCTCGCATACTTTCTTTTGAAAGACTCTCGCAACAAGTTCTGGACGGTCAGATGCAGTTTGTCCATCATACATATTATCCACTATCTCCGACCACTTTGAATTACAGGTCATCGTTATGAACAATTGTGGTTTTCCGAATGTCTGAACAAGACCCATGCCATCCATGAACGATTGTTGATAAGACCGTGGTCCGCCATAAAAGGTTTAAGATAGAAGGACGATTTTCCCGGGTTTATCGTTATCTTCATCTGCTTTTGTTTTTATGTAATCCATCAATCCACAATACATTTCCGAACGTAATTTCTTTTGTTGCATTCGATGATATTTCAAACGTTCACCTTCGACTTTTGACCAAGCATCAACGATATATTGTTGCGGAAGCTTTCCTTCCAGGAGACAGGGATTAAAAGTGCCTCTGTACGCTAAACGGTAACTATAGAATTGTAAGCACGTCACATTTCGAACGTCGTCATTGTGCTTGATATTCACTGTCCACCCTGAATCTCCTTGCGGAAACAAAAGTGGATATGTCATGGGATCAACGTTTGCACTTAACGAGCTGATAGGAATAGGTGCTTCCATTTTTGGATATATACATATATCCCGTTCACTGGGTGGAAGCCCATCTTCCCCCACGAAAACTATTACTACTTCGTTACAAGTAGGCAGATTAAAAGTATTTTTGTCTGCTGTTCTATTCCTCTTAAAACACATTGTAATCGGTTTATTTTTTCTATTCTCTATGAGAGCGCGATCTTCCTCTTCTTTTTCTATTTCTCCCATAATCTTAAATGCTTTTGCATACGGATTAATTTGTCTCAATAAAGTATCTAATTCTTTTAATAATGAGGTCAGACATTTCACATTATTGTAATGTTTAATGTGTTCTTCGGTTGCTTGATCGGTATCGATTGTATATAATTGACAATATCGATATTCCTCATCTGTGTTAGGATGCAACGCAAAGGTATTGTGATATATCTGACCATGTACCCGAAAAACGTACGGTCCTCTAATGCCGCTAAAGTTCGCAACGTTGCAGCAACGAAATGACCTCAACTGTCAATGTTACGAGCTGTAGATAACCTCAATTTTGCTTCTAATGATTATTTGAATGCCAGGATGTATTAACGAGCTCCATTTATATCAAGAATTTTTCTTACTCTTTCTCCAAAATTCTCATCAAGTTTTAGGAGAATCTTTCGTGCGGAAAGCTTTCTACAAGCGTACAACGGTGAGCTGAAAAATAGTTTGACTTTCAGAGGCCCGTAATATATTTTTTTGGGACCGACTTCCGAGCCAAATTTGACTCGATAATTTTCCGTAGGCTTCATAAAAAATTCTCACCAAGTTTTAGGAGAATCTTTCGTGCAGAAAGCTTTGTACAAGCTTACAACGGTGAGCTGAAAAATAGTTTGAGCTTCAGAAACCATAATATTTTTTTTGGACCGACTTCCGAGCCAAATTTGACTCGATAATTTCCCTTAGGCTTCATCAAAAATTCTCACCAAGTTTTAGGAGAATCTTTCATGCGGAAAGCTTTCTACAAGCTTACAACGATAAGCGAAAAATAATTTGACCTTCAGAGGCCCGTAATATTTTTTTTGGGACCAACTTCCGAGCCAAATTTGACTCGATAATTATCCGTAGGCTTCGTAAAGAATTCTCACCAAGTTTTAGCAGAATCATTCGTGCGGAAAGCTTTCTACAAGCTTACAACGATGACCTGAAAAATAGTTTAACCTTCAGAGGCCCGTAATATTTTTTTTGGGACCGACTTCCGAGCCAAATTTGACTCGATAAGCGGTAAAATAGTTTGACCTTCAGAGGCCCGTAATAAAAATATTACGGGCCTGAAAATTGTAATAAAAATATTACGGGCCTCTGAAGGTCAAACTATTTTTCAGCTCACCGTTGTACGCTTGTAGAAAGCTTTCCGCACGAAGGATTCTGCTAAAACTTGGTGAGAATTTTTTATGAAGGCTACGGAAAATTGTCGAGTCAAATATGGCTCGGAAGTCGGTCCCAAAAAAAATATTACGGGCCTCTGAAGGTCAAGCTATTTTTCCGCTCACCGTTGTACGCTCGTAGAAAGCTTTCCGCACGAAAGATTCTCCTAAAACTTGGTGAGAATTTTTTATGAAGCGTACGGAAAATTGTCGAGTCAAATTTGGCTCGGAAGTCGGTCCCAAAAAAAATATTACGGGCCTCTGAAGGTCAAGCTATTTTTCAGCTCACCGTTGTACGCTTGTACAAAGCTTTCCGCACGAAAGATTCTCCTAAAACTTGGTGAGTATTTTTAATGAAGCCTACGGAAAATTATCGAGTCAAATTTGGCTCGGAAGTCGGTCCCAATAAAAATATTACGGGCCTCTGAAGGTCAAACTATTTTTCAGCTCACCGTTGTAAGCTTGTACAAAGCTTTCCGCACGAAAGAGTCTCCTAAAACTTGGTGAGAATTTTTTATGAAGCCTACGGAAAATTATCGAGTCAAATTTGGCTCGGAAGTCGGTCCCAATAAAAATATTACGGCCCTCTGAAGGTCAAACTATTTTTCAGCTCACCGTTGTACGCTTGTAGAAAGCTTTCCGCACGAAAGATTCTCCTAAAACTTGGTGAGAACTTTTTATGAAGCCTACGGAAAATTGTCGAGTCAAATTTGGCTCGGAAGTCGGTCCCAAAAAAAAATATTACGGCCCTCTGAACGTCAAGCTATTTTTCAGCTCACCGATGTACGCTTGTACAAAGCTTTCCGCACGAAAGATTCTCCTAAAACTTGGTGAGAATTTTTAATGAAGCCTACGGAAAATTGTCGAGTCAAATTTGGCTCGGAACTCAGTCCCGAAAAAAATATTACCGGCCTCTGAAGGTCAAGCTATTTTTCCGCTTATCGTTGTAAGCTTGTAGAAAGCTTTCCGCATGAAAGATTCTCCTAAAGCTTAGTGAGAATTTTTAATGAAGCCTACGGAAAATTATCGACTCAAATTTGCCTCGGAAGTCGGTCCCAATAAAAATATTACGGGCCTCTGAAGGTCAAACTATTTTTCAGCTCACCGTTGTACGCTTGTAGAAAGCTTTCCGCACGAAAGATTCTCCTAAAACTTGGTGAGAATTTTTTATGAAGCCTACGGAAAATTGTCGAGTCAAATTTGGCTCGGAACTCGGTCCCAAAAAAAAAATATTACGGGCCTCTGAAGTTCAAGCTATTTTTCCGCTTATCGTTGTAAGCTTGTAGAAAGCTTTCCGCACGAAAGATTCGCCTAAAACTTGGTGAGAATTTTTAATAAAGCCTACGGAATATTATCGAGTCAAATTTGGCTCGGAAGTCGGTCCCAAAAAAATATTACGAGCCTCTGAAGGTCAAACTATTTTTCAGCTCACCGTTGTAAGCTTGTACAAAGCTTTCCGCACGAATGATTCTCCTAAAACTTGGTGAGAATTTTTAATGAAGCCTACGGAAAATTATCGAGTCAAATTTGGCTCGGAAGTCGGTCCCAATAAAAATATTACGGGCCTCTGAAGGTCAAACTATGTTTCAGCTCACCGTTGTACGCTTGTAGAAAGCTTTCCGCACGAAAGATTCTCCTCAAACTTGGTGAGAATTTTTTATGAAGCCTACGGAAAATTATCGAGTCAAATTTGACTCGGGAGTCGGTCCTAATAAAAATATTACGGGCCTCTGAAGGTCAAACTATTTTTCAGCTCACCGTTGTACGCTTGTAGAAAGCTTTCCGCACGAAAGATTCTCCTAAAACTTGGTGAGAATTTTTTATAAAGCCTACGGAAAATTGTCGAGTTAAATTTGGCTCGGAAGTCGGTCCCAAAAAAAATATTACGAGCCTCTGAAGGTCAAACTATTTTTCAGCTCACCGTTGTACGCTTCTAGAAAGCTTTCCGCACGAAAGATTCTGCTAAAACTTGGTGAGAATTTTTGATGAAGCGTAAGGGAAATTATCGAGTCAAATTTGGCTCGGAAGTCGGTCCCAAAAAAAATATTACGGGCCTCTGAAGGTCAAACTATTTTTCAGCTCACCGTTGTAAGCTTGTACAAATCTTTCCGCACGAAAGATTCTCCTAAAACTTAGTGAGAATTTTTTATGAAGCCTACGGAAAATTATCGAGTCAAATTTGGCTCGGAAGTCGGTCCTAATAAAAATATTACGGGCCTCTGAAGGTCAAACTATTTTTCAGCTCACCGTTGTACGCTTGTAGAAAGCTTTCCGCACGAAAGATTCTCCTAAGACTTGGTGAGAATTTTTAATGAAGTCTACGGAAAATTATCGAGTCAAATTTGGCTCGGAAGTCGGTCCCAATAAAAATATTACGGGCCTCTGAAGGTCAAACTATTTTTCAGCACACCGTTGTACGCTTGTAGAAAGCTTTCCGCACAAAAGATTCTCCTAAAACTTGGTGAGAATTTTTTATGAAGCCTACGGAAAATTGTCGAGTCAAATTTGGCTCGGAACTCGGTCCCAAAAAAAATATTACGAGCCTCTGAAGGTCAAACTATTTTTCAGCTCACCGTTGTACGCTCGTAGAAAGCTTTCCGCACGAAGGATTCTCCTAAAACTTGGTGAGAATTTTTTATAAAGCCAACGGAAAATTGTCGAGTCAAATTTGGCTCGGAAGTCGGTCCCCAAAAAAATATTACGAGCCTCAAAAGGTCAAACTATTTTTCAGCTCACCGTTGTACGCTCGTAGAAAGTTTTCCGCACGAAAGATTCTCCTAAATTTTGGTGAGAATTTTTTATGAAGCCTACGGAAAATTATCGAGTCAAATTTGGCTCGGAAGTCGGTCCCAAAAAAAAATATTACGAGCCTCTGAAGTTCAAACTATTTTTCAGCTCACCGTTGTACGCTTGTACAAAGCTTTCCGCACGAAAGATTCTCCTAAAACTTGGTGAGAATTTTTAATGAAGCCTACCGAAAATTATCGAGTCAAATTTGGCTCGGAAGTCGGTCCCAAAAAAAATATTACGAGCCTCTGAAGGTCAAACTATTTTTCAGCTCACCGTTGTACGCTTGTAGAAAGCTTTCCGCACGAAAGATTCTCCTAAAACTTGGTGAGAATTTTTTATAAAGCCTACGGAAAATTGTCGAGTCAAATTTGGCTCGGAAGTCGGTCCCAAAAAAAATATTACGAGCCTCTGAAGGTCAAACTATTTTTCAGCTCACCGTTGTACGCTTGTAGAAAGCTTTCCGCACGAAATATTCTGCGAAAACTTGGTGAGAATTTTTTATAAAGCCTACGGAAAATTGTCGAGTTAAATTTGGCTCGGAAGTCGGTCCCAAAAAAATATTACGAACCTCTGAAGGTCAAACTATTCTTCAGCTCACCGTTGTACGCTCGTAGAAAGCTTTCCGCACGAAAGATTCTCCTAAAACTTGGTAAGAATTTTTTATAAAGCCTACGGAAAATTGTCAAGTGTAATTTGGCTCGGAAGTCGGTCCCAAAAAAAATATTACGAGCCTCTGAAGGTCAAACTATTTTTCAGCTCACCGTTGTACGCTCGTAGAAAGCTTTCCGCACGGAAGATTCTTCTAAAACTTGGTGAGAATTTTTTATAAAGCCTACGGAAAATTGTCGGGTCAAATTCGGCTCGGAAGTCGGTCCCAAAAAAAATATTACGAGCCTCTAAAGGTCAAACTATTTTTCAGCTCACCGTTGTACGCTCGTAGAAAGCTTTCCGCACGAAAGATTCTTCTAAAACTTGGTTAGAATTTTTTATAAAGCCTACGGAAAATTATCGAGTCAAATTTGGCTCGGAAATCGGTCCCAAACAAAATATTACCGGCCTCTGAAGGTCAAGCTATTTTTAAGCTCACCGATGTACGCTTGTAGAAAGCTTTCCGCACGAAAGATTCTGCTAAAACTTGGTGAGAATTTTTTATGAAGCCTACGGAAAATTATCGAGTCAAATTTGGCTCGGAAGTCGGTCCCAATAAAAATATTACGGGCCTCTGAAGGTCAAACTATTTTTCAGCTCACCGTTGTACGCTTGTAGAAAGCTTTCCGCACGAAAGATTCTCCTAAAACTTGGTGAGAATTTTTTATGAAGCCTACGGAAAATTAGCGAGTCAAATTTGGCTCGGAAGTCGGTCCCAAAAATATATTACGAACCTCTGAAGGTCAAACAATTTTTCAGCTCACCGTTGTACGCTTATAGAAAGCTTTCCGCACGAAAGATTCTCCTAAAACTTGGTGAGAATTT
Source organism: Amblyjoppa fuscipennis (assembly GCA_963575735.1). NCBI lineage: Eukaryota > Metazoa > Arthropoda > Insecta > Hymenoptera > Ichneumonidae > Amblyjoppa > Amblyjoppa fuscipennis. The sequence continues at coordinate 4,067,344 of OY754497.1, forward strand.
TTTATGAAGCCTACCGAAAATTGTCGAGTCAAATTTGGCTCGGAAGTCGGTCCCAAAAAAAATATTACGGGCCTCTGAACGTCAAGCTATTTTTCAGCTCACCGTTGTACGCTTGTAGAAAGCTTTCCGCACGAAAGATTCTGCTAAAACTTGGTGAGAATTTTTTATAAAGCCTACGGAAAATTGTCGGGTCAAATTTGGCTCGGAAGTCGATCCCAAAAAAAATATTACGAGCCTCTGAAGGTCAAGCCATTTTTCAGCTCACCGTTGTACGCTCGTAGAAAGCTTTCCGCACGAAAGATTCTCCTAAAACTTGGTGAGAATTTTTTATAAAGCCTACGGTAAATTGTCGAGTCAAATTTGGCTCGGAAGTCGGTCCCAAAAAAAATATTACGAGCCTCTGAAGGTCAAACTATTTTGCAGCTCACCGTTGTACGCTCGTAGAAAGCTTTCCGCACGAAAGATTCTCCTAAAACTTGGTGAGAATTTTTAATGAAGCCTACGGAAAATTATCGAGTCAAATTTGGCTCGGAAGTCGGTCCCAAAAAAAATATCACGAACCTCTGAAGGTCAAACTATTTTTCAGCTCACCGTTGTACGCTTGTAGAAAGCTTTCCGCACGAAAGATTCTGCTAAAACTTGGTGAGAATTTTTTATAAAGCCTACCGGAAATTGTCGGGTCAAATTTGGCTCGGAAGTCAGTCCCAAAAAAAATATTACGAGCCTCTGCAGGTCAAACTATTTTTCAGCTCAACGTTGTACGCTCGTAGAAAGCTTCCGCACGAAAGATTCTCCTAAAACTTGGTGAGAATTTTTTATAAAGCTTACGGAAAATTGTCGAGTCAAATTTGGCTCGGAAGTCGATCCCAAAAAAAATATTACGAGCCTCTGAAGGTCAAGCCATTTTTCAGCTCACCGTTGTACGCTCGTAGAAAGCTTTCCGCACGAAAGATTCTCCTAAAACTTGGTGAGAATTTTTTATAAAGCCTACGGTAAATTGTCGAGTCAAATTTGGCTCGGAAGTCGGTCCCAAAAAAAATATTACGAGCCTCTGAAGGTCAAACTATTTTGCAGCTCACCGTTGTACGCTCGTAGAAAGCTTTCCGCACGAAAGATTCTCCTAAAACTTGGTGAGAATTTTTAATGAAGCCTACGGAAAATTATCGAGTCAAATTTGGCTCGGAAGTCGGTCCCAAAAAAAATATCACGAACCTCTGAAGGTCAAACTATTTTTCAGCTCACCGTTGTACGCTTGTAGAAAGCTTTCCGCACGAAAGATTCTGCTAAAACTTGGTGAGAATTTTTTATAAAGCCTACCGGAAATTGTCGGGTCAAATTTGGCTCGGAAGTCAGTCCCAAAAAAAATATTACGAGCCTCTGCAGGTCAAACTATTTTTCAGCTCAACGTTGTACGCTCGTAGAAAGCTTCCGCACGAAAGATTCTCCTAAAACTTGGTGAGAATTTTTTATAAAGCTTACGGAAAATTGTCGAGTCAAATTTGGCTCGGAAGTCGGTCCCAAAAAAAATATTACGAGCCTCTGAAGGTCAAACTATTTTTCAGCTCACCGTTGTACGCTCGTAGAAAGCTTTCCGCACGAAAGATTCTCCTAAAACTTGGTGACAATTTTTTACGAAGCCTACGGAAAATTATCGAGTCAAATTTGGCTCGGAAGTCGGTCCCAAAAAAATATTACGAGCCTCTGAAGGTCAAACTATTTTTCAGCTCACCGTTGTACGCTCGTAGAAAGCTTTCCGCACGAAAGATTCTCCTAAAACTTGGTGAGAATTTTTGATGAAGCGTAAGGGAAATTATCGAGTCAAATTTGGCTCGGAAGTCGGTCCCAAAAAAAATATTACGGGCCTCTGAAGGTCAAGCTATTTTTCCGCTTATCGTTGTAAGCTTGTAGAAAGCTTTCCGCACGAAAGATTCTCCTAAAACTTGGTGAGAATTTTTAATGAAGCCTACGGAAAATTATCGAGTCAAATTCGGCTCGGAAGTCGGTCCCAATAAAAATATTACGGGCCTCTGAAGGTCAAACTATTTTTCAGCTCACCGTTGTACGCTTGTAAAAAGCTTTCCGCACGAAAGATTCTCCTAAAACTTGGTGAGAACTTTTTATGAAGCCTACGGAAAATTGTCGAGTCAAATTTGGCTCGGAAGTCGGTCCCAAAAAAAAATATTACGGCCCTCTGAACGTCAAGCTATTTTTCAGCTCACCGATGTACGCTTGTACAAAGCTTTCCGCACGAAAGATTCTCCTAAAACTTGGTGAGAATTTTTAATGAAGCCTACGGAAAATTGTCGAGTCAAATTTGGCTCGGAACTCAGTCCCGAAAAAAATATTACCGGCCTCTGAAGGTCAAGCTATTTTTCCGCTTATCGTTGTAAGCTTGTAGAAAGCTTTCCGCATGAAAGATTCTCCTAAAGCTTAGTGAGAATTTTTAATGAAGCCTACGGAAAATTATCGACTCAAATTTGCCTCGGAAGTCGGTCCCAATAAAAATATTACGGGCCTCTGAAGGTCAAACTATTTATCAGCTCACCGTTGTACGCTTGTAGAAAGCTTTCCGCACAAAAGATTCTCCTAAAACTTGGTGAGAATTTTTTATGAAGCCTACGGAAAATTGTCGAGTCAAATTTGGCTCGGAACTCAGTCCCAAAAAAAATATTACCGGCCTCTGAAAGGTCAAGCTATTTTTCCCCTTATCGTTGTAAGCTTGTAGAAAGCTTTCCGCACGAAAGATTCTCCTAAAACTTAGTGAGAATTTTTAATGAAGCCTACGGAAAATTATCGAGTAAATTTGGCTCGGAAGTCGGTCCCAAAAAAATGTTACGAGCCTCTGAAGGTCAAACTATTTTTCAGCTCACCGTTGTAAGCTTGTACAAAGCTTTCCGCACGAAAGATTCTCCTAAAACTTGGTGAGAATTTTTAATGAAGCCTACCGAAAATTATCGAGTCAAATTTGGCTCGGAAGTCGGTCCCAAAAAAAATATTACGAGCCTCTGAAGGTCAAACTATTTTTCAGCTCACCGTTGTACGCTTGTAGAAAGCTTTCCGCACGAAAGATTCTCCTAAAACTTGGTGAGAATTTTTTATAAAGCCTACGGAAAATTGTCGAGTCAAATTTGGCTCGGAAGTCGGTCCCAAAAAAAATATTACGAACCTCTGAAGGTCAAGCTATTTTTCCGCTTATCGTTGTAAGCTTGTAGAAAGCTTTCCGCACGAAAGATTCTCCTAAAACTTGGTGAGAATTTTTTATGAAGCCTACCGAAAATTATCGAGTCAAATTTGGCTCGGAAGTCGGTCCCAAACAAAATATTACGAGCCTCTGAAGGTCAAACTATTTTTCAGCTCACCGTTGTACGCTTGTAGAAAGCGTTCCGCACGAAAGATTCTGCTAAAACTTGGTGAGAATTTTTGATGAAGCGTAAGGGAAATTATCGAGTCAAATTTGGCTCGGAAGTCGGTCCCAAAAAAAATATTACGGGCCTCTGAAGGTCAAGCTATTTTTCCGCTTATCGTTGTAAGCTTGTAGAAAGCTTTCCGCACGAAAGATTCTCCTAAAACTTGGTGAGAATTTTTAATGAAGCCTACGGAAAATTATCGAGTCAAATTTGGCTCGGAAGTCGGTCCCAATAAAAATATTACGGGCCTCTGAAGGTCAAACTATTTTTCAGCTCACCGTTGTACGCTTGTAGAAAGCTTTCCGCACGAAAGATTCTCCTAAAACTTGGTGAGAATTTTTTATGAAGCCTACGGAAAATTGTCGAGTCAAATTTGGCTCGGAAGTCGGTCCCAAAAAAAATATTACGGGCCTCTGAAGGTCAAGCTATTTTTCAGCTCACCGTTGTACGCTTGTAGAAAGCTTTCCGCACGAAAGATTCTCCTAAAACTTGGTGAGAATTTTTTATAAAGCCTACCGGAAATTGTCGGGTCAAATTTGGCTCGGAAGTCAGTCCCAAAAAAAATATTACGAGCCTCTGCAGGTCAAACTATTTTTCAGCTCAACGTTGTACGCTCGTAGAAAGCTTCCGCACGAAAGATTCTCCTAAAACTTGGTGAGAATTTTTTATAAAGCCTACGGAAAATTGTCGAGTCAAATTTGGCTCGGAAGTCGGTCCCAAAAAAAATATTACGAGCCTCTGAAGGTCAAACTATTTTTCAGCTCACCGTTGTACGCTCGTAGAAAGCTTTCCGCACGAAAGATTCTCCTAAAACTTGGTGACAATTTTTAATGAAGCCTACGGAAAATTATCGACTCAAATTTGCCTCGGAAGTCGGTCCCAATAAAAATATTACGGGCCTCTGAAGGTCAAACTATTTATCAGCTCACCGTTGTACGCTCGTAGAAAGCTTTCCGCACAAAAGATTCTCCTAAAACTTGGTGAGAATTTTTTATGAAGCCTACGGAAAATTGTCGAGTCAAATTTGGCTCGGAACTCAGTCCCAAAAAAAATATTACCGGCCTCTGAAAGGTCAAGCTATTTTTCCCCTTATCGTTGTAAGCTTGTAGAAAGCTTTCCGCACGAAAGATTCTCCTAAAACTTAGTGAGAATTTTTAATGAAGCCTACGGAAAATTATCGAGTAAATTTGGCTCGGAAGTCGGTCCCAAAAAAATGTTACGAGCCTCTGAAGGTCAAACTATTTTTCAGCTCACCGTTGTAAGCTTGTACAAAGCTTTCCGCACGAAAGATTCTCCTAAAACTTGGTGAGAATTTTTAATGAAGCCTACCGAAAATTATCGAGTCAAATTTGGCTCGGAAGTCGGTCCCAAAAAAAATATTACGAGCCTCTGAAGGTCAAACTATTTTTCAGCTCACCGTTGTACGCTTGTAGAAAGCTTTCCGCACGAAAGATTCTCCTAAAACTTGGTGAGAATTTTTTATAAAGCCTACGGAAAATTGTCGAGTCAAATTTGGCTCGGAAGTCGGTCCCAAAAAAAATATTACGAACCTCTGAAGGTCAAGCTATTTTTCCGCTTATCGTTGTAAGCTTGTAGAAAGCTTTCCGCACGAAAGATTCTCCTAAAACTTGGTGAGAATTTTTTATGAAGCCTACCGAAAATTATCGAGTCAAATTTGGCTCGGAAGTCGGTCCCAAACAAAATATTACGAGCCTCTGAAGGTCAAACTATTTTTCAGCTCACCGTTGTACGCTTGTAGAAAGCTTTCCGCACGAAAGATTCTGCTAAAACTTGGTGAGAATTTTTGATGAAGCGTAAGGGAAATTATCGAGTCAAATTTGGCTCGGAAGTCGGTCCCAAAAAAAATATTACGGGCCTCTGAAGGTCAAGCTATTTTTCCGCTTATCGTTGTAAGCTTGTAGAAAGCTTTCCGCACGAAAGATTCTCCTAAAACTTGGTGAGAATTTTTAATGAAGCCTACGGAAAATTATCGAGTCAAATTTGGCTCGGAAGTCGGTCCCAATAAAAATATTACGGGCCTCTGAAGGTCAAACTATTTTTCAGCTCACCGTTGTACGCTTGTAGAAAGCTTTCCGCACGAAAGATTCTCCTAAAACTTGGTGAGAATTTTTTATGAAGCCTACGGAAAATTGTCGAGTCAAATTTGGCTCGGAAGTCGGTCCCAAAAAAAATATTACGGGCCTCTGAAGGTCAAGCTATTTTTCAGCTCACCGTTGTACGCTTGTAGAAAGCTTTCCGCACGAAAGATTCTCCTAAAACTTGGTGAGAATTTTTTATAAAGCCTACCGGAAATTGTCGGGTCAAATTTGGCTCGGAAGTCAGTCCCAAAAAAAATATTACGAGCCTCTGCAGGTCAAACTATTTTTCAGCTCAACGTTGTACGCTCGTAGAAAGCTTCCGCACGAAAGATTCTCCTAAAACTTGGTGAGAATTTTTTATAAAGCCTACGGAAAATTGTCGAGTCAAATTTGGCTCGGAAGTCGGTCCCAAAAAAAATATTACGAGCCTCTGAAGGTCAAACTATTTTTCAGCTCACCGTTGTACGCTCGTAGAAAGCTTTCCGCACGAAAGATTCTCCTAAAACTTGGTGACAATTTTTTACGAAGCCTACGGAAAATTATCGAGTCAAATTTGGCTCGGAAGTCGGTCCCAAAAAAATATTACGGGCCTCTGAAAGTCAAGCTATTTTTCAGCTCACCGTTGTACGCTCGTAGAAAGCTTTCCGCACGAAAGATTCTCCTAAAACTTGGTGAGAATTTTTTATAAAGCCTACGGAAAATTGTCGAGTTAAATTTGGCTCGGAAGTCGGTCCCAAAAAAAATATTACGAGCCTCTGAAGGTCAAACTATTTTTCAGCTCACCGTTGTACGCTCGTAGAAAGCTTTCCGCACGAAAGATTCTCCTAAAACTTGGTGAGAATTTTTGATGAAGCGTAAGGGAAATTATTGAGTCAAATTTGGCTCGGAAGTCGGTCCCAAAAAAAATATTACGGGCCTCTGAAGGTCAAGCTATTTTTCCGCTTATCGTTGTAAGCTTGTAGAAAGCTTTCCGCACGAAAGATTCTCCTAAAACTTGGTGAGAATTTTTAATGAAGCCTACGGAAAATTATCGAGTCAAATTCGGCTCGGAAGTCGGTCCCAATAAAAATATTACGGGCCTCTGAAGGTCAAACTATTTTTCAGCTCACCGTTGTACGCTTGTAAAAAGCTTTCCGCACGAAAGATTCTCCTAAAACTTGGTGAGAACTTTTTATGAAGCCTACGGAAAATTGTCGAGTCAAATTTGGCTCGGAAGTCGGTCCCAAAAAAAAATATTACGGCCCTCTGAACGTCAAGCTATTTTTCAGCTCACCGATGTACGCTTGTACAAAGCTTTCCGCACGAAAGATTCTCCTAAAACTTGGTGAGAATTTTTAATGAAGCCTACGGAAAATTGTCGAGTCAAATTTGGCTCGGAACTCAGTCCCGAAAAAAATATTACCGGCCTCTGAAGGTCAAGCTATTTTTCCGCTTATCGTTGTAAGCTTGTAGAAAGCTTTCCGCATGAAAGATTCTCCTAAAGCTTAGTGAGAATTTTTAATGAAGCCTACGGAAAATTATCGACTCAAATTTGCCTCGGAAGTCGGTCCCAATAAAAATATTACGGGCCTCTGAAGGTCAAACTATTTATCAGCTCACCGTTGTACGCTTGTAGAAAGCTTTCCGCACAAAAGATTCTCCTAAAACTTGGTGAGAATTTTTTATGAAGCCTACGGAAAATTGTCGAGTCAAATTTGGCTCGGAACTCAGTCCCAAAAAAAATATTACCGGCCTCTGAAAGGTCAAGCTATTTTTCCCCTTATCGTTGTAAGCTTGTAGAAAGCTTTCCGCACGAAAGATTCTCCTAAAACTTAGTGAGAATTTTTAATGAAGCCTACGGAAAATTATCGAGTAAATTTGGCTCGGAAGTCGGTCCCAAAAAAATGTTACGAGCCTCTGAAGGTCAAACTATTTTTCAGCTCACCGTTGTAAGCTTGTACAAAGCTTTCCGCACGAAAGATTCTCCTAAAACTTGGTGAGAATTTTTAATGAAGCCTACCGAAAATTATCGAGTCAAATTTGGCTCGGAAGTCGGTCCCAAAAAAAATATTACGAGCCTCTGAAGGTCAAACTATTTTTCAGCTCACCGTTGTACGCTTGTAGAAAGCTTTCCGCACGAAAGATTCTCCTAAAACTTGGTGAGAATTTTTTATAAAGCCTACGGAAAATTGTCGAGTCAAATTTGGCTCGGAAGTCGGTCCCAAAAAAAATATTACGAACCTCTGAAGGTCAAGCTATTTTTCCGCTTATCGTTGTAAGCTTGTAGAAAGCTTTCCGCACGAAAGATTCTCCTAAAACTTGGTGAGAATTTTTTATGAAGCCTACCGAAAATTATCGAGTCAAATTTGGCTCGGAAGTCGGTCCCAAACAAAATATTACGAGCCTCTGAAGGTCAAACTATTTTTCAGCTCACCGTTGTACGCTTGTAGAAAGCTTTCCGCACGAAAGATTCTGCTAAAACTTGGTGAGAATTTTTGATGAAGCGTAAGGGAAATTATCGAGTCAAATTTGGCTCGGAAGTCGGTCCCAAAAAAAATATTACGGGCCTCTGAAGGTCAAGCTATTTTTCCGCTTATCGTTGTAAGCTTGTAGAAAGCTTTCCGCACGAAAGATTCTCCTAAAACTTGGTGAGAATTTTTAATGAAGCCTACGGAAAATTATCGAGTCAAATTTGGCTCGGAAGTCGGTCCCAATAAAAATATTACGGGCCTCTGAAGGTCAAACTATTTTTCAGCTCACCGTTGTACGCTTGTAGAAAGCTTTCCGCACGAAAGATTCTCCTAAAACTTGGTGAGAATTTTTTATGAAGCCTACGGAAAATTGTCGAGTCAAATTTGGCTCGGAAGTCGGTCCCAAAAAAAATATTACGGGCCTCTGAAGGTCAAGCTATTTTTCAGCTCACCGTTGTACGCTTGTAGAAAGCTTTCCGCACGAAAGATTCTCCTAAAACTTGGTGAGAATTTTTTATAAAGCCTACCGGAAATTGTCGGGTCAAATTTGGCTCGGAAGTCAGTCCCAAAAAAAATATTACGAGCCTCTGCAGGTCAAACTATTTTTCAGCTCAACGTTGTACGCTCGTAGAAAGCTTCCGCACGAAAGATTCTCCTAAAACTTGGTGAGAATTTTTTATAAAGCCTACGGAAAATTGTCGAGTCAAATTTGGCTCGGAAGTCGGTCCCAAAAAAAATATTACGAGCCTCTGAAGGTCAAACTATTTTTCAGCTCACCGTTGTACGCTCGTAGAAAGCTTTCCGCACGAAAGATTCTCCTAAAACTTGGTGACAATTTTTAATGAAGCCTACGGAAAATTATCGACTCAAATTTGCCTCGGAAGTCGGTCCCAATAAAAATATTACGGGCCTCTGAAGGTCAAACTATTTATCAGCTCACCGTTGTACGCTCGTAGAAAGCTTTCCGCACAAAAGATTCTCCTAAAACTTGGTGAGAATTTTTTATGAAGCCTACGGAAAATTGTCGAGTCAAATTTGGCTCGGAACTCAGTCCCAAAAAAAATATTACCGGCCTCTGAAAGGTCAAGCTATTTTTCCCCTTATCGTTGTAAGCTTGTAGAAAGCTTTCCGCACGAAAGATTCTCCTAAAACTTAGTGAGAATTTTTAATGAAGCCTACGGAAAATTATCGAGTAAATTTGGCTCGGAAGTCGGTCCCAAAAAAATGTTACGAGCCTCTGAAGGTCAAACTATTTTTCAGCTCACCGTTGTAAGCTTGTACAAAGCTTTCCGCACGAAAGATTCTCCTAAAACTTGGTGAGAATTTTTAATGAAGCCTACCGAAAATTATCGAGTCAAATTTGGCTCGGAAGTCGGTCCCAAAAAAAATATTACGAGCCTCTGAAGGTCAAACTATTTTTCAGCTCACCGTTGTACGCTTGTAGAAAGCTTTCCGCACGAAAGATTCTCCTAAAACTTGGTGAGAATTTTTTATAAAGCCTACGGAAAATTGTCGAGTCAAATTTGGCTCGGAAGTCGGTCCCAAAAAAAATATTACGAACCTCTGAAGGTCAAGCTATTTTTCCGCTTATCGTTGTAAGCTTGTAGAAAGCTTTCCGCACGAAAGATTCTCCTAAAACTTGGTGAGAATTTTTTATGAAGCCTACCGAAAATTATCGAGTCAAATTTGGCTCGGAAGTCGGTCCCAAACAAAATATTACGAGCCTCTGAAGGTCAAACTATTTTTCAGCTCACCGTTGTACGCTTGTAGAAAGCTTTCCGCACGAAAGATTCTGCTAAAACTTGGTGAGAATTTTTGATGAAGCGTAAGGGAAATTATCGAGTCAAATTTGGCTCGGAAGTCGGTCCCAAAAAAAATATTACGGGCCTCTGAAGGTCAAGCTATTTTTCCGCTTATCGTTGTAAGCTTGTAGAAAGCTTTCCGCACGAAAGATTCTCCTAAAACTTGGTGAGAATTTTTAATGAAGCCTACGGAAAATTATCGAGTCAAATTTGGCTCGGAAGTCGGTCCCAATAAAAATATTACGGGCCTCTGAAGGTCAAACTATTTTTCAGCTCACCGTTGTACGCTTGTAGAAAGCTTTCCGCACGAAAGATTCTCCTAAAACTTGGTGAGAATTTTTTATGAAGCCTACGGAAAATTGTCGAGTCAAATTTGGCTCGGAAGTCGGTCCCAAAAAAAATATTACGGGCCTCTGAAGGTCAAGCTATTTTTCAGCTCACCGTTGTACGCTTGTAGAAAGCTTTCCGCACGAAAGATTCTCCTAAAACTTGGTGAGAATTTTTTATAAAGCCTACCGGAAATTGTCGGGTCAAATTTGGCTCGGAAGTCAGTCCCAAAAAAAATATTACGAGCCTCTGCAGGTCAAACTATTTTTCAGCTCAACGTTGTACGCTCGTAGAAAGCTTCCGCACGAAAGATTCTCCTAAAACTTGGTGAGAATTTTTTATAAAGCCTACGGAAAATTGTCGAGTCAAATTTGGCTCGGAAGTCGGTCCCAAAAAAAATATTACGAGCCTCTGAAGGTCAAACTATTTTTCAGCTCACCGTTGTACGCTCGTAGAAAGCTTTCCGCACGAAAGATTCTCCTAAAACTTGGTGACAATTTTTTACGAAGCCTACGGAAAATTATCGAGTCAAATTTGGCTCGGAAGTCGGTCCCAAAAAAATATTACGGGCCTCTGAAAGTCAAGCTATTTTTCAGCTCACCGTTGTACGCTCGTAGAAAGCTTTCCGCACGAAAGATTCTCCTAAAACTTGGTGAGAATTTTTTATAAAGCCTACGGAAAATTGTCGAGTTAAATTTGGCTCGGAAGTCGGTCCCAAAAAAAATATTACGAGCCTCTGAAGGTCAAACTATTTTTCAGCTCACCGTTGTACGCTCGTAGAAAGCTTTCCGCACGAAAGATTCTCCTAAAACTTGGTGAGAATTTTTGATGAAGCGTAAGGGAAATTATTGAGTCAAATTTGGCTCGGAAGTCGGTCCCAAAAAAAATATTACGGGCCTCTGAAGGTCAAGCTATTTTTCCGCTTATCGTTGTAAGCTTGTAGAAAGCTTTCCGCACGAAAGATTCTCCTAAAACTTGGTGAGAATTTTTAATGAAGCCTACAGAAAATTATCGAGTCAAATTCGGCTCGGAAGTCGGTCCCAATAAAAATATTACGGGCCTCTGAAGGTCAAACTATTTTTCAGCTCACCGTTGTACGCTTGTAGAAAGCTTTCCGCACGAAAGATTCTCCTAAAACTTGGTGAGAACTTTTTATGAAGCCTACGGAAAATTGTCGAGTCAAATTTGGCTCGGAAGTCGGTCCCAAAAAAAAATATTACGGCCCTCTGAACGTCAAGCTATTTTTCAGCTCACCGATGTACGCTTGTACAAAGCTTTCCGCACGAAAGATTCTCCTAAAACTTGGTGAGAATTTTTAATGAAGCCTACGGAAAATTGTCGAGTCAAATTTGGCTCGGAACTCAGTCCCGAAAAAAATATTACCGGCCTCTGAAGGTCAAGCTATTTTTCCGCTTATCGTTGTAAGCTTGTAGAAAGCTTTCCGCATGAAAGATTCTCCTAAAGCTTAGTGAGAATTTTTAATGAAGCCTACGGAAAATTATCGACTCAAATTTGCCTCGGAAGTCGGTCCCAATAAAAATATTACGGGCCTCTGAAGGTCAAACTATTTATCAGCTCACCGTTGTACGCTTGTAGAAAGCTTTCCGCCCAAAAGATTCTCCTAAAACTTGGTGAGAATTTTTTATGAAGCCTACGGAAAATTGTCGAGTCAAATTTGGCTCGGAACTCAGTCCCAAAAAAAATATTACCGGCCTCTGAAAGGTCAAGCTATTTTTCCCCTTATCGTTGTAAGCTTGTAGAAAGCTTTCCGCACGAAAGATTCTCCTAAAACTTGGTGAGAATTTTTAATGAAGCCTACGGAAAATTATCGAGTCAAATTTGGCTCGGAAGTCGGTCCCAAAAAAATGTTACGAGCCTCTGAAGGTCAAACTATTTTTCAGCTCACCGTTGTAAGCTTGTACAAAGCTTTCCGCACGAAAGATTCTCCTAAAACTTGGTGAGAATTTTTAATGAAGCCTACCGAAAATTATCGAGTCAACCTTGGCTCGGAAGTCGGTCCCAAAAAAAATATTACGAGCCTCTGAAGGTCAAACTATTTTTCAGCTCACCGTTGTACGCTTGTAGAAAGCTTTCCGCACGAAAGATTCTCCTAAAACTTGGTGAGAATTTTTTATAAAGCCTACGGAAAATTGTCGAGTCAAATTTGGCTCGGAAGTCGGTCCCAAAAAAAATATTACGAGCCTCTGAAGGTCAAACTATTTTTCAGCTCACCGTTGTACGCTTGTAGAAAGCTTTCCGCACGAAATATTCTGCGAAAACTTGGTGAGAATTTTTTATAAAGCCTACGGAAAATTGTCGAGTTAAATTTGGCTCGGAAGTCGGTCCCAAAAAAATATTACGAACCTCTGAAGGTCAAACTATTTTTCAGCTCACCGTTGTACGCTCGTAGAAAGCTTTCCGCACGAAAGATTCTGCTAAAACTTGGTGAGAATTTTTTATGAAGCCTACGGAAAATTATCGAGTCAAATTTGGCTCGGAAGTCGGTCCCAATAAAAATATTACGGGCCTCTGAAGGTCAAACTATTTTTCAGCTCACCGTTGTACGCTTGTAGAAAGCTTTCCGCACGAAAGATTCTCCTAAAACTTGGTGAAAATTTTTAATGAAGCCTACGGAAAATTGTCGAGTCAAATTTGGCTCGGAACTCAGTCCCGAAATAAATATTACCGGCCTCTGAAGGTCAAGCTATTTTTCCGCTTATCGTTGTAAGCTTGTAGAAAGCTTCCCGCATGAAAGATTCTCCTAAAACTTAGTGAGAATTTTTAATGAAGCCTACGGAAAATTATCGACTCAATTTTGGCTCGGAAGTTGGTCCCAATAAAAATATTACGAGCCTCTGAAGGTCAAACTATTTTTCAGCTCACCGTTGTACGCTTGTAGAAAGCTTTCCGCACGAAATATTCTGCGAAAACTTGGTGAGAATTTTTTATAAAGCCTACGGAAAATTGTCGAGTTAAATTTGGCTCGGAAGTCGGTCCCAAAAAAATATTACGAACCTCTGAAGGTCAAACTATTTTTCAGCTCACCGTTGTACGCTCGTAGAAAGCTTTCCGCACGAAAGATTCTTCTAAAACTTGGTTAGAATTTTTTATAAAGCCTACGGAAAATTATCGAGTCAAATTTGGCTCGGAAATCGGTCCCAAACAAAATATTACCGGCCTCTGAAGGTCAAGCTATTTTTAAGCTCACCGATGTACGCTTGTAGAAAGCTTTCCGCACGAAAGATTCTGCTAAAACTTGGTGAGAATTTTTTATGAAGCCTACGGAAAATTATCAAGTCAAATTTGGCTCGGAAGTCGGTCCCAATAAAAATATTACGGGCCTCTGAAGGTCAAACTATTTTTCAGCTCACCGTTGTACGCTTGTAGAAAGCTTTCCGCACGAAAGATTCTCCTAAAACTTGGTGAGAATTTTTTATAAAGCCTACGGAAAATTGTTGAGTCAAATTTGGCTCGGAAGTCGGTCCCAAAAAAAAAATTACGAGCCTCTGAAGGTCAAACTCTTTTTCAGCTCACCGTTGTAAGCTTATACAAAGCTTTCCGCACGAAAGATTCTCCTAAAACTTGGTGAGAATTTTTAATGAAGCCTACGGAAAATTATCGAGTTAAATTTGGCTCGGAAGTCGGTCCCAATAAAAATATTACGGGCCTCTGAAGGTCAAACTATTTTTTAGCTCACCGTTGTACGCTTGTAGAAAGCTTTCCGCACGAAAGATTCTCCTAAAACTTGGTGAGAATTTTTTATGAAGCCTACGGAAAATTGTCGAGTCAAATTTGGCTCGGAAGTCGGTCCCAAAAAAAATATTACGGGCCTCTGAACGTCAAGCTATTTTTCAGCTCACCGATGTACGCTTGTACAAAGCTTTCCGCACGAAAGATTCTCCTAAAACTTGGTGAAAATTTTTAATGAAGCCTACGGAAAATTGTCGAGTCAAATTTGGCTCGGAACTCAGTCCCGAAAAAAATATTACCGGCCTCTGAAGGTCAAGCTATTTTTCCGCTTATCGTTGTAAGCTTGTAGAAAGCTTCCCGCATGAAAGATTCTCCTAAAACTTAGTGAGAATTTTTAATGAAGCCTACGGAAAATTATCGACTCAAATTTGGCTCGGAAGTCGGTCCCAATAAAAATATTACGGGCCTCTGAAGGTCAAACTATTTATCAGCTCACCGTTGTACGCTTGTAGAAAGCTTTCCGCACAAAAGATTCTCCTAAAACTTGGTGAGAATTTTTTATGAAGCCTACGGAAAATTGTCGAGTCAAATTTGGCTCGGAACTCAGACCCAAAAAAAATATTACCGGCCTCTGAAAGGTCAAGCTATTTTTCCGCTTATCGTTGTAAGCTTGTAGAAAGCTTTCCGCACGAAAGATTCTCCTAAAACTTAGTGAGAATGTTTAATGAAGCCTACGGAAAATTATCGAGTCAAATTTGGCTCGGAAGTCGGTCCCAAAAAAATGGTACGAGCCTCTGAATGTCAAACTTTTTTTCAGCTCACCGTTGTAAGCTTGTACAAAGCTTTCCGCACGAAAGATTCTCCTAAAACTTGGTGAGAATTTTTAATGAAGCCTACGGAAAATTATCGAGTCAAATTTGGCTCGGAAGTCGGTCCCAATGAAAATATTACGGGCCTCTGAAGGTCAAACTATTTTTCAGCTCACCATTGTACGCTTGTAGAATGCTTTCCGCACGAAAGATTCTCCTAAAACTTGGTGAGAATTTTTTATGAAGCCTACGGAAAATTGTCGAGTCAAATTTGGCTCGGAAGTCCGTCCCAAAAAAAATATTACGGGCCCCTGAAGGTCAAGCTATTTTTCAGCTCACCGTTGTACGCTTGTAGAAAGCTTTCCGCACGAAAGATTCTGCTAAAACTTGGTGAGAATTTTTTATGAAGCCTACGGAAAATTATCGAGTCAAATTTGGCTCGGAAGTCGGTCCCAATAAAAATATTACGGGCCTCTGAAGGTCAAACTATTTTTCAGCTCACCGTTGTACCTCTGAAGGTCAAACTATTTTTCAGCTCACCGTTGTACGCTTGAACTTGGTGAGAATTTTTTATAAAGCTTACGGAAAATTGTCGAGTCAAATTTGGCTGGGAAGTCGGTCCCAAAAAAAATTCTACGAGCCTCTGAAGGTCAAACTATTTTTCAGCTCACCGTTGTACGCTTGTAGAAAGCTTTCCGCACGAAAAATTCTCCTAAAACTTGGTGAGAATTTTTCATGAAGCCTACGGAAAATTTGTGATGTTATATTCCCCGTGGGCCGGGCGAAATCATCGATAAATTCGTAAACTAAAAATTGGGCCAAAATCGTGCAACGGGCGGGAAAAAGGGGGGGGGGGGGGTCGAACAAGATAAAAATAATACTCGTGGGGAACAATAATAACAATGGTTTAATGGTGCAAAAGGATAACAAAAATTGAACTTGCAAGGGTTGAGAAATAATTACAAAAATGACCGCTTCGACGCCGGTACTAGTACGTCGAAGCCAAACCAAAAAAATAACAGTAATAATCCTCTCTTCAACGCCGTTACGGGTACGTTGAAGAGTCTAACCGAAAATATAAAAATCAATCAAAAATACAGCTTCGGCGCCGTTACTGGTACGCCGAAGGTCAAACGGAAAATAACAATAATAATTTCTGCTTCGTCGCCGTTACGGGTACGTCGAAGGCAGAACCCAAAAATAATAAATCGACAACGAAATAATAATGAAAAATGGTAACTAATCAGTCGAAAATGAACGCAAGCAAAACGGGAATAATAACCTAAATAATCGCTGAACAATACGGGGCAGTCGTAAATAATAATCCGGGGGAAAAGGGGGGGGGGGGGAATAGTCGGGGCAATAATACTCGCTTTTTAACAATAATCTCGGGGAAAAATAAAAATGCAATTGGCTCAAAATTATCAAAAAGCGCTAATAAAGGGGACTGCAAAAGGGGGAAATATTCGGGATAAATTTGAGGAAGTTATGGGGATCTTAAGGGGGCTTTGTAGGACAGTCAATGGGACTCCGAGGGGGGTTCGTAAGGGAAAGCTGGAGAAATCAAATAATACAAAATCAAAAACGACTCAAATGACTCAAATGGGCGCCAGCTACTGTGACGGGGTAGCACCGTTATAGATCGTGCAGACGGCACGGATCTCTTCTCAAAAAAACACAACTCAAAAAACTCTGTACTTGAAAAATATCTCTGTCTCGACGGACAGTCCAGCTAGCTCGGGAGAGGGGAGAGAGCTCAGGGGGAGGGTACACGAATCCGACGGCTTCTTACAATATTACCTCGGTCTTAACTCAATAAACTGTACCAATCAAAAGACTTAAGGGCTCAAGGGAAGGGAAGGGAAAAACTTTAACTAAATAAACGATCACTTATCACGAATTTTACGCCTTTTACGCCGCTCACCACGCGCGCGATATCTCTCTTTGCTCGTGTAACAAAGGACGTCGACCACGTGTCGACCACGAGGAAAAGTCTTTTCTGAATAATTTCTACCAAAAATACGGGGTTTCGGGGGAGGAAAAAGGGTCAAACAGGGTCGGGAAAAATGTGGGCAAAAACTTACGGGTCGTCGGGGTTCACTCACTCAATGCACTCAGATCCTGGTTACAATATTTCCTCAAATCAGTGGATAGCCTCGGTCGTTATAAAATTCCGTACAATGGTCCAAATCGTATTCCTTGGCTATCACTGAGTCGTCGTAATGGGCGGGTTTTACTCTCCTACACGGAGTCGGAATTAACAATGGACAGCCGAGTCGTCTTATAAATTTGGGAAGGATATTCACTCGCTTTCGGCTGTCGAACAATACAATTTCTCTTAAAACTATCGACACCCGATCTCACACACGTCGTACACCACGCGGCTCGGCTCGGCGAGTCGGAGAGTGAGGGGGCAGGGCGATGTCTTCTCCTTCATCGTCGGGTCTGGCGCTGGTGATGATGGTGGGGAACGAGAGCACCTGTGCGTCGGCTTTGGTCGGTAATCGGAGTCATGGACGGGCGTTTCCTCCGGACGACGGGGGGTGGCGACAGAGGTGTCGCTGGATCGTCAATCGATGTCGTGCGTCGATGATCACAGCGGCAGCGGACAGGCGGGGCGGGCAGTGGCGACTTTTCGGCGGGCTTTTCGAGGCTGGTTCGGACGGTCTTTCACAGGGCTTTTTCCCTCGTCCACGATCCTCCTACCTTCCTCGGCGTCAGCACCTTGGCTCTCGTCCCTTTGCAGGTCCTGGGGCTTGCTGGGTCGTTGGTCTGTTCCTTGGGGCTATCGGGGTCGTTGGGCTGTTCCTTGGGACTGTCGGGAGGAATCTTGACGTTGCCTTCGAGCCGCGCACACTCACACAGGGGGTAACGGGAGGGAAGAAAAAAGGGGAATTTTAAACACTAACTTACACAAAATATAAACCAGAAAAAACGTAAAAATATGCTTGTCTAACGTTCGGTGAGCGGCGGACTCGAGCCGAGTTTGGCAAGGGACTTGTGACGTACCACGTCACAAATTATCGAGTCAAATTTGGCTCGGAAGTCGGTCCCAATAAAAATATTACGGGCCTCTGAAGGTCAAACTATTTTTCAGCTCACCGTTGTACGCTTGTAGAAAGCTTTCCGCACGAAAGATTCTCCTAAAACTTGGTAAGAATTTTTTATGAAGCCTACGGAAAATTATCGAGTCAAATTTGGCTCGGAAATCGGTCCCAATAAAAATATTACGGGCCTCTGAAGGTCAAACTATTTTTCAGCTCACCGTTGTACGCTTGTAGAGAGCTTTCCGCACGAAAGAGTCTCCTAAAACGTGGTGACAATTTTTTGTAAAGCCTACGGAAAATTGTCGAGTCAAATTTGGCTCGGAACTAAGTCCCAAAGAAAATATTACCGGCCTCTGAAGGTCAAGCTATTTTTCCGCTTATCGTTGTAAGCTTGTAGAAAGCTTTCTGCACGAAAGATTATCCTCAAACTTAGTGAGAATTTTTAATGAAGCCTACGGAAAATTATCGAGTCAAATTTGGCTCGGAAGTCGGTCCCAAAAAAAATATTACGAGCCTCTGAAGGTCAAACTATTTTTCAGCTCACCGTTGTAAGCTTATACAAAGCTTTCCGCACGAAAGATTCTCCTAAAACTTGGTGAGAATTTTTAATGAAGCCTACGGAAAATTATCGAGTCAAATTTGGCTCGGAAGTCGGTCCCAATAAAAATATTACGGGCCTCTGAAGGTCAAACTATTTTTCAGCTCACCGTTGTACGCTTGTAGAAAGCTTTCCGCACGAAAGATTTTCCTAAAACTTGGTGAGAATTTTTTATGAAGCCTACGGAAAATTGTCGAGTCAAATTTGGCTCGGAAGTCGGTCCCAAAAAAAATATGACGGGCCTCTGAACGTCAAGCTATTTTTCAGCTCACCGATGTACGCTTGTAGAAAGCTTTCCGCACGAAAGATTCTGCTAAAACTTGGTGAGAATTTTTTATGAAGCCTACGGAAAATTGTCGAGTCAAATTTGGCTCGGAAGTCGGTCCCAAAAAAAATATTACGAGCCTCTGAAGGTCAAACTATTTTTCAGCTCACCGTTGTACGCTCGTAGAAAGCTTTCCGCACGAAAGATTCTTCTAAAACTTGGTGAGAATTTTTTATAAAGCCTACGGAAAATTATCGAGTCAAATTTGGCTCGGAAATCGGTCCCAAAAAAATATTACGGGCCTCTGAAGGTCAAGCTATTTTTCAGCTCACCGTTGTACGCTTGTAGAAAGCTTTCCGCACGAAAGATTCTGCTAAAACTTGGTGAGAATTTTTTATGAAGCCTCCGGAAAATTATCGAGTCAAATTTGGCTCGGAAATCGCCCCCAATAAAAATATTACGGGCCTCTGAAGGTCAAACTATTTTTCAGCTCACCGTTGTACGCTTGTAGAAAGCTTTCCGCACGAAAGATTCTCCTAAAACTTGGTGACAATTTTTAATGAAGCCTACGGAAAATTATCGAGTCAAATTTGGCTCGGAAGTCGGTCCCAATAAAAATATTACGGGCCTCTGAAGGTCAAACTATTTTTCAGCTCACCGTTGTACGCTTGTAGAAAGCTTTCCGCACGAAAGATTTTCCTAAAACTTGGTGAGAATTTTTTATGAAGCCTACGGAAAATTGTCGAGTCAAATTTGGCTCGGAAGTCGGTCCCAAAAAAAATATGACGGGCCTCTGAACGTCAAGCTATTTTTCAGCTCACCGATGTACGCTTGTAGAAAGCTTTCCGCACGAAAGATTCTGCTAAAACTTGGTGAGAATTTTTTATGAAGCCTACGGAAAATTGTCGAGTCAAATTTGGCTCGGAAGTCGGTCCCAAAAAAAATATTACGAGCCTCTGAAGGTCAAACTATTTTTCAGCTCACCGTTGTACGCTCGTAGAAAGCTTTCCGCACGAAAGATTCTTCTAAAACTTGGTGAGAATTTTTTATAAAGCCTACGGAAAATTATCGAGTCAAATTTGGCTCGGAAATCGGTCCCAAAAAAATATTACGGGCCTCTGAAGGTCAAGCTATTTTTCAGCTCACCGTTGTACGCTTGTAGAAAGCTTTCCGCACGAAAGATTCTGCTAAAACTTGGTGAGAATTTTTTATGAAGCCTCCGGAAAATTATCGAGTCAAATTTGGCTCGGAAATCGCCCCCAATAAAAATATTACGGGCCTCTGAAGGTCAAACTATTTTTCAGCTCACCGTTGTACGCTTGTAGAAAGCTTTCCGCACGAAAGATTCTCCTAAAACTTGGTGACAATTTTTTATAAAGCCTACGGAAAATTGTCGGATCAAATTTGGCTCGGAAGTCGGTCCCAAAAAAATATTACGAGCCTCTGAACGTCAAACTATTTTTCAGCTCACCGTTGTACGCTCGTAGAAAGCTTTCCGCACGAAAGATTCTCCTAAAACTTGGTGAGAATTTTTTATAAAGCCTACGGAAAATTGTCGAGTCAAATTTGGCTCGGAAGTCGGTCCCAAAAAAATATTACGAGCCTCTGAAGTTCAAACTATTTTTCAGCTCACCGTTGTACGCTCGTAGAAAGCTTTCCGCACGAAAGATTCTCCTAAAACTTGGTGAGAATTTTTTATGAAGCCTACGGAAAATTATCGAGTCAAATTTGGCTCGGAAGTCGGTCCAAAAAAAACCATTACGAGCCTCTGAAGGTCAAACTATTTTTCAGCTCACCGTTGTACGCTCGTACAAAGCTTTCCCCACGAAAGATTCTTCTAAAACTTGATGAGAATTTTTTATAAAGCCTACGGAAAATTGTCGGGTCAAATTTGGCTCGGAAGTCGGTCCCAAAAAAATATTACGGGCCTCTGAAGGTCAAGCTATTTTTCAGCTCACCGTTGTACGCTTGTAGAAAGCTTTCCGCACGAAAGATTCTGCTAAAACTTGGTGAGAATTTTTTATGAAGCCTCCGGAAAATTATCGAGTCAAATTTGGCTCGGAAATCGCCCCCAATAAAAATATTACGGGCCTCTGAAGGTCAAACTATTTTTCAGCTCACCGTTGTACGCTTGTAGAAAGCTTTCCGCACGAAAGATTCTCCTAAAACTTGGTGACAATTTTTTATAAAGCCTACGGAAAATTGTCGGATCAAATTTGGCTCGGAAGTCGGTCCAAAAAAAACCATTACGAGCCTCTGAAGGTCAAACTATTTTTCAGCTCACCGTTGTACGCTCGTACAAAGCTTTCCGCACGAAAGATTCTTCTAAAACTTGATGAGAATTTTTTATAAAGCCTACGGAAAATTGTCGGGTCAAATTTGGCTCGGAAGTCGGTCCCAAAAAAAATATTACGAGCCTCTGAAGGTCAAACTATTTTTCAACTCACCGTTGTACCCTCGTAGAAAGCTTTCCGCACGAAAGATTCTCCTAAAACTTGGTGAGAATTTTTTATAAAGCCTACGGAAAATTGTCGAGTCAAATTTGGCTCGGAAGTCGGTCCCAAAAAAAATATTACGCGCCTCTGAAGGTCAAACTATTTTTCAGCTCACCGTTGTACGCTCGTAGAAAGCTTTCCGCACGAAAGATTCTCCTCAAACTTGGTGAGAATTTTTTATGAAGCCTACGGAAAATTATCGAGTCAAATTTGGCTCGGAAGTCGGTCCAAAAAAAATATCACGAACCTCTGAAGGTCAAACTATTTTTCAGCTCACCGTTGTACGCTTGTAGAAAGCTTTCCGCACGAAAGATTCTCCTAAAACTTGGTGAGAATTTTTTATGAAGCCTACGGAAAATTGTTGAGTCAAATTTGGCTCGGAAGTCGGTCCCAAAAAAAATATTACGGGCCTCTGAAGGTCAACCTATTTTTCCGCTTATCGTTGTAAGCTTGTAGAAAGCTTTCCGCACGAAAGATTCTCCTAAAACTTGGTGAGAATTTTTAATGAAGCCTACGGAAAATTATCGAGTCAAATTTGGCTCGGAAGTCGGTCCCAAAAAAAATATTACGAGCCTCTGAAGGTCAAACTATTTTTCAGCTCACCGCTGTACGCTTGTAGAAAGCTTTCCGCACGAAAGATTCTCCTAAAACTTGGTGAGAATTTTTTATGAAGCCTACGGAAAATTATCGAGTCAAATTTGGCTCGGAAGTCGGTCCCAGTAAAAATATTACGGGCCTCTGAAGGTCAAACTATTTTTCAGCTCACCGTTGTACGCTTGTAGAAAGCTTTCCGCACGAAAGATTCTCCTAAAACTTGGTAAGAATTTTTTATGAAGCCTACGGAAAATTATCGAGTCAAATTTGGCTCGGAAGTCGGTCCCAAAAAAAATATTACCAGCCTCTGAAGGTCAAACTATTTTTCAGCTCACCGTTGTACGCTTGTAGAAAGCTTTCCGCACGAAAGATTCTGCTAAAACTTGGTGAGAATTTTTGATGAAGCCTAAGGGAAATTATCGAGTAAATTTGGCTCGGAAGTCGGTCCCAAAAAAAATATTACGGGCCTTTGAAGGTCAAACTATTTTTCAGCTCACCGTTGTAAGCTTGTACAAAGCTTTCCGCACGAAAGATTCTCCTAAAACTTGGTGAGAATTTTTTATGAAGCCTACGGAAAATTATCGAGTCAAATTTGGCTCGGAAGTCGGTCCCAAAAAAAATATTACGGGCCTCTGAAGGTCAAGCTATTTTTCAGCTCACCGTTGTACGCTTGTCGAAAGCTTTCCGCACGAAAGATTCTGCTAAAACTTGGTGAGAATTTTTTATGAAGCCTACGGAAAATTGTCGAGTCAAATTTGGCTCGGAATTCGGTCCCAAAAAAAATATTACGAGCCTCT
The DNA here is from genome assembly GCA_963575735.1 of Amblyjoppa fuscipennis. Lineage (NCBI taxonomy): Eukaryota > Metazoa > Arthropoda > Insecta > Hymenoptera > Ichneumonidae > Amblyjoppa > Amblyjoppa fuscipennis. The sequence continues at coordinate 4,089,724 of OY754497.1, forward strand.
GAAGGTCAAACTATTTTTCAGCTCACCGTTGAACGCTCGTAGAAAACTTTCCGCACGAAAGATTCTTCTAAAACTTGGTAAGAATTTTTTATAAACCTACGGAAAATTATCGAGTCAAATTTGGCTCGGAAATCGGTCCCAAAAAAATATTACGGGCCTCTGAAGGTCAAGTTATTTTTCAGCTCACCGTTGTACGCTTGTAGAAAGCTTTCCGCACGAAAGATTCTGCTAAAACTTGGTGAGAATTTTTTATGAAGCCTACGGAAAATTATCGAGTCAAATTTGGCTCGGAAGTCGGTCCCAATAAAAATATTACGGGCCTCTGAAGGTCAAACTATTTTTCAGCCCACCGTTGTACGCTTGAACTTGGTGAGAATTTTTTATAAAGCCTACGGAAAATTGTCGAGTCAAATTTGGCTCGGAAGTCGGTCCCAAAAAAAATTCTACGAGCCTCTGAAGGTCAAACTATTTTTCAGCTCACCGTTGTACGCTCGTAGAAAGCTTTCCGCACGAAAGATTCTCCTAAAACTTGGTGAGAATTTTTGATGAAGCCTAAGGGAAATTATCGAGTCAAATTTGGCTGGGAAGTCGGTCCCAAAAAAAATATTACGGGCCTCTGATTGTCAAACTATTTTTCAGCTCACCGTTGTAAGCTTGTACAAAGCTTTCCGCACGAAAGATTCTCCTAAAACTTGGTGAGAATTTTTTATGAAGCCTACGGAAAATTATCGAGTCAAATTTGGCTCGGAAGTCGGTCCCAATAAAAATATTACGGGCCTCTGAAGGTCAAACTATTTTTCAGCTCACCGTTGTACGCTTGTAGAAAGCATTCCGCACGGAAGATTCTCCTAAAACTTGGTGAGAATTTTTTATGAAGCCTACGGAAAATTGTCGAGTCAAATTTGGCTCGGAAGTCGGTCCCAAAAAAAATATGACGGGCCTCTGAACGTCAAGCTATTTTTCAGCTCACCGATGTACGCTTGTAGAAAGCTTTCCGCACGAAAGATTCTGCTAAAACTTGGTGAGAATTTTTTATGAAGCCTACGGAAAATTGTCGAGTCAAATTTGGCTCGGAAGTCGGTCCCAAAAAAAATATTACGAGCCTCTGAAGGTCAAACTATTTTTCAGCTCACCGTTGTACGCTCGTAGAAAGCTTTCCGCACGAAAGATTCTTCTAAAACTTGGTGAGAATTTTTTATAAAGCCTACGGAAAATTATCGAGTCAAATTTGGCTCGGAAATCGGTCCCAAAAAAATATTACGGGCCTCTGAAGGTCAAGCTATTTTTCAGCTCACCGTTGTACGCTTGTAGAAAGCTTTCCGCACGAAAGATTCTGCTAAAACTTGGTGAGAATTTTTTATCAAGCCTCCGGAAAATTATCGAGTCAAATTTGGCTCGGAAATCGCCCCCAATAAAAATATTACGGGCCTCTGAAGGTCAAACTATTTTTCAGCTCACCGTTGTACGCTTGTAGAAAGCTTTCCGCACGAAAGATTCTCCTAAAACTTGGTGACAATTTTTTATAAAGCCTACGGAAAATTGTCGGGTCAAATTTGGCTCGGAAGTCGGTCCCAAAAAAATATTACGAGCCTCTGAACGTCAAACTATTTTTCAGCTCACCGTTGTACGCTCGTAGAAAGCTTTCCGCACGAAAGATTCTCCTAAAACTTGGTGAGAATTTTTTATAAAGCCTACGGAAAATTGTCGAGTCAAATTTGGCTCGGAAGTCGGTCCCAAAAAAATATTACGAGCCTCTGAAGTTCAAACTATTTTTCAGCTCACCGTTGTACGCTCGTAGAAAGCTTTCCGCACGAAAGATTCTCCTAAAACTTGGTGAGAATTTTTTATGAAGCTTACGGAAAATTATCGAGTCAAATTTGGCTCGGAAGTCGGTCCAAAAAAAACCATTACGAGCCTCTGAAGGTCAAACTATTTTTCAGCTCACCGTTGTACGCTCGTACAAAGCTTTCCGCACGAAAGATTCTTCTAAAACTTGATGAGAATTTTTTATAAAGCCTACGGAAAATTGTCGGGTCAAATTTGGCTCGGAAGTCGGTCCCAAAAAAAATATTACGAGCCTCTGAAGGTCAAACTATTTTTCAACTCACCGTTGTACCCACGTAGAAAGCTTTCCGCACGAAAGATTCTCCTAAAACTTGGTGAGAATTTTTTATGAAGCCTACGGAAAATTGTCGAGTCAAATTTGGCTCGGAACTCGGTCCCAAAAAAAATATTACGGGCCTCTGAAGGTCAACCTATTTTTCCGCTTATCGTTGTAAGCTTGTAGAAAGCTTTCCGCACGAAAGATTCTGCTAAAACTTGGTGAGAATTTTTGATGAAGCCTAAGGGAAATTATCAAGTAAATTTGGCTCGGAAGTCGGTCCCAAAAAAAATATTACGAGCCTCTGAAGGTCAAACTATTTTTCAACTCACCGTTGTACCCACGTAGAAAGCTTTCCGCACGAAAGATTCTCCTAAAACTTGGTGAGAATTTTTTATGAAGCCTACGGAAAATTATCGAGTCAAATTTGGCTCGGAAGTCGGTCCCAGTAAAAATATTACGGGCCTCTGAAGGTCAAACTATTTTTCAGCTCACCGTTGTACGCTTGTAGAAAGCTTTCCGCACGAAAGATTCTCCTAAAACTTGGTAAGAATTTTTTATGAAGCCTACGGAAAATTATCGAGTCAAATTTGGCTCGGAAGTCGGTCCCAAAAAAAATATTACCAGCCTCTGAAGGTCAAACTATTTTTCAGCTCACCGTTGTACGCTTGTAGAAAGCTTTCCGCACGAAAGATTCTGCTAAAACTTGGTGAGAATTTTTGATGAAGCCTAAGGGAAATTATCAAGTAAATTTGGCTCGGAAGTCGGTCCCAAAAAAAATATTACGGGCCTTTGAAGGTCAAACTATTTTTCAGCTCACCGTTGTAAGCTTGTACAAAGCTTTCCGCACGAAAGATTCTCCTAAAACTTGGTGAGAATTTTTTATGAAGCCTACGGAAAATTATCGAGTCAAATTTGGCTCGGAAGTCGGTCCCAAAAAAAATATTACGGGCCTCTGAAGGTCAAGCTATTTTTCAGCTCACCGTTGTACGCTTGTAGAAAGCTTTCCGCACGAAAGATTCTGCTAAAACTTGGTGAGAATTTTTTATCAAGCCTCCGGAAAATTATCGAGTCAAATTTGGCTCGGAAATCGCCCCCAATAAAAATATTACGGGCCTCTGAAGGTCAAACTATTTTTCAGCTCACCGTTGTACGCTTGTAGAAAGCTTTCCGCACGAAAGATTCTCCTAAAACTTGGTGACAATTTTTTATAAAGCCTACGGAAAATTGTCGGGTCAAATTTGGCTCGGAAGTCGGTCCCAAAAAAATGTTACGAGCCTCTGAACGTCAAACTATTTTTCAGCTCACCGTTGTACGCTCGTAGAAAGCTTTCCGCACGAAAGATTCTCCTAAAACTTGGTGAGAATTTTTTATAAAGCCTACGGAAAATTGTCGAGTCAAATTTGGCTCGGAAGTCGGTCCCAAAAAAATATTACGAGCCTCTGAAGTTCAAACTATTTTTCAGCTCACCTTTGTACGCTCGTAGAAAGCTTTCCGCACGAAAGATTCTCCTAAAACTTGGTGAGAAATTTTTATGAAGCCTACGGAAAATTATCGAGTCAAATTTGGCTCGGAAGTCGGTCCAAAAAAAACCATTACGAGCCTCTGAAGGTCAAACTATTTTTCAGCTCACCGTTGTACGCTCGTACAAAGCTTTACGCACGAAAGATTCTTCTAAAACTTGGTGAGAATTTTTTATAAAGCCTACGGAAAATTATCGAGTCAAATTTGGCTCGGAAATCGGTCCCAAAAAAATATTACGGGCCTCTGAAGGTCAAGTTATTTTTCAGCTCACCGTTGTACGCTTGTAGAAAGCTTTCCGCACGAAAGATTCTGCTAAAACTTGGTGAGAATTTTTTATGAAGCCTACGGAAAATTATCGAGTCAAATTTGGCTCGGAAGTCGGTCCCAATAAAAATATTACGGGCCTCTGAAGGTGTGAAGAATAGAAAGGCTTTGTCGATATATATATATATATATATATAGTAGTAGTGTATAGGTGTCGCGAGCGGCGCTGCTGGCGCTTGGGCCTTGCCGAGAGCCCGTGGTGGTGCGCGGTACCGCGTCAGTCTTTTGTCGACAGGCATAGAGAGAGTATCGAGTCGACCGACGATCAAGATTCATATTCCGTGTATAAAATACAAATAAAGAGAAGAGCGTTTCACAACAATTGGATTAATTGTTATTTGAAACAAACCTACAACAGTCACCCAATCCCTCACGCTGGATTTAGAGAGATATTACTTTGAATCCTACATGGTAGCAGAGCGTGGTTGGGATCCACGGAGGCTCGGGTGACTGTGCTGAACTATTTACGTGAAATTGAAATTTAGAAGTGCTGTGTGATTTTGAACGAGACAAGTGATATTGAGAAGAAGACGGCATAGCGTAAAGAGTTCGTGGAGAGACGACTCGGTCGAGTCAGCAGCGAGTGAACGGCAGAGAGGCTGCTTTTCAGCGAAGACGCCATCTTGGACATCGAAGTCACAAAGAACAAGGTGTGTAAGTGTGCGCAAAGCCCGAGTGGCGTTATACGGGGCTTTGGTTAGCCGGAAGGCGAGTCTGTGTGGGGGACTGCTTTGTGGCGAGCACGTGCACCTTGTGTGCGGGTACGTTGCAAGTGGGTCTGCCTGCGCGTCGGCGACGTGCTCGAACACGTCGCGCGATTCTCGCCGCCATTTCGTGAAATAATATTAAAAAAAAAAAAAAAAGAGAGAGACACGACTTTCGTTTGGAATAAACGCATAGATTGTAATAATGAGGTTACAACAAAGAGGTTAATATAACGAAGAGGTTATATATATATAAGAGCGTGTTGAGTTGTGGTTAATTTAGAAGTTGATACTTCTCTCATCTTATATTGTTAAGAAGTTTTAGAAGTAAACTGATATAAATAATTAAAAAAAAAAAAAAAAAAAAAAAAAAAAAAAAAAAAAAAAACTGACCGAGTGTCAAAAGGAGAATAAAATTGTTCAGAGGTGATAAGATGAGAATAGAGAAACATTTAGTCAAATTCAGAATTTAGCTCGATAACTTTCGAATTTTATGCTAAAAGTGTAATGGAGAGGTTTATTTGAGTTTGGTGTCCTGTCCTGATTTGCCTTGCGGTCAGATACCGGATTGCTGGCTTCTGTGGGCTTTTCTGTTCACTGCATAAATAAATAAAAATAATAATAATAATAATTTTGCGAGTGAATTCTGTGAATTCCAGGGTCAATGTTCAGCTGAAACTTGTGTTCGGCGTAGGCTGTTTATTGACTAAGGGAGGTTGGTAGGACCCCATTTGGGATCTACGTGTGTGCGTGCGCAGCCCAAAGCCGACCAATTTTTGTGGTAACACGCGGAATTGAAAATCGGCAAGTGGTGTACATGCGTGGAATACTCGGTGGGGGAATCTGATCTCTCGCTTCGAGCTAGATTAATTTGTGGTTCGATTCTTTTAGTTCAGAAGCAAGAAACATTGTTCGATTGGTATAAATAAAAAAATTACCTGGTACCGAAAGGTATATTGAGAGATTAAAGGAAGAGAGATGAGTACGTTGAGATTTTTGAAGAGCGTGTATAAAAATTAAGAAAAGTAAATGTTATTAGAGAAAATAAAAGAATAATAATAATGAATATTTAATAAAAAAAAAAACTAAAAAAAAAACTAATTGAAAATGTTTCGAAATCCTGGAATAGATGGCAGGCAGAGCTGATCAAAGTGACAGTATGAGCCAGGGGTACGAAGAATATATGAGAATGAGACGCGGAGAGGAAGATTCTGTTGTCACTAAACAAAGTAAGGTTCTCTTTATTCTGGGCCATCTATATATTTGACTAAAATTCAGAATGCTGTGAGTTTTTAAGAGGTACAAAGGTTGGATCTCTCTGAGATTGGAACCTTTGTACGCTGAGAGTAAGACGTCAGATCTGAACTTTTAAGAGGTGAATCCAGGTAATAATTGAGGTGTTTAATTCACAGCAACAGCCACAACTGGAAGAAGTTTAGAGACAATGGAGGGGACTGTGAGTCAAAATTCAGGCAGTAGCAGCAATGTGACTGCAAGTACTTCAGAGTTTCAAGCAAATACAGAAGATTTGCAAACGGCAATTGCAAGTGTGAATGCTCTTGCGACCACACTTACGGCAAATAACGCTTCGGGAAACCAGACAACCGGAAAATTGTTGAAAGAAGTAATCGACAAGCTATGCAAAGTTCACGCACACACGCTTGAATCTGAGAAGCTTAAGTTAAAGAATAAGCAGGCTTCAGAGCAAAGAGTAACCGAACAATCGAAAGAGGGTCCAAGTTGCAGTAACCTGGTACCAAAAATTCAGAGACATTACAAGTTGACATCCAAATCGAGTTTTGAAGTATGGATTGATTGTTTGAACACCGAGCTCACTAGTTGGGGGTTACTTCATCTGATTGATCCAAGCCAACCAGCACCGACTGGAATTTCAGAGTCCGAAATGAAACATCGGAAAAATTCGGTAAAAGATATCATTATCAATCACATAGATGAAGACTATCATAAGAGAATCCTAGGCGTAACCGAACCTATGGAAATCTTGAAGAAACTGCGAGACAGCAGAAAAGGAGAAGTCAGTTCAACGCCTACTTCAATTAGAACTCGATTATATAATTTGAGAATGAATAGAGACGAGCGTGTACACAAATTCTGTGAGAGATTTGATCAGATTATCAGAGAACACGAATTGAGTGATGATCCTCAAACACTGACTGAGCAAGAGAAGCGCTCGACTTTTTATCAGGCCATTATAGGAGTCATGCCTGAAGTCAGACGCACAGATTCGGCTGTAATTTCAACTACTGGCAAAGAGATGGACATGGAGGCTTTGAGAAGAACGATGTATCGCATACAAGAGGATAACGATGCAAACAAAGGAAGCTCTGGCGAGAAAGATGTTGCAGTGTCAAGAGCAAAAGTACAGAAAGGCAAGAGTAACACAGAAAAGTGCTTCAGATGCAACAAAGAAGGTCACTGGCAAGACCGTTGCCCGTTAAATGGAACAAACCAATGGGCCTGCTACAGCTGCAACTGCATCACTGACCACACGAGTGAAAACTGTACGCGAAACTTCAAGAAGCCCTTTAACAATAACAACAGCAACAACGAATTTGAACCTCCTGTTAAAAGAAACAGGCCAAATCCGAATCAACAAACACGAGGCAGAGGCTCAGGCAAATTCACGGGTAATCCTAGAGGCAACTTCAGAGGTACTTCTCGAGGCAACTTTAGAGGAAAATCCAGAGGTAACCCCAGAGGCAGAGGAAACAACAGAGGAGCGAGAAATTACTCGACGGTCAGAAGGGCTGATGGTGACACAGGATCAGCTGATCAAGAAAACTACCAGGACAACGTTCAGCAGTATGATGAGTATGATGAGTCAGAAGGTAAGATGATTTATGACAAAAATGTAAATAGCGAAAAGGTTATAGAATTCATAGCTGACTCAGGGGCCACGAGCCACATTGTAAATAAGAGTTTTATCTTGAGGAACTTTAAAAAATCGGAGAAAGGCGTTATCAAAAGTGCCAACAAAAACGAGATTGCTGATATTGTTATAGATGGAAGAGGTAATCTTGTGATCACAGATGATAAAACAAACAGGAATCACATAAAATTAACAAATGTTATTGCGGCAAAGGACATCTCGGAAAACCTGCTGTCATTACGTAAATTAGTAGATGCAGGGTTTTGCATATATTTGGATGACAAAGTATTCAGAGTTTATAACAAAGAAAACAATAAGACGATAATTGAAGGGGTTTATGAAAAACCAAATTGGGTAGTTAGGTTTGAAGTGATAAAGCCTAAATGCACCGACGACAACACAACGACTGAATTCGAAAATTATAGTTGCACTGCATGCTTAACTGTTGACAACGAGGTTTCCGAGCAATCGCAAACCCATACGGACAAAGAAATGTCTCGTTCGGAGGGAGTTGATTCAGGGTCTCACGAAAAGTTTGTAGAAAAGGTTGTAGAAGTCGATGATGGGTCTGCGATTGGGAGGGAGAGACTGGAAGACCTCAGTGTCTCGGAAAATCCTGAGAAATTGATTCTAGAGAAGTTAAATTCAGAGAAGTTGATTACAGAGAAATCCGATTCTGAAAAATCAATTCCAGAGAAATCAGATTCAGAGAAATTGACCTCAGAGAAATCAGATACTGGAAAATTGAATTCAGAGTGTAATGACAACTTGTTGTCTTACAAAACAGTCAAAGTAGACGATTTAAAGAGTGTAGAGAGTCTTCGAGATATACTGGATGAAAATCCAGCAGAAAATTATCTTCCGACTACCATTCAAAGTGAAGCTATGCTATGGCATCGGAGGCTAGGACACGCTTCTTTAAACTACTTAAAAATGATACAAAAGAAAGATAAAAGATTAGAACATGTGACGTTCGACGATTCAATTAAAGAATGTGAAGTATGCATATTGACAAAAATGGAGAAACTTCCGTTTAAACAGAACAGGAGTAGAGCTGAAAGGCCTCTCCAAATAATTCATACAGACATAATGGGGCCAATCAAACCAAGTTCGTGGCCCGGTCAAAAGAGGTATATAATTGTGTTCGTAGACGATTATTCTAGATATGCTAAAGTATATTGTCTGAAATCGAAAGACGAATCCGGTCAAGCGTTTGAAAAGTTTCTGAGTTCTGCTCGAAACCTACTAGGTACAGATGCGAAAGTTTGCTATGTTAGATCAGATAGGGGTACTGAGTTCACGGGTGGCGAATTTGCAGAAATAATGAGAAGAGAAAAGATAGAGTCAGATAGTGGTCCACCGTATACTCCCGAACTTAACGGTACAGCAGAGAGATTTAATAAATCTATTCAAAGAACTATAAGAGCGTATATGTGTGATTCGGGTTTGCCACAAAGTATGTGGGAGTTAGCTGCTGATACAGCGGTTTACACCTATAACAGAACTCCACACAAGTCGATTGGATATGAAGTACCGGTGGTTAAATTCGCACCTAGAATAAAGTGCCATTTTGAACAAATCAGAAGGTTTGGTTGTATTGCTTATGGGAAACTACCGCACGTTGAAACGAAGTTCAGCAATGTATCTATCAAAACGGTCCTAGTAGGGCACACACCGACAGGATACATTCTATGGCATCCTAGCACGAGAAAGTTTATAGAATCGAGACACGTAAGATGCGTAGAAAGATTGGTGTACAGAGATGTATATTCGAAAAATCAGCAAGAAGAAGTAAGTGAAGAAAGTAATCCAGAGACGGTGACTGAGTTTACTGTAGGTGATGAAACATTGGAAGTAAACAATTCAGAGGTGAACACGATTAAGCCTAAAAAGAGAGGTAGGCAAAAGAAAACAAATTCAGAGAAAAAGAATGACAATTCAGAGAAGAATAACAAACGGAAAAACTCGGAGTTATCAATAAATATAAACGATGGACCGGTTACGAGAAGTAAAGCTAAGAAAGTGGAAGATATCAGCTTTGCTCGTTACACTAAGATCTCAGGGGGTAACGAGATAAACGAGGACGAATTGGAGCATATATTGTTAGCCTCAATTCAAAAAGATCCAACCACTTTCGAAGAAGCAATGAATTCAGAGGATAAAGAGCTATGGAAGGTAGCCATTAGAGAAGAGTTGGAATCTATGAAAGAAAATATGGTTTGGGAACTAGTAGATCGACCTAAAGAAGATCTTCGTGGTAAAAGGCCTAATATTATTGACTCCAAATGGGTGTTTAAAAAGAAAGTTGAGAGTGATGGGTCGATTAGATATAAGGCACGACTGGTCTCAAGAGGGTTTAAGGACAAAAATGTTTATGGGCTCAAAGAAACATATGCTCCGGTGTCGAGATTGTCTGTGATTCGAGCAGTTTTGTCTATAATCAATAAAGAGGACTTAGAAGCATGTCAAATGGACGTAAAAACAGCGTTCCTGAATGGAGAACTGGAAGAGGAAGTCCTGATGGAAACTCCGGAAGGCTTAGATGTTCCAGAAAACATTAAAACTGAGAAAGTATGTAAACTAAAGAAGTCTCTATATGGTCTAAGAGTAAGTCCGAAGCTGTGGAACAAAAAATTTTCAGAGGAGGTGCGAAAGCTTGGGCTAGAGAACGATCTTCATGATCCTTGTCTGTTCACGTGGAGGTTGAATGGAAAACTAGCTATAGTGCTATTATATGTAGACGATATGTTGATAGCGAGCAATGACTCAGAGAAATTAAAACAAATAAAAACACACTTGGGTAGTGTATTTCAAATGAAAGATTTGGGTGAACCCAAAAACTTCCTGGGCATGACGATACAGAGAGATAGAAAAGAGAAAAGTATCCTTTTACACCAAACTGCATATACTGAGAGGGTTTTAGAGAGATTTAATATGCATGAGTCAAAATCACAGAGTACGCCGATGGTAACACGTCAGGTAGATCATAGGAATAAAAGGCTCAAATGCAATCCTGAGATAGAGGTATCTAATGCAGTTAAGAGAGTACCGTTCAGAGAGGCTATAGGTAGTTTAATGTATCTGGCGAATGCGACTCGACCGGATATAGCCTACTCGGTGAACTATCTAGCCAGAAAACAGATTGAACCGACCGAAAATGACTGGGTAGAGGTAAAAAGAGTACTCAGATACCTGAGAGGTACAACAGATCTAGGAATTAAGTTCCTATCCAACTCAGAGGAGCTGGAAGCTCTTTCAGATGCAAGCTTCAGAGATTGTGAGGACTCAAAATCCACAGGAGGTTACGTAATCAGATTATTTGGAGATATAATAACTTGGAGAAGTCATAAACAATCTATCGTTACGACCTCCACTTGCCAAGCAGAGTACTTAGCAATGAGTGACGCATCGCAAGAGCTGATATCACTGGATAAATCCATTAGGTATATACTTGGACGAACCTTCTATCCAATCACATTGTGGTGTGACAATAGATCAGCTAGAGATTGTACAGAGAAAGATGGGAGCCATAAGCTCAAAACTTTCGATCAGAGTGTAGAAGAAATTAAAAAGGAGCTGGCATTCAGAGAGAAAACTGGAAACAGGAAAAACATGGCAGTTACTCACGGAGACTATATAAAACAGTGTGTTGAGGAAAAGAAAATTAAAGTCTGCTGGGTATCCACTGATGAAAACTTGGCAGATATAATGACAAAGCCCTTGCCTCAGAGTAGGCATGAGTACTTAAGAGACAAAATTATCCATACGATATCACGATGAGATTTCAAAGTGATTCAGACGAACTAAGAGTATGCGAAATGAAATTCAGAGGAACATTAAGAGAAAAGAAATGTACAAACGTACATGTGTATATATATGTATATATAGTATGTGTAATTTTCAATTTGTATTTGTATGTTCACAGGTCAATAGAAACTGCGCGAGCTTGAGCGAAAAGAAAAAGACCCAAAAGTTCAAGTTATTTTTATTATTTATCTTTGTTTCAAATCTTATCCTTGTTCTTATTGTTCATACTATATCATTCTTAAAATAAGTTTCTTATAATAATTAAAACCTTGTTGAATATAATCGACAAAGGGAGGGAGTGTGAAGAATAGAAAGGCTTTGTCGATATATATATATATATATATAGTAGTAGTGTATAGGTGTCGCGAGCGGCGCTGCTGGCGCTTGGGCCTTGCCGAGAGCCCGTGGTGGTGCGCGGTACCGCGTCAGTCTTTTGTCGACAGGCATAGAGAGAGTATCGAGTCGACCGACGATCAAGATTCATATTCCGTGTATAAAATACAAATAAAGAGAAGAGCGTTTCACAACAATTGGATTAATTGTTATTTGAAACAAACCTACAACAGTCACCCAATCCCTCACGCTGGATTTAGAGAGATATTACTTTGAATCCTACAGAAGGTCAAACTATTTTTCAGCCCACCGTTGTACGCTTGAACTTGGTGAGAATTTTTTATAAAGCCTACGGAAAATTGTCGAGTCAAATTTGGCTCGGAAGTCGGTCCCAAAAAAAATTCTACGAGCCTCTGAAGGTCAAACTATTTTTCAGCTCACCGTTGTACGCTCGTAGAAAGCTTTCCGCACGAAAGATTCTCCTAAAACTTGGTGAGAATTTTTTATGAAGCCTACGGAAAATTATCGAGTCAAATTTGGCTGGGAAGTCGGTCCCAATAAAAATATTACGGGCCTCTGAAGGTCAAACTATTTTTCAGCTCACCGTTGTACGCTTGTAGAAAGCTTTCCGCACGGAAGATTCTCCTAAAACTTGGTGAGAATTTTTTATGAAGCCTACGGAAAATTCTCGAGTCAAATTTGGCTCGGAACTAAGTCCTAAAAAAAATATTACCGGCCTCTGAAGGTCAAGCTATTTTTCCGCTTATCGTTGTAAGCTTGTAGAAAGCTTTCTGCACGAAAGATTCTCCTAAAACTTAGTGAGAATTTTTAAAGAAGCCTACGGAAAATTATCGAGTCAAATTTGGCTCGGAAGTCGGTCCCAAAAAAAATATTACGAGCCTCTGACGGTCAAACTATTTTTCAGCTCACCGTTGTAAGCTTATACAAAGCTTTCCGCACGAAAGATTCTCCTAAAACTTGGTGACAATTTTTTATAAAGCCTACGGAAAATTGTCGGGTCAAATTTGGCTCGGAAGTCGGTCCCAAAAAAATATTACGAGCCTCTGAACGTCAAACTATTTTTCAGCTCACCGTTGTACGCTCGTAGAAAGCTTTCCGCACGAAAGATTCTCCTAAAACTTGGTGAGAATTTTTTATAAAGCCTACGGAAAATTGTCGAGTCAAATTTGGCTCGGAAGTCAGTCCCAAAAAAATATTACGAGCCTCTGAAGTTCAAACTATTTTTCAGCTCACCGTTGTACGCTCGTAGAAAGCTTTCCGCACGAAAGATTCTCCTAAAACTTGGTGAGAATTTTTTATGAAGCCTACGGAAAATTATCGAGTCAAATTTGGCTCGGAAGTTGGTCCAAAAAAAACCATTACGAGCCTCTGAAGGTCAAACTATTTTTCAGCTCACCATTGTACGCTCGTACAAAGCTTTCCGCACGAAAGATTCTTCTAAAACTTGATCAGAATTTTTTATAAAGCCTACGGAAAATTGTCGGGTCAAATTTGGCTCGGAAGTCGGTCCCAAAAAAAATATTACGCGCCTCTGAAGGTCAAACTATTTTTCAGCTCACCGTTGTACGCTCGTAGAAAGCTTTCCGCACGAAAGATTCTCCTCAAACTTGGTGAGAATTTTTTATGAAGCCTACGGAAAATTATCGAGTCAAATTTGGCTCGGAAGTCGGTCCCAAAAAAAATATCACGAACCTCTGAAGGTCAAACTATTTTTCAGCTCACCGTTGTACGCTTGTAGAAAGCTTTCCGCACGAAAGATTCTCCTAAAACTTGGTGAGAATTTTTTATGAAGCCTACGGAAAATTGTCGAGTCAAATTTGGCTCGGAAGTCGGTCCCAAAAAAAATATTACGGGCCTCTGAAGGTCAACCTATTTTTCCGCTTATCGTTGTAAGCTTGTAGAAAGCTTTCCGCACGAAAGATTCTCCTAAAACTTGGTGAGAATTTTTAATGAAGCCTACGGAAAATTATCGAGTCAAATTTGGCTCGGAAGTCGGTCCCAAAAAAAATATTACGAGCCTCTGAAGGTCAAACTATTTTTCAGCTCACCGCTGTACGCTTGTAGAAAGCTTTCCGCACGAAAGATTCTCCTAAAACTTGGTGAGAATTTTTTATGAAGCCTACGGAAAATTATCGAGTCAAATTTGGCTCGGAAGTCGGTCCCAGTAAAAATATTACGGGCCTCTGAAGGTCAAACTATTTTTCAGCTCACCGTTGTACGCTTGTAGAAAGCTTTCCGCACGAAAGATTCTCCTAAAACTTGGTAAGAATTTTTTATGAAGCCTACGGAAAATTATCGAGTCAAATTTGGCTCGGAAGTCGGTCCCAAAAAAAATATTACCAGCCTCTGAAGGTCAAACTATTTTTCAGCTCACCGTTGTACGCTTGTAGAAAGCTTTCCGCACGAAAGATTCTGCTAAAACTTGGTGAGAATTTTTGATGAAGCCTAAGGGAAATTATCGAGTAAATTTGGCTCGGAAGTCGGTCCCAAAAAAAATATTACGGGCCTTTGAAGGTCAAACTATTTTTCAGCTCACCGTTGTAAGCTTGTACAAAGCTTTCCGCACGAAAGATTCTCCTAAAACTTGGTGAGAATTTTTTATGAAGCCTACGGAAAATTATCGAGTCAAATTTGGCTCGGAAGTCGGTCCCAAAAAAAATATTACGGGCCTCTGAAGGTCAAGCTATTTTTCAGCTCACCGTTGTACGCTTGTCGAAAGCTTTCCGCACGAAAGATTCTGCTAAAACTTGGTGAGAATTTTTTATGAAGCCTACGGAAAATTGTCGAGTCAAATTTGGCTCAGAAGTCGGTCCCAAAAAAAATATTACGAGCCTCTGAAGGTCAAACTATTTTTCAGCTCACCGTTGAACGCTCGTAGAAAGCTTTCCGCACGAAAGATTCTTCTAAAACTTGATGAGAATTTTTGATGAAGCCTAAGGGAAATTATCGAGTCAAATTTGGCTGGGAAGTCGGTCCCAAAAAAAATATTACGGGCCTCTGATTGTCAAACTATTTTTCAGCTCACCGTTGTAAGCTTGTACAAAGCTTTCCGCACGAAAGATTCTCCTAAAACTTGGTGAGAATTTTTTATGAAGCCTACGGAAAATTATCGAGTAAAATTTGGCTCGGAAGTCGGTCCCAATAAAAATATTACGGGCCTCTGAAGGTCAAACTATTTTTCAGCTCACCGTTGTACGCTTGTAGAAAGCTTTCCGCACGGAAGATTCTCCTAAAACTTGGTGAGAATTTTTTATGAAGCCTACGGAAAATTGTCGAGTCAAATTTGGCTCGGAACTAAGTCCTAAAAAAAATATTACCGGCCTCTGAAGGTCAAGCTATTTTTCCGCTTATCGTTGTAAGCTTGTAGAAAGCTTTCTGCACGAAAGATTCTCCTAAAACTTAGTGAGAATTTTTAAAGAAGCCTACGGAAAATTATCGAGTCAAATTTGGCTCGGAAGTCGGTCCCAAAAAAAATATTACGAGCCTCTGACGGTCAAACTATTTTTCAGCTCACCGTTGTAAGCTTATACAAAGCTTTCCGCACGAAAGATTCTCCTAAAACTTGGTGACAATTTTTTATAAAGCCTACGGAAAATTGTCGGGTCAAATTTGGCTCGGAAGTCGGTCCCAAAAAAATATTACGAGCCTCTGAACGTCAAACTATTTTTCAGCTCACCGTTGTACGCTCGTAGAAAGCTTTCCGCACGAAAGATTCTCCTAAAACTTGGTGAGAATTTTTTATGAAGCCTACGGAAAATTATCGAGTCAAATTTGGCTCGGAAGTTGGTCCAAAAAAAACCATTACGAGCCTCTGAAGGTCAAACTATTTTTCAGCTCACCATTGTACGCTCGTACAAAGCTTTCCGCACGAAAGATTCTTCTAAAACTTGATGAGAATTTTTTATAAAGCCTACGGAAAATTGTCGGGTCAAATTTGGCTCGGAAGTCGGTCCCAAAAAAAATATTACGCGCCTCTGAAGGTCAAACTATTTTTCAGCTCACCGTTGTACGCTCGTAGAAAGCTTTCCGCACGAAAGATTCTCCTCAAACTTGGTGAGAATTTTTTATGAAGCCTACGGAAAATTATCGAGTCAAATTTGGCTCGGAAGTCGGTCCCAAAAAAAATATTACGGGCCTCTGAAGGTCAAGCTATTTTTCAGCTCACCGTTGTACGCTTGTCGAAAGCTTTCCGCACGAAAGATTCTGCTAAAACTTGGTGAGAATTTTTTATGAAGCCTACGGAAAATTGTCGAGTCAAATTTGGCTCAGAAGTCGGTCCCAAAAAAAATATTACGAGCCTCTGAAGGTCAAACTATTTTTCAGCTTACCGTTGAACGCTCGTAGAAAGCTTTCCGCACGAAAGATTCTTCTAAAACTTGATGAGAATTTTTTATAAAGCCTACGGAAAATTATCGAGTCAAATTTGGCTCGGAAATCGGTCCCAAAAAAATATTACGGGCCTCTGAAGGTCAAGTTATTTTTCAGCTCACCGTTGTACGCTTGTAGAAAGCTTTCCGCACGAAAGATTCTGCTAAAACTTGGTGAGAATTTTTTATGAAGCCTACGGAAAATTATCGAGTCAAATTTGGCTCGGAAGTCGGTCCCAATAAAAATATTACGGGCCTCTGAAGGTCAAACTATTTTTCAGCCCACCGTTGTACGCTTGAACTTGGTGAGAATTTTTTATAAAGCCTACGGAAAATTGTCGAGTCAAATTTGGCTCGGAAGTCGGTCCCAAAAAAAATTCTACGAGCCTCTGAAGGTCAAACTATTTTTCAGCTCACCGTTGTACGCTCGTAAAAAGCTTTCCGCACGAAAGATTCTCCTAAAACTTGGTGAGAATTTTTGATGAAGCCTAAGGGAAATTATCGAGTCAAATTTGGCTGGGAAGTCGGTCCCAAAAAAAATATTACGGGCCTCTGATTGTCAAACTATTTTTCAGCTCACCGTTGTAAGCTTGTACAAAGCTTTCCGCACGAAAGATTCTCCTAAAACTTGGTGAGAATTTTTAATGAAGCCTACGGAAAATTATCGAGTCAAATTTGGCTCGGAAGTCGGTCCCAATAAAAATATTACGGGCCTCTGAAGGTCAAACTATTTTTCAGCTCACCGTTGTACGCTTGTAGAAAGCTTTCCGCACGAAAGATTCTCCTAAAACTTGGTGAGAATTTTTTATGAAGCCTACGGAAAATTGTCGAGTCAAATTTGGCTCGGAAGTCGGTCCCAAAAAAAATATGACGGGCCTCTGAACGTCAAGCTATTTTTCAGCTCACCGATGTACGCTTGTAGAAAGCTTTCCGCACGAAAGATTCTGCTAAAACTTGGTGAGAATTTTTTATGAAGCCTACGGAAAATTGTCGAGTCAAATTTGGCTCGGAAGTCGGTCCCAAAAAAAATATTACGAGCCTCTGAAGGTCAAACTATTTTTCAGCTCACCGTTGTACGCTCGTAGAAAGCTTTCCGCACGAAAGATTCTTCTAAAACTTGGTGAGAATTTTTTATAAAGCCTACGGAAAATTATCGAGTCAAATTTGGCTCGGAAATCGGTCCCAAAAAAATATTACGGGCCTCTGAACGTCAAGCTATTTTTCAGCTCACCGTTGTACGCTTGTAGAAAGCTTTCCGCACGAAAGATTCTGCTAAAACTTGGTGAGAATTTTTTATGAAGCCTACGGAAAATTATCGAGTCAAATTTGGCTCGGAAATCGGTCCCAATAAAAATATTACGGGCCTCTGAAGGTCAAACTATTTTTCAGCTCACCGTTGTACGCTTGTAGAAAGCTTTCCGCACGAAAGATTCTCCTAAAACTTGGTGACAATTTTTTATAAAGCCTACGGAAAATTGTCGAGTCAAATTTGGCTCGGAACTAAGTTCCAAAAAAAATATTACCGGCCTCTGAAGGTCAAGCTATTTTTCCGCTTATCGTTGTAAGCTTGTAGAAAGCTTTCTGCACGAAAGATTCTCCTAAAACTTAGTGAGAATTTTTAATGAAGCCTACGGAAAATTATCGAGTCAAATTTGGCTCGGAAGTCGGTCCCAAAAAAAATATTACGAGCCTCTGAAAGTCAAACTATTTTTCAGCTCACCGTTGTAAGCTTATACAAAGCTTTCCGCACGAAAGATTCTCCTAAAACTTGGTGAGAATTTTTAATGAAGCCTACGGAAAATTATCGAGTCAAATTTGGCTCGGAAGTCGGTCCCAATAAAAATATTACGGGCCTCTGAAGGTCAAACTATTTTTCAGCTCACCGTTGTACGCTTGTAGAAAGCTTTCCGCACGAAAGATTCTCCTAAAACTTGGTGAGAATTTTTTATGAAGCCTACGGAAAATTGTCAAGTCAAATTTGGCTCGGAAGTCGGTCCCAAAAAAAATATGACGGGCCTCTGAACGTCAAGCTATTTTTCAGCTCACCGATGTACGCTTGTAGAAAGCTTTCCGCACGAAAGATTCTGCTAAAACTTGGTGAGAATTTTTTATGAAGCCTACGGAAAATTGTCGAGTCAAATTTGGCTCGGAAGTCGGTCCCAAAAAAAATATTACGAGCCTCTGAAGGTCAAACTATTTTTCAGCTCACCGTTGTACGCTCGTAGAAAGCTTTCCGCACGAAAGATTCTGCTAAAACTTGGTGAGAATTTTTTATGAAGCCTCCGGAAAATGATCGAGTCAAATTTGGCTCGGAAATCGCCCCCAATAAAAATATTACGGGCCTCTGAAGGTCAAACTATTTTTCAGCTCACCGTTGTAGGCTTGTAGAAAGCTTTCCGCACGAAAGATTCTCCTAAAACTTAGTGACAATTTTTTATAAAGCCTACGCAAAATTGTCGGGTCAAATTTGGCTCGGAAGTCGGTCCCAAAAAAAATATTACGAGCCTCTGAAGTTCAAACTATTTTTCAGCTCACCGTTGTACGCTCGTAGAAAGCTTTCCGCACGAAAGATTCTCCTAAAACTTGGTGAGAATTTTTTATGAAGCCTATGGAAAATTATCGAGTCAAATTTGGCTCGGAAGTCGGTCCAAAAAAAACCATTACGAGCCTCTGAAGGTCAAACTATTTTTCAGCTCACCGTTGTACGCTCGTACAAAGCTTTCCGCACGAAAGATTCTTCTAAAACTTGATGAGAATTTTTTATAAAGCCTACGGAAAATTGTCGGGTCAAATTTGGCTCGGAAGTCGGTCCCAAAAAAAATATAACGAGCCTCTGAAGGTGAAACTATTTTTCAACTCACCGTTGTACCCTCGTAGAAAGCTTTCCGCACGAAAGATTCTCCTAAAACTTGGTGAGAATTTTTTATAAAGCCTACGGAAAATTGTCGAGTCAAATTTGGCTCGGAAGTCGGTCCCAAAAAAAATATTACGATCCTCTGAAGGTCAAACTATTTTTCAGCTCACCGTTGTACGCTCGTAGAAAGCTTTCCGCACGAAAGATTCTCCTCAAACTTGGTGAGAATTTTTTATGAAGCCTACGGAAAATTATCGAGTCAAATTTGGCTCGGAAGTCGGTCCCAAAAAAAATATCACGAACCTTTGAAGGTCAAACCTTTTTTCAGCTCACCGTTGTACGCTTGTAGAAAGCTTTCCGCACGAAAGATTCTCCTAAAACTTGGTGACAATTTTTTATGAAGCCTACGGAAAATTATCGAGTCAAATTTGGCTCGGAAGTCGGTCCCAAAAAAAATATCACGAACCTTTGAAGGTCAAACTATTTTTCAGCTCACCGTTGTACGCTTGTAGAAAGCTTTCCGCACGAAAGATTCTCCTAAAACTTGGTGACAATTTTTTATGAAGCCTACGGAAAATTGTCGAGTCAAATTTGGCTCGGAAGTCGGTCCCAGTAAAAATATTACGGGCCTCTGAAGGTCAAACTATTTTTCAGCTCACCGTTGTACGCTTGAACTTGGTGAGAATTTTTTATAAAGCCTACGGAAAATTGTCGAGTCAAATTTGGCTCGGAAGTCGGTCCCAAAAAAAATTCTACGAGCCTCTGAAGGTCAAACTATTTTTCAGCTCACCGTTGTACGCTCGTAAAAAGCTTTCCGCACGAAAGATTCTCCTAAAACTTGGTGAGAATTTTTGATGAAGCCTAAGGGAAATTATCGAGTCAAATTTGGCTGGGAAGTCGGTCCCAAAAAAAATATTACGGGCCTCTGATTGTCAAACTATTTTTCAGCTCACCGTTGTAAGCTTGTACAAAGCTTTCCGCACGAAAGATTCTCCTAAAACTTGGTGAGAATTTTTAATGAAGCCTACGGAAAATTATCGAGTCAAATTTGGCTCGGAAGTCGGTCCCAATAAAAATATTACGGGCCTCTGAAGGTCAAACTATTTTTCAGCTCACCGTTGTACGCTTGTAGAAAGCTTTCCGCACGAAAGATTCTCCTAAAACTTGGTGAGAATTTTTTATGAAGCCTACGGAAAATTGTCGAGTCAAATTTGGCTCGGAAGTCGGTCCCAAAAAAAATATGACGGGCCTCTGAACGTCAAGCTATTTTTCAGCTCACCGATGTACGCTTGTAGAAAGCTTTCCGCACGAAAGATTCTGCTAAAACTTGGTGAGAATTTTTTATGAAGCCTACGGAAAATTGTCGAGTCAAATTTGGCTCGGAAGTCGGTCCCAAAAAAAATATTACGAGCCTCTGAAGGTCAAACTATTTTTCAGCTCACCGTTGTACGCTCGTAGAAAGCTTTCCGCACGAAAGATTCTTCTAAAACTTGGTGAGAATTTTTTATAAAGCCTACGGAAAATTATCGAGTCAAATTTGGCTCGGAAATCGGTCCCAAAAAAATATTACGGGCCTCTGAACGTCAAGCTATTTTTCAGCTCACCGTTGTACGCTTGTAGAAAGCTTTCCGCACGAAAGATTCTGCTAAAACTTGGTGAGAATTTTTTATGAAGCCTACGGAAAATTATCGAGTCAAATTTGGCTCGGAAATCGGTCCCAATAAAAATATTACGGGCCTCTGAAGGTCAAACTATTTTTCAGCTCACCGTTGTACGCTTGTAGAAAGCTTTCCGCACGAAAGATTCTCCTAAAACTTGGTGACAATTTTTTATAAAGCCTACGGAAAATTGTCGAGTCAAATTTGGCTCGGAACTAAGTTCCAAAAAAAATATTACCGGCCTCTGAAGGTCAAGCTATTTTTCCGCTTATCGTTGTAAGCTTGTAGAAAGCTTTCTGCACGAAAGATTCTCCTAAAACTTAGTGAGAATTTTTAATGAAGCCTACGGAAAATTATCGAGTCAAATTTGGCTCGGAAGTCGGTCCCAAAAAAAATATTACGAGCCTCTGAAAGTCAAACTATTTTTCAGCTCACCGTTGTAAGCTTATACAAAGCTTTCCGCACGAAAGATTCTCCTAAAACTTGGTGAGAATTTTTAATGAAGCCTACGGAAAATTATCGAGTCAAATTTGGCTCGGAAGTCGGTCCCAATAAAAATATTACGGGCCTCTGAAGGTCAAACTATTTTTCAGCTCACCGTTGTACGCTTGTAGAAAGCTTTCCGCACGAAAGATTCTCCTAAAACTTGGTGAGAATTTTTTATGAAGCCTACGGAAAATTGTCAAGTCAAATTTGGCTCGGAAGTCGGTCCCAAAAAAAATATGACGGGCCTCTGAACGTCAAGCTATTTTTCAGCTCACCGATGTACGCTTGTAGAAAGCTTTCCGCACGAAAGATTCTGCTAAAACTTGGTGAGAATTTTTTATGAAGCCTACGGAAAATTGTCGAGTCAAATTTGGCTCGGAAGTCGGTCCCAAAAAAAATATTACGAGCCTCTGAAGGTCAAACTATTTTTCAGCTCACCGTTGTACGCTCGTAGAAAGCTTTCCGCACGAAAGATTCTTCTAAAACTTGGTGAGAATTTTTTATAAAGCCTACGGAAAATTATCGAGTCAAATTTGGCTCGGAAATCGGTCCCAAAAAAATATTACGGGCCTCTGAAGGTCAAGCTATTTTTCAGCTCACCGTTGTACGCTTGTAGAAAGCTTTCCGCACGAAAGATTCTGCTAAAACTTGGTGAGAATTTTTTATGAAGCCTCCGGAAAATTATCGAGTCAAATTTGGCTCGGAAATCGCCCCCAATAAAAATATTACGGGCCTCTGAAGGTCAAACTATTTTTCAGCTCACCGTTGTAGGCTTGTAGAAAGCTTTCCGCACGAAAGATTCTCCTAAAACTTAGTGACAATTTTTTATAAAGCCTACGCAAAATTGTCGGGTCAAATTTGGCTCGGAAGTCGGTCCCAAAAAAAATATTACGAGCCTCTGAAGTTCAAACTATTTTTCAGCTCACCGTTGTACGCTCGTAGAAAGCTTTCCGCACGAAAGATTCTCCTAAAACTTGGTGAGAATTTTTTATGAAGCCTACGGAAAATTATCGAGTCAAATTTGGCTCGGAAGTCGGTCCAAAAAAAACCATTACGAGCCTCTGAAGGTCAAACTATTTTTCAGCTCACCGTTGTACGCTCGTACAAAGCTTTCCGCACGAAAGATTCTTCTAAAACTTGATGAGAATTTTTTATAAAGCCTACGGAAAATTGTCGGGTCAAATTTGGCTCGGAAGTCGGTCCCAAAAAAAATATAACGAGCCTCTGAAGGTGAAACTATTTTTCAACTCACCGTTGTACCCTCGTAGAAAGCTTTCCGCACGAAAGATTCTCCTAAAACTTGGTGAGAATTTTTTATAAAGCCTACGGAAAATTGTCGAGTCAAATTTGGCTCGGAAGTCGGTCCCAAAAAAAATATTACGATCCTCTGAAGGTCAAACTATTTTTCAGCTCACCGTTGTACGCTCGTAGAAAGCTTTCCGCACGAAAGATTCTCCTCAAACTTGGTGAGAATTTTTTATGAAGCCTACGGAAAATTATCGAGTCAAATTTGGCTCGGAAGTCGGTCCCAAAAAAAATATCACGAACCTTTGAAGGTCAAACCTTTTTTCAGCTCACCGTTGTACGCTTGTAGAAAGCTTTCCGCACGAAAGATTCTCCTAAAACTTGGTGACAATTTTTTATGAAGCCTACGGAAAATTATCGAGTCAAATTTGGCTCGGAAGTCGGTCCCAAAAAAAATATCACGAACCTTTGAAGGTCAAACTATTTTTCAGCTCACCGTTGTACGCTTGTAGAAAGCTTTCCGCACGAAAGATTCTCCTAAAACTTGGTGACAATTTTTTATGAAGCCTACGGAAAATTGTCGAGTCAAATTTGGCTCGGAAGTCGGTCCCAGTAAAAATATTACGGGCCTCTGAAGGTCAAACTATTTTTCAGCTCACCGTTGTACGCTTGAACTTGGTGAGAATTTTTTATAAAGCCTACGGAAAATTGTCGAGTCAAATTTGGCTCGGAAGTCGGTCCCAAAAAAAATTCTACGAGCCTCTGAACGTCAAACTATTTTTCAGCTCACCGTTGTACGCTCGTAGAAAGCTTTCCGCACGAAAGATTCTCCTAAAACTTGGTGAGAATTTTTGATGAAGCCTAAGGGAAATTATCGAGTCAAATTTGGCTGGGAAGTCGGTCCCAAAAAAAATATTACGGGCCTCTGATTGTCAAACTATTTTTCAGCTCACCGTTGTAAGCTTGTACAAAGCTTTCCGCACGAAAGATTCTCCTAAAACTTGGTGAGAATTTTTAATGAAGCCTACGGAAAATTATCGAGTCAAATTTGGCTCGGAAGTCGGTCCCAATAAAAATATTACGGGCCTCTGAAGGTCAAACTATTTTTCAGCTCACCGTTGTACGCTTGTAGAAAGCTTTCCGCACGAAAGATTCTCCTAAAACTTGGTGAGAATTTTTTATGAAGCCTACGGAAAATTGTCGAGTCAAATTTGGCTCGGAAGTCGGTCCCAAAAAAAATATGACGGGCCTCTGAACGTCAAGCTATTTTTCAGCTCACCGATGTACGCTTGTAGAAAGCTTTCCGCACGAAAGATTCTGCTAAAACTTGGTGAGAATTTTTTATGAAGCCTACGGAAAATTGTCGAGTCAAATTTGGCTCGGAAGTCGGTCCCAAAAAAAATATTACGAGCCTCTGAAGGTCAAACTATTTTTCAGGTCACCGTTGTACGCTCGTAGAAAGCTTTCCGCACGAAAGATTCTTCTAAAACTTAGTGAGAATTTTTTATAAAGCCTACGGAAAATTATCGAGTCAAATTCGGCTCGGAAATCGCCCCCAATAAACATATCACGGGCCTCTGAAGGTCAAGTTATTTTTCAGCTCACCGTTGTACGCTTGTAGAAAGCTTTCCGCACGAAAGATTCTGCTAAAACTTGGTGAGAATTTTTTATGAAGCCTACGGAAAATTATCGAGTCAAATTTGGCTCGGAAGTCGGTCCCAAAAAAAATATTACGAGCCTCTGAAGGTCAAACTATTTTTCAGGTCACCGTTGTACGCTCGTAGAAAGCTTTCCGCACGAAAGATTCTTCTAAAACTTAGTGAGAATTTTTTATAAAGCCTACGGAAAATTATCGAGTCAAATTCGGCTCGGAAGTCGGTCCCAATAAAAATATTACGGGCCTCTGAAGGTCAAACTATTTTTCAGCCCACCGTTGTACGCTTGAACTTGGTGAGAATTTTTTATAAAGCCTACGGAAAATTGTCGAGTCAAATTTGGCTCGGAAGTCGGTCCCAAAAAAAATTCTACGAGCCTCTGAAGGTCAAACTATTTTTCAGCTCACCGTTGTACGCTCGTAGAAAGCTTTCCGCACGAAAGATTCTCCTAAAACTTGGTGAGAATTTTTGATGAAGCCTAAGGGAAATTATCGAGTCAAATTTGGCTGGGAAGTCGGTCCCAAAAAAAATATTACGGGCCTCTGATTGTCAAACTATTTTTCAGCTCACAGTTGTAAGCTTGTACAAAGCTTTCCGCACGAAAGATTCTCCTAAAACTTGGTGAGAATTTTTTATGAAGCCTACGGAAAATAATCGAGTCAAATTTGGCTCGGAAGTCGGTCCCAATAAAAATATTACGGGCCTCTGAAGGTCAAACTATTTTTCAGCTCACCGTTGTACGCTTGTAGAAAGCTTTCCGCACGGAAGATTCTCCTAAAACTTGGTGAGAATTTTTTATGAAGCCTACGGAAAATTGTCGAGTCAAATTTGGCTCGGAACTAAGTCCTAAAAAAAATATTACCGGCCTCTGAAGGTCAAGCTATTTTTCCGCTTATCGTTGTAAGCTTGTAGAAAGCTTTCTGCACGAAAGATTCTCCTAAAACTTAATGAGAATTTTTAAAGAACCCTACGGAAAATTATCGAGTCAAATTTGGCTCGGAAGTCGGTCCCAAAAAAAATATTACGGGCCTCTGAAGGTCAACCTATTTTTCCGCTTATCGTTGTAAGCTTGTAGAAAGCTTTCCGCACGAAAGATTCTCCTAAAACTTGGTGAGAATTTTTAATGAAGCCTACGGAAAATTATCGAGTCAAATTTGGCTCGGAAGTCGGTCCCAAAAAAAATATTACGAGCCTCTGAAGGTCAAACTATTTTTCAGCTCACCGCTGTACGCTTGTAGAAAGCTTTCCGCACGAAAGATTCTCCTAAAACTTGGTGAGAATTTTTTATGAAGCCTACGGAAAATTGTCGAGTCAAATTTGGCTCGGAAGTCGGTCCCAAAAAAAATATTACGTGCCTCTGAAGGTCAAACTATTTTTCAGCTCACCGTTGTACGCTCGTAGAAAGCTTTCCGCACGAAAGATTCTCCTCAAACTTGGTGAGAATTTTTTATGAAGCCTACGGAAAATTATCGAGTCAAATTTGGCTCGGAAGTCGGTCCCAAAAAAAATATCACGAACCTTTGAAGGTCAAACTATTTTTCAGCTCACCGTTGTACGCATGTAGAAAGCTTTCCGCACGAAAGATTCTCCTAAAACTTGGTGACAATTTTTTATGAAGCCTACGGAAAATTGTCGAGTCAAATTTGGCTCGGAAGTCGGTCCCAGTAAAAATATTACGGGCCTCTGAAGGTCAAACTATTTTTCAGCTCACCGTTGTACGCTTGTAGAAAGCTTTCCGCACGAAAGATTCTCCTAAAACTTGGTAAGAATTTTTTATGAAGCCTACGGAAAATTATCGAGTCAAATTTGGCTCGGAAGTCGGTCCCAAAAAAAATATTACCAGCCTCTGAAGGTCAAACTATTTTTCAGCTCACCGTTGTACGCTTGTAGAAAGCTTTCCGCACGAAAGATTCTGCTAAAACTTGGTGAGAATTTTTGATGAAGCCTAAGGGAAATTATCGAGTAAATTTGGCTCGGAAGTCGGTCCCAAAAAAAATATTACGGGCCTTTGAAGGTCAAACTATTTTTCAGCTCACCGTTGTAAGCTTGTACAAAGCTTTCCGCACGAAAGATTCTCCTAAAACTTGGTGAGAATTTTTTATGAAGCCTACGGAAAATTATCGAGTCAAATTTGGCTCGGAAGTCGGTCCCAATAAAAATATTACGGGCCTCTGAAGGTCAAACTATTGTTCAGCTCACCGTTGTACGTTTGTAGAAAGCTTTCCGCACGAAAGATTCTCCTAAAACTTGGTGAGAATTTTTTATGAAGCCTACGGAAAATTAGCGAGTCAAATTTGGCTCGGAAGTCGGTCCCAAAAAAAATATTACGAGCCTCTGAAGGTCAAACTATTTTTCAGCTCACCGTTGTACGCTTGTAGAAAGCTTTCCGCACGAAAGATTCTGCTAAAACTTGGTGAGAATTTTTTATGAAGCCTACGGAAAATTATCGAGTCAAATTTGGCTCGGAAGTCGGTCCCAATAAAAATATTACGGGCCTCTGAAAGTCAAACTATTTTTCAGCTCACCGTTGTACGCTTGTAGAAAGCTTTCCGCACGAAAGATTCTCCTAAAACTTGGTGAGAATTTTTTATGAAGCCTACGGAAAATTGTCGAGTCAAATTTGGCTCGGAAGTCGGTCCCAAAAAAAATATTACGGGCCTCTGAAGGTCAACCTATTTTTCCGCTTATCGTTGTAAGCTTGTAGAAAGCTTTCCGCACCAAAGATTCTCCTAAAACTTGGTGAGAATTTTTAATGAAGCCTACGGAAAATTATCGAGTCAAATTTGGCTCGGAAGTCGGTCCCAAACAAAATATTACGGGCCTCTGAAGGTCAAACTGTTTTTCAGCTCACCGTTGTACGCTTGTAGAAAGCTTTCCGCACGAAAGATTCTCCTAAAACTTGATGAGAATTTTGGAGAAAGAGTAAGAAAAATTCTTGATATAAATGGAGCTCGTTAATACATCCTGGCATTCAAATAATCATTCGAAGCAAAATTGAGGTTATCTACAGCTCGTAACATTGACAGTTGAGGTCATTTCGTTGCTGCAACGTTGCGAACTTTAGCGGCATGTCCTCTACCCGTTACAGGTGATATCACTCTAGCACCCATACTGGTAAATCCAAGCGCACTGTTATAGACCCGAATGTTTTCTTTAAAGTTTTTACTTTCTACCGATTTACTCGTTAATATCTCCCTGAGCCTTTGAGGATATTCCTTTAAAACGGGCAAAACTACTTTTCCTTTGTGACAACATATCGAAAATTTTTTATCCGTTGGTTGTTCGCATAAGAAATTGACGGATCCACAAAATTCGCAGGTAACGTTCATCTTGCCAAGATAGTGAGTTTTTATTTCCTCTTCGACAACTGTGTCGCCAGTTCGCATTCCAGAAAGTAGTAAATTCGCCGTTAATCTTCTTCTTTTGCGTTGTTTGCGTTTGTCCAATTGTGTCGCTCGCTCTTCTCGAGTCTCATTGCAATGTTTTCTTGAACCGTTTGAATTGGTATCTCTCTCTTGGTGAATCTCGGTGCAATGTTTTCCTGATACGTTTAAATTTGTCTCTTGCTCTTGTTGAGTTTCGCTGCAACGTTTTCCTAATACGCTTAAATTTGTATCTCGCTCTTGTTGTATTTCGCTACAACGTTTTCCTGATATGTTTGAATCTGTCTCCCGTTCTAGTTGCGTCTCCCTGCAATGTTTTTGTGATACGCTTGAATTTAGATCGCATGTCGGAAACTGCGCGAACCAGGTTTGCGAAAGCATCCTATACAGGTGTCGCCTCATGTATCGCCAATCGAATACAAATCCGTCGGGCATATTTCCAAAACAAACACAAACTGCAAACGCGATTGCATACAGTCCGCAGTCAGTTGCGTTCGGTTGTTGCTGTACTTTATGAAATTGTACTTTCGGATTAAACGGGTACAACCGATTCAAAAACACGACGTGATCAGCATGCAGTTTCGTGTTATTCATACTGTCGAATACATGGACTACATTCCGATCGTAGGACGTGCATATCCAATGACCAGTGACCTCGTGGTTGGAGAACAAAATCTGGATGTGATTATTATCGCGCGATCGACTCTCTATCATGTCTGGTTGTTGGAGGAGCAATGGTGACTGCATCTTTATACCACAATACCATTCCAGCAATTTTGCGAATTTATCTATATGAGCATCCTCTAGCAAACCTTTTTCGTTGAAAATAATCTTTTTTTCGACATCAGTAATCGAAACTTTACACTCATCTTCACGCGATCCTGTAGTCAATAAAAGATTCATCTTTCTCGCCTCCAGCCGTGCTACCACCCTTAACGACCACCTTCGTCAACACAACTATATCCTTCTTCCTATTATGAGAAAAGAAATGCAATACTTAAAATGGAATACTGTAATTTTCGAAAAATCGCCAAGTTGAAAATTGAAAATTCATATCGCTTCGTCATAAAAGGTGAAAATAAATATTTTATATTGCCACCTCATAATATCCCTTTATTCGCAAAGCTTCGAAAATGCGTTCTCGTAGAATATTTGTGAATAAAGAGATATGAAGAGGCGATATAAAAATTTCAAACTTTAAGTTTTA
Source organism: Amblyjoppa fuscipennis (assembly GCA_963575735.1). Taxonomy (NCBI): domain Eukaryota; kingdom Metazoa; phylum Arthropoda; class Insecta; order Hymenoptera; family Ichneumonidae; genus Amblyjoppa; species Amblyjoppa fuscipennis. Next base: position 4,118,283 of record OY754497.1, read on the forward strand.
AACATTTAAAAAAATATTTTTCTCGCATTATTAATATTAATACACGATATATATTGGATATGGAAATATATTCGACAAAGCCGTAACCTTCAATTTAATTTTTTTTTCTTGGATGTTATTAGTCGGTACAAAAAACGCTCTATACCAAGTTTAATTTTTTTGCACAATGAATGTGATCGTTATCACAAAAAATATAAATTAGTGCACAAACGACATCAACGAATCTATTAAAATATTATTCACGTTACAATATTCAATAGCTTCGAACAAAGCTTGTCTAACTATTTGAGCAGTTTAACCATTCAAGGAGGTCGACGGGTTCGAACAGTTCACCGGGTTCATACATCTCTCGGCGTTTGGGCTTAACTCAATCCCATTCGATCAACAGTTTATCGAACCGAACCACGAACTATTCGAGATATCCGGATGCACGGATAGTTCGAGTGAATCCGGATATCCGGATGGTTCAGGTGGATCCGGATGTCCGGATAGTTCAGGTGGATCCGAATATCCAGATAGTTCGGGTAGATCCGGATATCCGAACGATTCAAATAGGTATAAGAATATTCTAACCGTTCCTGACACGTCAACTGTGAGCAGATTATGTGACAGGACCAATAATCTTTGTGACCTTGTCTTCCGCGTCCTCCGTGTCCTCGGAATTTTTGTTGTTATCTCTCAAATATCCACAGGTCTATCTGCTCCTTGTTAATGATTTCGCTATCGTCTGTCGTCTCTCAAATATCCACACGTCTATTCGCTCTGAGGTCTTAAAAAAGACTGTCAGAACTGTCAGAACTGTCACAGGAAGTGATCGGAAAACAACCGACAACGAAAAACATATCACTAACCTACAAACACGAATGACGTGAGATTCATTCTCACGCATTAATACACTATATATGTCGGATATTTTATATCCAACATAAAGTTTCAAATGCCAATCAGCATATTCTAACCTTTCCTGGCACGCCAATGGTACGCAGATTATTTACCAGGGTCAAGAAATGTCGAGGTGACGTTTTGACAGGTGACAGTTTGTCACCTGTCACCTGTCAAAATAAGAAATCGAGCGTTCATTGGGAACCACTGGAATCCAAATCGAGCGGCCATTGGGAACCCATGGATGACCTTAGAACTTTATCATGTATAATGTTTTCAAGAGATTTGCGTGTTGTTTCTTCAGCTGTTCTCATTCGGACAGTCGAATGTTTTATCTTACTATGTTACCTATCGCCCGTATTGCTCAACCAAAAGTAATCAGTCTTGCATTTTTTTCCGCCATATTTTATCCAATAATTAGAATTTTTAATTTTTAATGCAGATCCGTAACAAGCGATCTCGAAAGCCCTCAAATATCAATTTTCATGCGAATCAAGTAAATTTTGGCATTTTCGTTCGCCATATTGGATCTGCCATTTTGAATTTCTGATTTTTGAGGGCAGATTTCTAATCAACGACCTCGAAAACCCACTACTACCAATTTTTATGCGAATCAAATAAATTTTTGCTTTTTGGTCCACCATATTGGATCCGCCATTTTGAATTTCTCAATTTTCACTTCAAATTCGTAATCAGGGACTAAAAAAACCCCTGGGTGCCATGTTTCATCAAAATCGTAATACTTTTTTTTCCACATTAGGGGCACAAACGGTGAAATTTTTCTTGCCGCTCAAGGAGTTAATGACACAAATTAGAAATGCCGCAGCTGTTGCGATAAAATAGAAAAAAATCCAATTACAATAATAAAACAGGGCCATGGTGGAATAAAACCTGTGAAGAGGCTATAAAAGCTTCAAAACACGCCTTCAATCTATACAAACGTCATAAATCCGAAGATCTGAAAATACAACATAAGAAACTAATAGCAGTCGCAAGGAAAGTCATTAAATCCAGTAAGAAGGATTCCTGGCGTACCTTCGTCAGTTCCTTAAATAGTAACACTTCGACAAAAGACATTTTGCAAGGACTGAAATGCGTTGGACGACAATCTAGAGCAAGCTCGTCTACAGTACTTGTTGACCCGGACGGGAATTCTGTATCAGACCCACACGTCATGGCCGACCTCCTAGCAAATACGTTCGCACTAAACTCTAGTGATGTTAACTACAGTCCTGCCTTCACAAAATTCAAGAGCGACGACGAAAAGGAAACTCAGTTGTCGACGCAACTATCCACAGAGTCCATGAGAACGACGATCCGATAAACTCACTACTCATCGAAGAAGAACTCTAATCAGCGCTCCCTCTCTGCAAAAACTTCAGTCCGGAACCAGATGGGATACCTATAATTCTCATAAAGAATGTACCGACTGCTTCCCTCAATCGTGGAAGCTGGCCAACGTAGTTCCAATCGCCAAACCAGGAAAGTACACCACTTATCCTAAAAACTGTCATCCGATTGCCCTGACATGCAACTTATGCAAGCTTCTTGTAAAGATAGTAAATTGACGATTGAAATTGACAATTGAAAGGAATAATTGGCCGTTTCCATTCCAGAGCGGTTTCAGGCAATTCCGATCAACATCGGACCACTTAACGCAAATGGAAAGCTCCATTTGCAACGCCTTTGCGAATAATCTCCATGTAGTACCTATTTCGATGGACATAGAAAAGGCATACAAAATGATCTAGAGATAACGTGTTATTGACATATTATCAGAAAAGCCATTGCGAGGTCACATAATCACATTTATTAAAAACTTCCTCAGCCATAGGAGGATCCAGGTCCGCCGGAAAAACCGTCTGTCCAAAGAAACCGTGATACAAAATGGCCTCCACCAAGAATCGGTTATGAGTGTCACCCTATTTCTCGTCGCTACAAATGACATCCTCGGCGGGATCGAACCTTCTTCAAAAGGCCTTTTATTAGCTGACGACCTGACCATAATGTGCTCAGGAAAAAAAATTACAACGACGCAAAAAATTCTATAAGGAACCTTCAATAAGCTCATCGCGTGGCCTGAACAAGTAGTTCTTAAATTCTCAGAAACCAAAACTCGATTCATGGTGTCTGCTAAACTTTTGCCCGCCAATACCCCACAAATAGAGCTTAGCCTCGGAAACGCTAAACTTCAAAGATGTCTCACTCTTAAAATACTCGGACTGACATTTAATATGACTCTTTCCTGAGCACCTGATATAGAACTTCTTAAATCTCAATGCCGGAAAAGATTGGACGTAATGAAACCTGTGAGCTCCAAAAATTAAGGAGCCGATAGAAACATTCTTCTGACCACCTATAGAAGAACCATCCGATCTAAACTAGACTATGGATTCACGATATACGGATCGGCTCCAAACACGTTTTGAACTGGCTCGAGCCCATCCGGACGACCGCCATTCGATTAGCAATTGGAGCCTTCCGATCTAGTTCAAATTCTAGTGTTCTCGCAGAAGCCAACGAGCCGCCGATACATCTTAGAAGAATGGGACAAGTAGTTTCATCCATCTCCCGAAAACCGCTAACAAGAAGTTATCCAGAAAAGTACGAAGACCAACCGAGTCTGCCGCGACCGCTCCAATTGAGACGCGAACAGATCCTGGCTGAATAAAATTTCCAAATGCCTGTGGTCGCGGAAAGGAAAATCCGTCTGTTTCCACCGCGGGACTTTTAAAGACCAACTATCGACTTCGATATCCATACCTCGATATTAAAAAAGTACACTTCTACAACGCAGTTGCGGCATATATTCCAAGAGACTGTCTCCACTAAATATGCAAACCATCTGAAGACTTTCACCGATGGGTCCATACTAGATGAAAACCGTGGTTATGCCATTGTCATAGGCAACATCCCGCTGTCCTTCAATCTCCCACGATATTTCTCAATCATCTCATGTGAGGCCTTCGCAATTCTTGAAGCTCTGAGCGTAATCGAAGAGTCCAGACTAACACCCGTAGCTATCTTCAGCGCCTCCATGTCGGCATTGAGACCAATCGAAAACAAATTCAACTTGAGCCCTATGATAAAAAAATACAGAGCAAAATATCCGAACTTTCATATAGCAATATATCCGTAACTCTGGTATGGGTGCCATCGCACCAGCGCATCGACGGGAACGAGAAAGCCGACGCCGTCGCAAGATCCGTTACAACAGACGCGACAAACCGCTCTGACGAAATCCTTATTACCATCCAAGAACTTAAACATAGAATCCGCATAGCTATAAACCTTCAATGGAACAACCTCTGGTGCTTGAGTCGAGTCACGAAGCTTCACGACATCAGAGAATCCATATGAGAAAAAACACCAAATTGCACCAAACGAAAAGAACAAGTCGTAGTGACTCAACTGAGGATTGGTCATTTTAACATAACCCATGTCCACGTTTTTGACCATTCTCCGATCAAACTGTAGGACATGTGTAACACCGAAATAACTATTCTACATATTATAGAGTGCCCTAAATACCAGAATCAGCAATTACATTTACATTTACGTCTCCCGTCTTCGATAAAAGAATGCCTCAAAAACAAGATTAACGCTTTTAAAACCATCGCATTCACCAAGAAATTATGGGCATTTTAAAATCTGTAACTTTATGTATTCATTCTATGTTCTCAATGTAAATATGTTTGTCGCTAATAACCCCAGTGTTGATGCCACAATAAATAATTAAATTAAAAAATATTTATTACCCTATTCTAAAAATGGACTGACCTTGGGAAGGACTATACTACCAACTAAAAGCATTGTCGTTGATCTGTATATGTATCTGTCCTTTGGTGTCTGCAGAGGCCATTGTCCAATTTGCGACAAAAGACGTTTGTTGATTCTATAGTGCCGAGTTTGAAACAAGTCCATTGCAATTGTCACTTTAAACTTCTCCCCTCCGATATGTGTATTCTCTGACAGACGATCTGTTCTGCTCGGCTCGCAGAGTTTCTAAGCGTCGGTTAAATTACTTTGATCTGTACAACTCACATGTACAACAACATCAAACGATCGCTTTACATTCGCTTTCCCCTTTGCAGTAGTTTAATTAATTATGAAAAGACCTTTTGGTAAAGTTTTTCTTGCTACAGATCCTTTTATGCACTGTTAAACATTGGCAAATTTTTATTGATCTGCCATGACAGAAAGGCAACACGCCATTCTCCTCTCGCGAATATGAGGAACGGTGCATTAAGAATTCCGTCAGTCAGCGTCACAGTCTCCCTGTCTCGCTGTCTCGCTGGCATTTAAATTCGAGTGAAAAAAGCAGCCCTTTACCTATCGATCGGCGAGGTGAGAACGACGGCTCAGAGGTAAGCTTCTCAGATAGACATTTCCCGGCTCTGTCGCGACAACGATTCGTCACCTTTGCGATAGAAATATTCATACGAACTGAAAACGCTAACGGTTAGCGAATGAGTTTTGGGATAAAACAAAACGTCTTTTTGAAAGATATGTGTATAGTTAATTACACCCACGTGCATAACATTTTATATTTTTATTACAAATAATTTCGTACGATTGTACGAAATTATAATACTACAATGTATTTTTACTGTGAACGATTGTTCACAGTAAAAATACATTGTAGTATTGCTTATTCAACATTGTGGGCACACTCAGATTTACAGATATTGAAATAAAATAAATTTTGCAGCATTGAAGATACGATACATTTTCATCACACTTCGTGCAATATCGCTATAAAGCTTCGATATCATTTGCATTGAAATATGCAGGAAAATTTAGAATGTGTACGTTCACATACACAAATCTATATTCATTATTCTTCTATTTTAGCGAAGATATTAGAATCGAATCTCGAATGTTGGAAATAATCTTGAAGTCAATTCAATCGTGCTCTGATAGGTCGGTGATACCTATGTGACAGAGGCGTACGTGTTGTCCCTAGTACGATTAGCTTACACAAACGCATGCACAGCTTTCGCATCATATATAGTATACCGGTTATACTACCGGTCATACTACTGGTCATACTACCGATTATACTACCAGTTATACTACCGGCTATACTACCGGTTATACTACCGATTATACTACCAGTTATACTACCGGCTATACTACCGGTTATACTACCGGTTATATTACTGGCTATACTACGCGTTATACTCCACGGGGGGAGGTCTGTAACCCCTACGTGGCGCGTCCCCGGGTGGCGGATAGGGGAGGCTCGCCGTGCGTGGTGGTGGCTCACTCCGGTGTCCTGCCATTTCACGTGCGGAGGGTTGGAGTGAAATAAAATAGCTCTCGCGGACCAACAGACTAGGGGAAGAAACCCCGAAAACACATCAGCTATGGTGAGGTCGGTTTACGGAAAAGCGACTACGGTGCAGGGGCGCGGATCCCCAGTACCAGCGCTGTCAGGGAGTGAGCAAGCGGGCTCCCCGGCGTCGTCATCTGACAACCGCAGTGCTTCAAGGGTGGACGACTTGGCCCTTGGAGCATCAAATGATACAAGCAAAAACCCTGAATTGACGGAGAGTCATACCGCGTCTGAAGTCAAACTCGGCAAACGGTATGAAGAAGTGGTAGCGATGGAGGACCAGAAGCTCGAGCACCTGACGAGCATCATTCAGGAAATGAAGGAGTTCTGCCAGACGAAGAAGAACATGTTCCTGCCGATAAGAAGAGCTCTGGACAAAGCAGACGACATCAAATGGAACAGGAAGGCGTGGAAGAACGAGCGGTCGGGCGCACCCAAAAACGAGTTTCGGAGAGTGGCGCAGACTCAGGTAATGGAGAGACGCAGGACTGTCAGCTTAACGCATGCACTAGCGACTCCAGAGGCAAAGAAGAGGCCGGCGACGAAGACCCCGAGCCCCCCGGAGGGGGAACGAGAAAGGCCAAGGAAAAAGGTGCAGAAGGAGGATAAGGAAGGATGGACAAGAGTCGAGAAGCGCCAGCCCAAGGTGCGCAAACATCCACGGAGAAGGAAGCGAAACACGAAAACAAAACCGGAGGCTATCCTGATCAAACCAGCGGCAGGCAGAGGGTACGCGGAAGTGCTCAAAACTATCCGTGCGGGCGTAAACCCAGACGAAATGGGAGTGAAAATTAAGGGCATCAGTCAAACGACAGCAGGAAATGTCCTCGTAGAACTAGGCGCCTCCACAGGAAGCAAAGTTGAGTTTGGCAGCAAACTCAGAGATGTGTTAGGAGAGACAGGAGAGGTGAGCCAACTCGTCCCGAGGGCACACATGGAGATAAGGGACCTGGATGCCGTGACGGAAGAAGAGGAGGTCAGGGCGGCCCTAGCACGAGACATTGGCGAATACGAAGGGGAGATTAAAGTAGACCTTACCAAAACCAGTCGATGGGGCAATAAGATGGCGTACATCGAATTAGATGAAGCCACGGCGGTTAAACTTGAGAAAGAGGCCCACATCAAAATAGGGTGGGTCAGCTGCAGGATTAGAAGGAGGGACGAGATCGAGCGGTGCTTCCGGTGTCACGGGTACGCCCACGTGGCAGCGGTGTGCAAGTCCACGGACAGGAGTAAACTATATTGGAGATGCGGCCAGGAGGGCCACCAGGCCGCCCAGTGCCAGAACAAGCCTAAGTGCTACCTCTGCGCAGAACGCAATGATGGAAGCCGTGATGACCATGCACCTGGCTCATCAGGGTGCAAGACCTACCGCGAGGAGGGACGGAGAAAGGCGAGGCTATGAAGGTGGTACTCCAAGTAAACCTGCAGCGGAGCAGGCTGGCCCAGGATCTGCTCCATCAGCGGGCCTATGAACTGAACGCTGACATGGTTATACTCAGCGAGCAATACGTCCAAGCAGCAGTGGGTACCGGATGGTACGCGGACTCATCGGGCGCAGCAGCCATTTGGGTGAGAAATCGTGACAGTACCCCAGTGATCCGCCACGGGGCAGGAAACGGCTATGTATGGATAACGAGCAATCGCATGACCTACATAAGCTGCTACCTCTCGCCCAACGAGGGGATCGGTGTATTCCGAGACAAAATAGAAAATATCGAGGAGGAGACGCGGAGAATTGGTGGAGAAATACTCATGGCAGGGGATTTTGAGGCCAAGGCTCTGGAATGGGGGATGCAGTGGACGTGCAACAGAGGAGCCGAGGTCACCGAAATTGCAGCCAGATTGGACTTGATCATCCTTAACAGAGGGACGCAAACGACGTTCCGAAGAAGCGGTACCCGAGGATCGATCATCGACATAACTCTAGCAACAGCGAGAACGGCGGCTATGATATCTGGATGGCGGGTGCTAGAGGGCTACTCTGGCAGTGACCACCAGTACATAGAGTACAGAGTAAGGCGACACGACCAAGCGAGTAACCCACAGCATGGTCGCGGGAATCGAAATGGCTGGAATGTAGCAAAACTCAAAACGGAGGCATTCCTCAGGGCGATTTCTAGAGGGGGATATCTGTCGGCAGGAGCAATGCAAACGGGGTACTCCAACGAAGAGGCTGAAGGTCTTGTGGATCGCACGATGCGCCTCATAGCAAAGGGCTGTGATGCATCCATGCCTAGGCGCACGCGAAAACGTCACAGGGAACCTATGTACTGGTGGAATGAGGACATTTCTGAGCTCCGGAAAAAGTGTAAGCGCCTCAGACGAGTGGCACAAAGAGCGATCAGGAGAGAGAATATTGGACTAGAGCAGGAGGCGTATAAGCTCGCCAAAAAGACCCTTGTAGCGGCTATCAAGGACAGTAAGGCAAGGTGCTGGAAAGCCGTATGCAATGAAGTCGACCAGGACATTTGGGGCCGCGGCTATCAGATAGTCACGCGAAGGTTCGGAAGGCTACTCCCGGACGGTCCAAAAGACCCAGTAACGATGGAGAACATCGTAAGAGAGCTCTTCCCTGAACACCCAGGTAGAGAGATCGCGACTACAACCCAGACGGAGGATATACTGCTGTTTACGGTTGAAGAGCTACGCAAGGTTGGGATATCTCTTGCAAACAGGAAGGCGCCAGGTCCAGATGGTATACCAACGGAGGTTTTAAAAATTATAATCGAAGAACACCCCTTCTTTCTCCTGAACATGTTCAGCGCCTGCCTTCAGGCGGGGGTTTTCAGTTCTAGGTGGAAGGTGCAGAGGTTGGTTCTGTTAGACAAAGGTAAGGGTCCGCCCGTTACCCCATCGTCCTACAGACCACTCTGCATGCTCGATACCGCGGGGAAAGTACTGGAAAAGCTTATCCGAATTCGACTGAACGCGGCAGTAGATGCTGCAGGAGGCCTGGCGCAAAACCAACATGGATTTCGCGAAGGCAGGTCAACAATGGGGGCCATCCAAGAGATCCTGGAGATTGCAGAGCAGGCGTGGCAAGCTAACCAACGAACACGGGGCGTATGTGTGCTGGTAACGCTTGATGTGAAGAATGCCTTCAACACCGTGAGCTGGACGGATATCCTCGAGGCGATAGTAAACCGATTCCGCGTTCCACAATATATCGTTCGCATCATTAGCGACTACCTAAATAACCGGGAACTGATATTTGATACGACGAAGGGGCCACGAGCAATGAGGATCACAGCAGGGGTAGCGCAGGGCTCCGCCCTGGGACCTACTCTCTGGAACATTGTATATGATGCCATCCTAACAATGGAAATGCCGGAAGAGACGAAACTGGTGGGATTTCTTGATGACATCGCGGCGGTAGTCACAGCGAGATATGAGGACGAGGCACGGAGGCGGATAGCCCAAGTAGCCAGGAGGGTAAACGACTGGCTGGACGAGCATAGGCTGCGACTCGCGACGAATAAGACTGAGATCGTTGTCCTCACGAGGCAGCGGAAATTCCCGGTGCCTTTTAGTACGGAGATTGTTGGGGTTAATATTGTGGCCGAAAAAGCTCTTAAATACTTGGGCGTTATGATAGATGCCAAGCTGACCTACTGGACGCAAATCCAGAGGGCAGCTGACAAGGCGTCGAAAATGGTGGCCATGCTATCGAGGCTTATGCCTAATATACCGGGGCCGAGGAGCTCTAAGCGTAGGGCCATGATGAGCGTCGTCCACTCCATCATGCTCTATGGAGCGGAGGTATGGGCGGACGCACTCACAGTAAAGAAATACTGCAAGAGGATGTCGGCGGTACAACGGATCGGAGCACTACGCGTGGCCAGTGCATACCGAACGGTCTCTGAGGCAGCGGTTATGGTAATAGCAGGGATTATCCCCATAGAGATCCTAGCATCCGAAAGGAAAAGAATCTTAACGAGACGAGCGGAAGAGAATCGGGCAAATGTCAGGCGTCAGGAACGCGCAAGCTCTCTCCGGCTGTGGGAGCAGCGCTGGCGAAACAACACTACGGGAAGGTGGCCTGCCAGAATCGTAGGGGAGGTGATTCCGTGGACTGAAAGACAACATGGGGAGGTGAATTTTCACCTCACCCAGTTCCTTTCAGGCCATGGTCACTTCAACGAGTACTTGCACAGAAGGAGTAGGAAAAATAGCCCCTTTTGTGACTACTGCAGCAATGTAGTGGACACCGCTGAACACACGTTCTTCAGCTGTAACCGCTGGGCGGACTTACGACGTAGGTGTGAAACTGCGCTAGGCGGGGAAATCGCACCGGACACTATTGTGGCAGAAATGCTGCAAACGGATGCGAAATGGAGCATAGTTGCTAGATATGTCGAGGAGGTACTTCGAACCAAAAAAAGAGAAGAGCAAGAACGAGAAGAGCTGAATCAATAAGCCCAGAAAGGCTTGGAGCTAGGCAAATGAAAGCGGGCGGCGCCGAATAAGGCGGCCGAGACTCACAATCTTGAAGTAATGCTAACGCGGTGCCGAGATTGCGAGTAGGAGGTAAGGTAGGTGGTTTTAGTGGGTAGGGCCAGCAATGGAGGAGTCCCACACAACCACCGGGTGAAAGCCCGCGGGAGTGCGTAAACGCATTTCCACCTACCAAAAAAAAAAACTACGGGTTATACTACCGGTTATACCTCTGTTTTTTGACGGTAGTATCGTTCAACGAAAGTCTAAAATGTGCCAAGACGCAAGCTTTGAACCAATCGAGTAACAAGTTAATGTGCCAAGAAAATCTGAACAAATTCACAGACGTACCTTGAAGTGTTTTTTTTTTTTTTGTACAACGCAGAAGAAAATTTATTACGAACATCCGTATCATTTTCGTGCTTAAAAGAAGGCATGGTCATTTGCGATCAACAAAGATTTTCCGGTACCTAAAGGGTTAAAAAAATATTGTTGTCTGCAAGCCTCCACATTTCTCCCCCGCGCGAGGCCTACATTCCGCTCGACTGAATATAAGTCAAAAGCATTAAAACTTAAGCTAAAGGAAAGCGTGGATCATCATCATGTCTCCACGCTACAGTATGTCTATTTGTGTCTGTACAGCTGTATACCTATATACATGTATTTCTTGCGTTCGTCCGCCGCCATATATCTATATATGTTCGCGTTACGCGGTAACCGTAAATCTATATAGGCGCCTTCATGCCTACGCGACAGATATACCTATATACTCGCGTATACGCGTCAGCTATTTATTTGTATTCACGCTCGCGTGATAGCCGTATATCGATATAGGCATCCCTGCACGGTATATCTATATCGGTAACTCCGCGTTACGCACCCGCCGTATACCTGTATACACTAGGGTGGTCCTTAATAGGGGTGTTGACGAATTTTGTCCATTCCGCCGCCCAGATAGGTTCTAAATAAATAAATAAACTTATGTGTGAAACTTCAACGCTATAGTCCAATGAGAAAGCGTGCCGGTAAACTCGTTTCTTTTCCCATTTGAATAACATGGAATTTTCAAAATATTTTGGTCATTATGTTTCAGAAGTGCTCGTTAAACATAAAAAAAATGTTATTCACATATTGTTAATAAGTATAACTGTGGCATTTCTTTACAGGACCGCATATTATCCGTACACTAATATTACACACGACTACCGATTGATAAATTTGACTACCTGTGTTTAGCTGCTTGGCACTTTGCAGTATTTCATAAGTTTGTGAAAATAATAATTAATTATGGATGAACATTTTTTTTATTTCAATTAGCTTATTTCAGAACACATCGAATATACTGTAATTTTATCTCCTATTTTCCGCGGTCGTTCGTTCGCGCTCGAGGGAAAATAGTGTGTATGATGGATTCGTGCGCAGGACTGTCGATCTTTTGTGGCGTGAGGATACTTTTTTTAGGAATTTGGGAAGAAACTCCAGACCTCTCTCACCACTGCGTCCGGAGACCGGGATGATTTCATCATCAGTTTCCGGGTGTGAGAGGAATAGAGAAATTCGATTGATATGGAATGGTTCAATTTTAGGCTCTATGGAAGTGATGTTTGGGTCATACCTTTTCTATTGGAACAGTGGCCTGGGTTGCGAGATTAACCAATGCTGTGCCCGCGTACTGTGCAAATGTGAACATGCGGCACAGTAGTCAGCAGTCCTTGGTAATCCCGGCTTCCTCCTATGCGAGTGTCACGCCGACTCGCCGCGACTAAACAGGAACGGTCGTGACAATTATAATTTTTTCTTTAACGGGTTTCAAAATGTTCGTTCCCGTCGCAAGATGCTCGGGGAACGAGGCTGGCCTGCCTGAGAATTTTATTATGGTTTTCGAAAACTATGAATCTTCGTTAGCGGTCGAAGTGCTCGGGAACGAGGCTAATAATTTTGCCGGAACGCTATTCTCTTGTCGACGTTCGCAGCTGCGGCCGAGGTACACGGGGTACGAAACGTCGACCAGCGATCTCCGGGTTCGATTTCACAGCACGCCGAGGTGCTCGATATCCGCATCGATTCCGTGGATATCTCTACGTGATATAAAGCGACGCTCGATTTTCTATGCTCTGCTCGGATGATGTTTTTCCTTTCCGTAGTTTATAAACGGGAATTTTTTTTATAGAGAGCTGGGCTAGCTCAAGATACGTGAATCGATCGACGCGAGCAGCTAAATTTCGAGTTGGGCAATCCCGATGCTCTAGAACTGACACCAGACTATTCGCGGGGAACGGGCCATTCCCGAGTCCCGAAAATTGACTCCTGAGTCCTATTGTCGCGAGTTTGTGCTATCTCGAATTTATAGAATTGTAGTCGTCAATTTTAAGGTAGTGGACACTTTCTCATGGATCCTTCACAAACGCCAGAGATGTCTGCACTGTTAAAAATGTTATGAAATTTACAATTTCGGTATATGGAATTAGAATTCATATGCATTGTATTGGAATTTTAATAATTTAATCTTAAATACAATACCTGTATATTAAAATTACCAGTGATGGCATTGAAAATTATGAGATCCGTATATGAAAATTATGTTAATTGTAAGGCAAAAAACAATTTCTATCTATTTTTGTAATTTTAATATGATTCCTTTGAAAATTATAGGATGCATTTTTGATAACTACAAGCAATCATTGAATTTTTTTTTTTCGAAGCCGCTAGAGAATTTTAATAACGTCCGTGTTGTACCCCAGGTCATTGCCCGACCGGAATGCGCACACGGCGCATCATCGAACGAGCGCGCATCATTGCGAAACACGGAAGTAACGACACCAACGAAATAGCATTTAAGACATTAGCAACTAATTAGTCGAGTCAGCTATTGGGAAATATCGGAAACAGAGAGCCGGTCAAGCAACCCGGAAGAGGTAATTGTTTAAACAATCAATCTACCAAATAGCTCACACCACTAAAATTAAGCCGACGTGCCCGTTCTTATCCCTATATAAGGAGACAACAAACAGGCACTCGGCAGTCAATATTGTATTCAATCATCGTTACGGTTAGTTAGTAATACCGTAAGATATATACACTCTTCGGAAGATAAGCGTACGAAGTGTACTACACAACAATTGGTAATTAAAAACTTGTCTAAAATATTGTAATTAAATCTTGATATGATAAATCGTGCATATATAATTCACTTGGGTTTCAACCCTTTACTGGATAAATCCCTGAACCTTGGAGCTAACAGCTCCCGCAGTACTCAGAGTAGCTAACTGAGTCTCTGCGGATATAACATTGGTGGCAGCGGTGGGATATCCAGAGTGAATTAATAAAATAAAAACTCAATTAAACCCACGATTTAACACAAAAATCGCTAATACCAAGTTGTGAAATCTCCGCATAGTGCGGTAAAAATGAGACTCTCCACGTAAGAGAGAGTTCCGCGAGCCAAGGTCGAGGATCGTCGACAAGAGTTCGGGCGGACCACGAGGGTAACCAGGGCCAACGTGGGCATCCCGTTATTCAGGCGAGATAACGGAAGAGAGTCTTCGCGGATCGCTGCAGGATCCACGGAGAGCGTCGCCAGGAACTGGGACGTGGAAATAAGGGAGCCTAGAACCCCACGGGTTGGACGTCAACAACAGAAGGGCATCCCGTAATGTGGAGGTTGAGCGCACTGTAAGTGACCTCCATTTACTTCACTTAACGAAAAAAAAAAAGAGAAACGCATAGCCTTGCCGAAACCGGTGTCACTCGCTACCAAGCACTGGAAAAATCCAGTAAATTACGTCGCACGTATCCCAACGAAAAATGAGCAAACACGGCACGCCACAAGGGCATAAGGGTAAGTCACCCCGAGGTACCCCGGATACGGGGGACGAGGCACTGGAGACCGCGGACGGCCTCACCAAGGTCCTGGGGGAGATCGCGGAACAAACCGAACAGGGTCTGGGGGGCACGCCCTGCGGAGTAAATATTCAGAGAGGGTCCTCGATCGGTAAAAGGACAGGCTGGGAGGACGTCAACGTGGTCATGTTTGAACCGAAAAAGACGGTTACCCCGGCCATGATAACAAACGAAATGAGCCGGTTACACCAAACCTACAAGAAAACGAACCCAAAACGGAGAACTCCTGACTGGGATACCAAAATAGCGTACTGGGCACAGCGGAGGAAATGGCCGCAGACATACCGAACTTTGCCCAAACAGCTTCGCAAAAGGCGAAGCGAACGCTGTTTCCCGAGATCCAGCCCGCGAACCGGACCCAAAAGGACGACAGCCATAAGCAAGCGCCCGCGCTGCCCGAATCGGGGCACGAAATGGCGCAATGGGTGAAGCAGCTGGAACAGCAAATTCAAGAGTTGCGCACGTCGATGGCCAAGAAACAGCCAACGGGGCCTCCTCCTGCGGAAAAAACTCGATCGGATGATTCGGTAGTGGATCGGCTGCTCGCGGTCGAAGAAAAGATGACGGACTACGTCCTGAAGGGCCCGGGTGGAGGACGAAAGGACGCCTCCCCCCCGAGGCAGTATCCCCATCGTCACCAAGCCGAAGTGGCAACCTCCGACGGGGACGGAGCCGATTACCTAGACCTAGGATCGGCCCTGCGAAACATTAAAACTTTCGATGGGAAGGATCCGACCAAACTCGACGGTTTCATGATATCCTGCGAGGCCGTGTACGGCATGATACGGCCTAGGCAACGGTCTACTCTCCTTTCACTTATAAAGAGTAGCAACTTAGAAGACCGAGCGACGCGAGAAATGCGTCACAAAACGATCGTCACATTGGACGATTTGCGCACCGAGCTCGAGGCGCTATATGGTAAACGCGAGTCACTCGCCTCGCTACAATACCAATTTTGCACGCTACGTCAAGACGCGAAAGAAAACGTCTCCGCGTATGCAACCAGAGTTGAAACCCTCACGGTAGAGGTAATTGAAAAATTGTGCGAGGGAGCTGACACACGGGGAGCAATCGCCATCGGAGAAGCAATCCGAAAAACTGCACAGATGAATTTCGAAAACGGGTTAAAAAAGGAGATTCAGACTATCGTCCGTTCCCGTAATTATCAAGGGCTACACGAAGCCGTTGTGGGGGCCATCGAGGTCGAGAAAATGACCTTAGGGCGGCCCGGTGCGGCACGCCCGAATGGGGGAGGAAACGGGGGAGGCAACCCCCGGCATTCGCAAGGCGGGACAGGAGAGAAAAAGGGTGCCTGCTACACATGCGGGAAACCCGGACACCTCGCGAAGAACTGCCGATCCGGAAGGCAGAGCCTCCCGGCACCCACACAAAAGGAAGTAAACGTCGCAAGCCTCACGTGCAACTACTGTAAAAAACCCGGACACTTATGGAAAGATTGCCGGTCACGTAAGCAAGCAGACAGTAAGAAAAATAAAAATACTAACAACAAAAAATCGACCGAGTCGAAGAAAGATCAAGCCAGCGGACAAACGGCAGAAGGGACCGTAGGGGCATTCCGCGTCGACACAGTTACCGCCACAAACCGACCCTCAAGGGGGACCAATATTTACACGGCGGAGGTAACATCATCGACGTTGAGACGGGCATCGACAACAGGGCAGCTGACAGTCGCGGCGTTCCGGGGGAAAGCCCATCCGGAACCGAGCGAACTCCGTAGGAGGGTCGATGTCTATGTGATAGGGTCGCCGGGGCCCCTTGCATCGGCCAGCGACTTCCATATTAAATCTCCGTCGAGCGTCGGAGGTATGCTGACCCTGAAGGCCGACACCGGGGCTCAAGTAAGCCTGATACGCGAGGATGCGTTGCGGGATAACACGCCGGCCGAAAAAACGGCGGTCACGTTGACGGGACTCGGGGGTGGCTCGTTAAACGTGCACTACGCCGCCCTCGTGGAACTAGATACCCCGAACGGGGCCGTGAAACACTGGTTTCACGTAATACCTCGAAATATTCACCTACAGACGCACTGTCTCCTCGGGATGGACTTTATCAAGGGAAAGCAGGACGATATCCTCCGAGGCGAGACCATAAGGATCAAAGGGCACTGCATGCCCCTCGTGGACGGAAGTTTAAGCACAACCTTGCCGCCACGAAGCGAAAGCATCGCGTACGTCTCAACGCATAGCACCGACGACGGAATCGTCGAGCGTCGCAACGTTTCCGAAGGTGTCATACTCGGGGCTTGCGTAACCTCGCCTCAAGGCCACAGCTGTGTAGTAAGCCTAGTAAACACAACACCGGAATGCATCCGGGTCGAACGACTCGCGGTGATACTCGAGCCGCTGGCGTCAGCAGGAGAGCTGCCCGGCGAGCTCGCCGTCGCGACCCACGGAATTTGCAGCGTCAGCACGGGAGCAGGCGGCACACGACTCGAGAAACTGCGAAAAGAGATAGACATCTCACACCTTAACCAGGAGGAAGCGAGTTCGTTAACCGAAATATGCGACGAGTTCACGGATATATTCCACCTCGAGGGAGACCAGCTGCCCTGTACCAATATGGTAGAACACAGCATCCCCCTCGAGCCCGGCGCAAGGCCCATAAAGGTACACCCTTACCGCCTACCGGAAGCCCATAAAAGGGAAGTACAGGAACAGATGAAAGAGATGTTAAAAGACGGCATCATACAACCAAGTCGAAGTCAATGGAACGCGCCGTTGCTGGTCGTTGCGAAAAAACCAGACGCGGCAGGAAAAATAAAAATGCGCGTGGTCGTGGATTTTCGCAAGCTAAACGAAGTCACCGTCGGCGACTCGTATCCATTGCCGCATATCGCGGAAATATTAGACCAGCTGGGCCGAGCACATTATTTCACGACGCTCGACCTCGCATCAGGTTTCCACCAAATTCCAATGGCGGAAGAGGACAGAGAGAAAACGGCCTTCTCCACACCACAAGGGCATCTCGAATATACCCGTATGCCCTTCGGATTGAAAAATGCACCGCCAACCTTTCAAGGCTTAATGAGCACCGTGCTTGCAGGGCTCGAAGGGCTCAAATGCTATGTGTACCTCGATGACATAGTAATATTTGGAGCCAACCTGGCGGAACACAACGAACGGCTCCGCGAGGTATTTAGACGCTTAAGAGAAGCGAAATTGGCCCTCCAAACGGCAAAGTGCCGATTTCTACGACTGGAAACGCGCTATCTCGGGCACATAATCTCCAGTGAGGGCGTACGCCCGGATCCCGCACTAGTGACGTCTGTACGGAATTTTCCGGCACCCCGAGACGCTAAGGGAGTGCAATCCTTCCTAGGGCTAGCAGGGTACTACCGTAAATTTATACGGGACTTCTCAAAGGTCGCCAAGCCCTTAACAGAATTAACAAAAAAAGATACTAAATTCGAATGGACGGCGAAGCACGAACAGGCCATGGAGGACCTGAAAAGTGCACTAACAACCGCCCCTGTGCTCCAATACCCGGACTTCGAGAGGCTCTTCGTGGTTACCACCGACGCATCGGACAAGGCCATCGGAGCCATACTGTCGCAAGGGCCAATAGGCGAAGACTTACCCATCTGCTACGCCAGCCGAACGCTAAACAAAGCCGAACAAAATTACAGGACAACGGAGAAGGAACTTCTGGCAATCGTATGGGGAATCGCACAATTTCGCCCGTACGTATACGGCACGAAATTCACCGTGGTAACCGATCATAAACCACTAACGTGGCTGTTCGGTGTCAAAGACCCTGGATCGAGGCTCATGCGCTGGAAAATAAAACTATCGGAGCACGAGTTCGACGTGCAATACAAGGCCGGCAGGCAAAATACCAACGCGGATGCACTCAGCCGTATATGTGTGGTAACCCGGTCGCACGCACACAAGGAAACCGGGCAAGTACGTAGCAGCCCGGACAGCGACGCCGAGACACGGCCGCACTCAGCAGCGGTCAGCCAGGAGTGCGAGCCCGCGGCCGGTCAGCCCAACGCGCTGTACGAAAAGGAGTACGAGGGAAACGGGTCAGACGGCGACTGTCTGAGCGAGGAGGAAAAAATTAAAATACTTCATGAGCATCACAACGCACCCCTCGGCGGACATCAGGGAATCACAAGGATGCTCGCACGAATAAAGTTAAGGTACAACTGGCCCGGAATGTGAAAAGACGTAGAAGAATACGTGGGCCGTTGCGACAAGTGCCAGCGCAATAAAATTCGGCCGGCAACAAAGGCGCCGTTGGTCATTACCGACACTCCTACCCGAGCCTTTCAAAAGTGTGCCATAGACATCGTGGGCCCACTACCGGAAACGGAAGCGAGAAACAAATATATTCTCACGTTCCAGGATTTGCTTACGAAATACAGCGTAGCCATACCGCTGGAAAACCAGTAAGCAAACGAAGTTGCGAAAGCGTTCGCAAAAGAAATAATATGTCGATACGGGACGCCAGAAACCATCCTTACCGACCAAGGCACGAATTTTCTGAGCGCAATTTTTAAGGGGGTATGCAAGTTACTACGCATAGAAAAAATACAAACCACAGCATACGACCCCGAGTCGAATGGGGCGCTCGAACGCTCGCACAGGACACTCGCCGAATACCTTAAGGGGTATGACGAAGATCAAGGCAATTGGGACGAATGGCTATCTTACGCCATGTTTACATATAACACGACGCCCCATACGGGGACTGGATTTACGCCGCACTGCCTGATCTACGGCGACAACGCAGAACTACCAACAGCCCTTAAAAGGGAGCCCAGGCCCACATACGCATATGACGACTACGTCCAAGAACTGAGGGAACGCCTACGCGCGGCCTGGTCTACAGCGCACGACAACCTAAAAATAGCCAAGGAAAAAGCCAAGGAACAGTACGACCGGAAGGCTAAAGAAACATCATTTAAAGTCGGAGATCAAGTATTACTCCATGACGAAACAGTACGGCGGGGACGCTCAGCGAAATTAACCCCGAAGTGGATCGGACCGTACCCCATCGACGAGGTACACCCGCCGTGCAATTACACCCTCCGCCAAGGACGACGGACGGTAAAAGTGCACGTAGACCGTCTAAGAAATTACGTAGACGAGTAGAAAAAAAAAAAAAATGCTATCGTGCAACACTAGACCGTCACCGGCTCCGACAAGGCTTCGCCATAGGAAAAAGAAAATAAAGCAAAAAATACGTATAAATAAATAAATAAATAAATAAATAAATAAATAAATAAATAAATAAATAAATAAATAAATAAATAAATAAATAAATAAATAAATAAATAAATAAATAAATAAATAAATAAAATTCCAGAATGCTGCTGGGCGTAAAAGCCACTGCCCGTCCCTCGGACCAGCCATACACGATACAAAAATTCGAACACGCCCCAGGGCTATATTTCGAAACGATCGGTACGCTATACCCCTACACCGATGTCTGGACACTGGCGATACGCATGAATCTGCAAAATATGGCAAACATGGAGCACCGGATAAAAACCCATCTCCGCTGCGTACAGGAAAAATGTGGAAAATTTGGGAGCCCCGACGGGCACTGCACCGAGATGCTGGAACACCTCGTGCGACTCTCTGCAAAAATAGAGGAAAACGTGGGAGTCGTGCAGGATCTCATCGGAGTAAGACCGAGCCGCAAACGCCGAGGATTAATTAACGGACTCGGAACGGTTCTAAAAGCCATAACCGGCAATATGGACGCCGACGACGGGGAACGGCTCGAAGCAGAAATCGCGGCCATCCAAGATACACAGGATACGCTAAAAGAAGGCATAAAAAAACAGCTGCAGGTCGTAGAAATCACGATCGAAATGTTCAATGAAACCTCGCAAGCATCACAAAGAAATCTACAAAAATTGTTCTCGATGGTGCACACCGTAGACGGTTATTTTCAAAACCGAACCGACGCGTTACGCGACAGACAACACTTCGACGAAAGTTTGACGCTAATTGAAGCCTCTGTGGAAGCATACCTGCGAGAGGTAGATAAAATGACGGAATTATTCTCCGAGGTGGCAACCGGCACCGTGAGTGCTTCAACCGTGACCCCAGCCACACTCACGAAATATCTGACAGAAGCGTTGCCCCATCTACCAAGAGGACACAGCTTCCCACGCCCCATCGCTCGGCATAACGCAGCAGCTATACTCCCCATGGCAACGGCGCGAGCTTACCAGAAAGAGAGAGTGGTAGCTCTCATCCTGGAAATTCCGCTTATCGGATCGTCCGAATACAACCTAAATTACGTGTACCCCCTCCCCCGGAGGGGAAGCAACAACACGTATTATTACATAGACACCACGGAGGATCTCGTCGTAGTAGACCGAAAAAACCGGCAATACATCCGGATGACCGCACGTGACCTTGAAGCGTGCAAAAACGCCGACGACAAATACTGCTGCAAACCCCGACACCCAGTCATAACAATCAACGAAGACGCGCCATGCAGCATACGATTATACATCGAGGGTGCGGTAGGTCGCGGACAACAGTGTCCGAAGAAAATCATACACCTCACACATACTCTCGTGATGGGTATGCGACAGCCAGGGCAATGGCTGTACATAGCACTGAGCGACGAGACGGCGAGTGTCGACTGTCAAGGAAAGCCGACACAGCAGGAAACAATACACGGCGCGGGGCTAGTGACCCTCCGGAAACGATGCACGGTCACCGCCGCGGCCTTCAAACTCGAGACGATGCGACGATGGAAGCAACGGATAAACGACACCTGCTATGTGCCGAACTACAGTCTCACACTGCTCCCCGCCGAGGAGGAAGAAATTCCGAGGACGATAAGCGAAAGCCGTTCCAGGTCAATGACCTCCGGCTCAGCGGATACTGCCGACCCGGTACCAACGTCCCCCACGACCTCGACGATCTCAACGTCCGGGCTCGGGGAACGACCGGGCGCAGCCTCCGGGCTTTCCTCCGGACTTTAGGACGCCTCCCAGCAGCACCACGCCACGCGCCTCCTCTGGAAAAAATAAAATCACAAACGGAGATTCTTAAATCGTCCAAAGAAAGAAACGATTTAAAAAAAAAGAAGAAAAAACTCGAGAAGATTTACCTTATACATCGGTGGATCCATGACGAACGTACGAGGTGAAGCCGATAGCAGTCGATGTCACAATAAATAAAATACTTGCGAAACACCCGGCTAATATAGGCACGAACCGTCGTGCTAAGCACTACACCGGACATCAACCCGCGATCGTCAGCGACTTCGGCGGCGAAGTTCGCTTTTACACTGCATCGACCTCGCGAATGGACGACCGAATAAGTATCGCTTAAAACTCAATAACTCTAAAAACTTAAAGCGTAAAAAATCGAGGCACGGGGTACATCACAAGTACATCTCGCCGGAGACGAGCCAAAAAGAAATCGTACATTTCTTTTCCCCCTAGGGGGAAGGGATGTTGTACCCCAGGTCATTGCCCGACCGGAATGCGCGCACGGCGCATCATCGAACGAGCGCGCATCATTGCGAAACACGGAAGTAACGACACCAACGAAATAGCATTTAAGACATTAGCAACTAATTAGTCGAGTCAGCTATTGGGAAATATCGGAAACAGAGAGCCGGTCAAGCAACCCGGAAGAGGTAATTGTTTAAACAATCAATCTACCAAATAGCTGACACCACTAAAATTAAGCCGACGTGCCTGTTCTTATCCCTATATAAGGAGACCACAAACAGGCACTCGGCAGTCAATATTGTATTCAATCATTGTTACGGTTAGTTAGTAATACCGTAAGATATATACACTCTTCGGAAGGAAGATAAGCGTACGAAGTGTACTTCACAACAATTGGTAATTAAAAACTTGTCTAAAATATTGTAATTAAATCTTGATATAATAAATCGTGCATATATAATTCACTTGGGTTTCAACCCTTTACTGGATAAATCCCTGAACCTTGGAGCTAACAGCTCCCGCAGTACTCAGAGTAGCTAACTGAGTCTCTGCGGATATAACATCCGCAACATTTATATTAATTTTAGTAGATAAACAGAGCGGGTTCTGACTCAAAGGATCTACCCCGACATTTACCGACACTTTTTAGCCTGGACTCGAACCACTTAGCTTAGACTCGAACCACTTGGTACCCACCAAGTACATCTCGCTTGGTACCCACCAAGTACAAATGCAATCAACCCACCCTCCCACCAGCCACCCGGCTGGTGGGAGGGTGGGTTGATTGCATTTGTTTATTTTGCATGAATCGGCGAGTGATATGCAGTGGGAGGCGAGGAGGTGGGTGGTGGGAGGTGGGAGGTGAGTGGGTGGTTGAAATTTATTTTTTATAATTTTTTATGTGTGATCGGTCGGTGGGTTGGTGGGTGGCGGTGGGTGGAATGGGTGGTTCGTTCGTCGGTCGGTGGGTTGGTCGGTGGGTGGTTGGTCGGCGGGTTGGTGGGCGGCTGGCGAGGGGGACTACTCTGCTCGACCTTTGGTGTTTCATAAATAAACACTTCGGCGTTAAAATCGAATGTTAGTCGCGAAGGGCCAGACTCGTTCAAGTACCTCTCAATTTGAAATATGTGACTCCGATAAGTATTTGTATATACAAATATAAGGGTTTGTGGTCCATCGAACGTTGTGTCTCGAAGAAAATCTTTCATAGGCTAGTTAAACTAAACAGTATCGGTCCATTGTATATATCGAACGCTAGTCGAGTGTGCATTCAAGTGTTCAGCACGGCGGTGTATGCCCACCGTAGATGCTGCTAAGAGAGAGAGAGAGAGAGAGAGAGACGTCTGGAACGTGAAGGGACATCTTGAGGGCTATATCTCTAATCGCTTTTTCTCTCTCACCCACTTTTGGTCATAAATAATAAACAAACATCGCTGCACCGAATATTCGAGTCGTGAGACGCAGAGCGTATTTGTATATACAAATAAGAGGGTGTGCGGTCCACCGAACATTGTGTCTCGAAGAAAATCTTTCGCAGGCTAGTTAAACTAAACAGTATCGGTCCGTTGTATATATCGAACGCTTGTCGAGCGCTCATTCAAGTGTTGGATGTGGCACGGCGGTGTGACATGCACTTGAGGCCCGGTCTTGGGGCCAAAACGTGCGTGTAGCAACATTCCTGTTACAAAACCCATACTGCGGGTAGTATACCCGCTGTGGATGCTGCTACGAAACTTTGAGAGTGCGAATGGGTATCTCGAGAGAACATCTCTCTCTCGCAAACATACACCCATTTTTGTCAACGGTCGGAGATTTTGTTACAGCCCTCCCCAGATAGCGAGTCTGCATTGATTGGTTCTATTTCTTAAGTTTTTGCATGAGTCGATGGGAGATGGAGTGGGAAATAGAATTCTAGGTCTTAGCCCCCTGGTATTCTTTTAGTCAGTTGTCAGTCTACATTTGTCTCGTGCACTTCTCTGTTATTCATATTAGTCTGACATCGTTTTTTTCTTATGTGCATACCTATGCATTATAAAAATGGATTCGAAAAAGTGCAAAAGGCTTATTCTCATTATGGAGCAAGCGTACTCAGCTCTTGTGGGCAAATCTTCACGTGCTGAGGCGCAGCGGTGGATAAAGTTCGGTAGTGATAATGTGAGACTGCTGAAGAAGATTTTACGCAATAATGCAGACAATTGCTGATTAAATCAGAATCCAGACGACAATTGCGTTGTTAACATCATTGACTGCGAAATTTTAAAAAAGTGGTTCTGGTGTAGGCTCGAAAAAAGTGCAATGGATTGACCTCGAAACGGCGTTCGAGGGGAGAATACGTACGGGGATGGTCATCAACCTACAACATAAAGATCTATCCGAATTCGTGGATGATGCAAAACGGCCAATCATCAATAGATTAAAAAGAATGCTAAATGGGACTCTGAAGAAGGAGAGGAGGAGGAAACGTCCTTTAAAGGTTAACGTTATGCTAACGTGCAAATTTGCAATCACGAAAAATGACCAAATTGTGGAGGAGAATAAAGTCTTCAATACGAGAAATGAAATAATTATTTTCTCAACGAACCTTGAACAATGGTTCACAGAACACGTGAAGGATAAATTATTATTAAAAGTGGAGGAGTTCGAGCAGAAGGAATCTGGTTGGTCTCTAGTTGAGATCATCAATCTCCAATTCAACATAAACAAATACACACCGCTACGAGGAGGATTGTCAACGTTCGTGAGTGTTCCACCGGATCTTCAACTGAAGCATGCGGTCGTCAACATAATCAACAATGACTCCTATTGCTTCCTGTGGGCGGTGACAGCGGCACTTTCTCCAGTAGTCGAAAAAAATGGTGATCGCAAAAGTTGGTACCCAGATTTTCGTTAAGTCCTCGCGTATAAAGATTTTACCTATCCAATGAAAGTGCAAAGTATCCCGCGGTTCGAGAGAGCGAACAATCTATGTATTAATGTATATGGTGTGCACCCTCGAAAAAACAACATAACAAAAACAACAACATCGGAAATCGTGCCGATATATTTGAGTAAGGAAAATTCACATGTGCCCACGATACACTTGCTCATGCTTGAAACTGAAATTGAACCTGAGGATAATAATAACAATCCAGTGCATCCTTTCGCATGGATTAAAAGTATGTCGCGACTCGTAAGTTCACAAATATCTAAACACAACGGAGCGACTTGGCTGTGTGACAGATGTTTGTGTGACTTTCAAACAGAGGATGGGCTAACGAGGCATACAGTTGATTGTTTCATGCTTAATGGTTGCAAAATGATCCTCCCCGATGATGAGAATAAATTTTTGCGATTTAAAAATTATAAAAATAAAGAGGACGTTCCATTCACCATTTATGCCGATCTTGAGTGTATTTTAGAGTCGGATCACTCCTCGCCGGGCAATCAGAAGCATGTTTCTCACAGCATAGCTTTTTATGTACACTGTACATATTCGAGTGCAATTTCGCAGTACAAATCGCATCGGGGTAAAAATTGCATCGAATGGTTTGTAGGAGAGTTGCATCAATTGGCTAACTTTTTCACACCGCTGATTCGTTACGTAACGCCGATGACAGCATTAACCGCCATTCAGAGGCGTGAGCTTGAATCGGCGACCACGTGTCATATTTGCGAGGATCCCTTTGGTATAGACGAGGGAAAAGTGAGGGATCACTGTCACTTTACGGGGGAATATCGAGGGCGGGCACATAATCGATGCAATTTGAATTACACGACGTCACACATTATCCCGGTCGTTTTTCATAATCTATCCGGTTACGATTCACACTTTTTAATTAAAGAATTGGCAGATAAATTCAAGTCAATTCAACTGTTGCCAATAAACAAAGAAAAATATATATCTTTCACAGCACCCGTAAAGGGGACGCTTGTGCAATATAGATTTATTGATTCATTTAGATTCATGCCGAGTAGCATCCAAAAATTGGCATCGTATCTAGACTCGGCTGAGAAGGTGATAACGCTGAACCATTGTGATAATGCCGAGGAATTCGAGCTACTTACCAGAAAGGGAGTCTTCCCATACGATTATCTCGATAGTTGGAATAAACTTGACGATACCACTTTACCGTTCAGGGAAAAGTTTTTCTCCAAACTGAATGATGAGAATATTAGTGAGGATGAATATGCGCATGCGATGAATGTTTGGCGAGTATTTAACATCGGCACTTTGGGTGAATATTCGGATCTATATCTGAAAACTGATGTGCTACTTTTGAAAACTTATAATTTAGATCCTCTGCATTATTACACAGCGCCAGGTCTAGCTTTCGATGCGATGCTCAAGTGTACAGGTGTGACGCTTGAACTTCTTAACGATGTGGATATGATATTATTTATCGAAAAGGGCATCCGTGGGGGTGTTGCTCAGTGCACGAATCGATATGCGAAAGCAAACAATCGATACATGGGTGAAGATTTCGATTCGAGCATAGACGAAAGCTATCTCATGTATTACGATGTGAATAATTTGTAGGGTGCAGCGATGTGTCAATATCTACCCCGCGGCTCGTTCGAATGGGTACAAAATTTGGAGGATATTGATGCCACCAAAATTGATGATGATGCTCCTATCGGGTACATACTCGAAGTCGATCTAGAATATCCAAGAGAGCTCCACGAGCAACATAAAGATTTACCATTATGCGCTGAGCACTTTATACCACCCATAGCTGGATGTAATCAGACAAAATTAATGACGACATTGTCCTAAAAAAAAAAATACGTAATTCACTATCGTAATTTGAAGCAGGCTCTCAACTTGGGCTTAAAAGTATAAAAAATTCATAGAATTTTACAGTTCGAGCAAACATCATGGTTGAAAAAATATATCGATTTAAATACAGAGTGCCGCAAAAAATCGAACAACGACTTCGAGAAAAACTTCTACAAATTAATGAACAATGCAGTCTTCGGGAAAACAATGGAGAATGTTCGAAAACATCGAGAAGTTAAGCTTGTCACAAAATGGGGCGGGAGATATGGAGCGCGTTCTCTTATTGCGAAAGCGGCGTTTCATAGCTGCACCGTCTTTGATAATAACATGGTGATTATTGAATTAAACAAAACTGCAGTTAAATTCAATAAACCAATATACACCGGCTTCGCGATATTGGATCTCTCAAAGATATACATTTACGATTTCCACTATAATTATATGAGGATGAAATTCGATGATAGCGCAAAACTAATGTATACTGATACTGATAGCCTCATTTACCACATAAACACGCCCAATATATTCGAGACGATAAAAGATGATCTGCATAAATTCGACACTTCTGATTATCCGGTGAATAATGTGCATGGAGTGCCGCCAGCCAATAAGAAAGTGCTGGGTTTGATGAAAGATGAAAATAATGGTCGAATAATGATCGAGTTCATCGGTTTAAGAGCGAAAATATACGCTTACAAAGTTAAGGATGATGCGAAGGACAAAAAGCGAGCTAAAGGTGTGAAAGGATCAACATTAAAAAAAATCACGTGCTCGGACAATAAAGAGTGTCTGTTCAATTACAGAAATATGGTTAAGCCTCAATGTTTGATATGTAGCCGTAAACATATTGTACAAACGATTAGGCAAAATAAGTTAGCTCTAAGTTGGAACGATAATAAGAAAATTTTGCGGCGTGGTATTACGGATACCCTACCGTGGGGTTACAACGCGTAATTCGATTGGAGATAAAGGTGGCACACAAGCTTTTTTTAAATCTTTTAATTATTATGCAATTGTATAAAAATTGTTTTAAAATATATGATGTATATAATGTATATAATTGTTTTGAATATATATATATATATATATTGTAACGAAACAGGGATCGGCCCTGACCAAACGATGCAAAAGTTCGCTCGTTCGCGTCTACCGCGACCGGCGCGCGAGCGAGCTCGACTACGGGTCAACCGCGGGGGCGCAAGCTCCGCCCAGCGGATAACGAAACGCGAGTAGCGCGTCGAATTAAGGCAAAGGAGCCGTTGAGGACCTTGCTCGAATTCAAAGTTAAGGAACTTTCGCCGTTGCAGCGACATCATCAATCGCACGATCTATGGCGCGGGTAACGGGACTTTGCCGGCCTATATAAGCCCGTGTAACCATGCCGCGAGACTCATTATTATCTTTCCGACAACCCACCTACACTCCTTGTTGAAGCGAACCCCAGCTAGCACTGGCCTATCGTGGAAACTCCTTGAGAATAGCCCATTCTCCCTGTAAATTAAATTCCGCGAGAAACTGTTAAGAGATAGCCCAACTCGACATAGTAGCTTGCGAAATCAATCACAGGTTCTTGAGCCAGCCCAGCTCCGATCAAGCCATAGCCCAAGGCTTGATCGTACGTAGGTCGATCGGAGAAAATAAAATCTATTTCATGCGAATTACCCGTGCAAATTAGACTCGCGCATTGTGTCACCACGCATTCGTTGAAGCGTCTTAAAATCGGAACGAAATTAATCCGAGCAAAACGGAACACACTCGTACCACAAGAGAGCGGTCTACAAGCTATTTCGAAAACGTTGTCGGATTAAAGAATTAAATTGCAGTCCAGAATATCTCGGAACAAGAAGGAAGCGACAGAAACGAGAAATAGTTAGACCTGTCCTCGAGCAAACAGTACCATCAAAATCGGATTCGAGCTCGTCGTTCCCCGCGCATTGCCGACGCTGAACGACGAGACGGTAAAATCTTGCGTGTTTTCGTCACCCGACCATCGCGGTCGCCGCCGAAAACTAGAAAATTGTTAAACTCTAGAATCCTTGAGCCAGGACAGCTCCGATTGTCAAGCATCGAGCGAGACAATCGAATTTTGCTAGTAGAATCAGAAAGAATTCAGAAGATATTCTGTTTAATCGAGGCGAATCGATTCGTATTCGCGACGCTGCAACGCAGCGTCTTAGAAAACTCATCGTGTGCTCGAGCTATCCAGCAGTTACGAGGCACGATAGAGGTGTTAAGGAACGCCGTACGCGTGCAACCAGCCCTGAAAGACCCTTCACTCTCACCATAACCCAGTCACCATTCCTATAGACGCCATAGAATCTATCCTAATCTTCAAAAACTTCCACAATTCCTTACCTACAACCGCCCCGGAAGCTTGTGATGAGAATTTCACCGTCTCCGGACGTTGTATGTGGAGAAAATCTGAAGCTTCTCCCGATCCTACATAAACATCCGAACAACGCCGCTCCTCGCAGACTGCCCAGCGCATGAACTCACATGCGGATTAAATTACCAGAGTAGAGAAAACTCTGAGTCCTCGCGATTTCCGCGCTAGCACGGAAAAAAAAAAGAAAATTACAATATATATATATATATATATATATATATATATATATATATATATATATATGTAAATGCATATGCATTGTTATGCATTCGATGATTAATATTCAATACTAATATTATCATCATCGTCGTCACCCACATCGCCACGGTAATGCGCAATTCTTTCTCGCGCGGCTAAGTCCTCGAAGAATGAGGATTCGTATCCTGCGAAATAAATAATTGAATAAATAATGGGTTACATATTTGAAAATCTTACATCAAAAAATTGATTCACTTACCAACATCATCATCATCATCAGATCCCTTCGACATGCTCGGGAGAACGAGGGTGTCATCGGGGCCATCGTCTCCCTCCATATCGAACATGAATTCCTTCTCCTCCTCACCCTCCTCCTCCTTTTCCTCTTCCTCTTCCTCTTCTTCATCTTTCTCGTCCGTATCGGCGAGGAGTCGGCGGCGTGCAGCTTCATTCGCAAATCGCCCCTCCTCATCGTCCGTTGTTGTTGTTATATCCGCAGAGACTCAGTTAGCTACTCTGAGTGCTGCGGGAGCTGTTAGCTCTACGGTTCAGGGATTTATCCAGTAAAGCGTTGAAACCCAAGTGAATTATATATGCACGATTTTATTATATCAAGATTTAATTACAATATTTTAGACAGGTTCTAATTACCAATTGTTGTGAAGTACACTTTGTACGCTTGTCTTCCTTCCGAAGAGTGTATCTATCTTACGGTGTTACTAAGTAACCGTAACGATGATCGAGTGCAATATTGACTGCCGAGTGCCTGTTTGTGGTCTCCTTATATAGGGTTAAGAACAGGCACGTCGGCTTAATTTTAGTGGTGTCAGCTATTTGGTAATTGTTTAAACAATTACTCCTTCCGGGTTGCTTGACCGGTTCTCTGTTTCCGGTGTTTCCCAATAGCTGACTCGACTAGGTACTTGCTAATGTCTTAAATGCTATTTCGTTGATGTTGTTACTTCCGTGTTTCGCAATGATGCGCGCTCGTTCGACGATGCGTCGTGCGCGCATTCCGGTCGGGCAATGACCCGGGGTACAACATCCCTCCCCCCCCAGGGGGAAAAGAAATTTACGATTTCTTTTTTTTTTTTTGGCTCGTTTCCGACGAGATGTACCTGTGATGTACCCCGTGTCTCGATTTTTTTTTCCTTTTTGCCTTAAGTTTAGAGTTATTGAGTTTTAAGCGATACTTTTTCGGTCGGTTGTTCGCGAGGTCGATGCAGTGTGGAAGCGAACTGCACCGCCGAAGTTGCTGACGATCGCGGGTTGATGTCCGGTGTAGTGCTTAGCACGACGTTTCGTGCCTATATTAGCTGGTCGTTTCGCAATTTTTCGTACATTGTGACATCGACTGCTATTGCCTGCGACTCGTTCTGCTGTTATGGGTCCACCGGCGTACAAGGTAAGTCTCTTAAAAATTTTCCTATGATACCGAGACGTATTCATCGGACGACTTAAGAATCTCCATTTGTAATTTTGTATTTTTTTTTTTTCCAGAGGAGGCGCGTGGCGTTGTGTTGTTGGGAGGCGTCGTATAGCCCGGAGGGTTATGTTGAGGCCGAGCCCTGTCGGCCCCCAAGCCCGGAGGTCGAGATCGTCGGGGTCGTCGGCGATTTCGGCGGCGAGCCGGCCGTCCCTCCGGAGCCCGTGGTCATCGACCTTACTGTCGATGAGGGCTCCTCGCATGATGGGGATTCTTCCGACGGCGAGGGCTCCTCGTATGATGGGGATTCTTCCGACGGCGAGGGCTCCTCGTATGATGGGGATTCTTCCGATATGGATTTTGGGCTGCCGCCGCCGTTGCCGGCCTCCTGGGATCGACCGTTGCCGGTCGACGCCGGTTCTGGTGCCATCCGTCGCGGGCTGCCGGCGGCTGAGATGTGGCCCGTCCAGGTTTCCGGGTCCGGGCACCGGCCAGCGGGTGCTTCGGATTCCGAATCCGAAGACCCGGACGACGAGGATTCGGCGTCGCGGACGTGGCGCGCTGAACGGGGCGTGATGGTTTGGCGGTGGGCCGAGTGGAACTGACCGCCGATTTCCAATCCCCTCGTCGGGTGTTTTATTTATATAAAACTTGTTTTATTTATTTTTGATTATTGTTATTTGTAATATTTATACAAATGTGTTTGTTTTTTTTTTCAATAAATGTTTGTTAACATTTTTCGTTTGTTAACACTTCCCCTTCGACTTCCTCTATTTTTGCGGGTTTAGGTTAAACGGCACGGGGCGCGCGTACGGCCTCTGATTTCGCCCTTCGACACAGGGCGTTAATGATAATATAGCCGGCGAGCGCGAAGAGGGCTACAGCACCGAGGGAGTATTGTCCTACCAGGTGGTATATCGACGGGGGATTCCTCGTTTCTTGCGGGGTAGTTTGGTCCAAGTTTTCTTGGATTTTTCGTATCTGGATGCCGACGTTGTTTAGTTCCCGTGGATTGGTCACCGCGTGCTCGAGCGTTGTCTTACGGCTTTCTCTTATCGTCCTCGGAATTTCTTCCTCCTCGGCGGGGAGCAGTGTTAGGTTGTAGGTCGGCACGTAGCAGGTGTCGTTTATCCGTTGCTTCCATCGTCGCACCGTCTCGAGTTTGAAGGCCGCAGCGGTGACCGTGCATCGTTCCCGGAGGGTCACTAGCCCCGCGCCGCGTATTGTTTCCTGCTGTGTCGGCTTTCCTTGACAGTCGACACTCGCCGTCTCGTCGCTCGGTGCTACGTACAGCCATTGCCCTGGTTGTCGCATACCCATCACCAGAGTATGTGTGAGGTGTATGATTTTCTTCGGACACTGTTGTCCGCGACCTACCGCACCCTCGATATATAATCGTATGCTGCATGGCGCGTCTTCGTTGATCGCTATGACTGGGTGTCGGGGTTTGCAGTAGTATTTTTCGTCGGCGTTTTTGCACGCTTCGAGGTCACGTTCGGTCATCCGGATGTATTGCCGGTTTTTTCGGTCTACTACCGCGAGGTCCTCCGTGGTGTCTATGTAGTAATACGTGTTGTTGCTTCCCCTCCGGGGAAGGGGGTACACGTAATTTAGGTTGTATTCGGACGATCCGATAAGCGGAATTTCCAGGATGAGGGTTACCAGTGTCTCTTTCCGGTAGGCTCGCGCCGTTGCCAGGCGGAGTATGGCTGCTGCGTTATGCCGAGCGATGGGGCGTGGGAAGCTGTGTCCTCTTGGTAGGTGGGGCAACGCTTCTGTCAGATATTTCGTGAGTGTGGCTGGGGTCACGGTTGAAGCACTCACGGTGCCGGTTGCCACCTCGGAGAATAATTCCGTCATTTTATCTACCTCTCGCAGGTATGCTTCCACAGAGGCTTCGATTAGCGCCAGACTTTCGTCGAAGTGTTGTCTGTCGCGTAACGCGTCGGTTCGGTTTTGAAAATAACCGTCTACGGCGTGCACCATCGAGAACAATTTTTGTAGATTCCTTTGCGATGCTTGCGAGGTTTCATTGAAGATTTCGATCGTGGTTTCTACGACCTGCAGCTGTTCTTTTATGCCTTGTTTTAGCGTATTCTGGGTGTCTTGGATGGCCGCGATTTCTGCTTCGAGCCGTTCCCCGTCGGCGGCGTCCATATTGCCGGTTATGGCTTTTAGCACCGTTCCGAGTCCGTTTATTAATCCTCGGCGTTTGCGGCTCGGTCTTACTCCGATGAGATCCTGCACGACTCCCACGTTTTCCTCTATTTTTGCGGAGAGTCGCACGAGGTGTTCCAGCATCTCGGTGCAGTGCCCGTCGGGGCTCCCAAATTTTCCACATTTTTCCTGTACGCAGCGGAGATGGGTTTTTATCCGGTGCTCCATGTTTGCCATATTTTGCAGATTCATGCGTATCGCCAGTGTCCAGACATCGGTGTAGGGGTATAGCGTACCGATCTTTTCGAAATATAGCCCTGGGGCGTGTTCGAATTTTTGTATCGTATATGGCTGGTCCGAGGGATGGGCAGTGGCTTTTACGCCCACCAGCAGCATTCTGTAATTTTATTTACTTATTTATTTATTTATTCATTCATTTATTTATACGAACTTTTTCACTTTATTTTCTTTTCCTATGGCGAAGCCTTGTCGGAGCCGGTGACGGTCTAGTGTTGCGCGATAGCAAATTTTTTACTCGTCTACATAATTCTTTAGACGGTCTACGTGCACTTTTACCGTCCGCCGTCCTTGGCGAAGGGTGTAATTGCACGGCGGGTGTACCTCCTCGATGGGGTACGGTCCGATCCACTTCGGGGTTAATTTCGCTGAGCGTCCCCGCCGTACTGTCTCGTCACGGAGTAATACTCGATCTCCGACTTTAAATGATATTTCTTTAGCCTTCCGGTCGTACCGTTCCTTGGCTTTTTCCTTGGCTATTTTTAGGTTGTCGTGTGCTGTAGACCAGGCCGCGCGTAGCCGTTCCCTCAGTTCTTGGACGTAGTCGTCATATGCGTATGTAGGCCTGGGCTCCCTTTTAAGGGCTGTTGGCAGTTCTGCGTTGTCGCCGTAGATCAGGCAGTGCGGCGTAAACCCAGTCGCCGTATGGGGCGTCGTGTTATATGTGAACATGGCGTAAGGTAGCCATTCGTCCCAATTGCCTTGATCTTCGTCTATATACCCCTTAAGATATTCGGCGAGTGTCCTGTGCGAGCGTTCAAGCGCCCCATTCGACTCGGGGTGGTATGCTGTGGTTTGTATTTTTTCTATGCGTAGTAACTTGCATACCCCCTTAAAAATTGCGCTCAGAAAATTCGTGCCTTGGTCGGTAAGGATGGTTTCTGGCGTCCCGTATCGACATATTATTTCTTTGGCGAACGCTTTCGCAACGTCGTTTGCTTGCTGGTTTTCCAGCGGTATGGCTACGCTGTACTTCGTAAGCAAATCCTGGAACGTGAGAATATATTTGTTTCTCGCTTCCGTTTCCGGTAGTGGGCCCACGATGTCCATGGCACACTTTTGAAAGGCTCGGGTAGGAGTGTCGGTGACGACCAACGGCGCCTTTGTTGCCGGCCGAATTTTATTACGCTGGCACTTGTCGCAACGGCCCACGTATTCTTCTACGTCTTTTCGCAATCCGGGCCAGTCGTACCTTAACTTTATTCGCGCGAGCATCCTTGTGATTCCCTGATGCCCGCCGAGGGGCGCGTCGTGATGCTCATGGAGTATTTTAATTTTTTCCTCCTCGCTCAGACAGTCGCCGTCTGACCCGTTTCCCTCGTACTCCTTATCGCACGGCGCGTTGGGCTGACCGGCCGCGGGCTCGCACTCCTGGCTGACCGCTGCTGGGCGCGGCCGTGTCTCGGCGTCGCTGTCCGGGCCGCTACGTACTTGCCCGGTTTCCTTGTGTGCGTGCGACCGAGTTACCACACATATACGGCTGAGTGCATCCGCGTTGGTATTTTGCTTGCCGGCCTTGTATTGCACGTCGAACTCGTGCTCCGATAGTTTTATTTTCCAGCGCATGAGCCTCGACCCAGGGTCTTTGACACCGAACAGCCACGTTAGTGGTTTATGGTCGGTTACCACGGTGAATCTGGTGCCGTATACGTACGGGCGGAATTGCGCGATTCC
Organism: Amblyjoppa fuscipennis; assembly: GCA_963575735.1. NCBI lineage: Eukaryota > Metazoa > Arthropoda > Insecta > Hymenoptera > Ichneumonidae > Amblyjoppa > Amblyjoppa fuscipennis. Next base: position 4,153,184 of record OY754497.1, read on the forward strand.
CCATACGATTGCCAGAAGTTCCTTCTCCGTTGTCGTGTAATTTTGCTCGGCTTTGTTTAGCGTTCGGCTGGCGTAGCAGATGGGTAAGTCTTCGCCTATTGGCCCTTGCGACAGTATGGCTCCGATGGCCTTGTCCGATGCGTCGGTGGTAACCACGAAGGGCCTCTCGAAGTCCGGGTATTGGAGCACAGGGGCGGTTGTTAGTGCTCTTTTCAGGTCCTCCATGGCCTGTTCGTGCTTCGCCGTCCATTCGAATTTATTATCCTTTTTTGTTAATTCTGTTAAGGGCTTGGCGACCTTGGAGAAGTCCCGTATGAATTTACGGTAGTACCCTGCTAGCCCTAGGAAGGATTGTACGCCTTTAGCGTCTCGGGGTGCCGGAAAATTCCGTACAGACGTCACTAATGCGGGATCCGGGCGTACGCCCTCACTGGAGATTATGTGCCCGAGATAGCGCGTTTCCAGTCGCAGAAATCGGCACTTTGCCGGTTGGAGGGCCAATTTAGCTTCCCTTAAGCGTCTAAATACCTCGCGGAGCCGTTCGTTGTGTTCCGCCAGGTTGGCTCCAAATATTACTATATCGTCGAGGTACACATAGCATTTGAGCCCTTCGAGCCCTGCAAGCACGGTGCTCATTAAGCGTTGAAAGGTTGGCGGTGCATTTTTCAATCCGAAGGGCATACGGGTATATTCGAAATGCCCTTGTGGTGTGGAGAAGGCCGTTTTCTCTCTGTCCTCTTCCGCCATTGGAATTTGGTGGAAACCTGATGCGAGGTCGAGCGTCGTGAAATAATGTGCTCGGCCCAGCTGGTCCAATATTTCCGCGATATGCGGTAATGGATACGAGTCGCCGACGGTGACTTCGTTTAGCTTGCGAAAATCCACGACCACGCGCATTTTTATTTTTCCTGCCGCGTCTGGTTTTTTCGCAACGACCAGCAACGGCGCGTTCCATTGGCTTTGACTTGGTTGTATGATGCCGTTTTTTAACATCCCTTTCATTTGTTCCTGCACTTCCCTTTTATGGGCTTCCGGTAGGCGGTACGGTCGTACCTTTATGGGCCTTGCGCCGGGCTCGAGGGGGATGCTGTGTTCTACCATATTGGTACAGGGCAGCTGGTCTCCCTCGAGGTGGAATATATCCGCGAACTCGTCGCATATTTCGGTTAACGAACTCGCTTCCTCCTGGTTAAGGTGTGAGGTATCTATCTCTTTTCGCAGTTTCTCGAGTCGTGTGCCGCCTGCTCCCGTGCTGACGGTGCAAATTCCGCGGGTCGCGACGGCGAGCTCGCCGGGCAGCTCTCCTGCTGATGCCAGCGGCTCGAGTATCACCGCGGGTCGTTCGACCCGGATGCATTCCGGTGTTGTGTTTACTAGGCTTACTACACAGCTGTAGCCTTGAGGTGAGGTTACGCAAGCCCCGAGTATGACACCTTCGGAAACGTTGCGACGCTCGACGATTCCGTCGTCGACGCTATGCGTTGATACGTACGCGATGCTTTCGCTTCGTGGCGGCAAGGTTATGCTTAAACTTCCGTCCACGAGGGGCATGCAGTGCCCTTTGATCCTTATGGTCTCGCCTCGGAGGATATCGGCCTGCTTTTCCTTGATAAAGTCCATCCCAAGGAGACCGTGCGTCTGTGGGTAATTATTTCGAGGTATTACGTGAAACCAGTGTTTCACGGCCCCGTTCGGGGTATCTAGCTCCACGAGGGCGGCGTAGTGCGCGTTTAACGAGCCACCCCCGAGTCCCTTCAACGTGACCGCCGTTTTTTCGGCCGGCGTATTATCCCGCAACGCATCCTCGCGTATCAGGCTTACTTGAGCCCCGGTGTCGGCCTTCAGGGTCAGCATACCTCCGACGCTCGACGGAGATTTGATATGGAAGTCGCTGGCCGATGCAAGGGGCCCTGGCGACCCTATCACATAGACATCGACCCTCCTACGGGGTTCGCTCGGTTCCGGATGGGCTTTCCCTCGGAACGCCGCGACTGTCAGCTGCCCTGTTGTCGATGCCCGTCTCGACGTCGGTGATGTTACCTCCGCCGTATAAATATTGGTCCCCCTTGGGGATCGGTTTGTGGCGGTAACTGTGTCGACGCGGAATGCCCCTACGGTTCCTTCTGGTGTTTGTCCGCTGGCTTGATCTTTCTTCGACTCGGTCGATTTTTTGTTGTTATTATTTTTATTTTTCTTACTGTCTGCTTGCTTACGTGACCGGCAATCTTTCCATACGTGTCCGGGTTTTTTACAGTAGTTGCACGTGAGGCTTGCAACGTTTACTTCCTTTTGCGTGGGTGCCGGGAGGCTCTGCCTTCCGGATCGGCAGTTCTTCGCGAGGTGTCCGGGTTTCCCGCATGTGTAGCAGGCAACCCTTTTCTCTCCTGTCCCGCCTTGCGAATGCCGGGGGTTACCTCCCCCGTTTCCTCCCCCATTCGGGCGTGCCGCCCCGGGCCGCCCTAAGGTCATTTTCTCGACCTCGATGGCCCCCACAACGGCTTCGTGTAGCCCTTGATAATTACGGGAACGGACGATAGTCTGAATCTCCTTTTTTAACCCGTTTTCGAAATTCATCTGTGCACTTTTTCGGATTGCCTCTCCGATGGCGATTGCTCCCCGTGTGTCAGCTCCCTCGCACAATTTTTCAATTACCTCTACCGTGAGGGTTTCGACTCTGGTTGCGTACGTGGAGACGTTTTCTTTCGCGTCTTGGCGTAGCGTGCAAAATTGGTATTGCAGCGAGGCGAGTGACTCGCGTTTACCATATAGCGCCTCGAGCTCGTTGCGTAAATCGTCCAATGTGACGATCGTCTTGTGACGCATTTCCCGCGTCGCTCGGTCCTCCAACTTGCTACTCTTTATAAGTGAGAGGAGAGTAGACCGTTGCCTAGGCCGTATCATGCCGTACACGGCCTCGCAGGATATCATGAAACCGTCGAGTTTGGTCGGATCGTTCCCATCGAAAGTTTTAATGTTTCGCAGGGCCGATCCTAGGTCTAGGTATTCGGCTCCGTCCTCGTCAGAGGTTGCCGCTTCGGCTTGGTGACGATGGGGAGACTTCCTCGGGGGGGAAGCGTCCTTTCGTCCTCCACCTGGGCCCTTCAGGACGTAGTCTGTCATCTTTTGTTCTACCGTGAGCAGCCGATCCACTACAGAATCATCCGATAGAGTTTTTTCCCCGGGGGGAGGCCCCGTTGGCTGTTTCTCGGCCATCGACGTGCGCAACTCTTGGATTTGCTGTTCCAGCTGCTTCACCCGTTGCGCCATTTCGTGCCCCGGTTCGGGCGGCGCGGGAGCCTGCTTACGGCTGACGTTTTTTTGGGTCCGGTTCGCGGGCTGGATCTCGGGAAACAGCGTTCGCTTCGCCTTTTGCGAAGCTGTTTGGGCAAAGTTCGGTATGTCTGCGGCCATTTCCTCCGCTGTGCCCAGTACGCTATTTTCGGTATCCCAGTCGGGAGTTCTCCGTCCTGGGTTCGTTTTCTTGTAGTTTTGGTGTAACCGGCTAATTTCGTTTGTTACCATGGCCGGGGTAACCACCGTTTTTGGTTCGAACATGACCACGTTGACGTCCTCCCAGCCTGTCCTTTCACCGAACGAGGACCCTCTCTGGACATTTACTCCGCTGGGCGCGCCCCCCAGACCCTGCTCGGTTTGCTCCGCAATCTCCCCCAGGACCTTGGTGAGGCCGTCCGCGGTCTCCAATGCGTCGTCCCCCGTATCCGGGGTACCTCGGGGTGACTTACCCTTTTGCCCTAGTGGCGTGCCGTGTTTGCTCATTTTCGTTGCGATACGTGCGAGGTATTTTACTGGACTTTTCCCAGTGCTTGGTAGCGAGTGACACCGGTTTCGACAAGGCTACGCGTTTCTCTTTTTTTTGTTAAGTGAAGTAAACGGAGGTCACTTACAGTGTGCTCAACCTCCACATTACGGGATGCCCTTCAGTTGTTGACGTCTAACCCGTGGGGTTCTAGGCTCCCTTATTTCCACGTCCCAATTCCTGGCGACGCTCTCCGTGGATCCTGCAGCGATCCGCGGAGACTCTCTTCCGTTATCTCGCCTGAATAACGGGATGCCCACGTTGGCCCTGGTTGCCCTCGTGGTCCGCCCGAACTCTTGTCGACGATCCTCGACCTTGGTTCGCGGAACTCTCTCTTACGTGGAGAGTCTCGATTTTACCGCACTATGCGGAGATTTCACAACTTGGTATTAGCGATTTTGGTTTTAAATCGTGGGTTTAATCGAGTTTTTATTTTATTAGTTCACTCTGGATATCCCACCGCTGCCACCAATGTTATATCCGCAGAGACTCAGTTAGCTACTCTGAGTGCTGCGGGAGCTGTTAGCTCTACGGTTCAGGGATTTATCCAGTAAAGGGTTGAAACCCAAGTGAATTATATATGCACGATTTTATTATATCAAGATTTAATTACAATATTTTAGACAGGTTCTAATTACCAATTGTTGTGAAGTACACTTTGTACGCTTGTCTTCCTTCCGAAGAGTGTATCTATCTTACGGTGTTACTAAGTAACCGTAACGATGATCGAGTGCAATATTGACTGCCGAGTGCCTGTTTGTGGTCTCCTTATATAGGGTTAAGAACAGGCACGTCGGCTTAATTTTAGTGGTGTCAGCTATTTGGTAATTGTTTAAACAATTACTCCTTCCGGGTTGCTTGACCGGTTCTCTGTTTCCGGTGTTTCCCAATAGCTGACTCGACTAGGTACTTGCTAATGTCTTAAATGCTATTTCGTTGATGTTGTTACTTCCGTGTTTCGCAATGATGCGCGCTCGTTCGACGATGCGTCGTGCGCGCATTCCGGTCGGGCAATGACCCGGGGTACAACATTGTCGTCTCGCTGTCTTCATCTTGCGGTCGTCTCTCCTCAGCATCCGCCTCGCTTGGTGGATTCAACTGGTTGACCGGTTGAATATAAGCCGGGGCGTGCTGTCGGCTCATCGGCACCAACCCTCAATAGCGGTGTAGGGGAACCGTTCAGCATCATAAAGTGATCCACCCCTGGTTGATGCAATGCACCTTGCGCATCAGCGTTGATCCAGCAGCGGGGGGATGCTTCCGACGCCGATGGTCCAGGGATGGCGCCATCGAATTGCTGAAACTCGCCCAGCGCAGCAGCGGTGGCGGCAGCAGCGGTAGCAGGCCCTGGCATGGCTATCTCCCATGGGGTCAACCCTCAATTCTTAGGCGGCCCTGGTACACCGTCAGCGATCTGGATGAAAGCGTTCACCGGTGGGAAAAGTGCAAATTTTTCCAAATTTGCACCATTCTCAACGTCGCTATCATCCTTATGGTGACGGTCACAGTCGGGTCTACCCTCGAAGGCCTTGAACCGCTGCTCGCTTGCAGGCAATTGCTTATAGCATTGAGCTAGAAAATTAAAAATAATTTATGAGAATAATAATGGCCAATAATCGGAATATAAAAAAATAAATAGAAAAAAATCAAACTTACTGCGTCTCCTGAAGAGTCCAATGAAGATTGGTAACTTGTGCCACCCGCGCAGGCGGGAGGACTCGGACCACCGAATTGAGAAGGTCCAGATTCCAAAATGACCGTTTGAGGTATGCGGCAACGAGATCCTCTTTGTTTGCCGCGCACAGAACTCCCCGCAGTTTCCACAACGCGGTGTTACGCGACATAATTCGCACCTCGTCGATTTTGTCTCGCGGCCACCGACGACCGAGCGATGGGTTTCGCTTTAGCAAAAACACTAAAAGCACGTAAATGCTTACATAATTAAACGCGTACACTTTCATACTAAGATTTTTTTTTTCAACTATTGATTCGTGGCGTAGCGCGCTCGTTCACTCCTCAAACAGTTATGACATTTTTTTTGGGAGTTTTCTTCTACTTGAAAAAGTAGAGGGAGGGGTGAAACTGCAGCTTTCTCATGAAATATAATTTCAACTCGGCAAAGGGTGGATGGAGTAGGGGGCACGGGATTAATGGATTAATATATGATTTGAGCCTCTCGTAATTCCTCAATAATAGATATAATGTCATTTCTGCGAGATGAGTTGCCGGCTGCTTGAAATGCTAGGAGCAGACGAAGGCGATTTACCAATTCATTGGGATCATCCCAGTAAACATAATCTATCCGAACATCTTTTTTTGCCACCTTGTACTTCGGCATACCTTTTCCAGTGCGCTTGGGGTTGACAAATGATTTTGGAATATAATACTCGAACTTGACACTCTTACTCGGACGGATCGCTTCATCAGCTTTATAAAACTTTTTATGAGTTGTGATGTTATATTCCCCGTGGGACGGGCGAAATCATCGATAAATTTGAAAACCAAAAATTAGGCCAAAATCGTGCAACGGGCGGGAAAGGGGCGGGTGTCAAACAAGATAAAAATAATACTCGTGGGGAACAATTATAACAATGGTTTAATGGTGCAAAAGAATAACAAACATTGAAACTTGGAGAGTTGATAAATAATAATAATAATGACCGCTTCGACGCCGGTACGGGTACGTCGAAGATCAACAAAAAAAATGATAATAATAACTTTCTCTTCAACGCCGGTACTGGTACGTTGAAGATGAAACCAAAAAGAAATTATATCACTTCGGCGCCGTTACGGGTACGCCGAAGGGCTAACAAAAGAAAATAATAATGCTGACGGCTTCGACGCCGTTACGGGTACGTCGAAGACCGAAACCGAAAATAAAGAAATAGAACCGAAAATACTGCTTCGGCGCCGTTACGGGTACGCCGAAGGTCGATTGAAAAATAACAATAATAATTTCTGCTTCGACGCCGTTACGGGTACGTCGAAGACAGAATCCAAAAACAATAACTTGGTAACGAAATAAAAAAATGAAAATGGTACAAAATGGTAAAAAAATGCTAATAAAGGGGGATGCAAAAGGGGGAAATATTCGGGATAAATTTGGGGAAGTTATGGGGATCTTAAGGGGGCTTCGTGGGAGTCAATGGGACTTCGAGGGGGTTCGTAAGGGAAAGCTGGTCAGACAAAAGTTGCACGAAAATCAAATACTAAATTCATCAAGACTCAAACGGGCGCCAGCTACTTTAACGGTGTAGCACCGGAGCAGTCCGTACAGACGGCACGGATCTCGTCTCAAAAACACAAACTCAAAAAAAAACTTTATCCTTGAAAAATTCCTCTGTCTCGACGGACAGTCCAGCTAGCTCGGGAGAGGGTAGAGGGCTCAGGGGGAGGGTACACGAATCCGATGGCTTCTTACAATATTTCCTCGGTACTGGTTAAATTATACAAAAAAAACGTCTTAAGGGCTCAAGGGGAGGGAATGGAAGAACTTTGACTAAATAAAACTATTACTTATAACGAATTTTACGCGTTTTACGCCGCTCACCACGCCCGCGATACCTCTTTGCTCGTGTAACAAAGGAATGTCGACCACGTGTCGACCACGAGGCAAAGTCTTTTACGAATAATCTTCTACCAAAAATAGGGGACTTCGGGGGAGGAAAAAGGGTAAAAAGGGTCGGGAAAAATGTGGGCAAAAACTTACGAAAATCGGGGCTCACTCACTCAATCCACTCGGATCTCGGTTACAATACTTTTCTCGAATCCGGGGACAGCCTCAGTCGTTATAAAATCCGTACAATGGTCCAAGTCGTTTCCCTGGGCTGTCGCCGATTCGTCTTATGGGCGGGTTATACTCTTCTAATCGGAGTCTGGAGTTTAACAGGCTACAGCCGAGTCGTCTTATAAATCTGGCAAAAATATCGCACTCGCACTCGGCTGTCAGACAGTACAAAATTCTTAAAACTATCGATACCCGATCTCACACACGTCGTACACACCACGCGGCTCGGCTCGGAGAGTCAGGGGGCATGGCGATGTCTTTTTCTTCTTCGTCGGGTCTGGCGCTGGTGATTATGGTGGGGAACGAGAGCACCTGTGCGTCGGCTTTGGTCGGTAATCGGAGTCATGGACGGGCGTTTCCTCTGGACGGCGAGGGGTGGCGACAGAGGTGTCGCTGGATCGTCAATTGATGCCGTGTGTCGATGATCACAGCGGCGGCGGGCAGGCAGGGCGGACAGTGGCGATTTTTCGGCGGGCTTTTCGAGGTTTTCGGACGGTCTTTCACAGGGCTTTTTCCCCTCGTCCACGATCCTCCTACCTTCCTCGGTGTCAGCACCTTGGCTCTCGTTCCTTTGCAGTTCCTGGGGCTTGCTGGATCGTTGGCCTGTTCCTTGGGGCTGTCGGGGGGGGGGGGGGGGGGAATCTTGATGTTGCCTTCGAGCCGCGCCCACTCACACAGCGGGTAACGGGAGGGAAGAAAAAAAGGGAGATTTAAACAGTAACTTACACAAAATATAAACCAGAAAAAAGCGTAAAAAATACCCGTGTATAACGTTCGGTCAGCGGCGGACTCGAGCCGAGTTTGGCGAGGGACTTGTGACGTACCACGTCATAGAGCATTTGTTTGAAGTACAATGGTTTTATAATTGTCCAAATCACTGATGCTCATATGAGCATCATCAGGCTCCTTTTTGAACAATAATTCGATGAGTCCGATAGTTTTAACATACCTTGCACCACCAGCATTTATAGAACCCGTTTTAAATTCTATTGGCGTGTCGCCGATCATAAACTTATCGTTAGCAAGCCTTCGCACACCATACGAACAATCTAAAGTAGTATTGTTATCTGATCGTAACAGTGCAAGATACTCGTTTATCAAATCATCTTCCTCGACACCCGACTTCACCATAGTTTCATCGAGGATATTATTATCATCCGCATCATCATCTTCATCATCATTATCGCTATCATCTTCAACCGCCGTCTTAAGGCAGTAGTCTGCTTTAGGAGCCGAAAAAAAGCGTTTTTTCAACAATTTTTTTGAAAGGGAAGGAAATGATTGCGGTAAACGAAATTTTGAGACGATAGTATATTATATTCAAGCTTTAAAAAACAATTTTTATTATTACAAATTATTGAAATTTGCCAAAGTTGTAACGATTTTTCTGGGGCGCCTGGAGTGTGCACTCGTAAATCGGTGCCGGTGATGGAGGTCGTGCGATGCATCTGAAACAGTGGAACCAAATTTTTTTTTAGTTTTTATAAGTTCCTTTTCTATATGAACTAAAAAAACGAAGAAATGACGAAATTCCAAATTTTTTCGAAGTTTGAAAAAAAAATTCTTTTTTGAAAAAAAAAATTCACTTTAAGTTGCAAAACAAGTAATTTAAATAGTACTTTTGTCCAACTTTTTTAGTTCAAATAGAAGATAATTCAATACTGAAGCTAGATCACTTTGGTTTTTTTCGATCGGACATATATTGTTTTTACTATCGCCGGCACCGTTTTCCAAAACTTGTGAAAATGAAAACTCGAGAAAACGGGCTGTAAAGTTTTCGGTCCAAAAAAATGTAAGTTTTTGGATACTTACACTAATTAGATGTTAATCGGCTATCCCCGGGCCATACAATAATCCTTCCTCTTCTTCAAAAAACTCGTTTTGGCGGAGGCTTTCCAATCTTCGAGCTGTACGAGCCTCCTTGCTGGAAAGTGATGCGCGCCGGTTCTCCCGCGTTATGCGCTCAGCATCGACGGTGTCAGCAAAATTTTTGCATTGCTGCCCGATGACAATATCGAGGAGCTGCATGGTAGAAAGCACAGCTGAATAACCTTCGTTGAAAATGCCTGTAGCCATATTTGCTGCTATTTCGACGATTTTATAGCCGGAATTTACGTGTTTCGGATTTAGGCGCCACACAATCGAATTGAACGATTCGTTCGAATTTTGAGTGTGTCCGCCTAAGCACCGCGTCAATAAATCGTCATTTGAAAGATCATCGTAAATTGGACGAATGTGCTTCTCTACATTATCATCAATTAATCTTGCCGGGTGTTTGAAAGATGCCAGATTATTCGCCGCTTTAGCCTTGCGCCATTCGCACCAACTCTCCGGGCCTTCTGGACAATTTTTATGCCGAGGATTTTTATCGGTGGAACAATAATGGTCTAATGTTGCCATAATAGCTCTCTTCATACCTTCAACTGAGTTCACGTTTCGACGAATTGCCAGACCGTAGTAAATCGTCAATTTCTTGATGAGACTCTCCGTTAGCCCGTTCTTTTCTCCAAGTTTCTCGGTTTTTCTTTTATTCCGTAAACGAGTACCCGTACGCTTTTGCACGTGTCCAACACACTCATTTTTCGTCACTGTGCACTCGTCCCCGTAAGGATTGCTATTTAAGATTCCAGTAAAAGTTTTGGAGTCACCATCGCGCTCGGGTCTGCCCGAGCATTCGCACCTGCTCGACGCTCGGCCACTAAAACTGATCTAGCTTCGAAAATATGTCAAATTGGCCTCTAAAATTTTGAACACATATTCTTGGATAGTTTTGGAATAGATTTAAGACAAAAACGAAAAATCGATTTTTTGAAGCCTGTAAAGCAGACTACTGCCTTAAAAGAAGAATTCATGTCTTCGCTGTTCTCGCCGTTGACACCATCATCGTCGTATTTTTTTTTCTTTGCTATTACTCGATTCACCATAATCTTCTCGAGTATTTTTTTTCATTTCATCTTTAATTTCATCTTTCATTTTCTCCTTGACTTCGTTCTTCACTGCTGTTTTGTCATAATTGTTGGCTGTATCCGACGAACGCACTAATTTTTCTAATGGCTCCACTATTGGTTTGAAGGCAACTTGCATTGCCTGTTCATTGGGCTCTCGACTTGACTTTAAGATTTTATGTTTCTTACGAATTGCATCGCTGGCTTTGACGATTTGACGCAAAACGTCTTTTTCTTTAGACATTTTTTCACGCCTCATGTTGTCGGAGCTGAGTCACGAATGCTACTGCTTCTCATTCGCCTAGTTAAGGAATATTTATTACATATTCATGCATGCAAAACAGTCAAACCCTTTCCGATATCGCCCCTCTTCAAGATCGCTATCCTTATCAATCACAATAAATCCATACTTTTCGAGCCAACAGGCTGAGCACAAGTTTTTGAATTCGGTGTAAGTCATATCGGTATTCACATGATCATTGTATACGTGCTTGAGATTCATATCATCCTGCTTAACCTACCTCTGCCAGACATATGCACGTATCCCCAAACATCTCGTGCGTGACAATGCCAATCTGTTAGTACTATTTATAGTACTAACAGATTGGCATTGTCACGCACGAGATGTTTGGGGATACGTGCATATGTCTGGCAGAGGTAGAATGAATCAACGTGTTCGTGTCTCCCCATTGAAAAATATGTTCGAATATTATTCTGTTTCTCACAGGCTACATCATCGAAAATGAATATCGAGTTTGGTCTAGCTTCGTTTGGTGGCACCACTTGTTCATTCTCATCGAATGGAAAATATTCAACACCGTTTACAGGCTCGAGTAATTTCTCTAGCAATTTATACTTTGGCTGCTTAAGAGATTTAGAGTATATGTAAATGTTTTCAAATCGTAATCCATTGAGATGAGTTATGAGTGTAAGCAGCGCGTTAGTTTTACCACAGTTCGATGGTCCACAGAACACAGCTCGAACTGTATTTGGTAATAAATTGCCATGACGTTTCTCAGTCATTTCCTTGTGCGCAAACTGATCAAAATTTATGACTGGTAAATCCGTGGATTGTGTCTTGAACCTCATCTTGACGAAGACTAAGGAAACATTGTATAAATAGGAGATTTATAGGCAATTTTTCTCAGTAGCGCATGAGTCTTCCTGCGGATATGAGTGTGCAGAGTCGCGCTAAAAAGCGCGGTAAAGGTTTGGTTAATAGCCCCATTAACAATCTCCCCGTTGAATTGCATCTGCCCGGTTATCAGTACTGTGGACCTGGTACGAATCTGACAAAGCGTCTCGCGCGCGGTGATCCCGGTATTAATCCGCTCGACGCAGCCTGTAAGGACCACGATATTGCTTACTCGAAAAATCGTGACAACATTTCCGCTCGGAACGCAGCTGAAAAAGTTTTAGCTGAGAAAGCCTGGAAGCGTGTATCTGCCGTGGACGCTAAAGTTGGTGAGAAGGCAGCGGCGTTGAGTGTAACATCCATAATGAAAGCTAAAAGAAAATTCGGTATGGGTGTCAAGCGACCGAGTACCGCAGGACTCAGAAAGATAATTGGAGCTGCTAAGAAAGCGATGGTTCAGAGTAATGATTCAAGTGTGGCCATAAAGACGGCTCTTAAAGGTGCGCGACAGGCGGTCAAAAAGGTGGGCGGTAGGAGCAAGTTGCGTACACCTCGCATTCTCCCTGTACCGCGCAAGATCGGCGGTTTCCTACCATTTCTTGTACCTATATTTGCGGGCCTCAGCGCTCCGGGTGCGCTGTCCGGCGGTGCAGCTAGCATAGCTAAAGCCGTTACGGCCGCACAGGCAGCTAAGCGTGATTTGAAGGAAAGTAAACGACATAATAAAACGATTGAGGCTATTGCTTTGAGCAAAGGTTTGCATCTAAAGCCCTACAAACGCGGATTCGGACTCCACATCGCACCAAAAAACGGAAAGTGACGCTGCCACATAGAGCCCTAACTGATACCGATTTATTCAAATATGCTAAAATTATGAAAATTCCCTATTTTCGTGGAGTTTTCATGCGAAATGGTTTACCGAAGAGTGCTCCATTCAAGCATGAGTCGGGAATTATCAATCTTGACGATAATGATGGATCCGGTACGCACTGCGTAGCGTACAAGAAATCTAACAATAGCGTCATTTACTTTGATAGTTTCGGTGATCTTCAACCGCCGATAGAATTCATCAGTTATGTGGGTGTTGGTAGCGTGAACTATAACTATAAACAATATCAGACCTATGATACCGTGGAGTGCGGGCATTTATGTCTCAAATTTCTTTGTAATCAGCTTCATCGGAAAGAAAAATATTTTCTATATAAACATATGCCATGATGCTATGCGCTCAGTTATGTATACGTCAGCATCATGAGCGATACATTTACATTGACTATATCGGGAACCTCGTCCGTTCTTGAAGCACAATATTTTCCCCCTATCGAACTTTCCCCATATAAAAACTATACTCTCGGACTTGTTGAATTATTAACTTTCAATTCAATTCCGAACATAGATGTTGATAATAATAAACTTTACATTGGTGAAGAAGTAATAACCATCCCCACTGGTAGTTATGAAATCGAAGACATCGGAAATTACGTGAAGCAAGTTTCAATTGGTGAAAATATTGTTATCGATATCAAACCGAATAATAATACTCTTCGCAGTGAAATTAGGTGTAATCGTGACATAGACTTTAGACCTGAAGATTCTATTGGTCGGCTGCCGGGATTCACTCAGCGTATTTTGCCTGCGAATAAAAGCTAAGAGTCTGACCTACCCGTAGCCATTCTCAAAGTAAACGCCTTAAGAGTCGAATGCAATCTTATGACTGGTGCTTATATAAACGAGCGAAAAGTCCACACGATTCCCGAATTTTTCCCATTCGTTCCACCGGGGTATAAAATAATTGGTGCCATCACAGGTCATTTATCTACCAATCATTAGTAAGATAATTGGCCATATTCAACTACGAATAGTAGATCAGGACGGAAATTTGGTGAATTTCCACGGCGAAGTAATAACAATTCGACTGCATATTAAATCCCAGTAATAATGGGTATAGTGTTTAACAGAAAAAATATTAATTATAATAAGCCATCATGTGCGAGTCAGATCAGTCGGCGGTCAGCCCCCAAGATGTTAACACATCAGAACATACTGCTTCTAAAAAGTCTAGGACTGAAGGTCAAGCAAGGCAGAAAAAGATAATAAAACGATATTTACTTCGCGTATTTTACATCTGCTGCTGCATACGATGGAGGAAGAAATACTCAATATTCAGACACCCATTGTCTTCGATGAATCCATAATACATTGTGAGATCCATGCTCATCAACCCTATGCATCATCAACATTCAACAATAGTGATCAGATACGAATTGCCGTTCAACATCAAGATCTCAGCTTACTACCCAGCAAGAGTTCGATTCACATATGTGGAAGACTCCTAAAGGCAGATGGAGCAGTCGTTACTACAACGAGCCTCGCTAACAATGTTATTTGTCATTTGTTTGAGGAGGCTCGCTATGAGTTGAACGGTGTAGAAATTGATCGGAACAAAAACGTTGGGATTACAAGTCTCATGAAGGGATATGTCTCTCTAAATCCGGGAAAAAGTTCGTTATTGGAAAATGCTGGTTGGCTGGATGTTGAAGAAAATAAGAGTTTGACCAGTGCAGGCCACTTCAATGTATGCATACCACTCAGCTCGATTTTTGGATTTGCTGAAGATTATCATAAGATAGTTGTCAATGCTAAACACGAGTTAATTTTATCTCGAGCAAAAAGTGATGACAATGCTGTTATACAATCAGCTGCAGAAGCATTTAAAATTCTTATACACAAAGTAGAATGGCTTATACCGTATGTGACAATCTCAGACCAATGGAAAATACGACTACTAAATTTTATCGCTAAAGATCCACCGATACCCATGAGTTTTCGTACTTGGGAATTGTATGAGTATCCGCTACTCCCGACTACGACGAAGCATGTGTGGACTGTCAAAATATCTTCTCAGCTGGAGAAACCTCGATATGTACTTCTAGGCTTTCAAACGAGCAGGAAAAATAAGCCGCTTAAAAATGTCAACCATTTTGATCATTGTGACATTAGTGATGTGAAATTGTACTTGCATTCACAATGTTATCCATATGGAAACTTGAATCTGAATATTGGCCAAAATCAGTATGCTTTGCTGTATGAAATGTATACGAATTTCCAATCTAGCTATTACAGTAAAGATGCCGAACCGCTGCTAAACAAAAGTGATTTTAAAAATTATGCTCCGCTAATCGTAATTGATTGTTCAAAGCAGAATGAATCTCTTAAATCCGGACCCGTTGATATTCGCCTGGAGTTTGAAGCAAAAAATAATTTCCCCGCCGAAACATCCGCATATTGCCTAATCATACATGATCGAATAGTTGAATATAATCCAATTAGTGGTGGCGTGAAAAAATTGGTATAAAAGCCGACTCCCGATCATGAATCGAGTTAGTGATATTCAAGATGGATTACATCGTCGACGTTCAAGGCTTTAAGAAACCCATCGATGAGTTTGTGGTGAAAGAATTTTCCGCCCTCGAACTTAAAAGTGGCAAAGCGGCACAGCCTCTGACGCTTCTCTTCCAACCACCCTGCGCATGGTCCGCCTTGTCCGCAAATTTCACGAGTATGAGTTCGTGGCTTCAACGTAATTACCATGGAATCGACTGGAGCTCTGGAGATATACCCTACGAAGCAGCAGTGATAATAATTCGATCCATTTTGAAGCAAGCAAGAACAATTTTCGTCAAAGGCTTGGAGAAAAAGAGATGGATAGCACGCTTGATGGAAATATCGCTAGAATCCATCGTTGACTTGGAAACAATGGACTGCCCCTCGTTGCGGAAATTACAAACCATACCCCCCATCGTTGGATATTTACATCACTCGAATACCCCGAAATATAACTGTGCTGATGCGAACGTCAAGTCCTTGAAGAATTGGCTTAATCTATCTCAGGCTGTAGACGGGAAGGAGGTTTTGTAGAGAAATAAATAAAACAGGTTACATATAAAACTGAAATTTATTTTTTATCCATAAAAATTCTTTACAATATAGAAAATGAAGCTAAATATATATATATATATATATATATATATATATATATATATATATATATATATATATAATAGAAAAATTATAGTATCATATATAATTATATTTAAACAGTCCAGCATTGACAATCTTTTTCTTAAATATCACTATTCTGAAGATTCCTCTCCCGATACTGGTAAGGAGATGATTCTTTTTTCACATCGTCTCATTATCACGCAGGCTTTTGAATTCAACGCTGTTATATCGTCCACCGTAATATCTCATGTACAGTTCTCCAGCCCGTGTAGATTCCACCATTTTTTTAAATTGTTCTTTATCCTCATCGAGAGCTGTTACAAGTCTGGCAGGTAGAAATGTTGCAAATTCGTTGCCCACGTGGACGACGATCCTCTTGCCGTATTTCGTTTCGACGAATTTGATGTGAGTGATTGGATAATCCTTCTGCACTTCCCAGTCTTTCAGCTTCCTCGTTGGAAGGAATTCGGCGATCTTGCCCACAGCGTTGATTGCAGAAAAATCCATTTTCCGTTGATACGTGGTTCCTTGATGATATGCGAAGCCGCGAAATTTCTTGCGCGAGGAGATGTAGCTCTTCTCTTGTATGAATGAGACTTTTAACTTCTTCGATGTGTTCAAAAAGCAGTCGGATACGTTCTTTGAGCTCCACACGTCTGTCCTGCATTACGTTCTGGTTTGATCTGTGGCAAACTTGCAGCAGCATCCGATTTTTAAAGGCTTAACCCCCTCCCAAAATCCTCACAGCTTCATCAATAAGCTCTGCCTTTTTTCATTAACAAACTTTGTTATTTTTTTCGTCATCGACACCATGACAGCCCTTTATTATCTGTGCATTCGTCGCAGTTTTCGATATACACTTCACACATTCTCGACGGCCAGGTGCGGGACCATCGATATGCGTTCGCATATCAGAGGTATTCCAATGCTCCGTACAGAGCAAGTACGATGCCAGTTCAACGTCCGCATGGAGATGCACGGGCAGCCGATCCCATAGATGATGAATTTGCCTGCTCCAGTGCTGCAAAAGCTGAGGTTTCGTGATATTTTGCAGCTCAGCTTTTAATATTATGAACCGCGAGTACACCATTGATTGAATTCATCTTGCCTTCGAGATTAGAAGTGAGCTCTACATTTCACGACTCGGGGGTCTTATACACTCGATATTATAAACACACACAGACACACAACGATATAAAGCGTTGAATATTCCATGTGACGATGTTTGTTTACTTAAGAGTCCTCCCCCTATAAGAAATTTTGAGAACAAGGCTTGACTCATCGATGGCTGTATCGATTTAAGAAACGAGCTCTGCCTCTCACGACTTGAATATTCGATGCAGCAATGTTTGTTTATTATTTATGACCAACAGTGGGTCAGAGAGAGAAAAGCGATGAGAGATGTAGCCCTCAAGATGTCCCTTGCGCCCCAAACGTCTCCCTCTCTCTCTCTCTCTCTCTCTTAGCAGCATCCACGGTGGGCATCCACCGCCGTGCTGAACACTTGAATGCACACTCGACTAGCGTTCGATATATACAACGGAACGATACTGTTTAGTTTAACTAGCCTGTGAAAGATTTTCTTCGAGACACAACGTTCGATGGACCACACACCTTCTTATTTGTATATACAAATACTTATCGGAGTCATATATTTCAAGTTGAGAGGTACTTGAACGAGTCTGGCCCTTCGCGACTAACATTCGATTTTAACGCCGAAGTGTTTATTTATGAAACACCAAAGGTCGAGCAGAGTAGTCCCCCTCAGCAGCCGCCCACCAACCCGCCGACCAACCATCCACCGACCAACCCACAGACCGACGAACCCACCACCCACCCCACCCACCGCCACCTACCAACCCACCGACCGATCACACATAAAAAATTATAAAAAATAAATTTCAACCACCCACCCACCTCCCACCTCCCACCACCCACCTCCTCGCCTCCCACTGCATATCACTCGCCGATTCATGCAAAATATACAAGGGCAATCAACCCACCATCCCACCAGCCACCCACCCACCCGCCACCCGCCAAGTGGTTCGAGTCTAAGCTAAGTGGTTCGAGTCCGGGCTAAAAAGTGTCGGTAAATGTCGGGGTAGATCCCTTGAGTCAGAACCCACTCCGTTTATCTACTAATTTTTAAAACATGATATGATAGAAAATTATGCATTATGAATGAAATTCCATCTTTGCGTTTTAAAATTAAGATATTTGGTTTTGAAAATTGCAAGATTTGTATACTAAAACTATGACATCGTAATGGTGAAAGCAATCTATAACCTTCATTGAAAGTTTAATACAATTTCATCTGATGTTAATGGATGTGTTTTTAATAACAACAAGCGATTATTGAAAACTCGATGGAAAGTTAATGAATTGAAACATTTCGGAACTCGAGATAAATCTATTTAATTCGGACACGGCCTTAAGTCGGTAATGCCCTATGTTTCGAGTTCTACGTGAATTTGTTTTTTTCTCCGCAAGACGGAACGCGATCCGCTCCTATAGTAGGAAGACAGGATTCGAGTTCTGGACTCGGCGAAAAATGGGGAGAGTACGAAGTTTGTGTTATTTAGTATTATTATTTTTTTTTCTATTGTAAATTTCGGGATTGCCTCAGATAGGTTCACAAATTTGTCACTCAGACGTTTCGCGCCGCACGAGTGGTTTGACCCTTCATCACCGGCTTTAGCAAAGCAGGGGTCTAGCGGTAGGTGAAAAATATCTACCCGAGAAGCGGGTGACAAAAAAAAGGAATTATTAAGCGGACTGGGGTGAAATTTGTTAACGGCGGGAATCCCGATTATCAGTGATTAGAGAGAAGCTCTTATATAAAAGTAGAGAGGTAGTTAATTACGTGTTAGTAATGGAATGGAGATAATACTCGATATCCGTACGGCATAGGGCCTAGGATATGCGTAGACGAAAATAAAAAAAAAAAAGATTATAAATGAAATCGACAATAGGCTCGTCGAACCGGGTACTTTGGCGTCGAACGCCCCGTAGGGCCACCGTGCTCCCGAACGTTGGTGCCTCTCGCCTCACGTAAGCGCTCGCTCGACCGCGCTACAGTCTCGAGTAATGATGTTATGCCGGGCGACGGTATCCACCTCGCTTATGATAGCTGGCGCGGGAGAGAGTAGGCTATGTACTCGCGCGTCTCTCGATGTTATTGTGACTCCTAAAGTCGCGCGCTATAGCGGGAAAGACGCACAGCGGCGTGGGTGTTTGCGCACTATCTCGAAGCAGAATATAGTGGGCTATATCTTCGGTTTGACTCAGGTATCCTCGACAACGGTCGAAGCCTATTGTTCTTGATAGTAAATATAACGGACCTCGGCTCTCTCGCAAACTTGGAGATAGCCTTGGTCGCAGTAATACAGCGTATCCGACAAATGTGAAATTTCGAAAATTTAGAAGATTCCTCCGCCACGAGGCAATCGAGCGGAGGGAGCTCAACACTTAATTTGCAATTTAGAATTGACGTAAAAACGTATGATTTGCAGGAGGTTTATGTTTATTCTCTGTACCCCGAGATTTCTCTGTACCGATAGCGTTGCCGTGTTCTCTACTATCAATTGTATACGAGTTTATACTCATATTCCACGAAGATTAAATTCGAGTTTCTAAATTTGAGAAAGACGCGCCGAAACGCGCTATGTGAATACCTAAGATTTTTAACTGTGTCGCGGAAGGTTTTACTCGTTATTTAGCCTCGCAAGCTGTCGCCGTAGCTCACAACGAGGGTCTCAATCTAGACGTTATTGTAGAAGTCTTCGAAGATCTAATTAAGAGAATAACTCTATAAGCAAAAACGCGCCACCCTGGATGTTTAATAATGACGCGTAAGTCTTTACTCGTTCTTTAACCTCGCAAGCTGTCGCCGGAGCTCACAACGAGGTTCTCGATTAATGAACCTTACTTCTACGTTCCTTAATGTGTGTCGCTCACTGTCGCACTGCAGAAGTTTCACACACTAAGGGCCCTACCTGGTGTTAGATCGGACTTACGAACTTAAGAAATATTAATACGGGCAACTGCTCGGCTCTCTCGTAGTTAGGAAGGTGACCACGATGATTTTGAGACCGAATTGTCCGCTCCCGGGTCTTTTATTAACGTTGCCGAAATCCCTTTTTCGTGAGAGGGGCACAGGTGTGACGTTACGGAGTATAATTGGCTTGTCTGTGGTTCTTCGTCCCGGTGGGGTCGGCTGGCTCTTCCGCGGTGGGGTTGAGGAGTTTCTCCCCTTCTTCGATGACGTAGCGATGACTCGGGTCGTCGGTGCCTTGGCGAGGGTAAGATCTTCGAAATCGGTTATCAGGGGCGTAGGAGGGAAAATGAGTGTACGTGCTTATTGCCAGCCGATAGTCCGCCTCCCGAAAGGTGTAGCAGTGCGTGCGGTGTGAGGTGGGACCGCCGGCTAGGCAAAGCCATCAATCACCGTTGACCGGTCTGCGGATTGATGGCCACACGCGACACGGGTCTTCAGGCTCGCTCCTCCTTCTCCTGTTCTCTTGTGCGGGATGCTCGCGGAACGTCCCGTCACAGAATATGTTTTTGATATTCACAAAGTACTATAGAAATCTCTTTTCAATGCTGTTAAGGGATTTACTTAAAGTTCCTAATATTTGTATATAACTTTCAAAGCGTATTCAGGATTCTAGAATTTAACTTCAAGGTAACATTCAATGGAAAATAAATAACAGAACGAAATTTTATCCATACTTTCACAAAATTATACACATTTGTTATTGAAATTTCCAAAATCTATGAAGATTAATACTTTTGATAGAATAAAAGCAATTCATAACTATTTGTAATGGATTTTATGCAGGATGTAAGTAAGAAGTCTTTAAAAAAATGGTTTTTTAATGTATTTTATAGACCGTTTCACCCCTTTACCCATATGGGATTATTATACTACTGGTATATATTCTCGAAGTTCGACGTACACCATGATCGTTTTGAATTCAATCACCCTGCGCGCCTTTTGTACAGTAGCGCCGAGGCGGAAGAATGCTTATGTTGATCTTCGCAAGCGGAAGCTTGCGATTCCGGTTCCCACGGATTTCTCGCCGAGTCGTCCATTTTTTGCCGACTCGTCGATTTCTTGCCCGCTCATTGATATTCCGCCGGTTCGTCGATTGATGAATAAAAGCGTGATTACATCCAAAGTAGGCCTCAGTGTTTTTTTTTTTTTTTTTTTTAAGAAAAATAAGCAATAATACCGTTTTATACAGCCACGTACGACCAAAGTGATATTTACTGTGAGTCTACGAAGAAGCAAACGGTGGACTTGGAAAGACGCATGAAATTCGATAATGGTGCCCACGTGTATTTGAGCAATACGACCTTCTTTTTACTAGTAAGTCTTAAGCGAAAATTAATCGATCAACAAATAATATTTACTTGTCGAATTATTAGTATACTCGATAATTCTTTTATCGTTTCTAACCTATTTCGTATGCATATCACGCCTTAATTACATTTAATTTTCGGACAATGATTAATTGACGATGATTTGTACTGTTACGTCCTCCAAATGTACCAAAATATTTCGCGTTCATTTAGGTCAAATGACCGGTTAATTAACAATCAAACTTGAAACTCACTAAAACGCTGAAAATAGTCATTGGCAGGTATAATCATCAAACCCGAAAGGGATGATGAATAAATTAAAAAATACCAGATGGAAAAATTATCCACTGGTAATAATAATTAGCCTTTAGGTAAATTGGGTTGGTGTACAGAGGCGACTGTACAGCACAAGTCAACCGGGCGAGGCTCGGTAACCTGACCCGCAAAAACGCAGATAAGGATATCGGCGGAACGCTCCTCACGGTTGTCGAACATAGGGCTTGATGGGTACGATGGGCATAATGCTTAGAGCGGCCGTCGAGCGTAATGAGTGCAGCACCTCTTGGACAGAGAATTTCGATGAATGATAAATCATCGTTATAGTCCAGGAGGATCATAGATGAAAACATTAATGAAGCAATGAATAGAAAACGCAATGACAAGTAATGAATATGGAAAATGGCGAGATATTTTGGGAAATTATTAACAATATTCAGATAAATACAGTGAAGTCAAGTATGTGGAATAATTATTAAGTCAAATCATCAGGATAAAGATAGAAATAATGGGTTGAAAATACAGAAAATTATAGAAAATAGGAAAGAGATGTGAAATAATTACTACAAAAATTCAGGAGAAAAATCATATAGATGTTAAGATAAAAATTTATGTCAGCAATTGTTAACTTTGCAACGAAAGCTCGTACAGCTTTCGTTGAAATTTGTATGTCCATAAAATTTGCGGTAGAATTTAATTGTCAACAAATTCAAATGTTAAATGTAATGTAAAGTTAAGAAATTCGGAATATGTAATATGACGCGGGGGTGTCCGGCACCGAGGTTATTTATTCGCGCGCCCACCGCCTACTCAGCCCTTCTGCTGGATCTTCCAAACTTCTTCGCGACCGGGGCACTGACCTCAATCTTGTATTGTACTTAGATCCATTAACAAAGAACTTGTAAAATCAACTTGAAAATATCTTCAAATATCAGTCTTCATTTCAATTCTGTTCAATAAATCATCCATATAGTTCCGAATCACGTCATCGAATTGAGTATTTTCTTCCTCGAAATCACTCACGTCGTCGAAATAACTTACTTCCATCTATAACATCTGGGACGGACGTTCATTTCTGGAATCGATCATCTTCATCATCCGATTCTGATTCGGATATTCGATATTTTAGAGGGACGATATTTTGGAAAGTCATCATTCGATTCTGACTCGAACATACATTTGGAATTTGGGAAGGACGTTCTATTTCGATATCGATATTCATCAATCGATTCATTCGATCATTCACTCTGAGGTAAAACCATTTAACTTGAATCGTAAGTTTAAAACATTATCATCTTCAACATTCATTCATTCATCAACATTTACTTGTCAATAATTTATTTAACATTTATTTACCATCCTGAAGGGTTAAAATTCGCTTGGTCAATATATATTCGTGCTGGTCAATTCCATTTCCGCTATATCCGTGCGCGTTAAAGTATTAGGATAGGTCGGGAGAAAACAGTGAGTGAGTGTGATAGCGAAGTGTTGCGAGTCGTGCGTCGAGGGTGACGCCCGAGAGAGTGAGATAGCCGTGTATCGCGTTTCATTCAATAGAAAGAGTTTGCATCCAGAATTTTCTTGTCCAGTTTAGAATCATCACTTAAAATCTAATAATTCCGAATTTTTAACCGCGAATAAAATTCTTTCAATGTTAAACATATACACTCTAGGCCCTATCCCGAATTATTTTCCGAAAGGTTAGGTTCAAAACAGGGCCAAAACCTCGATAAAGCGTCATCTCCGAATAACGTGTAAAGGGAGGGTGAAAATTCTCCTTGACCGAGATAGAGTGAAAATTGCTGATCGGGACGTAACAGTACCAAGCTGTACCCCTAGAATTTTTATCTAAACTTGTTATGAATGCATTGCACAAGATCATACAAACTTTTTTTAATCAAACCTCAGTGTCATAGTATTTTATACTTTACGTTACATTACACTGCGTAGCCTTTCTATACTTTCAGATTGGTACTTTCAATGCTTTCCTTCATTGAACTAGAATGACACAATGAGAAATTACAAAACAAGGTATGAAGGCGCAGCGATGCAATTTTTTATACTGTGACGCGGTATTTTTGGGGTCGCGTCCCAGATCCTCGTGAACTAGGGGACTTGGCGAGCACACGGGACCTATCTTGTCGCTGAGAGTGCCAGGCGATCTCAAGGGCAAAAATTATTGTAGAGACAAAATATTAATTCCCCAGGAATTTATTTTTATTGTTTTTCGGGACCATCGAGAGCTGAGCTGACCACCGCTGCGGATTATCGGCTGCATGGCTTTGCTTCTTTCTCCTGCTTGCACGCTTTGCGTTTCACCGATTCGCTGCATCATCTTGGGCGCAGGATTTCCGTGAGTCGCAGCCTGATGAATGCCACCGACGAGGGCATCGGGTACCACTGAACCGACGGGAGAGGCCGATCTTCGACGCGCTGCGTATTAGCCGATAAGCGACGAATTCGAATATAGGTCGCGCGCGCTAAATTAGTTACGCGAGGTAGGCATTGTCGGGAGAGGCGCCAGGTACCGGACACCGGTAATAGAGCGGAGAAAGTGGGGAGCGAGAGAGAACGCGAGCAAGTCGGCGAGCACGTTACCGAAAATTAGGTCGGGACTCTCTTCTGTGAAGCGACGGAGATACGACGCGTGTGCTCGCCGTGTGCTAATTTTCATGCCAAACAATCGAGGGATTTTGGAGATCTGTTCCCGTGGTACGATTAACCCGAGGACGTTTTACCGAGCCATTCCGCGGATATTTTCTTTCCGGATACTTTGAAAGGACGGAGGATAACGGTACCGGCAAGGATTATCCCGATTTCCACCAGTTCTCTCGGTAAGACTTTTGATTCTCGGGGAAAATAATTATCGGACGCGTGTTCGTGCATCGGTTTTGCGCGCATATTGTCGAGCGTGCCCGCGACTCGATCGCGGCGTGGAGTTCCGTCCCGGGGCAAACCAAGACCTTAAGTTTCCTTCGATCATTTTTCGTGTTTTCATTCTTGGGGAATTTTCTGTCACTGTCTTATTTGTATTTCGGGGATCATAAGTGCCGGGAATTGGACGGCCTCTCGCCGCACCGGTACCGTAAAAATCGGAGAGATCGCCTGCGCGTGATTTGCGTTGAGCGGAGGAGAGTCAGTGTTCGGCGTGGCGTGTGGGTTTCGAGCTCGCGCGGGCTAATAAACGTAGGCCTTCCTTCGCGGCTGAGGACGTCGAAAAGGCATCGCGATATTATATTTACGGGTCTCGAGACCGCCGCTGATATTTGTGGGTTCTTTTGTTGCGTTTTCGCGTTGGTTGTCAAAGTAGATTAATTTTTGCGGGGACGTATCGCTCCGGAATCGTTCGCAAGGCGCAGCCTGCACGCCGAGTTGTGTGTGTGTGTGTGTGCGCGGCGTAACATCGCCCTTCGCGCGAAGGCGACGACCGGACAGCGGTACAGTCCGGTCGATAATTGCGTTCTAGTAGGGAAAAGTAGGCCTCGCCCGTTATTATTTAATTTTCGTTTTTATTATTATTTCATCGGTCATGGGTTAACCATATTTCAGGCATCGCTTATTGTTTATTAATATCTTTTTTCCTGCTATTTTTTTCGGATTATTATTGTTCTTCCCGGGGCAAGGTTTCCTGTCACGCGTACTAAATTCAAACCGGTGAACTGAGTAGCTTGGGTGAATTTAGCAGGGCCAATTTTGTACGCGGTTTTTTTTTTGTGTCGAATTATAATAAATTGAGTGGCTTTGGCCGGATATTTTTCGCATATTTGTCTGCGTTGAGCGAATTTTCACCGCCCACACCCCTCTACCCTCGCCCAGCTGCAGCTGCCGGAGCAGTGAGAGCGCGTGTTTCCTTCAACATCGGTACCGACCGTGCCGATTAATCAGGTAATCGGCTGGCGCCCAATTAAATTAATTAAAACGGTCGAGAGGCACGCCGTTGGTGGCCAAAAATTTATCTTTGGGACGTTCGGGGAAAAATTGGCGGTTACATTTTCTTCTGAATCCACTGCGCTGGAAAAATTGTGCACTGTTTTGATATCAAACCTCAGCATCATAAGATTTTGCCAATAATTAATCTTAAATGATTGTTTTCCTTACTAGGATCTGCGTGTAGGAAAAATTCGAATGCGCAGCAAAATTTGTGAGATATGGTATAACAGATCTGGAGCAGCCTTCAACTAAATGGATAGAAATTGCAAAATCGATAACTTTGCCGAAAACTGCTTCTGAGACGAGCTGTTTACTAAACGACGACAAAAATCCTACGGTGAGTTGTTAAATGCCAACAGTGTCATAGATCTAATAAAATACGTGTATAGCGAATCACATTACCACGTGCTTGCATTTCACTTTAATTTAATATCTGCAAATAGCCTTCACACTGAATAAATTGAGGCAGTAATATTGAAATGTTTCGATATTCCGTGGAAGCGGAATATCGAACGTACGATTTTTTAGATCGTCTTCTTCCCAAGTGGAAGGCAAAGAGTTCGGTACTGGACCGGCTGGATAAGGTGTGGAGGAAAGGACTCCTGCATATGCTTCGGGGTAGAGGGAGGCAGCTGGATTGCTGGCCTCTTTGATAATGCACAGAGTGCGTTGTCAGACCGCTCTCCCACATATGCGGGAGAGAACAAGGAAAGAGGAGTTCTTCGGTCTCGCAATTCGGGGACTATGAAGTCGACCCGACGTTCAAGGCCGAATACTCTCACTCTGTGAACCTACTCTGCTCAGAACACGTATGCCGAAACATACGTGCTTACGCAGTCTATAAACTAATACAACGAGGCCCCATTCCGGGGTTACCTCGAGGAGGTGTGGTCGATTCTTTTAAGGATGGCAAAGGACCTTGAAGAGAGGACAGTCAGAGCTTTTATGGCCATCCCGGGACCGACTCGCTTGCGAGAAGCGGACGCCAGCCGGCCATCTAGCGGCAAAGTGCCTGACTCTGCCAGGGGGGGGTCTGTCCCGTCACAATATATTAGTAATATTTCATTCGATTAAATTGTTTTTTTTTAAGTAACAATGAGGACGAGTAACAGATTTAAATATCTAATACAGTTAAAAAGGTCCTAAGTTATTTAAAAAATGTAACATTTCACAAAAAGATGCTTCACGTATTCATTCGCGTCAAAAAGTTTGATTTTATTCTATTTGAATTCAATTGATTTGTTGCAGATATCATGTTCACATGTCAGTTCTGTGTCTTTCAATCAGATCAACTGAAACCATACTTGGCACATCGTAAATTGCACGCGAATTTAACCCAACAGTTCCACTGCGGATTCGATGGTTGTAAAAAACTTCTTAGACTTGAAGGATCCCTGCGGTCTCACTTGCTACGGTCGCATTAATTTCCCTCTTCGCGAGGTCAGGATCGGAATGTAGCTCAAAGTAGAAATATATATTTCATGTGCACAGTCCAACTTTGCAAAAAAATATTCAGCTCACGCCAAGCTTTCTTAAAACATTTGAGAAATCACATTAGTAACAGGGAGAAAGTCACGTGTCCTTTCGATAATTGTGATAGGGTGTATACTCTCTTAAAGTCTTTCTCAGGCCATATATTGAGATCGCATAAACGCTTGTCTCCCACAATACTTGTAGATCGACCGGAGAATTCGAATTTAAATATAGAGGATATCGTTAATGGAGAACATGATCGCGTTGAACGTCTGCAGGTTTTTCCCGAAGAAAATAATTCTGTGGATTCGTTTCTTCTGAATATAGCACACTTCTATTTAAAATTAGAATCACAGTTGCTATTGCCAGTGTCGAAAATTCAGAAAATTGTGGAAGGTACATTGGGTACTCACGAGCAAGGGCAAGAAGCAGTTAAAGGAAATTTAAGGACGCGTTTACTCGAACAAAATCTAGTCTCACGACAAGTAGATGAAATTCTAAATGAAGTTTTCGATAACGATCCATTGAAAGCATCAACAAAAGCGTCAAAAACCAACTTCAAACGAAAAAAATTTTACAAAGAACATTTTGCTTTTGTTGAACCCGTCGAAATTACTGCGATCTGAAGATGGAAACAAATTTATTTTTCATTACATGCCGATTGAAAAGACTCTTAGACAACTTTTTGCAGACCAATCTCTTGGCAGCGAGCTTCGCAGCGATTGTACAAATGTCGATTCAGATTCATTGTGTGACTTCACCGATGGCATGGTATTTAAAAACTCAAGTTTTTTTGTTGAGAATCCGAACGCGCTAAAACTTATTCTGTATCAAGTTGAATTCGAGATTGTTAATCCTATTGGAGCTGCTGTGCACAAGCACAAACTTCTGGGAATATATTTAAGTATCGGCAATTTACCAGAACAGGTACGATCACATGTTAATGCAATCAAGCTTGTTGCACTTTGCAAAGATAAGAATTTCAATCACGAAAAAGTCTATGGAAAAATCGTCGAGGAGTTGAAAAAAACTGAATCTACCGGAATACAGTTGGCATCAGGCGAAGTCGTAAAAGGGGCATTAGTGTTCATAGCTGGTGATAACCTGGGTAGCCACTCGGTAGGTGGTTTTTTAGAGAACTTCAGTATGGCATCGTATTTTTGTAGGTACTGTCTGATAACGAGGGATGAATTTCATTCTGCTAAAGGTCCATTCGAGTCATACGCTTCGCGGACTCGTGAAAACTACATTGCTGCTTTAGAAACAAAGGGGACTAGTACACATCACTGCCAAGGTGTGAAGTTCAATTCTGTGTTTAATACGTTAGAAAACTTCCACGTATGTGATCCTGGGCTTCCCCCTTGCTTAGCGCACGATTTATTGGAAGGTGTTACAGCATTCGATCTGAAGATTTTTATCGATTACTTTGTGAAAGAAGGATGCTTTTCGATCAGTACCTTAAATAAGCGTATTGAATCTTTCCAATATTTGGTCTATGACCGTCGCGATAAGCTATGCCCTGTTTCCGCCAGTAAAAAACGAATCGTTGGGAACGCATGGCAGTTTTTTTACATTCCTAAGACTTTTCCCATTGCTTATCGAAAACAAAATTCGTGATGCGATGGACGACACATGGCAAGCAGTTATTTTGCTGGGAGAAATTGTAGAAATAGTATGTGCTCCTACGATTCATAGATCGTATTTACCATATTTGGGAAGAGTCATATCGGAATACATCACAATACGAAAGACGTTTCAACAAAATCTGCGTCCTAAGCACCACTACTTGACGCATTACCCAGAACTAAGGATGTGTCTATTCGCACGA
Organism: Amblyjoppa fuscipennis; assembly: GCA_963575735.1. Classification (NCBI taxonomy): domain Eukaryota; kingdom Metazoa; phylum Arthropoda; class Insecta; order Hymenoptera; family Ichneumonidae; genus Amblyjoppa; species Amblyjoppa fuscipennis. The sequence goes on from OY754497.1 coordinate 4,181,741, forward strand.
AACACGGGTGGGACACGGGAACCCGTGGATGGACTTACAGCCACAGGTTACTATTCGCGTCAAACTTCACAACCCGTCGATTTATTTAGAGACACGGGCGAACTTCCGTCGAACGAACCTGTGGATATAATTATAGGCACGGATGAAGTTACTGGCGTGAACCCGTGGATATAACTTCAGTCACGGGTGAACTTTACTGACGTTAACCCGTCGATATAACTATAGGCATGGGTCTTGATAGCGTGAAACCGTGGATATAACTACAGTCACGGGTACTTAAAAATCAACTCATGGACCACTTTTAGACCCATGGAGTTCGTGGATTTAATTATTCGAACAGACGAAAACGACATTGTCGCATAGGGCAATGCTTCGATCCTACAGATTCCAACTGAACACAGACACAACTCGACGCAGGCAACTGCACACGAAAAAATTCTACACATCACCAACTCGCCACGACAAAACTCGACACATTGCCAATTCGACACAGTACAATTTGCTTGATCGCGAATTCGACACAGCAGAACTCGAAACATTGCCGACTGGACACGTCAAAACTCGACTCGTTATCAACTCGACACGGTAAAACCTGACGCGTCACCATCTCGACACCGTAAAATTCAACCCATTATTAACTGACCACGACAAGACTTGGCACATCACAAACATGACACGACAAACTAGACACATCAATAACTCGGTACACCAAAATTCAATACATCTCCAACTTGACACGACCAAACTTGATACATCACTAACTCGGCACGACAAAACTTGACACATTACCAACTGGACACGGTAAAAGTCAATATATCTCCAACTCAACACACCAAAAACCCGACACACCACCAACTCGACACAACAAAACTCTACACATCACTGACTCGACCTATCAAAACTCTACACAGACTCAACTCGATACGGCAAAACTCTACACAGACCCGACTAGTCGGGTCTGTGTCGAGTTGGTAAACGAGCTTTGGCGCAACTGAACACGGACCCAACTGGCCTCGCACCATATTTGATCGATGAATAAAGAAGAATCGATTCTGACCGCTCCACCTTTTATCACAATCGAGCGGAAAAAATTGATTCATCGTAGAGTGAACGACGTTCAGACTTAGATGGCGTTAGTGGACGATTATCTTCCCGTAAAGTTGAAATGAAATGCCGGACGATGCCGCGTGTACGGGTCTGGGACTCAACTTAATAAATATTTTTAACGCTGCATCACACATACATTCCCAACCACTGGTTTAATTTAAAACGAAAATTCAGTACTTCGAGATATGCAAAAAATGTGAAAAAAAATCCACCGTATTAAAGATTTCAAGGCCTTTGACATTGCATAATAATAATAATGGGAAAAAGTTATCAAAGTATTTTATATTATTTTTATAAAAATCAGTTAACCTTTTATTTTTTCATACTAAATAAATTTCTTGATTTTTAGAGGTCCTATGAATATGTTCAGAATTTTCTTACGTTTCAAATTTGTATTCTTTCCTAAAATTTGATTTAGATCAATGATGTAGTGGTACAAATTTTCGATGTTTTCGTTGCACGATTTCACATTACACACAAAGTTTTAAGGCGACTACGCAAACAGTCCTGTAGTTATGGCATAAAAAAATTTTATGGTAAATTCAAAAATATCCGACAGTTCTGATAAAATTCATGTCGATTCTAAAATAACAACAAATTTATTTGAAAAAAGAAAGAAAAGGTTCACTTATTATTTGTTGAGCAACTTTTTTTTAGTAATTGTTGACTTGTTGATTTGTTGACATTATTATTGTGCAAGATTAATGTTCTCGGCATCTTTAATACAATCGATTTTTTAAAGATTTTTATCCCATTCAGACGTGTTCAAATTTCTCGCTGAATCTCACGTACATCCAAATTTAATATTTCATGTATTAAGCCTATTGTTGGCTAATACCTATTTTAGTTTTTATTTCATTCAATAAGCTTGATGGACCTATCGGGTGTAAGATAGATATTCCCTGCGGATCACAAACAACATCGTAACGATTCATGCGATTATTTCTCAACAGCCTTGTCATGTTGAAATATAGTCTGAGAGCGAACAATAATAAGTTTATTGAGCATTTTTTTGGTATTATAATAACGAGTGGAGCCGTGAATTCATCGGCTCGCAGTAATGTATAAGTGCGATCACGACAAAATAATAATTGGCAGAGCGAGACAAGCTACACCTCGAGGAGAAGAGCCTATTTGTATATGATATATATATATATATATATATATATATATATATATATATATATATTGTAACGAAACAGGGATCGGCCCTGACCAAACGATGCAAAAGTTCGCTCGTTCGCGTCTACCGCGACCGGCGCGCGAGCGAGCTCGACTACGGGTCAACCGCGGGGGCGCAAGCTCCACCCAGCGGATAACGAAACGCGAGTAGCGCGTCGAATTAAGACAAAGGAGCCGTTGAGGATCTTGCTCGAATTCAAAGTTAAGGAACTTTCGCCGTTGCAGCGACGTCATCAATCGCACGATCTATGGCGCGGGTAACGGGACTTTGCCGGCCTATATAAGCCCGTGTAACCATGCCGCGATACTCATTATTATCTTTCCGACAACCCACCTACACTCCTTGTTGAAGCGAACCCCAGCTAGCACTGGCCTATCGTGGAAACTCCTTGAGAATAGCCCATTCTCCCTGTAAATTAAATTCCGCGAGAAACTGTTAAGAGATAGCCCAACTCGACATAGTAGCTTGCGAAATGAATCACAGGTTCTTGAGCCAGCCCAGCTCCGATCAAGCCATAGCCCAAGGCTTGATCGTACGTAGGTCGATCGGAGAAAATAAAATCTATTTCATGCGAATTACCCGTGCAAATTAGACTCGCGCATTGTGTCACCACGCATTCGTCGAAGCGTCTTAAAATCGGAACGAAATTAATCCGAGCAAAACGGAACACGCTCTTACCACAAGAGAGCGGTCTACAAGCTATTTCGAAAACGTTGTCAGATTAAAGAATTAAATTGCAGTCCAGAATATCTCGGAACAAGAAGGAAGCGACAGAAACGAGAAATAGTTAGACCTGTCCTCGAGCAAACAGTACCATCAAAATCGGATTCGAGCTCGTCGTTCCCCGCGCATTGCCGACGCTGAACGACGAGACGGTAAAATCTTGCGTGTTTTCGTCACCCGACCATCGCGGTCGCCGCCGAAAACTAGAAAATTGTTAAACTCTAGAATCCTTGAGCCAGGACAGCTCCGATTGTCAAGCATCGAGCGAGACAATCGAATTTTGCTAGTAGAATCAGAAAGAATTCAGAAGATATTCTGTTTAATCGAGGCGAATCGATTCGTATTCGCGACGCTGCAACGCAGCGTCTTAGAAAACTCATCGTGTGCTCGAGCTATCCAGCAGTTACGAGGCACGATAGAGGTGTTAAGGAACGCCGTAAGCGTGCAACCAGCCCTGAAAGACCCTTCACTCTCACCATAACCCAGTCACCATTCCTATAGACGCCATAGAATCTATCCTAATCTTCAAAAACTTCCACAATTCCTTACCTACAACCGCCCCGGAAGCTTGTGATGAGAATTTCACCGTCTCCGGACGTTGTATGTGGAGAAAATCTGAAGCTTCTCCCGATCCTACATAAACATCCGAACAACGCCGCTCCTCGCAGACTGCCCAGCGCATGAACTCACATGCGGATTAAGGTAGTCCTTGCGCGGTAGCTAGTCAACAAAAAGTCCATAATTTTTGAGATCGGAAAGCAACAATGTATCATATATTTTGTTATCATAATAATCATAATACGAAAGGAAATGATTTTAGAGATGTGCGCCATGTCGATTTGTGAAATTGTATAAAACATCTAGTGTGAAAAAATAAGTCAGTTTTGACTCAGGTTGTCTAACCGGCCACCATCTTACAATTTTCCTGATATGCACGGCAACACTGTACTCGAAGATTTGGATGTCAGTTGTACTAGGTGTACATTATAACTTTGTTTATGATTAGTGGATGATCAGCAATGATTTGGAATGGATCGGCACAGTCTTCGTAATAATCACGGTCGTAATAAAGGACGATTTGTGTCGAGCAAAATATACAACTGGCGAAATAAAGTTCGGGCGTCGAGGGAAAAACAAAGCGATGGACAGAGTGAGGTTATCCCACCGTACAACTATTTTGGACGTCGCGTCGTCGATTTTCGTACACTTGGCCACGATCTCTGGTGTACTGATTGCAACATCCCACTTTCGCTTCGAAATATCTTACATGAGATCAGATATGGCCTGGCGAGCAAGCTCGATGTTTTATGTGTCAAGTGTAATAAAAATTATACTGTTGAAACGAACGGACGTCCGGAGAAACAGCGATTGTACGATGTCAACAGTAAAGCTGCGATAGGTATGTAGTGTTTGATAGTGCATCGTTTGATTGAAAAATTTAATTAAATAATTATAATTCAATAAGTATAATAATAATTATAACCGTGCTATAACTCTAATCTTTGTAATTTTGTGTACCTCCAGACATATTTTCATGCGTATCTTTCTAATTTTTCTTGTTATGGATTACAGCAATGATTGATGCAGGCATAGGGGAGACTCAATTGAACACACTTTTGTCAGCTTTAAATATTCCAGCAGTGCCCGCCACACTCGTAAAGCGACATGAGCGGCTCGTTGGTCCGGCAATCGAAACGGTAGCTGAAGACAGCTGCCAGAATAGCATAAAAATAGAGAAAGCGATGACTATTGCTGCGAAAAACGGATCAGAAACACAGCAAATCGAGTGAGTATAGTTATGCTTATAAGTAAATTTGCATTGCTTTTCATATTCTTTGTACGCTCATTATAGAGTATCCAGTGCTTTGTGTTGAATAGTTTTAGTGTTGATCTTGTGATTTGAGTTATTTTTATAAATTCTGCAGCTCAGATAAAATAAGAATTCAGTGTATTATCGCATAGATAGCAAAAAGGTTTTATGTTTACATTAGTTTCACAGAATCACTCGAACGAGAAACTGATGAAATGTTCTCGTCTAACAGTCGTACATTGAATGATCCTGAAGAACCAGTCGAGATAGCTGCATCGGTTGACGCAGGATGGCAGAAGCGTGGCACTGGCCGTGCTTACAACAGCCTCTCCGGTTGGCATTGCATGATATTAATGATTACGATAGTCGATATAATGTGAGCACTGTATTTCATAATTTCACAATACAGGTCACCTGTCGTTGATTGGTCATCTATCGAAGAAAATCTTGTGTTACACTGTACGGAGTAAGGCGTGTATCATGTGCTCTCGTGGCCATGCTCCAGACGATCACGACTGTCGAAAGAATTTCGAAGGAAGCGCCAAATCTATGGAGCCGGACATGGCTGTCGAGGCAACGGTGAATAATAATTTATTGAAAGAAGCAAACGTCAGGATCTCAGTTCTCATCGGAGACGACGACTCGTCAACGATTGCGGCAGTACGGCGAGAATCGACGATGAAAATAGACAAATGGTCCGATCTAAACCACGCTTCCAAAGCTCTGAATAATGCCTTATACGGCTTACGCCTACCGGTTAAAGTTATCGGATACCTTTCGCGCTGCTTCACTTCTGCGCTGAAACAAAATCAAGGCAATCCAATAGCCGTAGCTCTGGCTGTAAAAAATATAGTGTATCATGCATTTGGAGAACACGATAACTGCGGAGATTGGTGCGGTTACAAGACCTTGGGAGAAAACTATAAACATAAAGGGCTTCCAAAAGGTCGACCACTGAATGATCCCGGACTCCATGAGTCGCTAACCGCAATATTTGCGCGGTTCGCCCAAAACTCACATAAATTGGCACCGTGTGCTTCGAGCCAGGCAAACGAATCTTTTAATAACACCGTAGCCAGCAAAGCTCCAAAATCGAAGTTCTACGCCGGATCCGAATCCCTCAATTTTCGAGTAGCGGCATCGGTTTCTCAAAAAAACATTGGTGTCACTTACATCGAGCAAGTCAACAAAATATTAGAGCTATCACCGGGTACCGTAACTAACCAGTTTCGACTGAAAAAGGAACAGGTTCGAAGATCGAAAATTGAAAAATCGAGGACTGTGGAAACGAAGAAGCGAAGACTGTTCCACAAGAACGAGCGATCTTCGAAGGGAGCCTCCACGCAACGTCGTGAAGGCATCACGTATGAAACCGAGAGTGGATTGGCTTGTGTCTCCGAACTTATCGACGAGCCTTTTGTTTCGTGTATGTATTACTTGCTATAGTGTAAAACATACTTAAAATGATCTTCTGAAAATGAATATTTTATTGCAGGCGGTACTTTGCAGCAAGAGATGAATGTATCCGAGAACGCTATCGTAATCTTTGATTTGGAGACATCGGGCCTTTCAAATACGGCAGAGATATGCCAGATAGCAGCAGTTCATCGCGATGACGTATTCAATGCGTATATAGTACCTTCTAAAGGTATATCAAGCAGGGCAGCGGCAGTGACAGGGCTCCAAGTCTGTGGGGGCGAGATGTTTCTGAATGAGACACGAGTTCAAACTACACCGCCTCAAATGGCACTCAAGAATTTTATCGAGTACCTACGTACTATCGGAAATGGTGTCATTCTAGTCGCTCACAACGGATTCAGGTGATAGTTTTATGGTTGTCAGGTTTGCTAAATAGTGTTCTTATCATTTGCATTGAAATAATCGTAAACAATAATTAATCAACAGGACTTCGCGCTGGACAAAAAAATCTATCGTTTCTCGTGGTTTCTCATTATCGTGAAATGTAACAAAATAATTGATGGCTGTCGATGCGAAAATTGACATTTTGTGCACGCTCCGCACAAAACTTCAATTTTCACACCTCGCGAAGTAAAATTTCGTACGATACACGTGTGATAAAACTTCTTCTGACTCGTGTGATTGTAGCACTCATCGGAAGTTTAATCGCACTTGTATCATAAACTATTATTAAATAAAGTCTCATGATCTGTAATAGGTTTGATGCACCGATGATACTACGTTGTATGAAAGAGTGTGGACTGCTAGAAGAGTTTCGATCGATCGTGAAGGGGTTTGCGGATACCTTGATTCTCTTTCGCGATCTGTTTCCGGATCGAAAGAAAGAAAAGAAGGGGTATTGCCAAACAACTCTCGCGGAAGATTTCCTGGGCGTGAATGCAGCCGAAGGTGCTCATAACGCCATTAACGATGTATGTATTTTGAGTCAACTAGTGTCGCGCAGTGGAATCTCCGAAGACGACATTAAAAACAAAGCAAAATCGACAAACGAAATATTGTCTGAAGGAAAAATGGCAGTAATGCATGCTCGAAACAGAGAAACCTTACTCGACATGAAAGAAACGGTATCCGCCGGTATGCGAAGCAAAATGGCAAAGGCCGGAATCACGATGCAAATTTTAGAAAAAGCTTTCACAGATTCCGGACCAGATGGAATTCGCATACTTCTCGGCGAAGATGTAAAAGGAAAACCGCGAGTTACAAAAAATAATAAAGTCCTTAAAGCCGTCGTAGCTCACGTCGAAAAAATAATGCGTTAATTATCATAATAAGTATGTTGCATAAGCTTCTGATGTGATCTTAAGATATTACAATATTAATATGTTGCCAAAGTTTATATATAATAAAAAAATATATATGAATACATAATTAAAAAGGTTATATATGATTTATTTTTTATTTGATATCACGACTTATCATTTCTGCAATCCCTACTTCCCTCATTTTCCCTAATTACAGAGAAATAGAACTTCGTTACTATCGTATTTATACGAATGATTTAAACTCCCGCCGAGCGGAGCACAGCTGACGTTACGCGGTGTTGTCAAACCTACACCATCCCGATTACGGTAGCAGAAGATGGTCGAAGCACGCGAAATCAGTTCATTTATTCAACGATTTGTATTTAAAACATTCCGTGACTCATATTTTTTATAGGACGTACGTAACCGTGATGGTTCACATGGACATTTAGCACTTTTTTTTTTGTCGTATCTAATCGCGAAAGTTCCACATTCCGGTCTCAAAGTTCTGTGGGAACAGGTGTTGCATATGGTGCGGGCTAAATATCATGATTTAACAAATTAATTGTTATTGCAATTAGTCGGTAGCCCGTTTGCAAATTTCGTAGATGTTATATTGTATACTTGGACTACAACATATAAAAAAATCAGATTTTTTTCTAATCGGGAGGCTCGTGCTCATACTACCTTAAATTACCAGAGTAGAGAAAACTCTGAGTCCTCGCGATTTCCGCGCTAGCACAGAAAAAAAAAGAAAATTACATTGGCGCCCAACGTGGGGCAGTCGATTACGTTGGGCGCCAATGTAATTTTTTTTTTTTCCGTGCTAGCGCGGAAATCGCGAGGACTCAGAGTTTTCTCTACTCTGGTAATTTAATCCGCATGTGAGTTCATGCGCTGGGCAGTCTGCGAGGAGCGGCGTTGTTCGGATGTTTATGTAGGATCGGGAGAAGCTTCAGATTTTCTCCACATACAACGTCCGGAGACGGTGAAATTCTCATCACAAGCTTCCGGGGCGGTTGTAGGTAAGGAATTGTGGAAGTTTTTGAAGATTAGGATAGATTCTATGGCGTCTATAGGAATGGTGACTGGGTTATGGTGAGAGTGAAGGGTCTTTCAGGGCTGGTTGCACGCGTACGGCGTTCCTTAACACCTCTATCGTGCCTCGTAACTGCTGGATAGCTCGAGCACACTATGAGTTTTCTAAGACGCTGCGTCGCAGCGTCGCGAATACGAATCGATTCGCCTCGATTAAACAGAATATCTTCTGAATTCTTTCTGATTCTACTAGCAAAATTCGATTGTCTCGCTCGATGCTTGACAATCGGAGCTGTCCTGGCTCAAGGATTCTAGAGTTTAACAATTTTCTAGTTTTCGGCGGCGACCGCGATGGTCGGGTGACGAAAACACGCAAGATTTTACCGTCTCGTCGTTCAGCGTCGGCAATGCGCGGGGAACGACGAGCTCAAATCCGATTTTGATGGTACTGTTTTCTCGAGGACAGGTCTAACTATTTCTCGTTTCTGTCGCTTCCTTCTTGTTCCGAGATATTCTGGACTGCAATTTAATTCTTTAATCTGACAACGTTTTCGAAATAGCTTGTAGACCGCTCTCTTGTGGTAAGAGCGTGTTCCGTTTTGCTCGGATTAATTTCGTTCCGATTTTAAGACGCTTCGACGAATGCGTGGTGACACAATGCGCGAGTCTAATTTGCACGGGTAATTCGCATGAAATAGATTTTATTTTCTCCGATCGACCTACGTACGATCAAGCCTTGGGCTATGGCTTGATCGGAGCTGGGCTGGCTCAAGAACCTGTGATTGATTTCGCAAGCTACTATGTCGAGTTGGGCTATCTCTTAACAGTTTCTCGCGGAATTTAATTTACAGGGAGAATGGGCTATTCTCAAGGAGTTTCCACGATAGGCCAGTGCTAGCTGGGGTTCGCTTCAACAAGGAATGTAGGTGGGTTGTCGGAAAGATAATAATGAGTATCGCGGCATGGTTACACGGGCTTATATAGGCCGGCAAAGTCCCGTTACCCGCGCCATAGATCGTGCGATTGATGGCGTCGCTGCAACGGCGAAAGTTCCTTAACTTTGAATTCGAGCAAGGTCCTCAACGGCTCCTTTGTCTTAATTCGACGCGCTACTCGCGTTTCGTTATCCGCTGGGCGGAGCTTGCGCCCCCGCGGTTGACCCGTAGTCGAGCTCGCTCGCGCGCCGGTCGCGGTAGACGCGAACGAGCGAACTTTTGCATCGTTTGGTCAGGGCCGATCCCTGTTTCGTTACAATATGTATATATATATATTCTTTTCGTAGTATCGAGCGATACCAACATTGTGGATTTCAGGTACAAAAAACAATTCCACCTGTATGATCAGGTGGGAAAAATATTCATTTTTTCGATTATTGGACGGGGTGACACTCCCGACTTGCAGAATAAGTTTGTACAGCAAGACTCGTAGTGATCATCGTATGTGAGAGACGAGAGTATGGAGGAAGGGGGCCAGGCTTCGAAATCTCTAATCAAATTAATCGACGATTCGTACCTCATTTAACCATTTATTTGTATTTTTTTTTCCACCGCTGTATTCTCTATAACTATTCGGCCTTCCAGTCTTTTTAAAATCTGACAATGTTCGTTAAGAAGGCATGCAATAAAATATAAAAAGATAGTTTAACTACCGTTATTTAAAAAGTAAGGGCAACGGCTAAACATAGAAAACTTTTGTCTTTACAATATAAGTGTCCGGCATATAGGGCAATTACACATTGTTAATAATACATCGCACTTCTTGCATATGGCGAGATGCCCAGAATCTCCGTAGACGAGCCGGGAATGCTCTGCCAGACACGCAAAACATGGTCTTTGCGTGACTACAATACCTACAATTGAAAGCGATAATTTGTATTAAATAAAATATTGTCGACATATGTGACTATGATAAAGATGATAGTTGATATTCGCGATCAAATGGTTACCCGGCTGCCCGCTCTCTGAACGACTTCTCGATCATTCGGGATCCTGAGATCTGCTCAATCTGGACAAAATAGTACATTTTGATACGATTTCGAAAAACTTTTCCTGATGAATGTGAGTTTGCAACACGAGCAAAAGGCGAGTGTTACAATCACATGAGTTCAGAAAACGTTCTTCGCACGAGTATCGTACAAAATTTTATTTCACAATGTGTGAAAATGGGGGTTTCGCTCGCGGAGCGTGCGCGAAACTGCCATTTTTCTATCGAGTGATATAAATATATTTTCTGACGTTTGTCGAAACAGTTTGACGGGTAAATATTGAAGCATATATATGTCTTCATCTGCACGGTAATTTACTATTTTAGATGAAAAGTTACTTTGTCGAGCCATATAAAAGCGCTTAGCGAATAAATTCTATGAACACGAGAGTTAATTATATAATAGAGTCTATATATTATAATTCTCTGAACACATTAACCAAGGTTCCTCATAACGTTACCTCAATGTCCATTTTCATGCGCAGCAGCAATCCCGACTTATTGCTGCTGCGCATGAATTATTTCGTGAAGAAATTGTCCAATTGTCAATCTACGGAATTACGAATTGTGTATAAATGAACGTGATCGCTCTGCAGTATTTATATATTTATACGCCGAAAACGAAATTAAATAAACAAGAAGTGACCTTTATTAATTTCAATAAATTTGTAGCACGTTTGAAAGCGACACAACAGAATACTTCATAACATTTTTACAAACTTTGAGTTGGTTAATGTTATCAACATTTTTCAATGATCCCTGCTGTCAGGGGAAGTCGGTTTCTTTAACGTTTGCAGTAAATTCGTGGTTAGAAGTATTTTTCATCGATCCAAAGACGCGGACTTGAGACTATTACAGATATGAGGGGAAGCAATAAAAAATTGATGTATTTTTAAGTACGTTATTGACATTTACACTATGAAAATTATTGAGATTTCGAGTAATTATTATATGTACGATATTTTTCACGAATTGTTATTTGAATAACGTCCACTAATATTATCAATACTTTTTCTTGATACGCAAAAGTCAGTCTTGCGTATGTATGGTTTAATCATTTTCCTATTTACAACGATTATTCAATATTTTTTCCGGTTAATAGTCCGTTATCTTACATCATTTCGAAATGTAATCCGCATGACTATTCTAAAGCCAATAAGTTAGAACTTTGTCCAATTATAAAATCGATCATCGCTATACTGATCCTTGCTAGATAAATCGATCTTGTTCAAAGCACTTTCGTATCATATTTATATATAACATCGAAGTATCCACTAACCCTCCGGTGGATAGTTGCCGCTGTCGATCTACGATTACGGCATCTTCTCGAACTTGCTCCTCAGTACGGCCACGCGTTATCGATCTGCCAGAATTAACACGTTGCCAGTTAATTTCTTCGATCGTCATGAGCTTCTCGAGACTGTCTAGAATAAAAAATAACTAGTCTTATTGTATCAAGTGCAAAATATTCATCAATTTTTTAGTGAGCATATATACAAACTTAAGAAGATCCAGATGTTCGGGTGGATTCCACCTAGTCTTCCGCCTATATGGCGATGAAACGTTTCGCATATGTTATTCGTGCACAAGCAGCTCGCTTCTGCTGACACAACATTAGCCAAACGACTCCATTGCCGTCGGACATATCCGAAACAGCGACAAACGACATTGGACGACATATTGGACGACAGCGGGAAAGTCATTTGCGATTTCGTTTCCAACGGCTGTTGCAGCGTCTAAGCCTTCTATGAAACGTGCTGCAGGTGCTAACGGGATGGACATTGCCATCCACAGACACTCTCGGGGTGCTTGTCTCAGCCGGAGCTGACGCCACTTTTTGTACAAAGCCTGATTTGTTTACAAACGACAATATTTTTGTAAAGAAAAATGAGAAATTAGCATTTTGAATTATGGATTATGTCTCACGTGGCAGAAATGGAACCAACAATCCTTAATGACGACTCCCGGAAACACCCGCCGAACCGAATTAATAATGGTATTTTCGAAGTCAGAGACCACACACCTGAGAAAACCTCGTAACCCTGTCACAAAATTGAGAATAAATTCCCATACGGCAACATACATGTGCGTAGTCTTTTTTGAGCACAGTACGTATATGACAGGAAAAGCCTAGAAGAGAATAAAATGATAAAATATCACGTTTTTAGAACTCAGAAAATGAAGCGCGGGCAATAATTTAATTACCACGTCCATCGACCGTAAATGAATTATCAATAACTGATGCGATTTTGGTTTTCTCGGGACGACCTGCACATATAAATTCACGATAATATCTCGCAATTGTCATCACAAAATGAAAATGAGGAATCACATTGCTTACGCGAAGAGTTGCGTCTATAAATAGTTGGGCAACGGAGTTGAGTCGCAAAAGCATGGTCATTTGTGCGAAAACTAGTCCAATAAACCCGTCAGTTCCCCTAGCGATACCGCGGTATATTTGCCGAGTTACTGGGTAATCGTGAAGCGCAGGGCCCAACTCTGCTAGCGTTGCTGGTGTGTTTGGATGCATTCTCATTCTTTCACGCTGCATGGAGGAACGCATTGACTTCAACGTCAGATTGACTGCAGCTCGCCGGTATCTATATATAAAAAATTAACAATTAGTTAATGAGCGGAGTTACATAAAAAGCATAAAAATCAAAGTATGCCAGGAATTACACAAATATAATATTGAATAATTGTAAACAAAAAATTCTACACGAAAAAGTCAAGAAAATTAAGCTAAAGTCAAGATAATTAAATCATTAACATATTATTTTTTTACTGTATTATATTTTTTCTGGTAATAATTCGAGGTTTTTTGATAGTGGAAAAGGATTGAACATTTAGAAAAAAAAGTTCAAAAGACTAATATTATAACATTTTTCGAAAGTTAAATCGGATTCATTACATCGGAAAAGAAATTAACAAAACTGTTTATTCCCTGTAATAATTCAACGTTTGTTAAAAGTAAAAATGGTTACAGATTTTGAGAGCAAAACAAATTCGACTGATTGATAATACAATTTTTTTTTAAGTGCAAGAGATTTAATTGTTTTGGGAGAAAAAATTATGGAATGACCTTAACAATACGAAATTTTTTTTCATGAATTTGAAAAAGGTGGATTCTTTAGGGAAACAAAATTTTTAAAAATAGTTATATTTTTATGATATTTAGAAGTTTTTTGAAAGTGGAAATGGATTAAACATTTTGAGAATTTTGAAGTCAGAAGAGGAACATTTTATATAATTTGGTAAGTACAAGAAAGAAAAATTCCAGGACAAAAAGTAAAAATCAATCATTTCAGGACTTTTCAAGGACTGGCTAAATTTAAGAACATTTCCAGGACATCAAAGATTTCCAGGACCATTGGATACCATGTAAATATGTCTTCGTGATTTTCATTAACAAAGTAAATCAAACAATTTACCGGCACTATACGTTATTTTAGATATAACTGGTCGTTTTAAACAATTCTGATGAACTAGAAAACGTATCTATCTTTTCTCAATTTTGTCTACATGTGTTACGTACTTCAATGATACAGTTCGAAAAATTTCATAGAATGTGAGCACGGTTTCTCTGCACATTCTTAAAATCTCTTGTTTCATTTTTGCTTCATCACGAAGCATCGGATCCGGTACATGTTCATGGTGTGGCGTAATAACTCGAACTCCTTCGCCTTCCACTTGTACTGTCCCGCGACACAACGTACTCGAACGGGTTGCACAACGATAGGTATTGTTGTTGTGGCAAGTGCGATCCAAATGATACGCAAATCCCTCGTAAATAAATTTTCGAATTTCAGGCCCTTTTCCCGGTAATTCCTCCATCTGAAAAATGAATTGTTAGTAAGATTATTAATTACGTCAATAAGATATATACTATGATAATTAATAAAGTTATTATAAAAAAAAGTTTTTGAGCTGAATCTCATAATCAATATTATTAGATAACAATTTACAAACGATACATACAGGCTTAAGGAGCATATTAAATTAAATAAAGCAGCATAACATAAACTAACACCGATTACTAAAAATTACTTTGCTTCATTTAATGTTCTGCGGAAAAATTTTAAATGTTTTAGAAGACATTTTTAAGCTTTACATTAAATTGATTTATAAAAGCAATAAAAAAAACCAATAAACATCTCACAGAGGGTTCAATAATTGACTTCGAGAAAGCTTCAACAAAAAAAAATGCAGAGTTCTGCTGTATACAGCCAACAACAGAAAGATACAAGCATTTTTTATTCGACTGTGCAGCGTGACATAAGGCCCGCAGCGGCTACTATCACACTTGCACGTTACAGCGTGCCGTCCTACTATCGCACGGTAGGACGGCACGCTGTAACGACTCCGTATCGGCACAGTGCCGGGACTGTAGTTAAGTGGTGGGTATCGTTCATCATGCTCGGTGCCCGCACGATGTCGACACGACGTAGTAACTTGGATTTGTCAGTGCTTCCACAATGCCACCACCGTGCCGGCACACCGTACCAACTTAAATTTCATTGGGACGGCACGGTGTCGACACGCCGTGGAAACTTTTATTTCGACGAGATAGCCCGGTACCGGCACGTTGCCAGCCCGGAGATAGAGACTCAAATTTGATCGAGACGCCATCGTGTCGGCACATTATCGGCTCACCGTGACGGCTCAAAGTTCATCGGTCGTCACTGTACCAGCACAGTGGCGGTTCGCCGTGGTGATTCAAGTCACGGTATGATGACGTCGTACTGGCACGGTGGCAGCCCACGGTGGAAAATATGTTTTTGCTCCGCCGGCACGACACCGTCACAGTGACGGCACGCCGTACCGTTCGAATTCTCGATCGCACGGCACAGTGCCCGTACGATGTCGGCCTGCTGTCGTTATTTCAACTTCGCAGTGTCGACACCGCAACTGCACACTGTCGGTACGACGTGGAAATGATTTGGCGCTGCGACGGCACGACACCGTCACAGTGACGGCACGCCGTAGCGTTCGAATTCTCGATCGCACGGCATAGTGCCGTTACGATGTCTGCCTGCTCTGGTTATTTCAACTTCGCAGTGCCGACACCGCGATAGGTGTAATTATAATTTGTAATTATAATTTTTAGAACGGCTAACGAGCTGTGATTATACCATCAAAGCTCGTTAGCCGTTCTAAAAATGTGTTGTCCGTTTGCTTTATTGTTTTTCCTGAAGTCTACTGCAGCGCTGTTTCGCAGCCTTCAGGGAAGCTGTCATGGCCTGTACAAAAACCTTTCGGGATGGGCTATTCCCCGGGCTCACGTTTGTTGCCACCGCAGCTGCAATTATAAGATGAGAATTTCATATAGTTTTTAAATCAGTAATTATGACAAATACGAGACTATTTTTATTGTACGTCGAAGTGTGTAAATGAATCGACTCACCATACAAAGCGTCGGAGAAGCGGGGCCCTTCGATTTTTGGTAAGTTTTTTCCTCCTTGCATCGTGACGAAAGGTGATACACTATCTTCCATTGCATCCTTCAAAATTATATTGGCCCTCTCATCGATGCTTCCGCTGCTCAACGATCCGAGGAAATGTACCTAAACAACGATCTGGTTGGTTAATCATAAATTCTAATGATATATCCACCATGTCTGCTTACAACTTTGTTGTAATTATCATTTTCGATATTTTCGAAGTTCTCAATGTCCTGGGGCGTTCGCAAAGGGAGACAGGCGGGTTTCAGTGGAAAGGCACTAGATCGCTGCGTGCGCATCTGCGTCTCCAAACCATCAACACGACGATCCAGGGCACTGAATAATTCCAACATACATTTGCGGTAATAAATATAGAAGGAGATAAGGAAAATACTTGAAATGTAAGAAACTTACCCAAATCGAGCATTCAGTTGCGTCCCCATATTACTGAAAATGTAAGACGGTAATAATCGATATTTATCACAGGATGATTTTTATAGAATACGGTGGGATTACATGTTTGTTTTAATAGATGACGCATAGACAGAACAATCGATTTCTGAGCTAGTATAATGCACGAAGCCGTTACCTATATACTTAAAATTAGAAGAAAAAAAACTTACTTCAGCTTGGTGTTGAAATCGTTGCGGAAGTTGCTGAAAAAGACGGTTATTATCTGAAAATCATATTACCTAGAAAATGTATTATATTTTTACTTCATTTCATTTCATGTAATTACCGAAGTGATGTCCATATGGCACCCAACATTTTCATCGTCCGACTTTCCTCGATCTCGTCCTCTCCGCTTTCCTCGCTAACGCTGGCCACCCTCAGTCGCTTCGATGTGATGATAGTCGGCGCCTCTTTTACGTTGGCGTTTGAATGGTTTATCTGTTGGCACGACAAGTTTCTTGCATCCTTAACCTTGATGACAATACTGAACATAATAATTTCATAAATCTGGTATAGCTAAAGGGACTTTTAAATACACTTGATTGATAATATTGCGGCCATCTTTTAATGAATCGAACTTTCCAGAGGCCGCATAGTCTTTTTCCCGTATAAATCGATACAAAATTGGAATAAAGGTGTGCACTTACCGGTGCATTCTCATTTCCAACGCCACTTCGCTCGCCGCTTCCCACGCCGCTTCCCACGCCGTTTCCCACGCCGCTTCCCACGTCGCTTCCCACGCCGCCTCCCACGCCGCTTCCCACGCCGCTTCCCACGCCGCTTTCCACGCCGCTTCCCACGCCGCTTTTCACGCCGCTTCCCACGCCGCTTCCCACGCCGCTTCCCACGCCGCTTCCCACGCCGCTTCCCACGCCGCTTCCCACGCCGCTTCCCACGCCGCTCCCCACGCCGCTTCCCACGCCGCTTCCCACGCCGCTTCCCACGCCGCTTCCCACGCCGCTTCCCACGCCGCTTCCCACGCCGCTTCCCACGCCGCTTCCCACGCCGCTTCCCACGCCGCTTCCCACGCCGCTTCCCACGCCGCTTCCCACGCCGCTTCCCACGCCGCTTCCCACGCCGCTTCCCACGCCGCTTCCCACGCCGCTTCCCACGCCGCTTCCCACGCCGCTTCCCACGCCGCTTCCCACGCCGCTTCCCACGCCGCTTCCCACGCCGCTTCCCACGCCGCTTCCCACGCCGCTTCCCACGCCGCTTCCCACGCCGCTTCCCACGCCGCTTCCCACGCCGCTTCCCACGCCGCTTCCCACGCCGCTTCTATCGGGGACCTCTCCATGACCGTTTGGTTGAGCGTTGATCGTGATGTTGTCGTCGATGGCCGTGATTGCTTTAGCAATGTCAGCCACATCGTCCATTATGGTTCCTCTTGGTGATCGGGTAGAAACGTCTTTATCCGTGCTCGAGGACTCCGGATAATCATTTTCTACGAAATAATCGTCCAGAAGCGCTGACGTTTTCTGGACGCGTTTAAAGCGTTTCGGCGGACCACCAGAGTTTGCCTGCATTAAAACCCGATAAAAATAAAAAGTAAAAGCACCACTTAAAAGGAGAACAGTGCTACTTCTAAAATAAGCAAGAATAATCGGTTATACTGATGACATATTATGCTTATTCATTTTGAAGGAGTTACACTATCCTTAAGGCAGTAGTCTGCTTTACAGGCTTCAAAAAATCGATTTTTCGTTTTTGTCTTAAATCTATTCCAAAACTATCGAAGAATATGTGTTCAAAATTTTAGAGGCCAATTTGACATATTTTCGAAGCTAGATCAGTTTTAGTGGCCGAGCGTCAAGCAGGTGCGAATGCTCGGGCAGACCCGAGCGCGCGCGCTCCACCCCTTCGTGTATTCTATTGTTTGACTATACTCGTATATACCTGAAAGCATTGAACGGTCCTTTGAAATATTATTTGGAGGTTCTAGAAGGTCGAAATGTCAAGCTACCCGAAAGGTGATCGATGTAAAAGACAGCGTGCTGCGGAACCGCGAAAGCGAAAATTTCACGGCAATCGTTTTACCAGTGTATCATCGGACGACGGAGACTTACACACGAGTCGCAGTGAGCAAAAGTTGAAGGCAGCAAGCAGCGATGATATCATTATTCATTCATCGCACTGCTACCGCATTATTGAATTCATATCGGTGTTTCTCGCTCTTTCGGAAATCGCAATTTGCAGATCATGCAAACGAAAATTAACGTTTGCAGAAAGCGGTCATCGAGGCCTAGGATTTAAAATTGTTGTTCAGTGTAGGTGTGGTTGACGCGAAATCCAGTCAGGACCATTTATAAATACCGGCTACGAAATCAACAGACGGATTGTTTTTGTTATGAGGCTTCTTGGTATCGGACGAGAAGGGATAAACGTATTCTGCGGCCTTATGGATATTTCTGCAGGTTTTACAAAATCTACTTATCAACAAATCGTTGAGCATTTGTACGCAGCGTCGAAGACACTGTTCGAGAGTACCTGCGAAAAAGCCGTCACGGAAGAGAAAGAAAAAAACGTTGAACATGGAAGACCTGCGAATCATTTGAAGGTTTCGGGCGATGGATCGTGGAAAAAGCGCGGCACCGTACTTCTTTGTACGGTGTAACAACGCTCATGGGATACTACAGTGGCAAAGTAATCGATCTGATTGTAAAAAGTGGTTATTGTCATTCGTGTACCATACATAAAAATAGTTTGGATGAAGATGCATTTGAGGAGTGGTATGAGGATCATAAAGACTCATGCTCCTCAAATCATACAGGTTCGTCTGGGAAGATGGAGGGAGATTCCATACCAGAGATGTTTTCGAGATCCGTCGAGAAATTCGGAGTTATGTACAGTAATTATATCGGCGATGGCGACTCCAAAACTTTTACTGGAATCTTAAATAGCAATCCTTACGGGGACGAGTGCACAGTGACGAAAAATGAGTGTTGGACACGTGCAAAAGCACGAATCGTTCAATTCGATTGTGTGGCGCCTAAATCCGAAACACGTAAATTCCGGCTATAAAATCGTCGAAATAGCAGCAAATATGGCTACAGGCATTTTCAACGAAGGTTATTCAGCTGTGCTTTCTACCATGCAGCTCCTCGATATTGTCATCGGGCAGCAATGCAAAAATTTTGCTGACACCGTCGATGCTGAGCGCATAACGCGGGAGAACCGGCGCGCATCACTTTCCAGCAAGGAGGCTCGTACAGCTCGAAGATCGGAAAGCCTCCGCCAAAACGAGTTTTTTGAAGAAGAGGAAGGATTATTGTATGGCCCGGGGATAGCCGATTAACATCTAATTAGTGTAAGTATCCAAAAACTTACATTTTTTTGGACCGAAAACTTTACAGCCCGTTTTCTCGAGTTTTCATTTTCACAAGTTTTGGAAAACGGTGCCGGCGATAGTAAAAACAATATATGTCCGATCGAAAAAAACCAAAGTGATCTAGCTTCAGTATTGAATTATCTTCTATTTGAACTAAAAAAGTTGGACAAAAGTACTATTTAAATTACTTGTTTTGCAACTTAAAGTGAATTTTTTTTTTCAAAAAAGTTAATTTTTTTTTCAAACTTCGAAAAAATTTGGAATTTCGTCATTTCTTCGGTATTTTTTTAGTTCATATAGAAAAGGAACTTATAAAAACTAAAAAAAAAATTTGGTTCCACTGTTTCAGATGTATCGCACGACCTCCATCACCGGCACCGATTTACGAGTGCACACTCCAGGCGCCCCAGAAAAATCGTTACAACTTTGGCAAATTTCAATCACTTGTAATAATAAAAATTGTTTTTTAAAGCTTGAATATAATATACTATCGTCTCAAAATTTCGTTTACCGCAATCATTTACTTCCCTTTCAAAAAAATTGTTGAAAAAACGCTTTTTTTTCGGCTCCTAAAGCAGACTACTGCCTTAAAGGCCCAAAAATACGGCGATATTCAGGGATTTTTTTTGCTGCTAACCGGAAATAAATGATTTATTATTGTGTTTACGCTCGCAATCACATTTTTTGAATAAAAGATATTAATAATTAGCCGGAATACCCGCCTCCGCGCGCGCTATTTATTTTTACATTTGATCAGTGAGCGTCAGAGACACCACAATTTCAATCGGAATTGAAAAAAATGGAACGGCATTCTGTTAAAGGGAAGTGAAATTCCGCGGTCGGTAATGAAAACTGTAATGAACTGTTCTCAAGTGTGTTAGTGGTGTCGACGACGTCCACCGTTTAAACATAAAAAAGAAAATTCAAAAAAGAAACATTTGCGCGCGCGAAGATCGGTATTGCCACTAATAATTAATACTTTTTACTGAAAAATATTTATTTGTATGCATAAATACATCTATTGACAATATGTAAAACAGCAATAAAATCAATCGCCAATCAGCAGCGAAAAGTGATTAAATTTGTGAATTACTATAATCTTATATATTAGATATTAAATATTTGTCTACACTTACACGAAGCAATACCATCACTTCATTCATCACATCATCCATCGATTCATTTTCGTCTTTCGACGTCGACTGCTGCAGGGGTTGGTCGGTTTTGCGTTGCGACATATTCGATTGTCGATCCTACAATTTATTATTACTTTATTCATGAATGCTTCCTCTATACACTGCTTGATATTACCATCAATGTCCTCAGCAAGTGTACGGTAATCAATATATAATTTGCAATATTTTTTGAGGATCAACTGACTTTCAGTCTCCTCATAGTGTTATAATGAAAAATTTCAAGATACCGATATCGAACCACCGATACTATTAGGCTGACGCTGGAGGCCCGGACTAGTGGTCGACAAACGCGCATCGCTGGCGGATCACGCGTTACCGCACACGCGGCTCTAATGGTTAAAAATTAAAATCGATTGGGATAAAACTCCGAAAAAAATGGCCCGTATTATTTAAGATACTTATCATATAGTAACATAAAATTGACCCGGTGGTTATATTTTTAGGAAGTCCGTAGCTCAAAATAACTATAGAGACGATCTTAGGTCGTCTGCCTCAGATCGTCGAACTACCGGCGGTAGCATTACAAAAACATTTGCATTAATTAACACAAACTTCTGCAAGTATACCGTACTTGTTGGTGCCGAGATTTCTGTAAAACAGACCCGTCAAGTGAATTTTTACGGGGTCTTGAGTTTTTAAACGAGGCCGTTCGCTCGCACAGAGACGCGGGCTATGCAGTAACAATCCGAAAAAATGTTGAAATAATTAATGGATACCACTCAAGATATGTATTACGTATCGCGGAAGAATTTTTTTTTCTGATGCTGACCTTTTAAGCGCTTTTTGAAGGGGTCTTATGTCTCTAAACGAATTCGTTCTTAGATATTTAAGACCCCTTAAGAGCGATACGAGAGAATTACGAACACTTTCCTATCGGATGAAAATCTGAAAAAACATCAAGCATATGGAAGGTGCTGAAAAGATTTTTGTGTACAATAATAATTCCAAAATGCTATTAACAAATTACTGAAATAAAAAATGATGCAACGAATTACCCGGCAACCTAATTTCTTTTTCATGAAAATGATTTGTTGTTTCTTTTGAATACGTATGCATTTTTTAAGACTGTTGTTACGTCCTCCAAAATTTTCCCAAGATATTTCAAGGTCATTTGGGTCACATGACCGGTTAAGTAACAAAAATTTGAAATTTACCAAAACGCTGAAAATAATCATTGGCAAATATAATCATCAAACCCGAAAGGGATAATGAATAAATTAAATACCAGATGAAAAATGTATCCACTGGTAATAATAATTAGCCTTCAGGTAAATCGGGTTGAGGTACAGAGGCGACTGTACAGCCCAAGTGAGCCGCGCGAGGCTCGGTAACCTGACCCGCAAAAACAGATAAGGATATTGGTGCGGCGTTCATCAGGCTTGTCGAGCATGCGAACGCTTGTACGGCTTGTCACGGGGTCCGTGATGCCGAGAGTGATCGTCGGCAACGATGAGTGCAGCACCTCCTGGATTGTTAATACCAGTGACTGATAGATCATTGGTATGGTCTAGGAGGATCATAATTGAGATGATTTGATGCAAGAATAAATAGAGAATGAAATAATGAATAACAAATATGAAAGATGGCGAGATATTTTGGGGAATTATTAACAATATTGAAACGAATAGAGTAAAGTCAAGCATGTGTAATAATTATTGAGTCAAAACGTCAGGATAAATTTAAAGATAATGGGTGAAAATACAGAAAATGATGAAAAGTAGGAAAGAAATATAAAACGGTTAACACAAAATCCAAGGAAATAATTAGATAAATATTACGATAAAAATGTATGCCAACCATTGTTAACTTTTCAACGAAAGCTCGTAGAGCTTTCGTTCAAATTTCTATGTTCATAGAATTCGCGTTAAAATTTAAGTATTAACAAATAGAAGGGTCAAAATTATTGTAAAACTACGAAACTAGGAATAAGTAATTAGTCAATCAAAGAAAGTGATCAGGTGATGAGAGTGGGGAGACGAGGCGCAGGTGAGACAGCGGCGACGCCGGGGTGTCCGGCATCGAGGTTATTTATTCGCGCGCCCACCGCCCACTCGACGTTATTATTACTTCTTCTTCTTCTACGCGAGCGGGGCACTGACCTCAATCTTGTATTGTACTTAGAGCCATTAACAAAGAACTTGTAAAATCACCTTGAAATATCTTTGAATATCAGTTCTCATTTTAATTCTGTTCGAATAAATTATTCATATCTTTCCGAATCATTTCATCAAATCGAGTATTTTCTTCCTCGAAATCATTTCGTCGTCGGAGTAATTTATTACCATCTATAACATCTGGGAAGGACGTTCATCTCTGGATTCGATCATCCGATTCTGATTCGGATTTTCGATATTTTGGAAGGACGTTATTTTAGAAAGTCATCATTCGATTCTGACTCGAACGTATATTTGGACTTTGGGAAGGACGTTCCATCTCGATATCGATAGTCATCATTCATCAATCAATTCATACGATCATCCATTCCGAGGTAAACCCATTTAAATCACATCGTAAGTTTGGGAAATTATTATTTTCATTTTAACATTCATTTCTTCTGAATATTTATACATCGACATTTATTCGTCAACCTGGAAGATTAAAATATTCTCCTGGACAATATATATATATTCGTGTTGGTCAATTCTATTTCAGCTATATCTGTTCGCGTTAAAGTATTAGGATAGGTCCGGAGTAAACAGTGAGTGAGCGTGACAGCAAGTGCCGCGAGTCGTGCTTTAAGGGTGACGCCCGAGAGTGTGAGATAGCCGCGTATCGTGTCCCGTATGATAGAAAGAGTTAGCATCTAGAAGTTTCTTGTCCAGTTTAGAATCATCACTAAAAATTAAATAAGTCCGAAGTTTTAACCGTGAATAAAATTCAGTCAATATTAAATATATACACTCTAGGCCCTATCCCGAATTATTTTCCGAAAGGTTAGGTTCAAAACAGGGCCAAATCCTCGATAAAGCGTCATCTCCGAATAACGTGTAAAGGGAGGGTGAAAATTCTCCTTGACCGAGATGGAGTGAAAATTGCTGATCGGGACGTAACATAAAAATTGTGGGCTCGTCCGGGATACAAAAAGAGTGTATATAAAATTATAAATAAATAAATAAATAAATAAATAAATAAAATCAAATCGAATAATTTTTGTGAAATGAGTAGTAAAGGGAAAATAAAATCATAAATGACTTCAACACGTTCAAAATGTACTCTTCCCGATCAAATCGTGCATGCCTCTCCGGAAGACAGGAAAAAAATCGGGAGCAAGAAAACCGGGACAAGTAATAAAACCGAAAGATCAAATAACTCAAGTGTCAGATATTAAGGAATTCGATGAGGAAAGCAGATTATTAACTTCAACTCCATATCCTAGAGAGGTAGTGGCAAATATAGAGAAAACATCGGAAAATTCAAAACATAAAGTTGCATCGGACGCAACTAAAGCACTTGGAAAGGAAATAGAGCTCCTTGCGAAGACAATTGATGAGTATTTACACGAATTTCCAGATACAATCAATCCAAATGTCCAAAATCCAGTTGAAACAAATTCAAAATGTGAAAATCCTAATGGGGATGAAGTAGAAGCTGTAGAACCGCAAATAGCAGAAAAAACTGTAATTAATCAATTCGACGAGTCTGAAAGTTCATTTACGTCAGCTACTGGTTTGACCACACCCTGGTTGAGATTGAGTAGTAGTTCAGGTACACAGTTGATATCGAGATCCTCAGAAATAGATACAACACCGAGAAGGAGACTTTCTTTGGTAAAATCCTGTTCAAAATCCGTTTCACCCAAAAGAAAAAGTGCACCAGGTGGAAGTGAAAATTTCTTTGTCAAAGCAGCCAGAGCATTTGGGTTGATTGGGGATAATAAGGAAAGTACAGTCACGTCAGTAAAAATTGGAAACAAGTCGAAATCAGAGGTAAATTTTTCAAGGTCATTTAATAGTTTCACTAGATTAGCATCATTGACAGAAAAATCAACAGGTCCTAGGAAAACAGGGTATACTGTCAATAGATTGCGTTCTCGAAGGGATTTGAGTCAAAAATTGAAAGTTTCACGTAGAAAACAGGTACCGGAAAAGGTTCTACGAAATCTCTCTAAAAAAATGGCACCAGTGATGCCATCAGTTCAGCGAAAGAAAGACAGTAGAGCAAATGAAAATGGAAACACAGGTAATAATCGTGGAAATCCTAAAAAAATCGATTATGATCAAATCAACGAAGCAGGTAGCGACGACGGGCGTGGCGACGACCACCGTGTCGGCGGAGGCTGCGGTGGCGACGGTGGTGGCGACAGTGGTGGCGACGGTGGTGGCGACAGTGGTGGCGACGGTGGTGGCGACGGCGGCGGCGGTGACGGAGGGGGAGGAAGGGATCATGATAACCCGAACAAAAAACCTTCTCGTCGGATGACACCGGATGTAACGCGACCAATCTTAAATTTCAGTGCAGGTAGAATCGGAAACCTGCGAGACGCTCTGCAGGTGATACCGGAGTTCGATGGAAAACGAAGCTCGTTGGAACGATATATCGCCGGATTGGAAGATGGTCTGGAAATAGTAGGAGCAGAAAAGGAACTACACTTGTTGAGATTGGCAAGATCGAAATTAGTAGGAGACGTATGGAATCGGGTTGCGAAAAATATGTTCGTGAGCATCGATGAATATATCGAATATTTGAAAACAACATACGATCCACCAAGGGATATTTATCAGTTGCAAGGAGAAATGGGAAGCAGCGCACAACTGTATGCGGATACAGTAGATCAGTACGCACATTGTATTCGGGAATTAGCCGAAAAAATCAACGAGGCTCATGATTACAAGAAAGGATATCTGGGTCAGGAAGAACTGGATATAATAGACGAAATAGCTTGCAGTTGCTTCAAAAGAGGATTGAAACCGGAGATACGAGACAAAATGGGAACAGAGGAAACCACCCTCAGAGAAGCTATTCATGAGGCAAAAAGGATTGAACGAGAACTAGCAGACCTGAAGAAGTTGAGGGACAACGCTGAAGCAAAGCAAAAACCGGAAAAGGAACCTGAAAAAACTCCAAAGAAAGCAAGCGTGAAGATCATCGAGGAAGCTAAGGAAGAATCGACTGTAGCCATGGTAAACACCAATACACCAGCGGCAAATAATTGTCAGATCTGTGGTAAAAAAGGACATCTTGCTACAACGTGCTGGAGCGCTCCAGGGGCGACTCCGCCTAGCAAATGTCAGACCTGTGGAAAGTTGGGTCATACAGCTGATAAATGTAAAGTATCGGGAAAAATCGAGCCTCAGACTCCATTAATTTGTCAGTATTGTAAAAAATCGGGTCATTCAGCAGATAATTGTTTTAAAATTCCTGGAGCAGTCGCGCAAACGAATACGATCATGATTTGTCAGATTTGTGGGAAAAGGGGACACACGGCAGATAAATGTTACAGTATCCCATGTAGAAATTGCGGTCGAAAAGGCCAGTTGACCGAGTCTTGCCGTAGTGTACAACAACCTGTACAGAATCAAGCAAATAATTTCAATCAAGTAACACAGCAAAATCAATCGAAAATTCCTCAAGGTCAAACATCTCAAATTCAATGTCAGATGTGTAATGGCTGGGGACATTCAGCGCCAGCATGCAACCAACAGAAGCAGGCAAACATCGGAAATTCGAACGTTGCAGGATCAATGAGTTATTCACAGGCATTGACGCAACAACAAAATTCAGTGAATCAACAACAACAAAACCAAGCCAATCAAATCATTTGCATTTATTGTAAAAATCCAGGTCATCATTTAACGGATTGTCAGATCCGCATCAGCAACAACAACCGGAGGGCATCGCAACAGGGAAACGCGGATGGCCGACCAGCACAGGGTGCCCAGGCACAGGCCAACGCGAATACCCAAGCGCACCCAACCCTTACGATCAAGGCTTGTACCGATTCGGGTCGGAACCCGAAATAATCGAAGTATATTTGATTAATCCAGAAAAAGACGTAATTGCTCCTACCGTCTTGTTTCAAAGTAGCGAGCTTTCGGAAACGGTAATTATGATGCTAGACACAGGTGCTAGTAAAAGTATTCTGAAAGAAAGATGTTTGCTAAAGAATTCGAAACTTTATCGGGATAAAATTTTGAGATTGACGGAATTACAGATGAATTTGTGTATACTCTGGGGTATGTAATAATTAATACTTTGGGAAGAGAAACGGTTTATCACGTGGTACCAAACAGTTTTCCAATCAAGCAGGGAGGATTACTGTCAAACGAGTATTTTCGGGATAATTTGGCTAAAATTGATTATGAAAACAGTACACTTGAAGTTCGAGACAAAAAGATAGACTTCCATACTAGGGAAAGTATGATGTTCCCACCGAAAATGACGAAGCTTTTTTATGTCCGCTTGAGAAACGACGACGTTCTCGAGGGATATTTACCAAGGCTCGAAGTAGACGAGGGAATTGAGATTGAACAAGGATTGGTGAAAAACGTTGGTGGAAAAAGCTACATTTATGTAACCAATCATCGCAACGAGAGGGTCCATATAGAGATCCCTGTCCTGGAATTGACAACAATTCCACAAGGAAAACTCATAGAAAACTGTGAAAAGAATGAGATGACTAATTCAGTGTGTATTACAGGTGATCCAGTCTTTAGAAAGGAAGTAAAAGAGAAAGATCAGGAGAAATTCGGAAGGTCAGAAAAGTCGGATCAGTTCGGAAGGTCGGAAAAGCAGTTCGGAGGATTGGAAAAGTCGGAACAGTTTGGAAATTCTGAAAATTCGGAGCGGTTCGTGAAGTCGGAAAGGAATCAGGGTAAAGTTGGAAAGTCGGAAAGGAATCAGGGTAAAGTCGGAGAGTCGGAGGAAAATCAGGGTAAAAACGATTCTGTGAAAAACACGGATGGTTCTGTATTCGGAAAGAAAGAAAATAAGGTAAAGGTTGAAAAAACAGATCTGGATAGAATTTTCACTGAAGAAGAATGGAAAATTGAGATAAGTAAGTCGGAAAAATCGGTTCAAAGTAAAGTAAATCAAAATAAAGGAAAATTCTTGAGTAATCACACGGTGTCGGTAAGCGCAAACACCGAAGAAAATTGTCAAACTTCTGTTAGAGATATACTGTTGCACATGGGAGAAAGGTCACAAAATATAAAATCAAATCAAGTTGTCAAAGAAAAAGAGGAAAAACGAGAAAAGTCAGTCAGAGAAAAAGATAAAAGCATTGAATCAGAAGAAATAGAAGAATTAAAACCAAGAATTATGTCGAAATGGGAAAACGCAGTAAAAAGGAAAAATAATTCTTATCAGTTTGTTGATTGTTTGATTGGAGTAAAATTCATGACTGACAAATGTTCTGCCATAGAAGGAAAAGAAAAAGACGAGACACGGTTTTCTAAAGTTTTGGAATTGCTACGACTAGAGCATTTAGACGAAATAGAAAAAGAAGCTGTACATGAAATTATCAGATATGGGGTAGATAGATTTCACATCAAAGGAGAAAAATTAGGGCCTACAGACGTGGTAACGCATAGGATCCCAACGACGGATGAATTTTCGGTAAATTCAAAGCAATATCGGTTTCCCGAGGTTCACAAAGAGGAAATACGGAAACAGGTAGCTGAATTCTTAGAAGCAGGGTTAATCAGGCAGTCAGAATCTCCGTATAATACACCAGTCTGGGTAGTGCCAAAGAAATTAGATTCACAAGGAAATAAGAAATGGAGAGTAGTTTTGGATTTTAGACAGTTAAACGAAAAAACGATAGGAGACGCTTATCCTCTACCAAATATCGTAGATATATTGGATCAGTTGGGAGGTGCTCGGTATTTTTCGGTATTCGATCTGGCTTCGGGGTTCTATCAGATAAAGATGCATCCGGATGATTGTCATAAAACAGCTTTCACAACGCCATATGGACATTACGAGTACGTCAGAATGCCTATGGGATTGAAGAACGCTCCTCCCACATTTCAGCGAGCAATAGACATGGTATTAATGGGACTACAAGGACAGGAATTATTCTTGTGTCTCGACGACATCGTAATCTACGCGAAAACTCTGGAAGAACACGATGAGAAATGCAAGAAACTAATCGATCGACTGAGGACCGCTAATTTGAGTCTACAATCGGACAACTGTGAATTTCTGAAACGAGAAGTGGCATACTTAGGCCACGTCATCAGTGAAGAAGGATTAAAACTGGATCCGAAGAAAGTAGAAGCAGTTCGAGAATTTCCAAGGCCAGTTAACGTCAAGGGTATTCGGCAATTTTTGGGACTAACCGGATATTATCGTCGATTCATAGAGGGTTATGCAAAGTTGGCTAAACCACTCACAAATCTTCTGAAAATCGAAACTCCTTTCATATGGGGAGAAAGTCAAGAGGAAAGTTTTCAGGAATTAAAAGAAAAATTATGCACAGAACCAGTTTTGATATTTCCGGATTTTTCAAAGCCGTTTGTTGTAACCACAGATGCGTCCGGCTACGCAATCGGGGGTATCCTGTCTCAAGGACCTATCGGTGCGGATAGACCGGTAGCATACGCTTCACGAACATTAAATGACGCAGAATCACGATACGATACATACGCAAAGGAGGCGTTGGCGATTGTCTACAGTGTTTTACATTTCAGGCCGTATTTATATGGCAGAGTGTTTACACTCGTGACAGATCACAAGCCCTTGGTATGGTTTAGAACTTGCAAAGATGGAAACGCACGAGTACTTCGATGGAGACTGAAATTGGCCGAATACGAGTATGATGTAGTTTACAAAGCCGGAAAAACGAATGTAAACGCAGACGCATTATCCAGAAATCCAATAGAATCGAGCAAAAGGAAAAACGATACGGACGAAGAGATATTCGCAGTACGACAGGAAAATAATTATCGCTTGACAAATGAAGAAATAATGACTCTCTTGGAAAACGAAGAAGATGACTTGGAATTCGAGGAAGATGAAGAATACAACGAGGAAGAGGATCCAGAAGAGCAGTGGCGAGAATCCCTGACGAAGGAACAATTGGCAGGAATTATTGAAGAAACAACACCAAGGAAAATACACAAGGAAACTTTGTACAACCTGGATGCTGATAAGGAACCAATAGTAAACGAAGATGACGAAAAAACAGAAGAAGAGAAGGAAAAGGATGAAAAAGAAAAATCAACTAAGAGGACAAAAAACAAAGATCCACCGGAACGTCATGCTATGACTACTACACGACAAGCGAGAAATCAAAATGAACAGGAAAAACAGGAAGAAACAAACGCCAAAGGAAAAGTTAAGCCACCAAAACAGATTCGAAAGCCGAGAAAGAAGAAAAAGAAGAAGGAAAACCCAGAAACGATGGAAGAAAGCAGTTCGAACGAAGAATCGGAAGTAAAAGCGAGCAGAAGAAAGAAAATTCCACAAATAATAGAAGCAGACGAAGAAAAATCCTCCAGCGACTCTGAAAAAGAAGAAGATGAGGAAGGAAATGACAACAACATGGACAACAATTCAGACAATGAGAAGCTTGAGGATGAAGAAAGACAATCAGACGAAGAAATCGAGAAAATTCCACCGGGAAATATCATACAGAGTCGTGACCTTTTCTTTACTCGTAAAGACGCATTTAGTTATTTTTTAAACACAAAAGGAGAGTCTCTTGATTCAGGATCGCGGAAATTGGCAGATCGAAACGAATTACCATATTTTCCGAGTCTACAATTAGGAGAAGCTAGTGCAGTAAAAAAGGGAAACAGGTATCATATAGCATTGACGGTTAGCGATGACTCAGGAGAAGGACCTTCATTAATTTTAGCCCACATTAAAAGAGTAATGAGCAGTTTGAAAAAATTAACAGAAAAACTGGAAATTCAGAGTGTAAGTTTAGCAAAAACTGATTCGGTAGAGAATGTTCCGTGGGATAGAATTGCGACGGAATTACGCTTGGGATTTTTGGGAAGTCCAACCAAGGTAATAGTTTGTCATGGGATTGTCAGGTATCCTAGTAAACAGGAGCGTGAGGGAATAATTCAGGAAATGCATGGATCGGCTGTAGGAGGTCATAGAGGAGTTACGAAGACCTTCAATAGAATCAGACAACATTATAATTGGGAAAAGATGAAAGTACATATTCAAAATTACATACAGAGATGTTTACCATGTCAGTTAAAGAAATGTGTGAGAAACAAAACGAAGCAACCGATGGTGTTAACGGATACACCGGGGTCAGCTTTCGACAAGGTAGCTATGGATATAGTGGACCAATACCAAAGACAAAAGACGGTAACGAATATATTTTGACGATACAGGACCAATTGACGAAATTTTGCCTTGCTATTCCATTACCAAACACAACATCAGCAACCATCGCAGACGCGATGGTCAAACACTTTATCAGTATTTTCGGACCACCAAAATCAATATTGACAGATCAAGGTCGAAATTTTCTAAGTGGATTAATCAGACAGGTAGCTAAAAGATTTAAAATCAAAAGAATTCGGACAACAGCTTTTCATCCGCAATCGAACGGTTCATTGGAACGTTCGCATCATGCATTAGGAGAATATCTGAAACAATACGCTGATAAGGAGTTTGACTGGGACGAATGGGTGCAATTGGGAATTTTCAATTATAATACCAGCGTGCATAAGGATACAAAACATACTCCGTACGAATTGGTGTTTGGAAAGTTGGCAAGAGTACCATCGAGCGAACCGTTGGGAGACGAGGATGAACTCCCGACATACAGTGGTTATTTGGTAAAATTGATAACACAATTACATGAGATTCAAAGAATGGCTAGAGAAAATTTGATACAAGCAAAAATCAGATCCAAAGAACGACATGACAAAAGACTAAACGTAAAATCATTCAAAATAGGTGATTATGTATTTTTGCAAAACGGACCGAAACCGAAAAAACTGGCAGATCAGTATACTGGACCACACGAAGTGGTCGAGATAATGGGAAATCAAAATATAAAGATTAAAACCAAGAAAAACGTTCAGATAGTGCACGCAAACCGACTGAGACTTTCACATATTATACCTGAACAAATACATTATTGTGACAAACTATGACAATTACAGACTACACAAGCTGCGGACAATGTCAGGACAAAGTGGAACAAGTGGACGAAGGAGTGTTGTCCGCGCCATGACATCAGCACAGAGAGGAAGGATGGTGCAGTATGGAGAGATGCCGAGACAGACGAATCGGGGAAAGATGTTCCGAGTTGAGGCAATCTTTGACGGATTTCGTGCTGAAGGAACGGGAGAACATAAAGAAATATCCAGGAGAACGGCTACCAGCGCTTTGATAAGAAAAATCGCGGAGCAGGCAAAAGGCAAAAATTGTAGACGAGATTGGGAAAGTAGAGTTTTGCGTCTGGTTGGTCTGATCGTACATTCGATACTGGATAAAATAGACCGGGACGAGGAGTATGTTATACAGAGCGATTCGGAAAGATACATAGAAGAGGTGGGAAAAGCTTTGTTAGAATTGGATGCAAAATTCCAAATCCAGAAGAAAGAAAGGGAAAACGAATGTGTGATAATTATGATCACGGTTTGGCCTGAAGGTGAACCGGATATCGTAATGCAATTTGGCACTGACGAAGTGGTTGTAAAAATTATGGCACTTAAATATATGCTACTCAAAGTCCGTGGTAGAATCATGAGTATAGAGAGAAACTAAAAAAAAAAAAGAAGTTCGCCAGTTTATGAAATATCGGGAGGGA
This sequence comes from Amblyjoppa fuscipennis, assembly GCA_963575735.1. Classification (NCBI taxonomy): domain Eukaryota; kingdom Metazoa; phylum Arthropoda; class Insecta; order Hymenoptera; family Ichneumonidae; genus Amblyjoppa; species Amblyjoppa fuscipennis. The sequence continues at coordinate 4,214,442 of OY754497.1, forward strand.
ATCGTACTATCTATGTAGATTTGGGGAAAAATTATTTTAGCTTCGGGGAAAAATCAGTAGCATAAAAATGAAAGGAAGGGCATGTAAAAGCATCAGTAATGAAATTAACAATAATATGAAATCTAACTAGCACCACAATATCATTGTATTATCACCAAATATCACTAATAAACAATCTATATGTATGGCTCATCGAAGGACTGAATCAGTAAAATAAACCATTATTATAACTCCGTCTTTTTCTTTCTGGTATAGATCAAAATGAGAGAGAAAAAACCCTTGTTCGTGATAGGGGTTATTCTACTGTCGAGACGATGCATGGGAATGATTGGGTACGATTGTGGAACAGCCAAGTCCAACATCACAACAATTTCGCTTCTGGAAGTGGAGGAATGCGATATTCCATCACCAGCATTGAATGTCACAGCAGTGCGAATTCAGCTGCTTCAGATAAACGATTATGCATCTGTACATGTACGACAGTGCAAAGTTGAGATCAATAGAGATATTCGAAAGTGCGGGATGTTCTCGCATACCAGTGACGTAGCGAATGGAAAAGCTTCGTACGTGTATGAGGTATCGCGAGACGCGTGTAATCGAATGTCGAATGACGAACACGGATCCTTTGAAGTAGGAAAGACTCTGATAATGGGAATTATGGGTAATCGCAGCGTAACACATCCTGTAACGTTGGCAGGAAAAGTGGGACAAGATGGCGAATGTAAGGGTACAGCATATTCAGATCCTTTTGGAAATTGGGATGAAGTAATTGTATTGGCCGAAGTGAAGATCACTTTGAGAGACTATCGTGCTACGATCGCTCTGAAAACCGATAAAATCTTCTTGAAATCGGGAATACGTTGCGAGCTAAACGAAGGACAATGTGTAGATATGGAAGGGGGACATACGTTTTGGGTGTCGGTTCCTGTCGGAAATTGTGGAAACGGACAATATGGAGTGTTGTACGAAGGCATAGCCGAGAAAGGTGTAGATCAAGACTCGCAGGTGTTGTATACCGTTACTACATCGGATATAATCTTTGCGCTTGTAACACGCAGATCAACAAACGTATGTGGACAAACGATAGTGCGAACGGAACACCCGAAATTGTTTGTATACGAGATCGAAAATGGACAAACGTTTTTGCAAGGACAAAAGATGGAAGTCATAAATATGGACATGTACACTTACGTAAACTCAAAATTTGTTTACATCGAGCGACACATTCAAACTCAAACTCAGCAGGTTTATCACGATCTCCTGACTCACAAATGCGAACTGGAAAGAAAGATGTTGAAGAATCGTTTGGCAATAGCTACCGAGATACCAGACGAATTCGCGTATCATCTGATGAGAGGACCGGGTTATATGGCTGTAATATCTGGAGAAGTGGTACACATCATAAAGTGTATTCCAAAAGAAGTTCGAGTTCAACCACGGGAAGAATGTTATACGCATTTGCCAGTAACAGAGGGAAACAACAGTTATTTCTTGACACCGAAAACTCATATATTAATGAAAACCGGAATGCAGATCACTTGTAACAAGATGGTTGCACCTACATACTTTGTTGACGAGGATTGGTATGCCATGATGCCTGAACCAATACTTGTATACCCACCTGAGAAGATGAAACCGAACACCAAGCCTACGTGGACCTACAAAAGCACTAAGTCATTGGCGACCAGCGGGATCTACACGACATCGGAATTGGAACAGCTTCGAGAGCACATCATGTTTCCGGCCGAGAGACCTGCGGTGCTGAACACCGTGGCTAGGGGCTTATTGGGCAAACCAACCGTGGCGCAAGGTGGTTCATTCGCAAAACTATTGGATGGACCGGAACTATAAAAATTGATGGAGAATGCGTGGAAAAGGATGCTGGAAAGTCTAGTTGCATTCGGCAACATAAGTGCAGGTCTGATAGGAGTAATTATGATTATAAGGGCAGTAAAGTTGGTGATAGACACACTCATATACGGGTACGGGTTGCACACCATGTATGGATGGTCATTGTTTTTGATCGGAGCGGTATGGGATTCGGTAACTAATCTTTTGTTGCATCTGAACAAGGGAGTAAAGGAAAATGATGAAAAGAAGGAAGATAAAACGAAAGATATAGAAAAGGGTAAAGTAGAATCAGAGGAAGAGTATGAATCGGAGGAAGAAGAGGAAGATGAAAGTCAGACAGGCGAAGGTCAAAATAAAGGAGTTCAAGTAGGAGGCAATAAGCAAGGGAAAGTATATCCGCGACTTCCTTAAAGGGAAAAAGAATTAAAAAAAAAAAAATTAATAATAATAATAATAAATAAATAAATAAATAAATAAATAAATAAATAAATAAATAAATAAATAAATAAATAAATAAATAAATAAATAAATTAACGAGGGGTTATAATCTTTAAAGTTATTATTAACAAAAAGTGCTAAAGGAAATAATTTAAGTGTAGACGATAGAGTTTGAATGCCATTGGTGTCTCCGCCCGTGGGATGGTCCAATGAGCAAAGAGTAGCATTAGGGCAGTGAAAGAACTAGAAGGAAAAATTACCGGACAGAATGGGAAGGTAGCCGTTTGGAGATGCAGCTACATGTATACTCCCAGTTACGGCACGCGAAAGAAAAGACAGAGAGGCATAGAGAAAGAGAGAGAGAGTAGAGTACGGCGAATAGCCGCACAAAAGGGAGCAGACGAGAGCGGGTGGCGACGTGACGTCACGCCGTAATCCGTTCGCGCTGACTCGCGTGTAGGCATCGACGTTACCAAGTCTGGGATTAGGTAAGGGAAAGGAAGCGTGCTAAATTATCGACGCACGATGAATGGAAGAGAGGGATAGTAGGCGGACAGCCGCACAAAAGAGAGCGGTCGAGGGTGGCTGGCGGCGTGACGTCGCGGGTATGCATTAAAAAGGGTGACTGTACAAGGAACGTACAGTCGCACCCATGAAATAAAATAAGGTAAAATAAATACAATCGCACCCGTAGAATAAAGAAAAAAAAATATATATATAAATAAATAAATAAATAAAATAAAATAATGGGAAAGGAAAGAAAACATAAAACAATCAGAAGTTAGAGATATATATATTTTTTTTGTTTATTAATGAAACTCATGATAAAAATATAAAAGGAGTATATAAAAACATATTTTACGGGATAAGGGTGGCCAGGCGGAACCCGATAGCCGTTAAGGCACAGGCCAGGCAAGGCCAGGCCCGGTGGTTCTCCGGATCGTCCATCATTCCTCGAATCAGCAAATTCGGCAAATCCGCCTCAAAATCGGGGTTGAGAAATAATTGAAGTAGCTCCCTTGAGGCTATGGCAGCAGGGGGATGACGGGGTCGACGTAGGGGGGCCGGGCGATTTACTTGGGGCAAGCGAAAAAGGGCTCGAAGTCCCAGGAAATCTTCGGGGTGATCCCTGTCAAGGTCCTCGTCCCCGGTGTCACCCCACAAAATTGAGATTGTTCGACGCTGGCGGATTCGGGATGCTCGGATGGTAATGATATCCCTTACTGTATCCGAGGGGCGGCGGCGAGAGGAGATGATAAGATTCCCCTGTAAAATAAAAGAGGGAAAACCATTAGAATAATAGTGATAATGACAACAAAATAATGATAGTGGTAATAGTGGTATTTAAAAAAAAAAAAAAAAAAAAAAGAGAGAAAAAAAAGGAAATAAATAGAATAAAAATAAATAGGTAGTACTTACTAATTTCTGCAAAACCCAAGTTGATGGTGGTCCAGAGCAGGAAATGATTCCATATGGACCATCAAATATAAGGCATGCGTCCATGGTTGATCTATAAATAAAATAATGGTGGTAGTGATAATAATAATAATAATAATAAAAAGAGAAAAGAAGAAAGGGAATATATATATATTATGACGGATATTCTGTCGATACTTTCCTTTGTTGGTGGGCCGGTCGGGATCTCTTCTCGCGAAGTCGGGGCAGGCGGGTATGGACGGGGGGAAAATAATAAATGACGATTTCGTTTATAAAAATGGGCAATAATATGCTCGTTTAATCTTTCAAAATTTAACAAAACGGAATAATGAATTAACGAAGTAGGAAAACGAGGTTACAATAATAATAATCTTTCGCTTCAACGCCGTTACGGGCACGTTGAAGCGTCAAACAAAAAAAAAAAAAAAAAAAAGAAAAGAAAAAGAAGAAAAAAAGAAAGGAATGAGCGAAAACAATACTCTGGCGGTACCAGTCCTTTCGACGCCGTTACTGGTACGTCGAATCCTTACTATGATAATAATCAGAAAGAAAAAAAAAGAAAGAAGAAGGGGGACTAACAATATCGTAAAGGAATGTGTATCGGGGAAAAATTTACACGGGAGGGGTCAATCACATGGGAAGAGCTTGCCGGTGAAAAGAACTAATCCGTGGTAAGTCCTCTCGGGTGACTCAGGGTTGCCTGGGCGCCAGCTACTTTTACGGTGTAGCACCGAACTCCAAAGAAAAGCGGAGGAAAGAAAAGAAAAAGAGAAAAAAAAGAAAGAAAAAAAAATAGCGAGTAAATTCTTGGCTTTATCGCGGCACACGGCTAGCGGGGGACGAGGGGGGGGGGGGAAGGGGAGAGTGAGACTTCTCAGGGTCAGGGATACTGTTCTAGCGGCTCTTAATTTTATAACCTCGGCACATCAAAAGTCTGCGAAAATTCCCGTGTACGGGTCGCGGGGACGGGGGGGGGGGGGGGGGGGAATATGCTAAAATAATGAAAAAAAGATTCGGGGTTATTGGCGAAAAATTACCGCCACTCACGCGCACTTAATCGTAGGCAAAATGGCCGACGCACGTGGCAGCCGGTGTTCGGCGGTCGAAGATAGCACCGAGAGACAAAGGCGCCAAATTGCAAGTAATAAAAGAAAAAAAAACAATCCAAGAAAAGAAAACGGTGGCAAGAAATATCACAACAATTCACTTAAATCTATTACGAGGGGCGGGGGGGGTTTTCGGGATGCGGGCGAGGGTCGAATTCAGCGGGGGGGGGGGGGGGGTCAAGGGGGAAGAAGAACTTATCGGCTACTCACTCAACCAGCACGCTTCCTTCGTTACAAAAATACAATTCCGTAGATCGCTAATTCCAGGGACGGCCTAGTCGTTATAATTTCTGTATGCGATTTTCCTTGGACGGCCTGGTCGTTGTAATTCCGTATGCGATTTTCCTTGGTAATCGGGCAAATCGGGTCCTTGGGCGGCCTGGTCGTTATAATTTCCGTAGAGGAGGTTTCCGTGGACGGCCTGGTCGGTTCGATCTTCCGAAGGGGGTATTCCGTGGACGGCGTGGTCGGTATAATTTCCTCGGTAATCGGTCAAATCGGGTCCTTGGGCGGCCTGGTCGTTATAATGGGCAATAATAACTCTCCAGAAAAGATCTGGTCCGGGGGGGATTCAGCCGAGTCGTCGTAAAATTCGTGATACTTATTAATTTTCGCACTCGTTTTCGCTGTCACACACGCTCGCTCAACGTCCTGGCTCGAAGTAACGATGGCCTCGCCGTTTCCGGCTTCTTCTTCGTCCTAAGGGTCTGCCTCGTGCTGGAGCGACAGGTGTCGCGAATTTGATTGGCGTTCCTCGGGACTGGCTGGCGGCGGGCGTCGGGATTGGTCGCGGGCTGTTGCGAATATTCTTCGCGACGGAAGGCTCGTCGCGACGCTCGGCGCGCGCATCTTCGTGATCGATTGGCTAATCGATCGACTAGCCATTCTTGCTGCCGGGAAGTGGCGACCTCGGTGGGCTGGCGTGGAACGTCCTTTTGACAGGACCTGCTGCTGCGACTAGTGTTTTGCCCGTACGACACACCTCGTCGATTTATCTCCGGCATTCCGAGCCGGGAGGGTGTCGCCGGGTGTTTCCGTGTCGGTGGACGGGTCGGGCAGGGTGCTCCGACTCGACGAAATTTTCCCAGGCTTGGCTGCGACGGGATTCTCCTCGGGACTGTCGAGGGCGAATTTGCAGGTTAGTCCCATGAAGGTCTGCCAGTTTGACTCCACGGTGTGCTGTTTCATCCTGACAGGTCTGTCAGGGTAGCTGGAGGCGTAGGACGGTCTTCGACGAGTCTTCGTTGGTCTGTCGAGGGCTTCGATGAATCTGGAGGTGGGTCTTCGGTGGCTGACGATGGCTTCGGTGAGTCTGGCGGTGAGTCTTCGGTGAGTCTGGCGGTGAGTCTTCGGTGGCTGACGCTGGCTGTGGTGAGTGAGTCGAAGGGCTGACGGGGTATCAGGGACTGAGGGTAGGTTGAGGGAGGGCTAACAATGTTGTGTGTCGTTTTATGTCCTGGATGCGTAATCCTAATTACTTATTCTAATTTTTCCCTAGGTGAGTGGCGGGACTCCGAGCCAGGCTAAGCGGGGAAAGCTGTGACGCACCACGTCACAATATATATATATATATATATATATATATATATATATATATATATGCGTGTGTGTGTGAGTGTCTATTTGATATAAATGTATTATACGTTATCGGAGCAATTTTAATTTTACTCACTTTTTTACTCACGTAGAAATTATATCGAAACGAGGAAGAATTATGGCTAACCTTCTGTCAACACAAACGCGCCTTATTTTTTCGATTTCATTGCTACGAAAATCACTGAAAAGCATAAAATCGCCACATTTTAGATAATGACTCAAATAAATTCAGAATTAAAAATTACCTTCATACATTGTTATGAATTTGTATTGGATGCCATAATAACATGAAATCAACAGTATCAATATTTTTTTTACGTTTTCGTTTTGCGCGGTTCAAAATAAAATGGTAATGCTTCCTTCATTTTCTTACGTTTCTGTGAATTTCATGCGAACTTGTGTATTGTAAATGCAAATGAATCATGTTTTTACACATTTTGAAAGGAAAAAATATTTCTTTACATCCTATTGAGATAAGAACAGAGCGCAATACACCATACGTATTCCTTTAAGTGGCCACTATGAATACATGACGTTCCACTGCAATAAAATAGTACATCGCGATAATAGTGCGAAAAAACTTTCTGACGAGTGTGAGTTTGCAGCACGATCCGAAGGCGAATGTTGCAATCACACGAATTCAGAAGATGTTTTTCGCAAGAGTTTCGTACAAAGTTTTATTTCACAAGGTGTAAACATGTGGGTTTTCGCACGTGAAGCGTGCGTAAATCCCCCATTTTCACACCCTGTGAAATAAAATTTACGTGAAGCGACCACATTTTTTGTTATTTAAAAAAATTATAAATAGTCGCTCACCGTTTCTATAACTTTTGCGGACACGATCACCATTTTGTAGGCTGTCGTTGGGCCCGCATTGATCTGTAAATATGGTTTCGTATATATTACAATAATCGTTTTTGTCAATTGTGTTACAATACAAACGGAAACTTACAGGAACGGTTAAATTCACGAATATTTCGTTAGTGTCGTTCAGTCGTTCGATCATATTTAAAGTGGCAAAGAGAAGCGCAGAAATGCCGTCTGTGCCGGTAGCGGTTCCACGATATGTCGCCTGTGTTATAGGGAAATCGCGTAGAAAGGTACCCAACGTTACGAGATTGGGCGAGACTTCCGGCATACCTAGATACCTCTCACGATCCATCGCACTTCGCATTGACCGTAACCTAACAGCTTCGACAACTGGCCGCTCATATCTATACAACGAGGAATAGTAGGAGAAGTTAAATCTCTGTTATTATTCATTTTTTAATTTGATTTTATAATTCTTTGATTTTAAATAACGTACCTGAAAGCAACTTCACGATAAATGTCGGAAACCCGACGCGCTGTTCGTCGACACAATCCAAGAAGCTCGGTCCTCATGCGCGCCTCCAGTACTATGTATGGATTCGGATCGTGTGTGGCATGCTGCTCAATAACGTGCACTTGATCACCATCGACTCGTACTTGACCAGAACACCCGAACCTCGCTCGCATGGCGCAGCGATATAAATCGAATCCTACTACTCGTAGGTCGTGATGGTAAGCGTACCCCTCATGAAAAAATCGACGTGACCCGGATCTTCCGCCTTCTACTTCTTCCATCTGCAAATATTATATTTAAACAATCATCACGGTATCTGCATTGTATTACTGTATTTACATAAAAATAATAATAATATTCAATCAATTCCCAAATATTACGAATGTAATTGATTATATACTAAATTTACGAAATGAAATTAATTATAGAACAGAATTATTGATAGGAGCGAATGCGAATTGTAAAAGATAATTCAGACCAATACGTAAAAATTATTTCGATCTACGCTTCTGTTTATTGGTTTTTATACAGCCATATTATATTAGTCTATGTTTCTTTATTATCGAACAAATTATTTTTAACTACCCAAAAATCTTGTGCTACATTGAGAATATTTTCATTCTAAACCGTTTAAAGACAAAGACTCACTCTCATGCCACATGCAAAGTGATCGGCTGAGAACGCTTTTGACAAGCATTTCGAGAATCGTGGTTATTCTGAACGGGGTTCTCGCACCGTGCATACTCGACATCCCTGGCTAGGGCACAGGCTACCGTGTCCTTCTTGAATGATATCGATGTAAACAGAAGCGTTCGCAACGTTCTCTAACGTTCTGGATACTTCTAACATCATATTATGAAAATGGATTTGATGAATGTTTTATGGAAAATATATATATTTTTTACACGTCAGTGGCGTACTGAATATTGGACAATGATATGTTCTTTTACCTCGCGATATACTATTTTTATTATGAATGATTTACTGTAAAAAAATATAGTTTTTTTTAAATCGTTTTAAGCACGTATACGTTTTTCATTAATAACAATGCCATAGATTAAAAACAGTACAATTACTATATGTACGGGTAAAAGAAGTATATACAGATTTTTTAACGAGAACGAAATTTGTTCGTCTCGGAAATCGTGACTACGGGCCAAGAATCGCCAATGACACGAAATGCATGAAAGCAGATGAATACATCATTTCTACGATTACTTTTCTACCTGTCATATATTCAATCGACGACATGGATCAAACGGTTTAAGAAACACCGTAATGAATAGCACTTACCTTAAAACGCTGATTTAACGCACACTGCACTTGGCCGTGTCAACAATGCGGAACGTGAAGGATTACTGGCGCCGGGCACGCGTCGTCGATATCGATGTATTGTGGTGCGACTGAGCTACTCGAGCGCTACCTCAGTTTGGTGGATTGTTCCGACGTACAAAATACGGTTCTCATGATCATTTGTTTATCTCCGGCGATTTTAACGTGTACAGCCATTGGATTTTTGTTCGGAATTTAAACGTGAGTAAATAAATGTAATTAAACTCTACGTAAATTGGTGATAAGGAAAAGTGCTTTCTTCTCTATTTCAAATACCCTGTTGTGAATTTATTGGATCTTAAGTTGTTGTGTTCTCAACATTTTTCATCTCTGTAACATTCGACTAACGCAGGTGATTAAAATTTGCATTGCATGAATCATGGACCATCATTCAGAGTTTTCTGTGTATAACGTACATACCATTATAAGGAGAATTTTTTATTCAACAGCGCAGCGTAACATAAAACTAGCAGCGACTACTATAAACCTTGCTTGAATCTGATCCGATGTTCTGTGGAAGGAGAAATTTTAAAGTTTTTGATTAAACTGATTTATAAATGTAAATAAAATACCAAAGAACCTGTTTATTGGTATTTTTATTACATTTATAAATCAATTTCATTGAAAGCTTTAAAATTTCTTCTTCCGCAGCATCAGATCAGCTCGACCAAGTTTTATATTAGTCGCTGCTGGTTTTAAGATACGCTGGGATATCGAATAAAGAATTTCACTTGTAATTGCATGTTCACTGCATACAACTGAGCTCAGAATTTTCTTGTCGAAGTTTTAACTTTCTCAAAGTCAATTATTGAACGCTTTCTAAAATGTGTATTGATTTTTTTTTCATTTGTAAAACGATTTCATCAAATGTTTTAAAAATTCTTTGTCCGCCGAACATCAGGTTAAACCACACTTATGTTACGCTGCACAGTCGAATAAAAAAATCTTGTAACTGTACGTTGTTGGCTGTATACAGCAGAACTCTGCATTTTCTTGTCGAAGTTTTAACTTTCCAAGTTTTTGATCAAACTAATTTATAAATGTAAAAAAAATTGCAATGGACACGTTCATTAGTATTTTTTTTACATTTAAAAATCAATCTCATCGAAAGCTTTAAAATTTCTTCGTCCGCAGCATCAGATCAGCTCGATCTAGTTTTATACTAGTCACTGGTCATTTTCTGTTACGCTGCAATGTCGAATAAAAAATTCGGCATTGCAGCGTAACATAAAACTGTAAATATGTTTTTGCTCCGCTGGCACGACACCGTCACAGTGACGGTACGCCGTACCGTTCGAATTCTCGATCGCACGGCACAGTGCCCGTACGATGTCGGCCTGCTGTCGTTATTTCAACTTCGCAGTGTCGACACCGCAACTGCACACTGTCGGTACGACGTGGAAATGATTTGGCGCTGCGACGGCTCGACACCGTCACAGTGACGGCACGCCGTAGCGTTCGAATTCTCGATCGCACGGCACAGTGCCGTTACGATGTCGGCCTACTGTGGTTATTTCAACTTCGCAGTGCCAACACCGCATCTGCACAGTGTCGGTACGAGGTGGAAATGATTTGTCGCTACGATGGCACGACACCGTCACGGTGACGGCACGCCGTAGCATTTCATATCTCACTTGCACGGCACAGTGCCGTTACGATGTCTACATGCTGTGGTTAATTCCATTTCGCTGTATCGACATCTCACTTGCACACTGGCGGTACGCGCCGAACAAAAAGGTGGGCGGTATGAGTACCTCCCAGCTCTTTTTAAGTACACTATACTTATTTGGTACTTTAATTCCAAGTCTTTAAGTACTTCCATTTTTCCAAGTACGTCAAGTACATACCTACCTTACATACTGTACTTAAAGTACACCCGGAATTAAGATACCAAATAAGTACTATGTACTTTAAGTACTTTCAGTTGAGACGCATGCATGTATACAATAATATTTCAAGTACTTGGTATATCAAGTTCTTGGTGCATCAAGTTCGTGGTACATCGAGTTCTTGGTACTTCAAGTACTTGGTACTTTAAATTCTTTGACCAGCTCCGGAGGAAAATAATTTTTTTCGACGCAACATCATGACACCGGCGCAATGTCAGCATGCCATAAAATCTTAATTTTAGCTCGCACTGTGCAGTGTCGTTACGGTCTCGGCTTGTTATAATTTAATAATTATATTAACGCAGCGTTAATATATATATTAACGCTGTAATCAGCGTTTGAACACTGCCGGAACGAGGTGGAAAATTTCCGCACCGCAAATAATAGACTTCTTTTCAGAAGACAAATCGATATTAATGCCGACAAAAGTTTATTTATTGAAGAATATCGAAGACATCATTTTCGCACAGTTTTTGCTAAATTCAATCCATAAAAATCGATCTGCTATTATTTTTTATCAGTTATTAGGGTTATCGGTGCGTTTCATAAATGGTAAGTACAAACATATTTTTTTTTGCCATTAACATAGATCTTTATATCGCACATAGGGCTACTACTTAAATAACAAGAGAAATATACATCAATCAATACATCGCATAAATAAAAATCCTGAAACATTTTTTAAAATATATTTACAACCTAATATCTGCATGTCGATGATGTTGTTGATAAAATATCGATGATGATGCGTACAAAATTGAGAGTACCAAATCATGTGAAACTCACACTCGCCTTTAAAAGTACGCGAGTGTCAGTTCCCTATGCATGAGGTATATCGAAATCGTGTACGCTTACGCGTACACTTCTGAACCCCAAAGCCACTGGGTTCAAGGCTATCGAGCTGTAAGTATCAAACTGACCTGCTGCTATATGATTTTACAATAGACGTTTGTAAAAAAAATTTCTAAACCCAGTCAGTTTTCCGCTTACAACTCGCATTCATCACACATTCATAATCGATGACTGAAAATGTTTTAAAGCAATTATTACCATATATAAAAATAGGGAGACAAGATAAAACGAGGCGCTTTCAATTGTACACCATCCAACCGTATACTCGTTCGTTGTAATGGTAATGAATCCTGGACCGCAAAAAATTTACAAATATCCTATCTAACTATAATGTCTAACTTGCTTAATTAGCAGATCAAAAATGTACACCGCAATTTCCCTACACCACAAAAAGTTTGTGTTTTTATATGTAACATATTTGTAAGTATGCAACATCTCGTTGTGATACTCACCAAACATAATCACATGTGTAAAACTAATCGCGAATAACCTAACACCGACAGTGAGGACGCCATTGTTGTTGTGCAGATAAGATGAATTACGTACCAACTGTGGATTGTTAATGACATGGTAACCCGCCATGTGATATATGTGTGCCACCACCTGGATTGAAAATTAATTTACGGAGTATTTGTAAAATAAATAAAAAGGGGTTTACTTTATATGCTAAAAAATATCGTTGGTCTAACTCCACCAAAATATATCGAATCAAATAAGAATCTGTATACGGGTGTTTTAACGGGGCGCGATATCTACGATGACAGGATATTTCCTTTTGTTTGTGAGTGTTTGCGCGTGTCTGCGCGTGAGTGTTCGCGCGTGCGTGTGCGCTCGTGAGTGTGTGCTCGTGAGTGTGTGCTCGCGAGTGTGTGCTCGTGTGTGCTCGCGAGTGTGGGCTCGTGAGTGTGTGCGCGTGAGTGTCATCGTGCGTACATGTGTGTACGTGTGTCTGCGGATGAGTCTACGTGTGAGTGTATGCGTGCGTACATGTGTGCATACTTTAACGCTACTCAGTAATGAACTGCACAGGACATGGCCGCAACTACATACTCTCCATCGGCCCGCAATTCTCCGCCACTCTGGTCAAACTGCCGTGACAACCAACACGGCATCTGATAGCCTTTAGTAGCGACGTCAGCGAACCGTACTATTACGAATTCTTCTTGAAGGCGTGAACACTGATAGCAGCCAATGGATGTGGAAGCAATAGCTACGTCATAAAATGACGTAACTGTACCAAACATTTTGATGACCAAATGTATCTCGTTGTTGCAAACTACAATGTTGTACACGAGGCAGATGGAACCATCGTTCATAATGCAACATCTGTCACGTGCCCTTGTGGATAGTGTGAAGTTTCCACATTTTACGCGACGGTACTGGTTAAGGCTGGGTTCCGTTATGGTAGCTGGAAGTGGACCGTCAGTATGTTTATCAAGGGCCACAGGATGTTCGTACGAATTTCGGAATTGATCGCTGTTCTTCAACCAGCGAGCTTTCTCCGCGCGTCTATTAGCTATTTGCTGTAGTTGTAGGTGTGATTTTTTGCAATATTTCCGAAAAATCGTCATATTGTTTTCATACGGGAACGCAGAAAACGCATTGACGGGACCGAGCAATTGCACGTCGTCGATCAGATGTAGCAAACCATGCACGTTGTAGCTAATAAATTCTATGCCATACAGAGTTTGGCAACGGAGGACAAACTTTTTCAATACCAGTTCAGCAAACTGTAATTGTTTTTTTGTTGGGGAGACCGATGTGAAAACGCGCATACTGGCGTGCAAAAAGAGGAAGTGTATGTAATGGTCGTTGTTCAGGATTCTCTTGAAAACAACTGGTCCAGTATAGAGAAGAAGCTGACGACACTCAGTAGCCTTGTAGCGATGGTACAAGTTGAGCCTTCGAGGACGGCGAGCAAACTCTTTTGGGCAGTAATCACTCAGATGTTCGAGTCTCTCCGAAACGAGGTTGATTTCGCGGGCGGATAGCTTGCATTCAGTCGAAAACTTACCTCCCACCCACGCCATCAACAATCCCTTCATTATGCCAATACAAACGAGATGCATGTACTCGAATGGTACTTGTGACACCATGCTTATCGGTAAGAGCGACAGAGGGCTTTCACCATCTTTGTGATGATCGTCATCGACTTTGTTGAGGTATTCTACGTCTGTTCGAGGAGAATGGTCTAAGCCTGGTAAGGTCATACGGTTGTTATCGAAATTTCCGGTGACCTTGCACTTGGAGCATGGACTGCTCGAATTGTGGTCCTTATGGTTCAACACAAACGCTCGTGCAGGTACATCGGCAATGAACGCCCGCAGAGTGATTGAAATTTTTATTCCTGAAAAAACTACGCCACCGTCACGTATTAATTGCGTTGCTTCATCTACAAATGATTTGAAAAAATCCATCGCACTCGCAGGTTTGCCTTGTCCCTTGTATACACCGACGACCTCGGTTGGACTATTTCGTAGATTAGAAGCTCTGCATTGTATCGGCCAGATTTGACTTGATCCCGAATTATCCGGAGATGCTCCATCCGTACTAAAATCGATCTCGAGAGTTGAAGGAAGGCGATCCAGCGGGACGGTTTCGAGGATACAGATTATCGCGACCTCAAATCCCAAATGCAAATATTTACCCGGAGGAACGTCTAGTAATGTAGCCGGTTGACGCGGTGTACCCAATAGGGTTTTCGTCATTTTCGGAAGTGTTGCGAGGCATTCGTGAGATCTAAGAACAGCGAGGAGACTATCGCCGGCTTGATGACTAATTCCATTCTCGATAAAGCATGCTACAAGTTTATCGCGAAAAGTGATTGGATTTTTACTAAAGTTTGGTATTTCATGCGTAATTGGGGCATCGTTATCTTCGTTACAGGACACCACCGATTCGGCGCTAGAAAAAGCGTGATCACTCTCAGTCTCGTTACCAGAGATTGCGTTTTCCATTGAATGCAAAATTTGGTCTGATTCGAAAATAGCCTGGAACGTAACAGCTGATGAGTTCACACAACTCTACGGTGATGTCCTGTCAACGATATCCAGTTCAGAATTGAGTGTCCACTCGGAGGATTTTGCGCCTACATCTTGAATCGGATCGCCTTCCTCCAAACTGTCAACAGCTAGCTGCCCTCTAGCTGAATCAACACACTGTTTTAATTGACTTCTAATTCTTCTGCGCTGTCGTGGACCACGATCTCTTTCTGGCTTACGGCCGCGCGAAGGCACTACGTAAAGATTCATTATAAAACACTAAAACCTAACGATTGAATTACTGAATCTTGAGCCCGACACGTCAATAATATATACCATACTATACTATATTATATTATACTATACACTACTATAATCCGACGATTTCGACAACTGTGAAAATAAATGTATGATTAGTGATTATTTAACGATTTAAACGATTTAAAAAATTCAAAAAATTTACTCACACGGAATAAGCATACCTAACAATGAAAGCTCCCTGTTCCTCGGATTTCAGGTCTTCCCGCAAAAAATAAACTCCAGCCTTGGTGGGTACTACGCTGTAATAATTGGTTCATGGGAATTATTTGCACAACTTGAAAGCCTTTTAACAATCACTGAGATGAAATCTGAATAAAAATTATTATTCTTTCCCCAAAATTTATCAGAATTCAGGTCCAATTCCCAGGTGGTGTCGCCGAAAAAAATGTTCTTTCTCCAACCCTCGATCCTGGTTTGATACATGAAAGTTTCGACAAGAGGATCATCCAGAGATCGGGAAAAAACTGTGTCTGGCTCTCCCGATATCGTGTCGAAGGTCAGTTTCTTTTTCTCTCGTATTTCGAGTGGTGCTCTATCAATTTGTTGTTTAAAAAAATAATGATCTGACCGGAAATAACAATTTCGAGTTCCGGTCACACGCACGATTGCTGCAATTCCAAAGACAGAAAAAAAAGCAAAATCCGAATCTCGATTCCGTCCAGGTGTTATCTGAACGTTTGAAATTCAACCACTTTATTGAACGTGTACGCAGAATGTACACACTAAAAAATCAGCATGATTCGCACCACGGATATAACAAATTGCACACAGTCAAGATCGCAGTAAAAAAATCGACAGTATTACAAATATTAATGGTGTCCAAATTGACACAATGAAAATGCAAGTATTCCATGGCCAAAAACAGTACATGGTATACAAGATTATTTAAATAAGTTTCCAGTTATTCAGTTAAATAAGTGTTCACATTTTCAGAAAGCAAATGATTACCCCGCCAATTTCGGATTCACGATATTTCCTGACCGGAAGGCTGACGACTTCAAAGGGAAATTTCACTTTCGATTTAAAAAATGGCATGTTTCGACCGAAAGTGATGTCATGTCACGGAAACATCATTTCCGGTTTCAAAATCTCTTTTTCAAACCGAAATGACCTTTCTCTTAAATGACGTAACTTGCGGAAGAAAAGTAAAATTTTCTAACCGGAAGTGACGTCATCTAAGGGTGATTCACTTTCGCTTTGAACATATAATTGTTCGAACGGAAATGACATCATCTAGGGGAAACGTTACTTCCGGTTTGAAAATATGACGGAAACACCGTCACGAGCAATTAATCTTATGGTATTTTTCATATTATTTTATACTATTATATTTCATACTATTACATACTTTTCTGTAATGTTTTAATCACTAACAAAATGAAACGCAAATTTTTGTTTAAAATCGATGGATCCCTCCCCCTCCGTCGTCCGTAATCGAAGTACGAGGATTCTTAAGGAGGGAGTCTCGTTGCGTATTGCCAAAGAGTGTGATTCATGTGCAATTCAAAGAGAATTTCGTCAACTTTCTGATCGAATAAAAATCCGAAAAAATTCAACCATACAGAAGATGCTAAGAAGACTACTTTTCCATAATAATAGTTCCAGAAAGTTGTTGATAAATTAGTAAAAAAATCATTGTTTAACGAATTAGTCGGTAAACTAATTTTTTCTTTACCCCAAATTTATTCGATAATTTTTTTGAGTACTCATAAATTTTTAGATAATTTTTTAAATTATTCAAAAATTCGTGATTTTTTATCTATAAAAAAATGAAAAAAATGTGATTTTTTTTTATTAGAAAAAATTCTCAAAAAATTCATAAGTATTCAAAAAAATTGAGTCAATTTGGGCTAAAGAAAAAGTTAGTTTACCGGATAATTCGTTGAACAATGGTTTTTTTTACTAATTTGTTAATAACTTTTTGCAATTATTATTATGGAAAATTAATCTTCTTAGCATTCTAAATGGTTAATTTCTTCAAATTTTTATTCTGTTAGAAAAGCATCGAAATTCGTTGTGAATTGCACGTGAATCGTAAACTTTGGTAATGCGCAACGAGACGACCTTCTTAAGTTGAAGATAACATTTTCTGCTTCTCTCATCAGCCCCAGGGTAAACCTCTGCCTCAACTGGACTGTGATATCATTCGCACTGTGATTTCGGGGGAGAGGGGGGGGGGGTCAGACAAAAAACCATATAAAAAATCCAGAATGGATGAATATTTGCGAGGACGATCTCAATGTGTAAAAAAACCACATTTCCACATGTGAGAAATATTCAGGGCTCTTTTTTTTTAGGAAAAGTACAAAAGAATTGTCTGCAATAAATAGACCTCCTTTTATAGTTCTTTCAATTCGGATCAAGCGGTTTCTTAGTATGAAGAGAATACACATGAAAGAGTGAGAAAAAACATCGACAAAATGTAGATGAAGGGACAGACTTTTTTTTTGACTAACAGTTAGCGAAGACATACTCGTATAAAAAAATGCTTTGTTACTTACTCTAGTTAATTCTACCCTCACCAATTGTGAATTCACTGGACTTTTGATCTTAAGAAGATTGTTCGATCACGAGTATCGCCCTTTCGACTACACAATCACCATCAAATATACAGTCTACGCACGCTAAGTTTGTTCACTGACACGTTCCGCTCGAGGCCTTTGTTAGACTGACAACGGTTCCACCTTGTCTCGGTTGTGACCGCTCAGCCGTAGTGTGTAGTTGCGTTGAGCGGCGCGGGGGGAGGTGAGGGCTCCCATAGCGCGGCGCTTAGGACTGCTACACCGCCTCGACATATTCGCAACCGAGCCACGGTGGAAAAGTGGTCAGTCTACAAAGGCTTCGAGCGGCACGTGTCAGTGAACGAACTTAGCGTGATTCGATTGGATATTGCAAGGTGATTGTGTGTTCGAAAGGGCAATACTTGTGGACGAACGATCTTCTAAAGATCAACGGTCCAGCGAATTGACAATTAATGGGGGAAGAATTAACTAGAGTAAGTACCAAATAATTTTTGCGGCGTGTATGTTTTCACAAACTATTAGTAAAAAAAACATCCTGTCATTTCGTCGACAATTTGCCGATGTTTTTTTTTTTCGCTGTTTCATGTTTATTTTCTCCATACTAAAGAATCGCCTGACCCGTAATTGTAAGGCAATCAATTCCTTGCAGGCAATTCTTTTTTATTTTTCCGAAAAATAACTCTGACAATTTCTTACGTATAGAAATGTGGTTTTTTTTACACATTTAGATCGCCCTCACAAATATTCATCCGTGCTGGATTTTTTGTACATTTTTTGTCTGGACCCCCCCCCCCCCTCCCCCGCCCCCTCGCCCTGCCGAGATCACAGTGCGAGGATTTGAAGATAAAATTTGCTGTTTTTCTCATAAACGCCACGGTAGTGACCAACCCGAAAATTTGACTTACATTCCGGTACGTTTCTAGCAAAGAAAGAGAAATATAATGTTGATTAAGGTAGTACTTTCGTTATGTCTGACACCGCCTAAGTGTGAAAGAGGAATAAGAGAGAATAACAAACACTTGCTGACCGGATAAAATTCTGAAAAAAATCAGGCATGTGGAGAGTGCTGAAAAGATTGTTTGTGCACAATAATAATTCCAAAATGTTAGTAACAAATTATTGAAATAAAAAATTATACAACAAATTACCTGGCAAACCAATTTTTGTTTGTTTCGAAAATGATTTGTCAATTTTTTTGAATACGTATGAACTTTTTCAGAATTTTATATAATGTTCGGAAATTCCAATTTTAAACAAATTTTAACATAAGTCAGACGCAATTTTCAAATGTTACATAACAGTTTTACGTCCCGATGAGTAATTTTCACTCCATCTCGGTCAAGGAGAATTTTCACCCTCCCTTTACACGTTATTCGGAGATGACGCTTTATCGAGTATTTGGCCCTGTTTTGAACCTAACCTTTCGAAAATAATTCGGGATAGGGCCTAGAGTGTATATATTTAATATTGACTGAATTTTATTCACGGTTAAAACTTCGGAATTATTTAATTTTTAGTAATGATTCTAAACTGGACAAGAAACTTCTGGATGCTAACTCTTTCTATCATACGGGTCATGATACGCGGCTATCTCACTCTCTCGGGCGTCACACTTGACGCACGACTCGCGGCACTTGCTGTCACGCTCACTCACTGTTTACTCCGGACCTATCCTAATACTTTAACGCGAACAGATATAGCTGAAATAGAATTGACCAACACGAATATATATATTGTCCAGGAGAATATTTTAATCTTCCAGGTTGACGAATAAATGTCGATGTATAAATGAATGTTAAAATTCATTCAGAAGAAATGAATGTTAAAATGAAAATAATAATTTTCCAAACTTACGATGTGATTTGAATGGGTTTACATCGGAAAGGATGATCGAATGAATTGATTGATGAATGATGAATATCGATATCGAAATAGAACGTCCTTTCCAAATTCCAAATATACGTTCGGGTCAGGATCGAATGATGACTTTCCAAAATAACGTCCTTCCAAAATATCGAAAATCCGAATCAGAATCGGATGATGAGGATGATCGAATCCAGAGATGAACGTCCTTCCCAGATGTTATAGATGGTAATAAATTACTCCGACGACGAAATGATTCCGAGGAAGAAAATACTCGATTCGATGAAATAATTCGGAAAGATATGAATAATTTATTCGAACAGAATTAAAATGAGAACTGATATTCAAAGATATTTCAAGGGGATTATACAAGTTCTTTGTTAATGGCTCTAAGTACAATACAAGATTGAGGTTAGTGCCCCGCTCGCGTAGAAGAAGAAGAAGTAATAATAACGTCGAGTGGGCGGTGGGCGCGCGAATAAATAACCTCGATGCCGGACACCCCCGCGTCGGCGCTGTCTCACCCGCGCCTCGTCTCCCCACTCTCATCACCTGATCACTTTCTTTGATTGACTAATTACTTATTCCTAGTTTCGTAGTGTTACAATAATTTTGACCCTTCTATTTGTTAATACTTAAATTTTAACGCGAATTCTATGAACATACAAATTTGAACGAAAGCTCTACGAGCTTTCGTTGAAAAGTTAACAATGGTTGGCATACATTTTTATCTCAATATTTATCTAATTATTTCCTTGGATTTTGTGTTAACCGTTTCATATTTCTTTCCTACTTTTCATCATTTTCTGTATTTTCACCCATTATCTTTAAATTTATCCTGACGTTTTGACTCAATAATTATTACTCATGCTTGACTTTACTCTATTCGTTTCAATATTGTTAATAATTCCCCAAAATATCTCGCCATCTTTCATATTTGTTATCCATTATTTCATTCTCTATTTATTCTTGCATCAAATCATCTCAATTATGATCCTCCTAGACCATACCAATGATCTATCAGTCACTGGTATTAGCAATCCAGGAGGTGCTGCACTCATCGTTGCCGACGATCACTCTCGGCATCACGGACCCCGTGACAAGCCGTACAAGCGTTCGCATGCTCGACAAGCCTGATGAACGCCGCACCAATATCCTTTTCTGTGTTTTTGCGGGTCAGGTTACCGAGCCTCGCGCGGCTCACTTGGGCTGTACAGTCGCCTCTGTACCTCAACCCAATTTACCTGAAGGCTAATTATTATTACCAGTGGATACATTTTTCATCTGGTATTTAATTTATTCATTATCCCTTTCGGGTTTGATGATTATATTTGCCAATGATTATTTTCAGCGTTTTGGTAAATTTCAAATTTTTGTTACTTAACCGGTCATGTGCCCCAAATGACCTTAAAATATCTTGGGAAAATTTTGGAGGACGTAACACCTCCCCCCTTAAACGAGCAGTGCTTCGAAGAACATCGCTCGACCTCGGTAGAGGCTGAATATAAAAACAAAAATTATTAAGTCATCTCATCAGGATTTCAATATTCTCTGCTTGATTCATTATTGGTTTATCTTTTTCCTTATCTATGATTTCCCCTACTGGTTTTTATTCAACCAACTATTCCCTGTTATTTCTAAATTTTTCTTCCTAAATTTTTCCTGCGATCTTTTTCATCTCGACTGTACCATCCTCTACCCATGGAACGACTCTCTTTGGCTTTGTCTCTTGGTAGAGCGACACTCAAGTGTTATCGCGATCTCTCTCTCTCTCTCTAAACATCCTCCAAACTCTTAGTCCGCGACTCACGCCTCTAGCCCTGGTTCCTCATTCTCCGTCCAGCATCTCCACACAGTACATTGACACTTTTACTTCTTCAAGTCTCAACAAAAAGATTTTAAGGTAAGTTTTAATTATTTAATAACTAAAGTATATGCATATTTCCCTTTTTCCTATTGTATATATATATATATATATATATATATATATATATATATATATATATATACATATATATATATATATATATATATGTATATTGTGATGTTATATTCCCGGACGGACGGGACGGGCGAGATCATCGATAAATTTGAAAACTAAAAATTGGGCCAAAATCGTGCAACGGGCGGGAAAAGGGGGGGGGGGGTCAAACAAGATGAAAATAATACTCGTGGGGAACAATAATAACAATGGTTTAATGGTGCAAAAGAATAACAAAAATTGGAAACTTAACGGGTTGGGAAATGATAATAATAATGACCACTTCGACGCCGGTAAGGGTACGTCGAAGATTAACAAAAAAGTGATAATAATAACTTTCTCTTTAACGCCGGTACTGGTACGTTGAAGATGAAACCAAAAAGAAATTATATCACTTCGGCGCCGTTACGGGTACGCCGAAGGACTAACAAAAGAAAATAATAATACTGACGGCTTCGACGCCGTTACGGGTACGTCGAAGACCGAAACCGAAAATAAAGAAATAGAACCGAAAATACTGCTTTGGCGCCGTTACGGGTACGCCGAAGTTCGAATGAAAAATAACAATAATAATTTCTGCTTCGACGCCGTTACGGGTACGTCGAAGACAGATTCCAAAAACAATAACTTGGTAATGAAATAAAAATGAAAATGGTAGATAATCGCTTGAAAATAATCGCGGAAAAACGGAAATAATAATCTAAATAATCGCTGGGAAATACGGGGCAGTCGCAAATAATAAATCGGGGAGAAGAGGGGGAAAATGGTCGCGGCACTAATACTCAATTTTTAACAATAATATCGGGGAAAAATCAAAATGCAATTGGTTCAAAATGGTCAAAAAATGCTAATAAAGGGGGATGCAGAAGGGGGAAATATTCGGGTGAATTTGGGGAAGTTATAGGGATTTTAAGAGGCTTCGTGGGACAGTCAATGGGACTTCGAGAGGTTCGTAAGGGAAAGCTGGTCAGACAAAAGTTGCACGAAAATCAAATACCAAATTTATTAAGACTCAAACGGGCGCCAGCTACTTTAACGGTGTTGCACCGGAGCAGTCAGTGCAGACGGCACGGATCTCGTCTTAGAAACACGATCTCAAAAAAAATTTATCCTTGAAAAATTCCTCTGTCTCGACGGACAGTCCAGCTAGCTCGGGAGAGGGGAGAGGGCTCAGGGGGGAGGGTACACGAATCCGATGGCTACTTACAATATTACCTCGGTACAGGCTAAATTATACAGAAAAATGTATTAAGGGCTCAAGGGGAGGGAAGGGAAAAACTTTGACTAATAATACTATCACTTATAACGTATTTTACGCCGCTCACCACGCGCGCGATATCTCTCGTTTCTCGTGTAACAAAGGACGTCGACCACGTGTCGACCATGAGGCAAAGTCTTTTACTAAAAATTTCTACAAAAATATGGGGTGTTCGGGGGAGGAAAAAGGGTCGAACGGGTAGGGAAAAATGTGGGCAAAAACTTACGAAAATCGTCGGGGCTCACTCATTCAATCCACTCGAATCTCGATTATAATACTTTTCCTCGAATCAGGGGACAGCCTCAGTCGTTATAAAATCCGTACAATGGTCCAATTCGTATTCCTGGGCTGTCGCCGATTCGTCTTAATGGGCTGGGTATACTCTCCTAATCGGAGTCTGGAATTTAACAGGTGTGACGAGGCGTTCGGAAACGTTCGTACACGCTCGTCGTAACGTGCGAACGCTAGGGCGTTAGGGACTATAGGATCGTTGCTCGTCGTTCTCACCGGGTAGCGATTGTGCCGAGAACGCAATGCTGCCGAAATTTCACATCTTATTACAGGCAATTCGGCAACGGTGTCGGGAGAGACGACGAGTACGTTAGGAAGGACTCGAAGATTCACGGGACGTGACGCTCGATGCGAGAGCGCGCCCCCTCCCCACCCGCCGGGAGAGACGACGGGATCGACGCACGACGTCGATAGGGACAGGAGATAGCTTTCGGCGCTCGAATAGCGAGGAATAGATTTTTGAGTCTAGCGGGGCAGCATTCCCCAATTGTAACAAAGAGGATTTCTGTGGGAGAGTTAACTATCGTTCGAGACACTTAGGGTGTAGCCAAAGTGGCCGTGCCGAACAACGGGCTTTGGAAGAAAAGAGATCGCCGAGCGAAGGCGAGGTCAGGACATAGGAGATCGAGGACGCTGAGCGCAGCGTAGGAGATTCGCGAAGACAATCGAGGAATTACGCAAGGTAGGCTCGTGACCGTATCTCTTCCTTGTTAAATTTTCCGAGAGTAGAGACTCTCGTGTTGTACGTGTGGAACTCGTACCTCGGCCGTGCCGGCTTCCCCGGCGAATATCTCGCGCGACGCGTCGAGAATAATTAACGATAGGGTTCGAATTATTTTCCGCGGTTTCATAATTATTCTCGCTTACTTTATTTTGGTGTAATTTGCAATCGACGAATAAATTGTTATCCTTGTGTTTGTTAACACTCACGTTGCACAGTTTATTTCGCGTCGACCTTTGTTTTCGGGAAATTACAGCTCGTCGAACTGCACCCCTGTCGCTAGCCGGTGGGAAGGAACATCGAGCCAAGAAGAGAAATGTGATCCTTGGTATTTGGGATTAGAAACAAATACCTGGCGCCTAACTAAGGAGAAAAATATTCAAGAAAAGAGGCGTCATTATTTTTGGGCGTGGTGGTTGGGATTTATTCCGAATTGGTCCAAAACGGCCCGTCACAAATAATGGCGCCCAACGTGGGGCCGGGGCAAAAATTCGGTAAAATTTTTGTTAAAAATTTTCTGTGCAAAATTTTCAGCAGTGTAATATTTCGGTGAGAGGGAAATATTCAAACGGACATATCGCGTGAATATTTCAAGACATTCGTTCGCGTTACAAAGTGTATTCGTGATCGAGTCGAGGCCGAGCCGCTCGAGTGACCGCGAGTGTGAACATTGCGCGAAACGTAAACAACGCGTTGACACCGGGCCGAGCTACCTCGAAGGAACTTTCGTGAGATATCATGTGTTAGAAAATATTCTCCCGTGAATATTTCAGCGACGCTCATCCGTGACCGTGATTCGAGTGTCGGGAAGAATTAAAAATTTAACGCGGTTGGGAAACTCTAGACACAGTGATACAGTATCGAGTCGAAGCTGTGACGCTCGGGGAACCGCGAGTGTAAACAACGAAGCTTCAACACGTCGCGTGAACCCAGCCGAGCTACCTCGATCAGTGTTCGAGTGAAAGGACAGAAATATTCGTGAGAAATATTCGTTGTGAATATTAATCGAAAAGTGCGAAACATAATTTTCGTGCCAAACTGACAGTCGTGTGTTTGAAATTTCGTGGGTGTTAGTACGCGTGGAACAATGGCAGAAGGCGGCGCGGGCAGGGATACCCCCCACCTCTCGGAAGAGGAGGCCGATAAAGTCGATCCACCCCTCGCAGCAGCATCCGTCGTCGGTACATCAGAGTGGCGACGCGCCATTCTGGAATCGACACAGTGGCTCGACTGAGTGCCGGACACTATAGTGCGAAGACTGTTATCGCACAGCGGCGCGAGTGTAGAGGGAGATTCACGCCAATTACGTGACCGATATACGCGTCAACAGCTTCGTGACCACGGTGACCCGCACGTCATATGGGACGAGGCGGACGAAGCAAAGAAAGAAGAGGGCGCGTGGACGCCGAACTTACCGCTCGTTGACGAGATGTCACCTGAAAGAGTGCGACAAACTCTTCGAGCTTTGCTGGTGAACCCCGAAGGTGAACCGGCAGTCGCGAGAAATCGATTGAAACGATTTGTGAGCCAAGCGGAAAACACAGGGAGTCCGAGTACAGGAGCTATCAAGAAACCATTTCCAAAACTGACAATGCCAGACAACGGCAACACAAAAAGTCAACAAACAAATAAAGGAGAGAGCATCGGGAAGCGTGTCGTCAGGCCGAACCTCGGAGATCAGCGGATCGACGAGGGATACGAAGAGTTTTGTGCGAAGAGTAGCAACGTGACTTTGCGACGGCGGGACAAGGCCCCGAGAAAAGTCCATGGGGACGGTACAGGGGGAATGTCTGAAGCCGCAGGTGCACGGACCACCATCACCACGAAACCAAGGGCCGAGCCGAAGACTCGAGAAATCGGGACGCAGACCGATAGTGACACATCAGACGACGATCGACGGGATAAACCACAATCGTCGAATACAGGAACAAGTGAAGGGAGGTCGTGGAGTAGACGTCCGGGTAGAAATACATCGAGAACATTGCGCGAAAAATCGAAAAAATCAAGAAGTACGCGAGATGAACAATACAGTGACAGATCTAACGAATCTTCACAACCACCGGAATCAAGTGATGAAGAAATTAACAGACGACAGAGCACGCGA
This sequence comes from Amblyjoppa fuscipennis, assembly GCA_963575735.1. Lineage (NCBI taxonomy): Eukaryota > Metazoa > Arthropoda > Insecta > Hymenoptera > Ichneumonidae > Amblyjoppa > Amblyjoppa fuscipennis. Next base: position 4,240,309 of record OY754497.1, read on the forward strand.
CGAACAATTCAAAAGCCGATGCGTGTGCGTGACGTCAGTGACATTGCTCGGAAGTGGAAGCTTTATTTTTCGGGGGAAGACGAGCTAGGCTGTGAGGAATTCTTGGAACAGCTACAAGAAAAAATCGAAACATCGGGCATTCGGAAAGGCGAACGATTGACGATTTTGCCGGAAGTGTTAAAGGGCCGTGCCATCCAGTGGTATCGATCGAATCGACGATACTGGGAGACGTGGCACGATTTTCTACGTGAGCTGCGAGATTGGTTTTTCGCCGATTCCGACGAAGAGGGATTGCGCGATGACATTCGGCGACGCACACAAGGCGCAGGTGAGGATGCAAAAGATTATCTTATTTGCATTCAAGGTTTATACGCGCGTCTAAAGAAAAGGAAAAGCCTTGATACACAATTGGAACAGGCGTATTCGGGCCTTCGACCTGAATACTGGGACTTAATCGACCGAAAAGATTTTCGATGTTTCTCCGAGTTGGCAAAGCTCGCCACACGCGTCGAACGACGATGGGCTCGAGCCGAAGCCAGACGTCCTCCGCCGAGTCGAGAGGAATCACATGCGAAAGAGTTTGCGTGGAAGGACCCCTTGAAGGAGACAACGAGAAAGCCTACGACAAAATACGTGCAAAAACCGTATCGACCTTCGGTGAACAACGTAGAGGTCATAGAGGAGAGTGACACAACGATAAAGGCGGCAAAGAAGAAGAAGAAGCGTCGCAAGAGTAGCGGGAGTAGCGGAGAAGTCGCAGCGATCGAGCCAAGCACGACGTCGACCACGACGACAGCTTCAGCGCCGAGCGCGAGGCCCGCACAACAGCAGCGGCAACCGAACGACAACGGAAAGCCCCGAGCGTCGGGAGGATCCCCGAGCGCCCAGACCCGATTTCCAACGTTCTGTTACAACTGCGGGGAGATCGGACATTTCAGCCGAAATTGTCAAAGCCCGCGTGTAACGCTTTGCATTGCTTGTGGACGCCGAGACGTCACAAAGGAAAATTGTGGCTGTCTCTATTCAAAAAACGCCAACAGGGACTGGCCGGCGCGAAGCGGCCAGGACCAGTAATCATAGGCGAAGCTTCGCAACGTCCCGAAAACTCGTCGAGGGATCCTCAACCATCGAGCGACGTTTCACCGAGTGCGAGTGGGGGTGCAGTTCTCGTCGAGAGCGTCAACGTAGAGTCACGCGAAATTGTACGCGCTGATCCGTCGCGCTCTTCGGAAATTTTTGTTGCAGCTCCTGGGTACAGCGAACAAGGTGAGTCTCCGGATGGGTTGATAGGAATCTGGACTTTAGACGATAATAATTCAGAGGACTCGGATGTAGAGATCGCGATAACGAATAATATTGATGTTGTGACTGAGAACGAGGAACCTAGCCTCGTGACACGTGAAATGCGCGATACAGTAGAGATCGAGAATCGCGTCGGGGACGGAAGAGAAAGTGTTCCATCGTCTTCGGGTATGACAGACGCCATCGCGACGAGTGATTATGTGCCTGGGATAGTGGAGAATTTTCCACCGCCGCCGAAGGAATGGCAGCGAGAGAACACTCGTGTGCGGGTGTTCATTCAATTGTTAATTGGGGGCAAAATTCTCGAAGCGTTGATCGACACGGGCGCGACAACATCGGTAATAGGGAAAATCGGCAAGCACATCGTTCGAGAGCTCGCGTTACCCTATCGCGAATTTCCACCGAGTCCAGACAATTACGTAAGGATGGCAAACGGCACGACGGAACGCGTATTAGGAGAGGGATTATTTTCGATCGAGATAGATGGGTTGCAAAAATGGTTTCCGATTTTGAACGTGAAACATTTGCAATCATCGTGTTTACTCGGGATGGACTTCCTTTTCGCGTTCGGTATCAACGTATCCGGGAAGCGACGCACATGGCAGGTCGAGGGGATGGGCCCTGAGCATCCGATTGTGCCCGCTCATGACGAAGTAGCCGCCCTAGGGCTTTGTTATGGGATACAAGAAATCGCCGAGTCGCAACGCGAAGAGCTTGACGCGTTCCTTGCGAAGACATTGCCGACAATGCCATAAGATTTTGACAAAGCAGTCACGCTGACACAGCACATTATCTAAGCGCCGAGCGATAAAGCTGTGAAACAGCGAATGTATCGACGATCCCCGGTAGTAGTAGAAGCGTTGCACGCCGAGGTTGATCGTATGTTAGCTGCGGGAATCATCGAGAGTCCAACCAGCGATTGGGCGAGCCCTCCCGTTATGGTACCGAAACCAAACGGTACTTATAGATTTTGTGTTGACTACCGCGAGCTCAACAAAGTAACGAGAAAAGATGCGTATCCGTTACCGAGAATGGATACGATCTTGGATAAATTGCACGAGGCAAGGTACATAACGACGCTCGATATGAGTGCCGCGTATCATCAGATAATGATGGACGAATCAAGTAGGCACTATACCGCGTTCATCGTTGAGGGCAAAGGGTTATTTCAGTTTCGCCGAATGCCTTACGGGTTGTGTAACGCCCCTGCAACCTTTCAGCGACTGATGGATCGGCTGATAGGACCGGAACTTGAGCCTCACGTTTTCGCGTACCTAGATGACGTTATCATCGTGCATAAAACGTTTGAGGGACACTTGGAATGGCTGGCTCGAGTACTAAAAATAATTCAGGAAGCAGGATTGATTTTGAATCTCGAGAAAAGTGAGTTTTGTAAAAGCGAGGTTCGGTACCTCGGATTTTTGGTCAATCGCGATGGTCTGCGACCAGACCCGGGAAAAGTAAAGCCAATAATAGATTTTCCGAGACCGCGAAACGCAAAGGAAATGCGTCGCTTTAACGGTATGTGCAATTGGTATCATAGGCATTTGAAAAATGTTTCGACGATCGCAGGGCCGTTAAATAGGTTGACAGGCAAGAACACCGAGTGGAGGTGGACTGAAGTCGAAGAGGCCGCGTTCCAGGCTATGAAAAAAATGTTAGCCAGTGCCGCGATACTGACGTACCCGAATTACGCGCTACCGTTCGTTTTGTACACTGACGCGAGTAACTCAGGTGTAGGAGCCGTGCTCACACAGCAAGGAGGAGATAGCGAGATGTTGATCGCGTGCGCGAGTCGCGCGATGACAGGACCCGAAACGCGTTACACTGTTACGGAACAGGAATGTCTCGCCGTCGTATGGGCGACGCGAAAATTTCGTGCGTATTTAGAAGGCTACGCGTTCACAGTGGTAACCGACCATAGCAGCTTGCGATGGTTGTACAATCTCCGAGACCCCGTGGGTAGACTCGCGAGATGGGCGTTCGAGTTGTCGGGATACAACATGACTATCGTCCATAGAAAGGGAACAGAAAACGAAGCCGCCGATGCGTTATCGCGGATGTTCGAAAACGGTGAGGGACAGGAGATAGAGGAAATCGAGGCTCTCGAAGAGATCGACGAGATCGATTGGTACGCCGAGCGCTACCGAGCTATCGAAAGAAATTCGCGCGCGTTTCCGGGATGGGTCGTGGAAAATAGAAACATGTATTGCTATCGACCAGATGAGTTAAAAGAAGCAACCGGGGAGGATCCAGATGCTTGGAAATTGGTAGTACCGTCGGAAGAATGCGTAAGAATTCTCGAACAAGCGCACGATGACGAACAATCGGGACACGCGGGAGTAGAAAAAACATATCGTAGAATCGCGACGTATTATAACTGGCCAGGAATGTATCGCGACGTTAAGAGATACGTAGGAAAATGTGTCACGTGCGCGATGCACAAATCGAGTCAAACAAAACCGATGGGTATGATGGGACCGCGAGTAGTAGCCCTCCCGTGGGATACAGTAGCCGCCGATGCGATGGGCCCGTACCCAAGATCGACCTCGGGAAAGAAACATTTAATTGTGTTCGAGGATTTGTTTACGCGATGGATCGAGTGTGTACCCGTGACCGCCGCGACAGGAAAAACAATCGCCGAAGCGTTTCGGACGCGAATTATTTGTCGATGGGGCACGCCGCGCGTACTATTGACCGACAACGGGACAGAGTTTGTCAATCAAACGATCAAAAGACTGACTGACAGTTACGGAATAGACCGAGTCACAACGCCGCCGTATCATGCGCAAGCAAACCCAGTGGAAAGGGTTAATCGCAATCTCAAGACAATGATCGCCAGTTATATCTCCGCAGATCATCGCGAGTGGGACTTGAGGATAGCCGAATTCCAATTTGCGTACAACACAGCGGTACACTCCTCGTTGGGAGTGAGCCCCGCGTTTTTGAATTTAGGTAGAGAACCGAGACCCGCGATGCACGTGCGTCGATCGATCGAGCGAGATATTGCCCCCGATGCACCTGACAGGGAGCAATGGATCGCGAGGATGGGCAAACTCGTCGAGATGCGTGATCTCGTCACGAAGAAGATTCGCGAAGCTTCCGAAAAACAAGCGAAATATTATAATCAAAAGAGACGTGACGTACTGATTCACGTCGGAGATCGGGTGTATCGGAGATATCGCGTGCTGTCGAAAGCGTCGAACAACATGACCGCGAAGTTCACGAGAAAGTATACAGGTCCGTTCGAAGTCACAACATTAATTTCGCCGTGCGTTGTAGAACTGTCAGGTCCAGATGGTCGACCCGCTGGGAGATATCACGTGAAAGACTTAAAGTTCGTAAATGGTGAGAGTTTCCAGGAGGGTGCGACGGATTAAGAAAACTGTAAAAAAAAAAAAAAAAAAAAAAAAAAAATATGTGTGTGTGATGTTTGTTTATTTTTTTTGGGTAGAGAACACACTCTGGTATTATAGGAAAGATAGGGATTATTTAGTTTTGTTTGTATTTGGTCTCGTAGGGAACGCGATGTCAGAAGAAGCAGCGAGGGATCTGAACGAGCAGCTCGAAGCCATTCGCGCGGGGGCTCGACGCCGTTTCCACGGAGCCACGGTGCAAAAAACTGTGGCGACCACACAACCAGAAACACCACCGCAGTCTGCTGAGGAGCAGATTGCTGCCGTTCGTGAAGAGGCTCGACGCCGATACCGCGAGACGATCGCGATCGCAGCACCAGTGGAACGAGTAACAAGAGTCACGGGGAGTACAGCATCGACGTCGCAGACTGCTGCTGTATCTCGCCCCGCCGAGTCGAAGGGCGCGATACCGAAGAGACTGATGTCCACGCCGAGCGTTCACGCTCCGAAGAAGAATCCACAGCCAGCTCGCTGGGAACTTCCGAAGGAGATCACAGCTCGCGTTGCAGCCATGAGAGTAAGCAACGATAACGCTCGAGCGCCAAGGGCGAGTACGTCAACAAGCCCTGGCAATACAGCGAATTATCTATCGTGGAGAGGACATACGCCGGGATACGAGGCGAACCTGGAACGAGAAAGAAGGGAGAACGAAGATCGAGCGAATACGATGTACATCGAGCAACGTCGCGCCGAGCGCGCGGGATGCCTTAACTGCAGGCAGATTGGGCATTCATGGAAACGATGCAAGCTGCCAATCCGCGAAGGATTTTGCCGGCTGTGCCATAAGGATGGTATAACGACCGCTCAGTGCCCGGGACCACATGGGTGGGCTCGAGCTAGCGCTGAGGGACGCGCTGAGGCCGTAAGCGAGCAACGTCGAAGAGGGCGCCAAGCAGTTGAGTCAACGTCGATTGACATGGCGTGTCCGAGATGCTACGAGGATGGACACGGGCCGAGAGATTGCCGGATGCCATGGACACCAGACAGTCGCCCGTACTGTATTCGTTGCTATCGTGTAAATTACACGACCTCGAATTGTCCGACATGCAATCCAACGAAACGTCGCAACTAAAGAAAGAATACTCATCGTTCGACGAAAAGACTTCGGGGTTCTCCAGTCTCTCGCATTGCCAAATACGCGCTCGAGCGAAGAGCGAAAAATAAAAAGACATTGAGTTATTTTTTTTAATATTGGTTTTTCTCTTATTTTCCGTTTATTTTGAGTGCTCGAATGAGAAGCACGGTACGAGGGATGTACCAGTTGATATTTATTTATTTTTCTTTGAGTTGTAATCGAGATCAGGAGCCAGAGTGTGACTTGAAATAAATTAGGAGTATTTGTGTGCATTTCTGATGTGATGGAAATTGATTTGTGTGGAAATGGGGTAATGGGATTATTTATTGGACAATAATCTACTCGCCGAGACGGTTGAGGGACGATCCTATTGAGCACGTTGTCACAGAGATCGGCACGTGCCTCCTTGCGTTACCGCGCGTAGGCCGAGCCTAGCGGGGGGGTGTGACGAGGCGTTCGGAAACGTTCGTACACGCTCGTCGTAACGTGCGAACGCTAGGGCGTTAGGGACTATAGGATCGTTGCTCGTCGTTCTCACCGGGTAGCGATTGTGCCGAGAACGCAATGCTGCCGAAATTTCACATCTTATTACAGGCAATTCGGCAACGGTGTCGGGAGAGACGACGAGTACGTTAGGAAGGACTCGAAGATTCACGGGACGTGACGCTCGATGCGAGAGCGCGCCCCCTCCCCACCCGCCGGGAGAGACGACGGGATCGACGCACGACGTCGATAGGGACAGGAGATAGCTTTCGGCGCTCGAATAGCGAGGAATAGATTTTTGAGTCTAGCGGGGCAGCATTCCCCAATTGTAACAAAGAGGATTTCTGTGGGAGAATTAACTATCGTTCGAGACACTTAGGGTGTAGCCAAAGTGGCCGTGCCGAACAACGGGCTTTGGAAGAAAAGAGATCGCCGAGCGAAGGCGAGGTCAGGACATAGGAGATCGAGGACGCTGAGCGCAGCGTAGGAGATTCGCGAAGACAATCGAGGAATTACGCAAGGTAGGCTCGTGACCGTATCTCTTCCTTGTTAAATTTTCCGAGAGTAGAGACTCTCGTGTTGTACGTGTGGAACTCGTACCTCGGCCGTGCCGGCTTCCCCGGCGAATATCTCGCGCGACGCGTCGAGAATAATTAACGATAGGGTTCGAATTATTTTCCGCGGTTTCATAATTATTCTCGCTTACTTTATTTTGTGTAATTTGCAATCGACGAATAAATTGTTATCCTTGTGTTTGTTAACACTCACGTTGCACAGTTTATTTCGCGTCGACCTTTGTTTTCGGGAAATTACAGCTCGTCGAACTGCACCCCTGTCGCTAGCCGGTGGGAAGGAACATCGAGCCAAGAAGAGAAATGTGATCCTTGGTATTTGGGATTAGAAACAAATACCTGGCGCCTAACTAAGGAGAAAAATATTCAAGAAAAGAGGCGTCATTATTTTTGGGCGTGGTGGTTGGGATTTATTCCGAATTGGTCCAAAACGGCCCGTCACACAGGATACAGCCGAGTCGTCTTATAAATCTGGGAAAATATTCTCACTCGCACTCGGCTGTCACACAATACAAAATTCTTAAAATTAACGACACCCGATCTCACACACGTCTACACACCACGCGGCTCGGCTTGGAGAGTAAGGGGGCATGGCGATGTCTTCTTCTTCGTCGGGTCTAGCGCTGGTGATTATGGTGGGGAACGAGAGCACCTGTGCGTCGGTTTTGGTCGGTAATCGGAGTCATGGACGGGCGTTTCCTCCGGACGGCGAGGGGTGGCGACAGAGGTGTCGCTGGATCGTCAATCGATGCCGTGCGTCGATGATCACAGCGGCGGCGGACAGGCAGGTCGAGCAGTGGCGATTTTTCGGCGGGCTTTTCGAGGCTTTCGGACGGTCTTTCCCAGGGCTTTTTCCCCTCGTCCACGATCCTCCTACCTGACGCCTAGGAAGGCGTCAGCACGTCGGCTCTCATTCCTTTGCTGGTCCTGGGGCTTGCTGGGTCGTTGGGCTGTTCCTGGGCTTGTCGGGGGGGAATCTTGATGTTGCCTTCGAGCTGCGCACACTCACACAAGGGGTAACGGGAGGGAAGAAAAAAAGGGAAATGTAAACAGTATCTTACACAAAATATAAACCAGAAAAAAACGTAAAAAATACCCGTGTATAACGTTCAGTGAGCAGCGGACTCGAGCCGAGTTTGGCGAGGGACTTCTGACGTACCACGTCACAATATATATATATATATATATATATTGTAACGACCGAGGGAAAGAATAACTCGCGTATTTGGTTGTGGGGCGGATATTATTGGTATAATCACGGCTATGTATCGCGAGTATGAACTGTCACACGTCTGTCCGTTCAGACGTCCTAGTCCAGACTGTCTATATGACGATCGATCTTGGCATCGATCGTCCGTTCGTTTGTCTATTGTCAAACGTAACTAATATCGTGTGTCCCAACGAATAGTCAGCTACATATTCGTTACACTATATATATATATATATATATATAGTGACAATTATAAGGTGGACACCTGTTTTTTCGGGCATTTGCGCGAGCGTTTGGGCTCGGCTGAGGGGTGCTTTCTGAACGATTTTTCAAGCCCTCTTCAATGGCGCAAACGGATTTTTTGCTAAGATTTATAGTTTTTAAGGTGGAATCATTTTTTATTCGGAATTTTTAGGAAAATACATTTTGACGGCATATTTATAAATGCGATTAAAAACTGAATACGAAACACCCGTGGGCCGATCGATTTGATGCTATTTTTATTTAGTAGATAATTAATTTTCAAGTTGTTACATTTAGTAGCCGTTTCATTGTTGGCACACGGAATGTCGGAATCGGACCGGTGCGCCAAATGTGCAAGCTTCACGCTCGTGAGCTAGCTGATCGCCCGGCTGTCACAAATCGAGTCTGTGACAGTCAACTGTCAAAGGATTTGGCAAATAACTCGTCGCGTTTACGAAAGTGCTTGCAAAAATTACAGTCCGACTACAGATGAAAAGTTGATTTTTTGTTTTAGTGATCCAATAAATAAATTATCAAGAGTAAATAAAAAAATACATCGAACATAGAAGTTGCCCATTTGTTACGCTAAGACGTAACAGTGAGCATCGAATAGTGACACTTAATCTTTTTCAGTGTCTTCTTTGCGTGTAGATAATGTCATTCACAACTTATCGTGGAACATTTAAATTTGAAATCCGAAAGTGTTACAGTATTTTCTGGGAAAATGAGATGAGCTTACAGAAAACCTCGAGAGATCAAAATGTAATTGTTGGGACCTCGGGACCTCGAACTCGGAGGTCCCGAGTTCGAGTCTCATCGGGTGGTAATTTTTTTTTTCTTTTTTTTCTTAATTCTCGCACGTACGGTTGGCATACGGTTGCATTGCGACACCGTGCGGCATCGAAAAGCATTGGCCCACGAAAGTTACAAAATTTATAATGGCCTGGTATTTTGTGGGAAATGAGTATTTTCTGGGAAAATTATGAGCATGCAGAAAACCCCGAGAGATCAAATGTATTTTATTGAGGGGAAAAGTGGCCCTTTCCAATTAGCCTCGGGTCATAATTCATCGCTTATGCCCTAAAAAAATTTTTTTCCTGGGAAAGATCGAGACCAATAATAAGACAAATCGTTATTAAAATAATCATATGAGAAGTGGTCCAATGTCTAGAGCGGTGGATTGGTAACTCGGAGCTTCCCAGTTCGAGGCTTGTGCCGGGTGCCAACATTTTTTTTTTTCGTTTTTTAAATCCTCGCACGTACGGATGACGTACCGTTGCATTGCAACGCCGTGCGGTATCGAATAGCAATGGCTCACGAAGGTTACGAAATTTATAATTGCCTGGTTACATGAAGCTAAACCGATCATATTTCCGGTAATGTCGAAGACGTAATAAGCCGCTGGAATCTTACGGTTCACAAACTTCAACTCCGATCGGTGAATTCTTTCACAAATAATTCAAACTTACATCGATTTTTATGTACGTATGTATGGATTGTTTAAACAGTTTGTACAATCGGGCAATTTACCGAGTTGAAGCGACCTTCAGATATGGTTCATGTGAAACCTTAGGGCCTTTCGCAGACCGTAAGACCAATGCGGACTTTGCTTCAACTTGGTTAAGGACCTTGGTGGTAAATTTTCCGCCAATATCCCGTACCGATTCAAAGTAATAACGCAAACTTTAATTCTTTCGGTCGGGCTATATACCGAGTCGAAGCAAATTTGAAACATGGTTCATGCAAAACCTTGGGGCCTTACACAGCTCGTAAGACCGATGCGGACGTTGCTTCAACTCGATTAAGGACCGTGGTGGTAAATCTTCCGCCCTTATCCCGTACCGATTCATAGTAATAACGCAAACTTTGATTCTTACGGTTGGGCTATTTACCGAGTTGAAGCGGCCTTGAGACATGGTTCACCTAAAACCTAAGGGCCTTACGCAACTCGGAAGACGGATGCGGCTTTTGCTTCAACTCGATATAACGACCCTAGTAGTAAATTCGCTGCCTTTCTCCTGCATGGTTTGAAAAGTGATACCACAAACTACAAATTCTTTTGAACGGGCTATTTGACGAATTGAAGCAAACTTGGCGCATGGTTGTCAAACCTCACTAGCTTAAGATAATGGTGCGAAGTTTCATTCAACTCTGGATAGAGCCCCTGATGAAAAATCGAGTTCGGCGAGTGCGACCACCTTACAGTCTTCGTAATGTTGGCTATACCGCATTAGTATCGCATAATACTTTCTGTAACGAATACAGGAGAAATGCTACTTTCGTGTTCGCCGATTGTGGCGCTGTACAGCAAGACGTAATGAAAATGCTCTGTCCTTTTAAGCAACCTACGGCATGTGTAAAATGAGAAAGCGTATCACTGCGTATGCACTCTCGTTTTACGCACGCTAAAGTGTGTGAAAAGTGAGCCATCGTATATTTATATTTATAGTACTCATGGCAATAAAGCGCCATTTTCGTCACCCACGGCAGCCATGAAAAATAGCACTTTTCATGCATGAATTACAAAAAGTCAACAAGGCGAGTACGGCGTTTGTCACGAATGCCAGAGAGCCACCGATTTTTCTCGCCCGCGCCTCGAACCCAATTTTCCGCTGTTTTTTCTCGCACTAGTGCAAGAAAACGCAGCGAAATTAATTATCATTTAAGGTAGTATTTGCGGACAGCCGGACCTCGCGTGAGTTCGCAGAGTATTGAGAGAGGCATGGCGAACACTTCGCGATGGGATAAAAATGTGAAGAAAACAAGTATATGGAATGTGCTGAAAAGATTAATTTGGCACGATAATAATTCCAAAATGTTATTAATAAATAAATGAAAAAAAATGTTCAACAAATCCCTCGGCACTGCAACGTTTTGTTCATATGAAAACAATTTGTTGGTCTTTTTGAATCCGTATGAATTTTCTTGTAATTTTTGAAAATTGCGTATTTTAAATAACTAAAAAACGCAATTTAAAAATTAAATAAAACCTGAAAAAATTCGGATGTATTCAGAACAATTAACAAATCGTCGTACGTTTTTAAAAGGTAAGGTTGCCAGATGATTTGTTGGGCAATTTTTCGTTTTTCATTAATTTGTTAGTAAAATTTCTGAATAATTATGCAAAATCGATCTTTATAACACCTTCCATATGCTGGATTTTTTCAGATTTTTATCCCATCGAGAAGTGTTTGTCATTCTTCACTCAATTCTCCTTGAACTCATATGAGGCTTGCCTGTTTGCAAGTACTACCTTAAGGTAAGGGAGGTCAATATTGTCCGCTTTGTTTACAGTAGTCCTTGCGAATTGTCTTCACTTCGCATAAGATTCAGAGAAATGAGAAAGAATTGTAAACACTTCTTGACGGTATAAAAATCTGAAAAAAATCAAATGTCTTAAAGGTGCTCAAAAGATTGAGTTCGCACAATAATAATTGCAAAATGTTATTAACAAATTGATGAAAAATAAAATTGATTCAACAAATCTCCCGGAAACATAACTTTTTTTTTTAATGAAAATTATTCGTTCATTTTTCTGAATACGTAAGAATTTTTTCAGATTTTTAAATTCACTTCGAATTTATGACTTTCTACACGTTTTCCCATATTAAAAAAAATCAAATTGAATTTAAAAATCTGAAAATGAAAGAATCATTTTCATTGGAACAAAAATTCTGTTTCTGGGAGATTTGTAGAACAATTTTATTTTTCATCAATTTTTTAATAACATTTAGAAATTATTATTATGGAAAATTAATCTTTTCAGCACCTTTAATATGCTTGATTTTCTTTCTGATTTTTATACGATACACAAGTTTTGCAATTGCTTCTCATTTCTCGGAAGCTTATGCCAAGTGAACACTATTCGCAAGGACTACCTTAATTGGGCCATATTGACCGCTTTCACCTCAATTTTGTTTTTTACCCATCTAAAAAGAAGAAAAATAGCAACACAACTAATAGATGTTGTACGCCGAGGCGTATTTTCTCCTCGCTCGAACACCTAAAAGCTGAAATTGAAAAAACATGTTATTAACATTATTATTATTACTAGCGATCGGGCGCTACGCGCCCGACGCTAGGTTACTTTATTTTAATTTAATTTAATATAGTTAAATTATCCATCCAGTCAAAAACGGTGGAAAAATGGACACGTCCGTTTTGGACAGACTCCGTAGACAACCTACGGCGTCTGGTAGTGAATTGTGTACCTATATCCTATGGGTAATTACCAATTTGGTATAGGGGAGAGCGGGGCAAATCGGGACAACGAGAAAAAACACAATTTTCCAAAAAAATGTTGGATACCCCTTTTTGCCCCATTGATACATCCCAACTTTCAGTTCCTTTTTACCTTACACTTCCATCCAAAAATTATTGAAATAGTATATTATGCCACAGGGGAAGAAAGTTCATTTTTTCACCGAGTGTCAAGTTTGATGCCCGAGCAAAACGAGGGCAGAAATTCACGCGAGGTGAAAGAGCACTTCCTCCTTTGTGGTATACGATTTTTTTTTCCAAGTTCGTTAAAATAACCACTTTTCTCACGTCGCAAATCGTCATATTCGCCAATAGCCATTACTGACCAGGGAGTAATCGAGCTTCGAGAGGGATTAATGAGCCCTATTACTCCCTAGGGACTAATGGAATTGTACTGCGCATGCGCACATGTTAATAATGATCATCGGTCAATAATAAGCTATTTTCCGCCCGTACTGCATGCAAGGAATGTGGTTATTTATTTTGCGTTTTGCCTCGCCGTCCCATTTTGCCCCGCTCTCCCCATACGACCTAATCGTATACACCTCTTCGTAGAAACCGGTGCCTCGGTTTCCTGCTCGCCCACTCTTTGACTCTACCGCTCTCCTACTCTCTCCCTCTGTCTCGCTCTCCTTCTCTCTCCCTCTGTCTTGCTCTCCCGCTCTCTCGCTCTCCCGCTCTCCCGCTCTCTCGCTCTCCCGCTCTATCGCTCTCTCACTCTCTCGCTCTCCCGCTTTCTCATTGTCCCGCTCCACGCTCTCCCGCTCTCCGACTCACATGCTCTCTCACTCTTTTCGTTCTCTCGCTCTCCTCGTTCTCTCGCTCTCCTCTTTCTCTCGCTCTCCTCGTTCTCTCGCCCTCCTCGTTCTCTCGCTCTCCTCGTTCTCTTGCTCTCCGCGTTCACTCTCTCTCTCTCTCCTCGTTCTCTCGCTCTCCGCCATTTATTTTTGGCACTCCTTACCTGTAACCATCACTAATGAACCGTCACACGCTGTATTCAAAACGAAGCTCTTTTCTCATCTTCTGTCAGCCGAAATAGCAAATACTTAGCGCAGGCCTACATTGTAACCCGCAAAGTTAGATTGAACATTGCGGAACGCAGTTATTATAACTATATTCTATATATCTATAGTTTATTTCCTTCACTTATTAAGTTTTCCTACTTACCCAATGCTAATTTTATTTCAATTTATATTTTCTTATATTATACTATTATATTACTTTATTTTATATTATATTTTATTTCGCGTTATTTCATCTTTATCTTGTATTATTTACTTTCTAACTTTTCTGTAATCATTCCCAATTTGCCTCATAGTCTCACTAAGGCATTAATAAACAATCCTCCTCACTCTTTGGGTCTCCGTTTCTGTTTATACAAAATAGATTTGAATAAAAGTAATGGAACCACGGTGTAAATATTAGGCTTAGTACTCATCATTTGACGTGTATCTGAAATATTGTTCTCGTTAAACACGAATTTGTAATTTCTTGAACCACAATTGAATAATTGATCCCTAGTATATTTTTTCCGTAAAACATGACAAATCCCTGAGTTTCCGCCATTCCATTGGGAGGTAATGATACCACTGTTTGAAAATATTGAAAATCATAATTGTCGAAGAACATTAAAAAAATGGTCCAAAAAGAGTGCTTGCGTGTACACGTATCACACATGTTCATACACGGACATATATCGCGAGTAATGCACCTTGAGTTGTCAAGAAGTAAAATGTAGCCGGATATTCAGTCCAACGTCGAAAGTGAATATTTCCAATTACGACTTAGACATTCGGCAGCAGTTTTGCTCCCATGTTCGTTGTTCCCCAAACAGACGAAACTTGAAAATGCAAAAAATAGCCACATTTTACCTGTGTTACGTCCCGATCAGCAATTTTCACTCCATCTCGGTCAAGGAGAATTTTCACCATCCCTTTACACGTTATTCGGAGATGACGCTTTATCGAGGTTTTGGCCCTGTTTTGAACCTAACCTTTCGGAATATAATTCGGGATAGGGCCTAGAGTGTATATGTTTAATATTGAAAGAATTTTATTCGCGGTTAAAAATTCGGAATTATTAGATTTTAAGTGATGATTCTAAATTGGACAAGAAAATTCTGGATGCTAACTCTTTCTATCATACAGAACACAATACGCGGCTATCTCACTCTCTCGGGCGTCACCCTCGACGCACGACTCGCAACACTTCGCTATCACACTCACTCACTGTTTTCTCCCGACCTATCCTAATACTTTAACGCGCACGGATTTAGCTGAAATGGAATTGACCAGCACGAATATATATTGACCAAGAGAATTTTTACCCTTTAGGATGGCAAATAAATGTTAAATAAATTATTGACAAGTAAATGTTGATGAATGAATGAATGTTGAAGATGATAATGTTTTAAGCTTACGATTTAAGTTAAATGGTTTTACCTCAGAGTGAATGATCGAATGAATCGATTGATGAATGATGAATATCGATATCGAAACAGAACGTCCTTCCCAAATTCCAAATGTATGTTCGAGTCGGAATCGAATGATGACTTTCCAAAATATCGTCCCTCCAAAATATCGAATATCCGAATCAGAATCGGATGATGAAGATGATCGACTCCAGAAATGAACGTCCGTCTCAGATGTTATAGATGGAAATAAGTTATTTCGACGACGAAATGATTTCGAGGAAGCAAATACTCAATTCGATGAAGTGATTCGGAAGTATATGGATGATTTATTGAATGAAATGACTTAATTATTGACTTCAAAATGTTACAAGGTGAATGTTCGTTGGTTCTTTGTTAAATACTGTCTATATGATACAAGATTGAGGTCTGTGCCCCAGTCGCGAAGAAGAAGAAGAAGTGCCGAGTGGGCCGCGGACGCATAAATAAATAACCTCGGTGCCGGACACCCCCGCGTCTCCACTGTCTCACCTGCGCCTCGTCTCCCCACTCTTATCACCTGATTCCTTTCTTTGATTGATTAATTACATATTCCTAATTTCGTAGTTTTACAATAATGTTGACCTTTCTATCTGTTAATACTTAAATTTTATCGCGAATTTTATGAACATACAAATTTGAACGAAAGCTCTACGAGCTTTCGTTCCGAAGTTAACAATGGTTAACATAAATTTTTATCTTAATATTTATCTGATTATTTCCTTAGATTTTCGTATTAACCGTTTTACATTTCTTTCCTGCTTTTCATAATTTTCTGTATTTTCACCCATTATTTCTAAATTTATCCTGACGATTTGACTTAATAATTATTCCATATACTTGACTTTACTGTATTTATCTGAATATTGTTAAAATTTCCCAAAATATCTCACCATCTTTCATATTTGTTACTTATCATTGCATTTCCTATTTATTCCATCATTAATAATGTCATCTATGATCCTCCTGGACTATAACAATGATCTATCATTCATCGATATTCTCTGTCCAGGAGGTGCTGCACTCATTACGCTCGACGGCCGCTCTAAGCATTATGCCCATCGTGACAAGCATCGTACATGCAAGCCCTATGTTCGACAACCGTGAGGAGCGTTCCGCCGATATCCTTATCTGCGTTTTTGCGGGTCAGGTTACCGAGCCTCGCCCGGTTGACTTGTGCTGTACAGTTGCCTCTGTACACCAACCCAATTTACCTGAAGGCTAATTATTATTATGAGTGGATAATTTTTCCATCTGGTATTTAATTTATTCATCATCCCTTTCGGGTTTGATGATTATATCTGCCAATGATTATTTTCAGCGTTTTGGTAAATTTCAAATTTTTGTTACTTAACCGGTCATTTGACCCAAATGTCCTTGAAATATCTTGGGAAAATTTTGGAGGACGTAACACCTGTATTCCGCCCAGAAACACGAAAAACCGTTATTAGTTTTGGATGCATACAACGTAAAGAAAATAGTAAATAAAGGTAATGAAATACGCTAATCAATGTGCTCGCCTGTACTTGCATACACACGCGTACATACATGGATATATTCCGTGAGTAATTCGCCCAAAGACGCTAAAAAGTTAAATGTTGCCGGGCATTCAGTCCATCTTCGAGAGCGTATGTTTCGAATTAAGATATTGCGCCAGCGGTTCAGCGTTCGTATTTGTTGTCCCCCAGTCGGACGCAACTCGAAAATACGAACATAGCCATATTTGGATGGTATTCCACCGGGAAACACGAAAAGCAACGTGTCGCCGAAATTTGAAAATACATTTAAAAACC
Source organism: Amblyjoppa fuscipennis (assembly GCA_963575735.1). Lineage (NCBI taxonomy): Eukaryota > Metazoa > Arthropoda > Insecta > Hymenoptera > Ichneumonidae > Amblyjoppa > Amblyjoppa fuscipennis. The sequence goes on from OY754497.1 coordinate 4,257,112, forward strand.
GGAATTATGGGTTGCTTGGTGTATATTACATCAAAAAATACGTTCAATAGGGTACTTGTGTGTACTCGCATAGAGACGCGTGCACCATGGACGTATTTTCCAAATTCGAGAGCGAATATTTTCGAGTTCGTACTGTTGTACGCAAGGTCAACAAATATCATTTAAAAGGTAATTTGGGATCGTTGCCAAATTAAGAGTGAAAACTCAAGTTTGTTTATACAAACTAAATAACAAGTTTTATTCAAAAGTTGTAATGAATTTCTTCGTCGTCAATATTTCGTATTACAGTTGTTAAATTCTCTGACCATGAGCCTAACTCTGAGACCAACCTCTCTGTTCTCTAGTCGAGTTCATACTGCCAATTTCCCGATCGCGATCCGCGAGGGGCTAATTGATGCGTCTGCAATTTTGTTCCATGCCCATATTTGGGCATATAGAATCGAGCATCGTCCGATTCTTACCCGGCACGATTAATCAGTGCCGGTTGCATTAACCGGTGCACCGTCCGATACTTACTCGGCAAATTCCTACACGTGTCGGTTTCGCCCCACGTCGGATTTGTCAGTAAATATTTCCCAATTTTATTTCATGAATTTATTAATTTCTCTTTTATTAATTTAAAATAATTCGGGGTACAACAGTACATTCCGGGAAAAAGAAAAATAGCGTGTCGCTGAAATTCAAAAATATACATAAAAACCGTAATTATAGGTTATTCGGTGCATATGTGGTAAAAAATGCACCCTATAGCGTACGTGCATGTACGCATATATACATGCTTGCACATATGAATATATTTCGCGAGTAATACGCCATGAGACACGAAAAATAAAAATATCGCCCGACATTCAATCCATCTTCGAAAGCGAATGTTTTCAAATTAGGATAGACGGTAATGGTTCGGTGTTCATATTCGTCGTTCCCCATCCGGATCCAACTCGATAGTGCAAAAAATTGCCGGTTCTAACCCGTATGGCGCCCGGAAACACGAAAAACATGGTGTCGCCGATGTTGCAAAAAACACATAAATGCTGAAATACAAAAAATTTTGCAGTGTATGAGGTAAAAAAATACATTTAATAGAGTGCTCGTGTGTAGTCGGATACACACACGTGAACACATGAACATATTTCACGAGTATTTTCCTTTGAGACGCCAAAAAGTAAAATGTCGCCGAACATTCAATCCACCTTCAAGAGCAAACATTTTTAAATTAGGACATTCTGTAGCGGGTCGGTGCTCATATTCGTTGTTCCCCAGCCGGACGCAACTCGAGAGTACAAAAAATTGTAGGATTTAACCCGTATTCCGCCCGGAAACGCGAAAAACTAGGTGTCGCCGAAGTTGGAAAAAACACATAAATGTCGATAAAAATTTTGTTTTGTGCATGTGAGGCAAAAATATGCAGCCAATGCAGTGCTCTCGCCTACTCGCGTATAGACGAGTGCATAAATGGACAAATTTCGCGGGCAATGTGTCTCGAGAGACGAAAAAGCAAATTTTTTTTCCAACTTTGAGAGCAAATATTTTCGGATTAGTACATTTGGCAGCGGTTTGGCACTCATATTCGTTGTTCCCTAGACGGACGCTACTCGAAAATGCAAAAAAATATAGGGGTTACAAAAACTTATTATCTTTATTATATATATATATATATATATATATATATATATATATATATATATATATATATATATATATATATATAATATAATATAATAATAATTATTATTATTGAATTAACTAAAAAAAAAACATACTTACCGAAAGATGGAGCATCCCGGCTCCGTCGTGGCGTTTACCGAAGACGTCCCACGCTGTTCACCGAGGAAGGGTCCGTCGAGGCCTCGACGAGGGCTCCTCCAAAACAAAACACACGTTAGAATAAAAAAGAAACAGCAAATCAAAAACCTATATTGTAAACGTAGACTCACCTGAAATAGAGATCCCTCGCTGAGGATGCCTCACCCTCCGGTACAGTTGTGCCTCGACGGGGACGACACCGAGCCGCATAGCGGCTCACCCGCTGCTCCACCTGAAACATAAAAATAGAAATTAACATAAATATTTCTTAAAACAAAACCTATATACTAAACGTCGACTTACCTGGTACGTAGACTTCCCTGGTAAGGTTGCCTCGCCCTTCGGTACAGTTGTACCTCGACGGTGATGACACCGAGCCGCATAGCGGCTCACCCGCTGCTCCACCTGAAACATAAAAATAGAAATTAACATAAATATTTCTTAAAACAAAACCTATATACTAAACGTCGACTTACCTGGTACGTAGACTTCCCTGGTAAGGTTACCTCGCCCTTCGGTACAGTTGTACCTCGACGGTGATGACGCCGAGCCGCATAGCGGCTTACCCGCAGCTGCAACCTGGAAAAAAAAGAGAAAGACAATATCAATATTTTTATAGATATTTAAACGTACTTACCATAATCTTAAAAGCCATATCTGTCGCATGGGCTGCCTCGATAAGTCATTCTGCTCTGGCCCGGTCGTTCCTCCGATAGAAACAGCGACTGTCGCCACAGCGGATGCCGAATCTGAAAAAAAACACATATATAACTAAGCTGAAAATAATACCTGTGCTCACCGAACAGGTGAGAAAATTGTAATAGAATTAGTACATACCTTTAACATATTACCGCTGACGAAGTGAAGCACCTGTTGAACAGCGACACGTCAGTGGCCGTATTCGCGATTTTCGCCACGCGAAAAACGACGCGCAGACCGAATGTCACACGCACGCACTATTCACAAAAATCCGGAATTTTTTCCGGTTATTTCGAATCGAGCGACCAACACTGTCGCTCGATTAAGTAATCCGCGCTGCACCAAACACACGAAAACACAACACCGGCGTGAGGTTATATTGCGCCGCCGGCCGGCTACGTGCTCGCCCAAACAGTCCCGGAGCCGCGATCTCCGGTCTGTCAAGTAGAGGGAGTCTCTACTACGGCTACCCAAGGGAAGCCGCGACCACTTTTCGCGAGTAGCTGTGCGCTCGAGGGAGCCGACCTCTCACGGAAATTCCCGAACGACGCGCGAACACTTTCTCGAGCAGCTAGCTCGAGCGGTAGTTCACTTCTCACCGATAGGTGGCGATTTTTGTATAATCGTTCTCGCAGACTCTGCCACTGAATCTCGATAAATACTCGAGCGTTTGCGAAATAAAGGATCTGTTCGACCCGTTCACCCGACTGGTTTTGTTTTAGACGTAAGTCGGCAACGGTCTCCTACGAACTTTCCACTCTCCACTGTCTAGTGGCCAACAAACTCCACTGTCTAGTGGCCAGCATTAAAACTCCACTGTCTAGTGGCCAACAAACTCCACTGTCTAGTGGCCAACATTAAAACTCCACTGTCTAGTGGCCAACATTAAACTCCACTGTCTAGTGGCCAACATCCAACTCCACTGATTAGTAGCCAACTTTTGGCGAATTTCAAGGAGGCCAATCACTGAGCTACGGTTGTAACCGGGCTTCTTGCCCAGGCAACCGGGCGGCCACCCACTGAGCTCCGGGGGTGATCGGATTTTATTCCCACCTACCGAGTGATTGACCGCTACGCTTCTCGCGATTATTCGAGTTTCCTTCCACAGCCAAGGAACGTTTTATTTTTTTTTTAAATATTTTATACTCGGTTTGCATGCCGTGGGCGCTCACCAATCCGTCTTACCTCCATCGGCAGGCGCGCCATGCGTTAGCCCTGGGCTTACCGCGCGAAATCTCGATCCCCGGCCATGGCCTTACGAACGGAAAAACCGACTCGGTCGTAATCACGCCCGGCGCACCGCAGCGAATCTCGCACCGCGCCCTTCCGGCCGCGAAAACGCCGCGACATACGCCTTGCCAGTCTTCCAATATCCGTCTCAACCGGAAGACGAGATTAACCGCGCTAGACCCGACCGCCGCGTACTCGGGAATCAGAATCATCGTGCTCCGAGGTACCAACCGATCCCGACGCCCCGAGACTTCCGGTGAACGCCAATTCACGCCCTGCCGATCACAGGAACGCTCCAATTTCTGCGCTACCGACCGTACCGAATTCGCGACCACCGCGGCGCCACGTAAACCCGCCGAGATCAAACCTGATACCACTCGCAAATCCGGTACCCGAACCGACGTCCGCGAAACCAACCGCGCTTTGGGGAAAACTCTTCGGGCCTCCGAGTGCAGCCTTGAGCACGACTCGCGACCCCCGAGAAGCGCCGACCACTGCAAACCCCGGTCCTGGACCTTCCACGAAGGTCGACTCGAGCCACGTAACACGTCCGGTCTCTAGTTCCGTAACTCGTACCGATCAAAATCATCCCCCGACTCCGAAAATCGACAAATCCACTCGTCGCGATTCCGCGCCGCACTGAGCTCGTCCCGGGACTCTCCTCAGGACTTCCCCGCAGAGAACTGTCAAGGAGGAACCCTCGGAACCGAATCATCGTCGACCGGCGCCGATCGAGGGTTCCCGAACCGCCACTTCCGGTTTCGTTCCCCTCCACCCCGAGCCGATCAACAGCGACGCTGGACGACGTACAACCGAGAACGACGATGAGTTCGCCGACGCCCTCAACGCTCTCGGGAGCTTCGCGGAAGCCGCGTCTACAGCAACCGAGTCTCGTCCTCCCGCAACTTCCGGTTCTACTCCGCCCCAACCGATCCCGAGCGATAACGAGCCACATGCTCCCGAGAACCGCGAAGACGCCGATAACTCCTTCGACGCCCTTACGGCCTTTTTTGAGGGTCCCCCTCTCGCCGCGAGTCCCTGCTCGGCAGACTCCCGCGATTATGACACGCTTTATGCCGACCTCGAGGAATCGCTCGGTATAGCTAGCTCGACCAAACCCGCCGTACCGGAATACGTGCCGACGCGTATTGCGACTCGGCCCGCTCGCCCCGCGACCTCCCGACGATCAAACAACCCGAGCATCGTGCAAGCCCGGAACTACACCCCCTTCCGGTCCAGCCACCCTTAAGGCCCTCGATATCTCCCCCTTCCCCTTGTCGACCCCTACGCTCGTAGGCCAGGTTTTGACATAGTTAAGAGCATTACGTTTGCTTTAAATACTTTATTTTTTCGAAACAGTTATAAAAAATATTCCTATAACTGTACTCAAAATGTTGTATTTAAACTATATTATAACTGGATTGTATCTGTATCGTGAATTTATCGTTAAATTTTAATTATTATTATCGAACGTTGTTGCGGCCAGCAGTCGTTTTACATATCACGTCACGTCACGTCGCGTCGCGTCGGGTCGCGTCGCGTCGCGTAACGTAATTTCTTCAACACAAAAGATATAATATAAATTAGTGTTATCATTGGTTTCATCCATTTAATATTGTCCATTACTTGATAATTTCATATTACTTTTATCGTTCATACCTTTACGTGTAACACTCGTTTTTTCGTTGCGGCCGCCACATCTTCTGGAGAGAACCCTTTCAGCGACCCTTGCCCATTGTCATTATTCTTCTGTCCCTCTCCGTCTCCCTCTCCGTCTCTCTCTCCGTCTCTCTCTCCGTCTCTCTCTCCGTCTCTCTCTCCGTCTCTCTCTCCGTCTCTCTCTCCGTCTCTCTCTCCGTCTCCCTCTCCGTCTCCCTCTCCGTCTCCCTCTCCGTCTCCCTCTCCGTCTCCCTCTCCGTCTCCCTCTCCGTCTCCCTCTCCGTCTCCCTCTCCGTCTCCCTCTCCGTCTCCCTCTCCGGCTCCCTCTCCGTCTCCCTCTCCGTCTCCCTCTCCGTCTCCCTCTCCGTCTCCCTCTCCGTCTCCCTCTTCGTCTCCCTCTCCGTCTCCCTCTCCGTCTCCCTCTCCGTCTCCCTCTCCGTCTCCCTCTCCGTCTCTCTCTCGGTCTCCCTCTCCGTCTCCCTCTCCGTCTCCCTCTCCGTCTCCCTCTCCGTCTCCCTCTCCGTCTCTCTCTCCGTCTCTCTCTCCGTCTCTCTCTCCGTCTCTCTCTCCGTCTCTCTCTCCGTCTCTCTCTCCGTCTCTCTCTCCGTCTCTCTCTCCGTCTCTCTCTCCGACTCTCTCTCCGTCTCTCTCTCCGTCTCGCTCTCCGTCTCTCTCTCCGTCTCTCTCTCCGTCTCTCTCTCCGTCTCTCTCTCCGTCTCTCTCGCCGTCTCTCTCTCCGTCTTTCTCTCCGTCTGTCTCTCCGTCTCTCTCTCCGTCTCTCTCTCCGTCTCTCTCTCCGACTCTCTCTCCGTCTCTCTCTCCGTCTCGCTCTCCGTCTCTCTCTCCGTCTCTCTCTCCGTCTCTCTCTCCGTCTCTCTCTCCGTCTCTCTCTCCGTCTCTCTCTCCGTCTCTCTCTCCGTCTCTCTCTCCGTCTCTCTCTCCGTCTCTCTCTCCGTCTCTCTCTCCGTCTCTCTCTCCGTCTCTCTCTCCGTCTCTCTCTCCGTCTCTCTCTCCGTCTCTCTCTCCGTCTCTCTCTCCGTCTCTCTCTCCGTCTCTCTCTCCGTCTCTCTCTCCGTCTCTCTCTCCGTCTCTCTCTCCGTCTCTCTCTCCGTCTCTCTCTCCGTCTCTCTCTCCGTCTCTCTCTCCGTCTCTCTCTCCGTCTCTCTCTCCGTCTCTCTCTCCGTCTCTCTCTCCGTCTCTCTCTCCGTCTCTCTCTCCGTCTCTCTCTCCGTCTCTCTCTCCGTCTCTCTCTCCGTCTCTCTCTCCGTCTCTCTCTCCGTCTCTCTCTCCGTCTCTTACGGTTATATCGGTTTATGTAAGAAATAATTAGAAATAAGGAACTTTTATATTAGTAGTAAGTCACTATGTTAAATTACAATTCTGTTTAGATATAAGAGCTTTGTTCATTCACTTATGTGATATTGCCCCATAGGAAACTAGGGCATTAATAAACACTATCTATCTATCTCGCTCTCCGTCTGTCCCGCCAACTGGACCGCAGACGGGCCTCCCGTCGCCTCGTCATCACTAAAAGTCAGCTCGTATCCACGAGGGCCCATCTTCCTCTTTGCGAATTTATCCAAGCTTTCATACGTCGAGCTAGAACAAATTCAATTATTAACGTAGTATGAGTGGTACAGTCCCTACAACCGCGAGTTTCAGAGAAAAATTCGAACATTCCTTAATGGGATGAAAATCTGAAAAAAATCTAGCATAGGAGTTGCTGCAAAGATTGTTTTTATATAATAATATTTCCAAAATGTTATTAACAAATTGACAAAAAAATTATTATTTAACAAATTACCTGGCAACTTAACAATTTTTTTTTGCAAATTTGTTCTGTGATTTTTTTTCACCATTTCCTGAAAATTGAGTTTGTTCATAAATACTTTCGTATTAACATTAATGCTATAATTACGTGAATATTGGAGTAAACGTTGTGAATATGGCCGACATTAATTAGTCGGGTCATATCCACTGCGTGTGCCCTAAAAAAAATGATTGCTATACAAAAACAATAGAGTAACGATATGATATAATTTTATTTATTGCAATCATTGTGATAAATGGTCTCACGGTTAGAGCGATTGCTTAGAGACTGGATTTATAAGTGTTCAAATCCCCTTAATGGACATTTTTTTTTCCTCTGAAATATTTACTGGTGTTTCACCCACTATTTATTTAGGCCAGTGGTTCTTAACTTGGGGGTCCACAGGGGGTCGCCCGTATATTTTGGGGGTCCATGGACCCCAGGTTAAGAACCGCTGATTAGGCACTTTCTTACTGTCATTCTCGCTGATTATCTCACTATCTTTTTTGACGAATTCCTCAATGTGTTTCTCGATGTTTTCCTCGTTGTTTTTCTCGCCATCTGCCGTGTGTTATTAAGGGCACAAACAGTAAATATTGCCCGCTCTTATAAATCGGGTCATATCCACTACTTCCGCCCTAAATAATTTACACGGCAGATGGCAACGAAAAAAGCGTGGAAGACTTCGAGAAAGAGAAAGTCATCGAGGAAGTCGTTAAAGAAATACAGAGAAACACAGCAAGAATCACACTAAGAAAGTGATAAGATAGATAGCGCGCAAAATACCGTTAAATAATTCGGAGGAAAAAAAATTGCCCATTGAGGGGACGTAAACACCGATCGTTCGATTTTATAGGGAATCGCTCTAACCGCGAAACTATTTATCTTATTGATTACGAGAAAAATTTTGTCATACCTTATTTTTGTTTAGTAATATTTTTTTAGGGCAAACGCCGTGAATATGACACGACTAATAAAATTTTTTAAATATTGGACGGGATTGATGGACGGGATTGATGGACGGGATTGATGGACGGGATTGATGGACGGGATTGATGGACGGGATTGATGGACGGGATTGATGGACGGGATTGATGGACGGGATTGATGGACGGGATTGATGGACGGGATTGATGGACGGGATTGATGGACGGGATTGATGGACGGGATTGATGGACGGGATTGATGGACGGGATTGATGGACGGGATTGATGGACGGGATTGATGGACGGGATTGATGGACGGGATTGATGGACGGGATTGATGGACGGGATTGATGGACGGGATTGATGGACGGGATTGATGGACGGGATTGATCGACGGGATTGATGGACGGGATTGATGGACGGGATTGATGGACGGGATTGATGGACGGGATTGATGGACGGGATTGATGGACGGGATTGATGGACGGGATTGATGGACGGGATTGATGGACGGGATTGATGGACGGGATTGATGGACGGGATTGATGGACGGGATTGATGGACGGGATTGATGGACGGGATTGATGGACGGGATTGATGGACGGGATTGATGGACGGGATTGATGGACGGGATTGATGGACGGGATTGATGGACGGGATTGATGAACGGGATTGATGGACGGGATTGATGGACGGGATTGATGGACGGGATTGATGGACGGGATTGATGGACGGGATTGATGGACGGGATTGATGGACGGGATTGATGGACGGGATTGATGGACGGGATTGATGGACGGGATTGATGGACGGGATTGATGGACGGGATTGATGGACGGGATTGATGGACGTGATTGATGGACGGGATTGATGGACGGGATTGATGGACGGGATTGATGGACGGGATTGATGGACGGGATTGATGGACGGGATTGATGGACGGGATTGATGGACGGGATTGATGGACGGGATTGATGGACGGGACTGATGGACGGGATTGATGGACGGGATTCGTGGACGGGATTGATGGACGCGATTCGTGGACGGGATTCGTGGACGGGATTGATGGACGGGATTAATCGACGGGCTCAATGGATAATATTTGAATTTTTAAAATAGTATGTAACATACCTGAAATAGGTTAAGTATTTATAATACTGCCCGACTCTGTTGTAGACGCTGTGGCCCGTTGAGAACCTTAAGGACATGCTACCAAACCCTAAATTTATTACTTAACATGAAAAAACTTCTTTGTCTATCGAAATTTTATTGTTGCGAGATCAACACACTCGACAAAAAAAAAACCATGCAATCAATTTTATTATATCATCATGAGGCAAATCATTGTGAAAATTAAACATTTTATCCCGAACGTCGGAGTAACCGATGTCCAGAAATTGAAAATTCGCGCTTCGTCGCAGAGACTGAAAACATCGTCCTCTCATTACATATCGTCGCTTCGTTAAAAGCTCCGGTCGCTGCAATCGTTCGAAATTCTACCAACTTCCGGGCATCGAAGTCGATATCTATTCTTGCTCGCCGTCGAGCCGACGGTGACGCTTCAAAAGATGCTCTATGTGTCCCCCGTTTTCTGCAATGCACAGATCTATGAGCCATCACAAATTTGATCTTCGCATTTGTTGCAGGCTCCGAACCGTAATTTGCGTGAACGCCTCGACGATGCGTTCTCGCTTGTTTTCCGGTGTCGTTGGGGCTTCACGAAACAACATGTCTCTTATGGTACCCCACAAAAAAAGTCGAGAGGCGTCATATCGGGTAATCGTGGTGGCCAATTCACCGGCCCGTGTAGCCCGATCCAACGTTCCAGGAATCGGCGATTCAGAACCGCCCACACTGTCAATGCCGTGTGGGCGCCAGCACCATCCTGCATCCACCACATGTTCCGGCGAACGATGTCAGGAACGTTGTGCAACATACCCTCGAGGTGCTTCTAATAGCGTCAAATATTTGGCGCTATCTAAATTGCCCTCGATAAAATAAGGCCCGATGAGTCGGTCGCCAACGATCCCTGCCCAAACATTAATCTTCCACTGATGCTGGAGTGGTACGACAATTCTATAATTGGTATTCGTTGCCGTCCATTTGCGGATGTTCTGACAGTTCGTAATGCTTCTATTCGTAACGGTGCATTCGTCACTGAAGCAAACAAATCGAAAGAACTCGTGGTCCTCTTGAAGCCTTGCTCTTGCCCACAAAGCATAGGCGAGGCGTGTCGCTGGATCACGCGGAAGGAGCTGTTGCTGGATTTGAATTTTGTACGGAAAATTAACTTTCCGTACTATCTTCCTTACCGTTTCACGGTTCATGCCTACGGAATGGGTTCGGAAATGAGGAAAGGACAGGTATTCTAAAAAGGGATAGGCAGCGAAAGACCATTTGCGAACACCTATAAGACAATTTTTAAGCGTGCTTTACATGTACATTCTCAGTCAAAAATGAGATCCAATGAGCATTTAAACACTCCCAAATGGTATAAAAATCTTTACAAAATCAAATGTATTAAAGGTGCCAACATAATCAATTTTGCATAATAACAATGATAAAAAGCTATTAACAAATTGCTAAAAAAAAATTGCTCAACAAATAATCATGAAACCTTTTATTTCTCTTTTCAAATGAATTCATTGAATTTCTAGAAGGTACGTGTATTTTTTCAGAATTTTCTATAATTTTTGAATTTTCCGTTTCTGCCAATTTTTTAAGGCCATAACTTCGGAACGGTTAGCGCAATCACCAGGAAACTTTTTGCTTTAAAAAAATGTATGCAATGTTTGAACATTTTGAAAAAATTCATATAGGTTCTAAAAACATCGAAGAATTCACTTAAAATGAGAAAATAAAAAGCTGTCTGATTTTTTGTTAAACATTTTTTTTTCCGAATCATTCGTTGACTACTTTTTCACATTGATATTATTACGCTAAATAAAAGGTCTTGACATAAGGCTGATGTTTTTTCGCGAAGTAAGGTGAATGGACAGTTAAGTACACGAAAACGTCAGTGAATAGAGGTTCTTTATGGACGTGCTCTTATGGAAAGTGTCCATTCATTGGCTGGTTTACCCGACTGAAATTTTCATCAAATAAAACTTTTGTTTGAGAATGTATGTGATGCATTCTTAATGAGGGAGTGTCGTTGCATATTACCAAAGAGTGTGATTCACGTGCAATTCAAAGAGAATTTCGTCAACTTTGTGATCGAATAGAAATCTGAAAAAATTCAACCATACAGAAGATGCTAAGAAGACTACTTTTCCATAATAATAGTTCCAAAACGTTATTAATAAATTAGTAAAAAAATCATTGTTTAAATTAGTCGGTAAACTATTTTTTTCTTTAGCCCAAATTTATCGGATAATTTTTGTGAATACTCATAAATTTTTAAAGAATTTTTTCTAATATTCAAAAATTTGTGATTTTTTATCTATAAAAAAAAATGGAAAAATATGTATTTTTATTAGAAAAAAATCTCAAAAAATGCATAAGTATTCAATAAAATTATTGAGTCAATTCGGGCTAAAGAAAAAGTTAGTTTACCGGATAATTCGTTGAACAATGATTTTTTAAACTAATTTGTTAATAACTTTTAGCAATTATTATTATGGAAAATAAATCTTTTTAGAACCTTCTAAATGGTTGATTTTTTACAGATTTTTATTCCCTTAGAAAGGCGTCGAAATTCGTTATGAATTGCACGTGAATCGCACTCTTTGGTAATGCGCAACGAGACGACCTCATTAAGCAATGGGTCTGGTTATACAAAAATATTAAGCAAAAAGACCTTTGGCAGTAGCTTACCTGCATCCCTTGCGTAGCGTCTTGCACTCTGCACCGGTCCATCTCGAAAAGCTTGGAGGATCTCTTCTTCGCGAGGGCCACTTACAAGCCTGGCTCGCGGCCTTCTTGGCGCCTTTAAGGTGCCGAATGTCGAGATCGTTAGGTGGAGGCTAATTATAAGTTCTAAACGGTGCAATTAATATTCGCAAGCGCCCGAGTCTTACAAGCATATTGAATATCGCATACCGTTGGAAGCTCTGCCGAGAGGGCGTCGCTTCATCGGGGTGCCTCCTCCCATAATATCGGCGGGCCTGGCTATAATTATAATTTTCATGCGCTAATGCTGCATGCATTCACACGCGACGAGGATCCATAATTGTGAACGGGTCTCGAACGGGTCGCGAACGGGTCGTGAACGGGTCTTAAAACAGGCTTCGAAACGGGTCTCGAAACAGGTCGCAAACGGGTCTCGAAACGGGGTCACAAATGGATCACAAAAGGGTCGCAAATCGGTCTCAAACGGGGAACATATAACTCGTTGAATCTCGATAACAGTTTGTCTTTTGTCATTATCCTTCTGGATGAGGGAAAAACATTTTAATGATTTCTGGACAATTGCCGGCCGAGCTATTTGAAACGCAGGCAAGACAATAATATCCTCGCCTTATCAAACTCGTGTAAATTTTGTTATTGAAAATAAATTCATCACCTTCGTAAACTGTTACATCGATAAATAATTCCCAGGCGCAGTCTGAGTGTGGCACTCACACTGCGCCTAGGCGATTAGACCGCCAATTAAAAAAATAAAAAAATATTGGCACCCGGCAAGACTCGAACTGGGAACCTCCGAGTTACCACTCCACCGCTCTAGACATTGGATCACTTCTCATGTGATTATTTTAATAACGATTTGTCTTATTATTTGTCTCGATCTTTCCCAGGAAAACAATTTTTTCAGGGCAAAAGCGATGAATTATGACCCGAAGCTAATTAGAAAGGGCTATAATTCATCAGTTTTCCCCTAAATAAAATATATTTGATCTCTCGGGGTTTTCTGAATGCTCATAATTTTCCCAGAAAATACTCATTTCCCACAAAATACCAGACCATTCTAAATTTTATAACTTTCGTGGGCTAATGCTTTTCGATGCCGGACGATGTCGCAATGCAACCGTATGCCAATCGTACGTGCGAGAATTAACCGAGTTCAAGCAAAGTCCGCATTGGTCTTACGAGCTGTGTAAGGCCCTAAGATTTCGCGTGAACCATGTCTGAAGGTCGCTTCAACTCGGTTGTTTTCACCCGGCATTGGTCCGTCGGATCAATGCCGGGTGAGCTATAGCGGAACGGAGAGATAAATAAATTCACACACAGATCTTAACAGTGAAAATAAACTCTTTATTAAATAACACGACGATGGTAAAAGCGCGCGAAAAAACACTGTACATGAGTAGACCGATTATGAGCGAACCGAAAAATGAGCAATACCTAATAACAATAATTATAATGAGCAGTCCGAGTTGAGAGCACTCCGATGAGCCAAGACAATTATATGAGAATCGCTTGAGTCGAGCGGGTGAGAGAATCTATCCGCGACGTTGTATCGCCGCGAGATATATCCGTTGAGAACGTGAGCCATTCCGGCGTAATCACGCGTGTTGCGTGCCGGAGAAAATACTCGCGTTATGCTCCGCGTGAGCTCGAATGATATCCCGAAACCGAAGATACGTCGCCGTGATGCGATGTACCGAAATTGAGCAGAACCATTGAGCTTTTACCAGTGAGAAAACCGATCGAAGTCGGCGAACAACCCGACCGCGTGGTGACCTGTGTCAGCCATTTGGCGTAGATGAGCGCGAAACCTGTTGCACACGGCACGTAACCCGTGCCGCCTCGAATGAGAGCTGGTGCGCGCGCGTCGGCCTCACCTGACTCGGCCAGGAGGCTCGCTCGAACACGGTAAATTGCCCGATTGTACAAACTGTTCAAACAATCAATACATACGTACATAAAAAACGTTGTAAGTTTGAATTATTTTTGAAAGAATTCACCGCTCGGAGTTGAAGTTTGTGAACCGTAAGATTCCAGCGGCTTATTACGTCTTCGACATTACCGGAGATATGATCGTGTTCGAGAATCAGCGCGGCTACATGCGCTAGCTCGAGCGGCTGCTGTTCTGTAACACCTCCCGGCTGAGTCCGGCGAGGCCGACGCGCGCCGTTGACGCACGCGCACCGCGCTCATCCGAGGCGGCACGGGTTACGTGCCGCGTGGAACAGGTTTTGCGCTCGTCCACGCCAAATGGCTGACACAGGTCACCACGCGGTCGGGTTGTTCGCCGACTTTGATCGGTTTTCTCACGGTGAAAGCTCAATGGTTCTGCTCAATTTCGGTACATCTCATCACGGCGACGTATCTTCGGTTTCGGGATATCGTTCGAGCTCACTCGGAGCATAACGGGAGTGTATTTTCTCGGGTACGCGACACGCGTATTTTCACCGGAATGGCTCACGTTCTCAACGGCTACCTCGCGACGATACAGCGTCACGGGTAGATTTTCTCACTCGGTCGACTCAAGCGATTCTCATATAATTGTCTTGGCTCAACGGAGTGCAGACAGTGGACTGCTCAGTATAATAATTATTATTATTGTTATTCGGTTCCACTCACTTTCGGGTTCGCTCACAATCGGTCTTCTCATGTACAGTGTTTTTCGCGCGCTTTTTACCATCCGTTTTGTTATTGAATAAATAGTTTATTTTCACTGTTAAGATCTTGTGTGTGATTTTATTTTACCCCCCATTCCGCTATAGCTCACCCGGCATTTCTCAACATTTTGGTAATTCGAGCCGAATAGCGGAACGGTGGGAAGTGCAGTGAAAAAAAGGTGTCTTGTGCGGAGAGAGAGACAGGGCGCTCGGGCCTTTGTCGTCTCATCGGTCGACTCTCGCGCGGCGAGAGCGTGCGTCAGGCCCCGTTCCCGCTCAACCATCGGGTCGCTCAGCGGGTCTCTCGCGACTCGGCAGCGCGCTTGTTCGGCCGTCTCTCCCGCGCTCATCTATCTCGGACATCTCAGCTGTGAGGTGCGAGGAGAGTACGCGTGTCGCGCATCTCTCTCTCTCACAGTGGCTTTGGACATCTCATCGGTCTGCTCTCTCGCTCGCGCTCGAGCGTACCTGGACAGCTCACCGGCCGTCTCTCGTGCGCGGAGAGCTGTCGTGCCGTGTGCACCGCTCTCGCGTAACGGACAGTGCGAACGACTCGCCGGACTCTCGCGCGGGGGAGAGCTCTCGCGTACGTGCAGCGCTCTTGCGTTCCGCCATCTTGGGCATCTCATCCGTCTCTCGCGACGGTGAGAGTCTCTCCCCACCACCGATGATCGGGTCTCTCACGCGGGCGGTACGCGTTCGCTGTCGCTCTCAGGCGACACGTCGAGCGCTCGGACAGAGGCTCGTGTGTGCTCTCTCTCTCTCAATCGCGCTCGAGCGTTTCGAGCATTCTCAGCAGGTCTCTCACTCAGTGAGAGCTCGCGCGTCGCACATCTCTCTCTTACTACAGTGACAGTAGCCCTTCTCATCGGTACAGTGCGCGCTTCGGCGTTGCTCTCTCGCGCTCAGACATTTCACCGATTCGCGCATCGTATCTCGTTCGCGCGTATGACATTTCTGTATCCACTCACCGGGTTTTCGTGCTTTGAGAGTTCGCGCGCTGCGCTTCTCTCGCATTTTTTATGACTGTCAAAATTATTATCATCGGTTAGAGAGTTTGTGTGACGCGTGTGAGTGTCGCTTAGTGCAATCGGACAACTCACCAGCTGACTCGGGCGGCGAGCAGCTCTAATGGTCCCTCGCTCTCGCGATCGGCACTTGGACATTTCTCATCGGACTTTTGCGCAGTGAAAGCATGGGTATCTGCGCGTTTCTCGCACTCACACACTTCGGACAGCTCAACAGTGTGGTGCAGTGAGTGTACACGTGTCGCGTCTCTCTCGCACAGTGACATTCGGAAATCTCATCGGACTCGCGCGCAGTGACAGTTCGCGCGTTAGCGCTTCTCTCTCGCGCTCACACCGTCCGGACAGCGCAGCAGTGTTGCCGTGTGGAGAGAGCTCGCCCCTTTCTCTTTCACGCAGTGCGTCTCGGTCAACTCATCGGTCGACTCTTGTGGAAGGAGAGCGCGCGCGTTCGTCGATCGTTCGCGCGCTCGGCACTTTGGACATCTCAGCTGTCTCTCGTGCGGTGAGAGCTCGCGTATCGCGTCTCTCTCCCCACCATCGACAGTCGGCCAAGGCGGGCGGCATAAAATCCTTTGTCGCGCTCGGACTTCTCAACGGCTTATGCTCGTGCCGAAGAGTTCACGCAGTTTCGTGCGGCGCTTCGGATTTCGGCCATTTTTCAACGTTTGCATCGAACTCTCGCGGCGAGCACCCACGTGCTCGTGCTTGGCTCCCGCGTTCGGCCATCTTGGACAGCTCAAGTGACTCTTATGTGGTGAGAGTTCGCGTGTTGCGTCTCTCTCCCCTCGGCTCACAGTTGGGATCTCAGCTATACAGTGCGCGACTAGATTTTATGTTCGCTCTCTCGCTCACTCTCAAGCGTTCGGACGGTACAACGGTTCCATTCGGTGAGAGATCGCGTGTCGCATCTCTCTCGCGCTCAACATGACATACCTCGCGGTATTCTCATCGGTTTTTACGCGTTAGAATTTCACGTGCGGCGTCTTATATTCTTTACGCAATTTGTACAAGACGGTTCAGCAACTCTTTCGCGCGTCTTGTATCCGGAGTTCGTCGGTCGCGTCTTCCTCGCGCCGGAACAATACATCGGCGTCGCACATCGGTCGTGCTCGCGCTCGTGAATTCTTTGCGCGTTTAAACATTATTTTGTGTGTCGAGAGTTTTCGGTTCGCCGCTCTCGCGCTCGAACGGCTCTCGGACGTCTGAACAGATAGACGCGAGGTGACGTCACGGTTTCGCGCCACCTGGACAGTTCTCATTTGATTCGCGCCGCTTATTCGAAGGATTGTTCAGTTCTCACGGGGGAGAACAAACGCCCTCGTATGATTCGACACATGGCTCGTCGCTCAATTGATTAATTGAGTGACCGGTGTCCTCACGATTCCGTGTCGTTTAAACGACTTTTATTCGTGATTCGGTGCTCATTCGGCCTTTCGGTTCTTCTCACGATCCGGTCTCGCGCACGAAGAGTCGCGTTGATTTAACAAGGAACTCTTGTGTCGCGTGTGCGATTATTTCGCGAAACGCTCATACGGACATTATTCGGACTTACGTCGTGTATACGATTATTACACGTCTCGCGCTGGTCGGTTAATTTATGACTCACATCGTTTTGCGGCTCGGTGTCGCTCTTCAGGTTCGGCTCGGCGTCGCTCGGTCGGCTTTCGGATTTGCGACGGTCGTACAACCTCCGGGTTTTATGACACCCGGCGGTTTCGCGCTCACGCTCATTTGAAGACATCATGCCGGTTCCAACGATAACGGGGAAGAAGGCGACGCCACTGACTCCGCCAGCGGAGTTCTTTCCATCTACTCAACCAACGCCAGCGCAACCAGGCCACAGCTCATGCGGAGACAATTCATCCGGTGTCAACTCATCAGGCGACTACTCATCGGACCGTTCATCAGGCTGCTCAATCGGCATCATCGGAGGCTGGGCACTCGAGTTTGTGCTCAGATGACATCTGCACAGGGCGATCACTTTATTGTGATGCGCACAACCTCAAGGATGACAACATGGGACGTCGACAGGTGGCTGTCGACAAAAGGCTTTTTCAGCTGCCTACAAAGCTTCGGGTCTATCGGCCACTCAGCGTCAAGGTTCCGCCCATCTTGGTCGATGCTGCTCGCAGCAGTTCTCGCTCATGCCGACTCTGCGGAGTCTACTCACGGGAGTCGACCTCTGGTAGACCCAGGATCGACTGAACTCACTCGTGTCGGAACAACTCATCGAGTAGCGGTCTTCCGCGTCAACGGTCCTCGATACCGATCTTAATATCGGGGTTCTCTGGACAACTTAAATTCGAGGTATTTCTCAATTTATATCCTGGTCTACTCACTCCTCGCTCAAACTTACAGTTGCCGCTCATCTGCTGCAAACGGTGGTTACCTCGGTTCTACCATCGTTCGGGGTATACATGGAGACGGGGCCTCACTCGGACACGCTCACGCTTGCCGACCCGGACTCGCTCATGCCACGGTCTAACATCACCATCATCGGACACATCTGAATATCTCACTCCGGAAGAGGAGGAGTACGACGCCCATTTTTGGATAACACGCTCATGGGACTCAACCGGTCGTGTGAGTTCTCTTCAAGGCGTTGCTTAAGCTTTTGGAAAATTCCTATCGCACAGCTCATCGATGCCTGGAGCAGGTTCTCAGGCAACGCACCTGGGATGAAGGCGATGGGACACTCTGAGGCCGAACTCTGCACGCAAGTGCGAAGGTTCAGCTCAACATCCCGGGCGTTCACCCTGAAGACTGGCATCTGCAACGAATGTTGTGGACCAACGACCAGTTCAATACGGTGTCTCAATCGACAGCACAGGTGGAGGTGCGGATACATCGGCGCAGCTCATCAGTCGGTTCACCGACTAAAGGTCTTGTGCTGTCACGTTCCGCGCAGCGTAAATTTAATTTCTAATTTTTCTTGGGCGGAACGTGACAACCCTCCCCCCTTAAGAGTCGACGCCCTCGTCGACCCGGCCATCGAGATGATCGAGCCGGCGAGCGCGCCGAGCTCAGTAGGGCGCGATGCTACTTAAAAAGATTAAAAATCTGACCTTACAAAATAGGCTTGCCGGCCTTGCCTAAGAAATAATAGTAACATAAAATAAAGATATATAGTAGAACATTTGTACGACACCGACAGGGGATTTGTGGACAGCGACGCACAACAAAGGAAAAATCCGAAATCGGGGGCACTTGCGTCGAACGAAGCCGTCGGCCTAGGTGGTGGCGATGGCTGTGTTTCCTCGCGGTCGACACCTAGGCTGATGCGACGGCCGTGCTCCCCCGCGGTCGACACCTGGGCTGATGCGACGGCCGTGTTCCCTCGCCGTCGACACGCCTAGTCTTCATTGTCGAAGACTTCCGAGTCTGCATCGGTCTCGTCCGAACCATCCGACGATCCCGAAACGCTCTCGGGATCGCTGTTTTCGGAGTCGTTGCTCTCGCCAATCAATGCTGAGGCGAATGAGGTGGTGGCTTCCGATTTTCCGGCTTTGCTACCGGAAACGCTCGGCGTCTCCCGCGGCGAACCCTCGGTGATGGCTCTTGATCCGTCGGTCTCGTCACCGTCACTCGACCCGTCAGCGGATGGAGCCGGCTGCAGCGCGATCGATCTGGCTCGAAGAATGTCCTCAATCTCGTCGACCTGTCTCTCGGTGGCGGCGAACGCGCCGTCCATCCCGGGCACGGGGAGCACGGCGGCGGCCCCCGAAACGTCGTCCTCCGCGTCGGACCCGTCGCCCCCGAGCACGTCAGCGACGGCCCGACGCAGATTCTCCATTAGAGAATAAATCCTCGCCCGATCCGACTCGAGGAGAGGCCGCTTGGTCTGGACCACCTCTGTCCATCGCACGAAATGTAGCTCCTCACCGGGCTGGAGCTCGATAGCTGAGGTTTGTGTTGCCTTATCCCTCGTCTTCGCTTCCGCTTGGACGCCCTTATCTTTGACGGTAATAGTCACTGGCTTCTGGCGCCGGGAGACGTACGTTGTCGTCCTTCGAGTCACCGGTGGCTGGGCTGCAGTTCCCGGGTACATCCAGGCCAGTGACTTCGGCAGTCCCTCCATTCCGGCCAGATGAATCCGTGCGGCACACGGCGGTGGCGGGCCCGGTCAGGGCTTGGCCGTTCCCGTGGCGATGGTCTCACTTGGCGTGACCTGTCGGTCGCCTGCCTGTGTTTCCCGGAGCTCCTCGACACGGCGTATATACCGTGCCAAGCAAACCCCGGCGTGCTGTAGTTTTTCGCGCTCACGGAATCAGTCACCGCACAACACGCACAGGTGAAAACCGCGACTCTCCTAAGCCGCCGCTCGAAGCATTGCTCCCAATTCGGGCAGTCCGGAGTGCGCTTCCCGCAGCATACGCACTGACCCTGGAGCGTTGAACTTATTATGTTATAGTCCATATTTTTTTTTTTTTTTTTTCTAAATTAATTGTCACTGTTTCTCACCGTGTTACGTTGTCACTCAACTCGTACCCGCACTCGAACACCTTTCATTTCCCGGGATGGCGAGTAACGAAGTGCACGCGCGGGAGCTCGGAGCTAATCTGCCTTCCATAATTATCGTCACCAGGCCTCACATCATCCCCAGGGTGACCTGGTGGGAGGTAGTAGGGCCTAGTAGGGCCGTCGGTCACTTAATCCCGCATTGGGTCTTGCGGTGGAAGTGAGCGCGAGGATGTTTTGTCTCGCCACTCGACGTCACTTGAGATAACGGCGTCTTTCGTCGAACCCTCGGAGACTGCTGAGTCCGCTCCCCGACGCGAGGTGCCGGGAGAGCGATTACTTTGTTTCAACTGTGGTGATGATTGAGTCTCTTGACCGCACTCGATACTCGCTCGGCGTTTCAATTTTATTTCTTCGGGCTTTGGTTTCCGTTTGCACGCTGCACAAAGGCCCGAGATCAGATTGCAAGCCCCCGAATAGAATAAATACAGCACGAATGTTCCCGCAAGAAAAGCCTGAACCAAAAATCCAACGAGGAACAGCCTATGTTGTTGTTGCCGTTCCCGTCGATGAGTACCGATCTCACGGATGCGTTTTTCGATTTCGAAGAGCGATTCTCCGTCCTCTTGAATTTTCCAAGAGGTTTTCCCTTTGAATATTTTTCGGAGTCTCGGGTTTCTTTAAATAATGCCATGGTTGTGGACAGATTCAACGATCCTGACACCATTATTGAGATATTTAATGTTACGTCGGGCAAATAAAAATATTGCTCGCGACTTTCATACGTTCGTATCCCCGTCAACGCGGTCGTACGGGTTCGTCCGACGCAATTAGGGCTCAAGTACGATATTCCCGCGCCGTCCAACGTTGTTGTCGTTTCAATATTTCCCATACACAGAATGTGTATTATTTTCCGTTCGTTGAGGGAGAATAGCCAGCCACCTTGGGACGGTAAATGCATCCAGAAGGCTCTGTGCTGCGGTGTAACTCTTATGTTACATTTGCGATAAGCCGCCGGCGACGGATGATTAAGCATAATCGCCTCGCACTGCTCCGATGTTGAGACCTCGTGAAGGGACGTCTCCATGGAGCAAATATTTTTTGCTCAAGGTGTTTGCAGCTTCCGATATAAATTGAATCGGCCAGGAAATATGAACGACGATCCGCTGACACGGCGATGTAATCCGTCGCCGGCGTGATATGAGCGGATTCCGTTTGATTAATATCTCTCTGTGGTACCGGCCACGGATGCATTCGGTACAATATATAGCTCATCCGATCCAGGAGCGGAATGTGAGTCACAATTAGCATCCTCCCATTGTGAAAGACGACTCGCGCCACGCGAGCGAGCAGTTCCCCGCGCAGATATTCGGCGGAGAGGGGAAATTCGAACGCCGGCGTTCGCGCCTGGATCTCACGAGAGACGGCCAATAGCTGTGCCGCTGAGAGCACGGCTGGGTCGTACCGACCGTCCCGGGAAGTCGTTATCACCCGTAGATAGTGTCCACACGCTTCGATATAGCGGTCCACCGTTATCTCCACACGGCGGGCGTAGTTGACGAGCTCGATTCCGAAAATCACTTCTGCCGTGTCCTTCGTGACACCTCCGAGAGCCTTGTACAATACATGAATACGTTTGGACATCTCGTCGACTCTTTTTGTCTGGGACACATGTTCCTCGTGCAATTGTTGAAATTGCGAACGGGTAACATGCATCTGCCTGCCCATTAGGTGCGTAAGATTTGCCTGATCGGCAAGCAACCGGTCGATCTGGCCATTGATGTATTCCGGGTCCTCTTCGTTCATCGTACCGAAAAGCGATTTACTTAGGGATCCGATAAATCCCAAGGGCCCGGAGCGTTTCTTCATAGATCTTATCATAGGATCGATGACGGGCTTGACTGGTAAGGAATAACGCGAAATTTTTGACAATTCCGCCGCGCACATTTTTGCGTGCCCGATCCGGCTTAGAAGATGTTCCGAATTTACTAATTCTTGACATTTCCCGCGCGGAAAATTCGTCCCGAGGAAAAGATTATACGTCACTTCGCGGCACCGTTCAAGAAGATTTATTATGTGTTCTTCTTCCTTTGGAAAATCGCTCAGGAATTTCTCCACGTCGATGAATGTCGTCACTCTCCAGTCCACGTGTTGCAGGCTGAGGGCGGCCACGCGCTCAAAGTATAGTCCCGGCTGATTTGTCACGGGTGTAACGTGATACGCGTTCTCAGGACGCAAGTTACCCCGCACGACGGCCACGCACACAATTACGGTTAAGATATTGATTGTCCTTGGCGATGTTCGAGTGCACTCGTTGGCGCGTAGCGTCTGCGAACACAATCCTCAGTTCATTTACTCGCGAATTACATATTTATGTTTGTCACTCGAATCCATCCTTCACAATTCATTTCCCATTGCCGTAGAGATTCGAAGGTAGAATTTATGGTTCATGGGCGCATATATACCCATACATACACACGCGTGTGTATACATACATACATACGCACACCCATACATATATCCACATATATATACATATCATACACATATATGCATATAAATATATATATATATATTTTTTTATACTCACAGTAGACTCGACGCCTCGCGTCGCGCCTCTGCGTCCCGCGCGACACTCGAATCTCCATGACTCACAATTTTTCCACACATCATTCATATGCCAGCTTAACCTTGTCAAAATATTTACGAATTCTAACTCCGTTCGGGGCTTCCAAAATGACGTTACTTTGATCCGAAACTTCTATTATTTTATACGGGCCGTGATATTGACAATCAACTTTCCCTTTCGCGGCTCTTTTAAAACGTAGACGCTATCGCCTACCTTGCCCTCGAAAGGGCGAACCTTTTCATCGTAATAGAATTTCGTACGTTCTTTGGCTTTATTGAGATTCTCTCCCGCCATCGCACGTAATTCTGTAAGACGCTTTATCAGCGCGATGGCGAATGAATTATAAGTCTGCAATTTATTGCCCACCGGAAATTCACTCGGTAGCCGAGGTAACTTCCCGTAAACGATTTCGTATGGCGTAAAATTTGTCGCCTCATGCACGCTAGTATTATAACTTAGCTCTGAATAGGGCAGCAAGCGATCCCAGTCGTCATACGTCTTAGCATAATGTTTTATATATTCGGTTAACATTATGTGGCTTCTTTCGAGTGCTCCGTTTGTTTGCGGACGATACCCAGAAGTAGTCAGCAGTTTTATTCGGAATATTTTCGCAATTTCTGCGAAGAGGCTGCTGGTGAAGGCCGACCCTTAATCCGTGAGGATCGCGCGCGGTGCACCGAATTGCACGATTAATCGTCGCGCCATGGCCTCGGCGATGGTCGTGGCCTTGAGGTCCGGTATTGCTTCGGCGAGGCAATATTTTGAAAGATTATCCTGCATGGTAAGAATATGTTTATTCCCATGCGGAGTAGTCGGCAACGGCCCTACAGTATCGAGCGATACTTTATCGAATGTATCAGCCGCTGTATCGGTCAGTAGCATCGGCTCGCGAGTTTTCGCTCGGACGAGCCTCTGCTCCTGACATCCCTTACTTTTCGGGTAGGTTTTCGTCACCCCTCGATGTCCTCCTATTAAGCTCGAGTGAAATTCTTCAATTATCCGAGGGCGTTCCTCCGCCGACGGCAGCTGTAAGCCGCCGTAACAAACAGTCACACCGATCGCAGATTTTCCGAATATTTCATGCAAGATTTGAACCATTCGGTCCCCTGACAATTCGTCGGAAAAATCTCCCGCACGCGAAATTCGAAATGTTTCGACGTCTGTGCGAGTAAGAATCGTCTTCAGGTTCTTTAATCCCTTGATTATATTATCCTCGTCCGTTCGGTCGAAGTAACGGGATTTGACGACGACGCTGTACACCTTTCGCTGACCGATCGGTGTCACAGCCACCTGTCCGACTTGTAAAGCCCGGTTCTTTATTTCGGACACATCGATTTTTCCGAGGTCGGCTAACAATCTCCCTATTATGGTTGACAGTTCTCCCTCTGCGGAAACAAAATGTACATAATTGTCTGCTTTATAAGTCAGACATTCTCGCGTGCCGACAACTGGACGAGTGAATTTTTCTACGTCCGGTTCGACGGGCCTTTTGCCGATCTCCTCACTCTCGGAATCGGAGGAAGATAAACCCATAATTATGGGCTCTTTTATGATCCTTATGAGTTCTTGGGGGGTTTGTATAATTGCCTCGGTCGCCTCCCCCCTAGATATTTCCCTCGGAATTACACGAGAGGAATGGGGCGTTGACCGAGGGTCAGGCCTGACTCCCGCAGGAGCCAGCGACCACCTGACTGTGCGCCTGGGTTTATTCAGGATCTCAGTCGCATCGGCTTCTGCCGTGACGTCCGGCGTGCCTCCTTTATCGACCGCCGTTTCAGCCTCGTCGTCAGCCTCCGTTCCATCCTCGGGGTGCTTGACGAGACCGGATCCCTTCATGCTTACGCGCCGGAGTAACTCGGCTTCCGTCACACCAGACTCCCTCGCCGATAATTTTTCTAATCGTCGGAGGAGCTCAGGATTGCCTGACTTATCGAATGGGGCAATTTCATCGAGTAAGCGCTGTGCCTCAGGGTCGACATCGTCTCCCTCCGACACAAAGTCTGGCCACTCAAACTCATCTTTTGCCAAAACGACTCCGTCGGAAGTTCGCGATTTATCTTTATTCGCGAAGCGTTCCTCCAGCAGTCGTATCGTCTCATCAAATTTATTTATCGACTCCCTGACCAGACCCGCCTCATCTCGAATCGTCATTTTATTCTTCTCATCATCACGCTCAGCCCGCGCACGCAGCGACTCGTCGTGCTTGCAAATTGACTCTCGCACCGCCTGAGGAGCGAACTCCGAACTTCCCGGCAGCAAAACCTCCGCAGTCGGCTGGAAAACTTCGTCGTCCTCGATATCCTTCGCGGGCGGGCTTAGCTCTACGGCTACATCACCGCTTTTCGTCGCTGCAACGGCTGAAGGAGGGTCGGGCATCGCTTCGGGGTCAACATTCCCTGCGACGACGGCAGGTTCCGCTGGGGTGATCGGTCGTTTCGGTTGAAGAAGGGGCGCCGGTAATGTGTTCCAATGCACACGCTCCGCGGGAATATCCGAGACGTCCGAGCTCGTTTCCACCTCCTTGTAGTTTGGTAATGGAACAGGCGCGGTGCGCAATTTCGCGCGTGTGCGCGCGGCCACCGCATCCTGGGCGGTTGTTGACGCGGACGCGGCCCGCTCACGACTCGAGGATAATGCTGGCTTCAATATAGACTTCGGTTTTACGATTTTACGCTTAGGAATTGCGCCCTTGTCCGTGGAAGCGGATGAAGTCGGAAATACTTTGCAGACTTCGCGAGATTCCTTTTCCGAGCCTGAATCGCTGTCATTGCTTGAACTTGACGGCTCTGAATTCACCGGATTGCGTGAGAGAGCATCGGTATTGACGTTCAACCGTCCCGGCTTATAAACGAAATTGAAATCGTATTTTTGCAAATGCATTTTCCACCGAGCGAACCTCTTGCCTGGATCGAGTGTTGTTCGCATCCATTTGAGAGGTTTGTGATCACTCACGAGTGTGAATTTCTTTCCGTACAAATATGTCGCGAACTGCTCGATTGAATCAATGATCGCAAGACATTCTTTTTCTGTTGTCGAGGAATTCGTTTCGGCCGGGAAGAATATCCGAGAGTGATAAGCGACGGGAAGATCGAAGCCGTCATGATCCTGCGACAACATGGAGCCGAGTGCGAGGTCCGACGCGTCCGTCGTTAGCGTAAACGGTTTCATCACGTCAGGGTATTGTAATATAGGCTCCCTGCAAAGCGCTTTTCGAAGCCTCCGAAAACTTCTCTTTTCCTGTTCTCCCCAGTGGAAAGCCTGTCCCTTTTTGAGTAAGTCCGATAGCGGCTTGGATCGCGCAGCAAAATCTTTGATAAAATGCCGATAATAACCGGTTAGGCCGAGGAACTGTCGAACGTTTTTCTGATTTTTCAGAACCGGAAAATTCCGAACAGCCACGAGCTTTTTCGGGTTCATTGTTAGACCTTCACAGCTCACGATGTGGCGGAGATAAGCTACCTCCCTGCGCAAAAACTCGCACTTGTCGGGCTCTAGACTCAGGTTTGCCTCCTCTAGACGCATCATGAGGCGACGAACCTTTATCTCGTGTTCTTGAAGAGATTTCGCGAATACTACGACGTAGTCCAGGTAGACGAATAATTCCGTCCCCTGGAGTCCTACCAGCACGCGATCCATTAGACGCTGAAATGTCGCGGGCGCGTTTTTCAGGCCTTCCGGCATCCGAGAGTATTCCTAGTGCCCGTTCGGAGTGGAAAACGCGGTTTTACAAGCGTCTCGAGCGTCCATGGGGATTTGCTGAAATCCACTGGCTAAGTCAAAAGTTGAAAAATATTTAGCCTGGCCGAGTTGTTCCAGGATTTCGATCATCTTTGGTAGCCGGTACGCATCTGAGATCGTTTTCTCATTCAATTTCCTGAAATCTATGACCATGCGCATCCGGGGTCATCCTTGCGAATCGGGTTTCTTCGGCACAATCCACACCGGTGCATTGTACGGGGACCGAGAATGGGTTATTACCCCGTCGCCGAGTTCCTTTTGTACCTGATTTTCGAGCTCGGTACGGTAAACCACGGGAAATCGATATTGCTTCGCGTTTACCGGTAAATCGTCGATTGTCGGGATTCGATGATAGACGAGATCGGTTCGTTGCAACTTGTCTCCCGGAAGTTTGAATCTATACGGAAATTCCTCAATCCGTCTGCACACATGGGTACGTTCGGCACCGCTGAGGTGATCTAGTCGTAATATTTGCATTATCGCGCCTACCCTATCGGTGGGAGGAGCGGCGTCCTGATCGGTATCTGACGGGTCCGATAACGAATCGTGCTCGTCTGGATGGCCATATTCGAATGGCTCGAGTTCTTGGGGAGGCAGTTCGATCTCCACGTCCTCGAATCGCCTATTAATTGCCAGGACGTGGCAAATCCCCTCTTGATTTTTCACAATCGCGTTACCGATATAGACTTCCGCGAGTGTAGACATCCGCGGTAAGTACCCCTCGTTCAAGATATTGTTCGCGACGGGTAGTGCGATCTGTTCACGCATGCGCGCGCGTAATTTGAATTTCCGATTCGCGGGCTTTTCATTCGTGATTAAAACTTTTTCCGCGTTCCCGTATTCGACCGCTGGATTTTCGAGAAATGGTTTAGGCCGAATCGGATCATTCCGCGTGACTAGAGATCTATGGTGGAAGGATATTTCGGCTCCTTCCTCATAAAAATACGGTTTTCCGATAAGGGCATTGCTCTTTAGCGGCAAATGTCGCAAGACGTAGAATTTTGTCGGTTTTTCTGAAAAATGAAGGAAAACCGACTCCAATGTAGGGATCTGAGTTTCCTCTAAGCCGGTTATCCGAATGACATCATTGGTGTTGACCCTCAGATCTTCGTGAAGGGCGCTCAATTTGATTAGACTAGTCGCGGAGCCCGTGTCCAGGAAGAATTTACCCGTCTTATGACGCAGCTCCGGAGCTGACATCTCTACTGCTGGGTCCTCGACGGGGTTTGGGGTCCAGAGGGCGAGGCATCTTTCGCCAGGAACTTCACTGATGGTCGGCGCTCGGGAGATTGAGTCGCCGGCCTCGGCGAAGGCGATCCGTTTCGGCTCGCCGACGGAGCACCGGGGCGAGTCTCCCGCGAGTTTAAATGAGCATCATTGCTCGGCCGCGCTCGGTCACCGCACCCTTCCGTCCGAAGGTCGAATTCGGACCGACGGTTCATCCGAGGAGACAGAGACGCATCTCGTCGTGCAGCCTGATTCGAGCCGAAATTTCTATATCCCTCCGGTCGCGGGGAATTCGCGCCCGCTTCCAATTGATTCGTTCGCGGCACAAATTCTCGTCGTTCTCCGTCGCGCGAATAAAAAACTAACGCTTCTCCACGTTCTTCCTGCCTTTGGGAAGGAAGATTCGCGTCTAAATATTCTGCGAGTTCATAAGCCTCTTCGAGGGTTTTGGGCTTTTGGAGAAGCACTCCCGCGCTCATCTGTGATGTTGACAGTCAATCCCGCGCTGACGAGCCCGATCGTGGCACGATCGGGCGATATGGCATATCGCGAGTCGCAGTCACGATTCGCGCAAGAAAAATTAGAAATTAAATTTACGCTGCGCGGAACGTGACAGTGCTATGCGGGCGGGGTCTCGCTAGCCATATTGCTCAGCGGCGGTCAACTCGTATTCGTCACGGGTTATTTCGCGCTCATGGATATGCTCACTAGATAGGCCATCTCAAGTGAAATGGAGATAGTCGGACATCTCAACTTCGTCTCGACGGTCACGACTTATGCTCAGACGCTTCTGCAGGAGCTCTGGTTGCCCAAGGTCGAGTGCGACCACACCTCAACGGCTCAGCTCTCCACGCAATGGTTCATGCTCAGAGAAGATCACACATCTAAGATGTCTGGCCAGACTATCGTTGCCTCAACGGCAGCACATGGAGTGGCTGAACAGTGGTTTACACGGCTTCTCTGATGCATCTCAACACGCGATGTCCGCAGGAGTCCGCATCGTCGTCAGCTCACCGTCCACAACCGCTCAAGCGGTCTGGCTCATTATCCCGAAGTTTGGAACTCATCGCAGCGCTGCAACGACGAAATTCAAAAGAATTCGTCAACCACGTCCCAAGGCTACACTGCGCCTTGACGTGCGGACAGCTCATTCGTGGACGGACTCACATGTGGAAGAACGTCGTGAAACACGATGATGCTCAACTCCAGGAGCTCAGCGCAGACCCATCTTGGTGGCACATCACGGGAGTAATTAACCCGGTCGATTGTGTCCCCAGGTCTGTCACCATCGCGCAGGTCGGAGATCACTCATCATGGTGAACGGGACCGCCATAAAGGACTCACGGGATTCATGGACGACTCACCAAATTCATGCATGATGGAAGGGATAGACTCATGGCCATCTCAATCACCGGGTTTCGGGTAACCTCAAAGTACAGGAGGCATCCCCGAGCTTCTCTCTGACCGTCGCCGCTTCGTGCGTCGACTGTCATGACAGTCTCACTTGCGAGGGTTCATCTCTGGTTCCCTTGTTCCGATTTATCGGTATTTTTTGTTACAGAAACATGTTCATCTTCAGAGGAAACTTCTGCTCATCGGCCACGCTCACCAGCTTCTGCTCATCGGTCATGCTCACCGGCTTCTGCTCATCGGCTACGCTCATTGGTCACGCTCATCGGCGCAACTCAGAGGCACTCAACGCAACCTGGCTCACCCGGGTTTACATCGACCAGGACTTGGGATTCTTAGAGAATCAAACCTGCGACGTCCCACATCTTCCGGGGTGTGGTGTGTGCCCGGCATGGGGGGATCCGTGCTCATCATGCAATGGGCTAACTACCTCTGTTCCGGATGGCTCTCCCACCCTCGGATGGACTTTGTGTATGGACTACGCAGGACAGCTCACGCTCAATATCACCGGTAGCGCTTCATCTCGAAAAGGAATCAACTCACCCAATCGGATCATCGTGAACATCTCATCATTGACACCGTCGCTGATGGCGGGCGGAATGGTCGAGAATCAGCGCGGCTACATGCGCTAGCTCGAGCGGCCGCTGTTCTGTAACACCTCCCGGCTGAGTCCGGCAAGGCCGACGCGCGCCGTTGACGCACGCGCACCGTGCTCATCCGAGGCGGCACGGGTTACGTGCCGCGTGCAACAGGTTTCGCGCTCATCTACGCAAAATGGCTCAGACTGGTCACCACGCGGTCGGGTAGATCGCCGACTTTGATCGGTTTTCTGACGGTAACAGCTCAATGGTTCTGCTCAATTTCGGTACGTCTCATCACGGCGACGTATCTTCGGTTTCGGGATATCGTTCGAGCTCACTTGGAGCATAACGGGAGTGTATTTTCTCGGGTACGCGACACGCGTATTTTGACCGGAATGGCTCACGTTCTCAACGGCTGCCTCGCGACGATACAGCGTCGCGGGTAGATTTTCTCACTCGGTCGGCTCAAGCGATTCTCATATAATTGTCTTGGCTCAACGGAGTGCTCACAGTGGACTGCTCAGTATAATAATTACTAATATTGTTATTCGGTACCGCTCACTTTCGGGTTCGCTCACAATCGGTCTTCTCATGTAGTGTTTTTCGCGCGCTTTGTACCATCCGTTTTGTTATTGAATAAATAGTTTATTTACACTGTTAAGATCTTGTGTGTGATTTTACTTTACCCCCCGTTCCGCTATAGCTCACCCGGAATTTCCCAACCGATCGGTTTAGCTTCATGTAACCAGGCGATTATAAATTTCGTAACCTTCATGAGCCATTGCTATTCGATATCGCACGGCGTTGCAATGCAACGGTACGTCATACGTACTGTAACTTGAGCAAGGCTCCTGTACAATTATTTTTCTGTATTTGTGCGCCTCTTTAAGGGACACGATACTCATACAGAAGGATTCGTGGACTCGAGCGTCTAGGAATTATGGGCTGGCGTGTCAGAGACAAATTTATAAGCAAACACTGTTCTTTATTGGTACAATACAGGTCTCAATGTAATTTAACCCTTATTCTTTTTCTATTATTCGGATCTCTTTACTCTCAATATTTAAATACTTAATCCAAACAGTGTGTCCGTAATGCAATAGAGAATATAATTAGAAATCAGATCTCGGAACTCGTCTTTCAATTTCTATTTTATTTACTTATTTATTTATTAATTATTTGGAAGAATTAGCAAAGCTGATTTTATTTCGCGTTGTTCGCACTGCGCAGGCGCGGGCAGCTTCTCGATCGTCGTGCAGTATCGCTGACTGCCTCGCTCGGCGATTCCCACGGTGACGTCACAGCGAACGACGGTGACAGCTCGTTCACCTCGCGATTTGCAATTGGTGTTATTTCGCGAAATCGAGGGTTTTACCGTACTCTGATGGTTGGTAACCCTTCAGGGAACTTGAACCTCTCCCTGGGTGTGCCTTTTTACCACCCTCGGTGTTGGAATATTGTTCACTTGGGCACTTGCAGCAGATCTGACCGGTCACTTTGGTCACATTACCGAACTGCACTGAGTGTTGCCGAACTTGATAATTTTATCGTATCACGGCGATGGAGATCGTGTCTAAATCTCAGTTAACTCTTCACAATGTTCTCTAAGTCACTTTTCGTTGTCTTTTGATGAGCTCTAAGTCCTTTTTGAACTCACTGTATAAGTCAAATTTCCCGATAATGTTGTAAGTTCCATTTAGTCCAACAGTTTATAAGTCTACTTGCCGTATAATTTTCCAAGTCCGAATCGCCACAATTTTTCTAAGTCCACTCGGTCCAATTATTTATAAGTCCTTACAGCACAGATTTTTATAAGTTCCAATTCGCACAATTTTTATAAGTCCGAACTTGCACCAAATTTTATAAGTCCAGACAGCACGACATTTTTATAAGTCCTTTTTGGCACAAATTCACTTTAATTCACTTCTACTCACTTTTTCACTTTTCACTTTTCACTGTTCACTGGTAGTCCTGGAGAGCTGGCCGATGGTAAAGTAGATCGTTGAACTGATGATCGGATGTCGAAATCGCCGTCTTTTATACCCCGCTTTCGTCTCCCTCCTCATCGGTTTTGCAGAAAATTGGCGGATTCGCGTCTGCGTGCGATCCTTGTATATTAATTTTCTTGATTGGGTCTGCGCGGGGGGCTCCCCTCGCCCTCCAATACCGAGTCGGTATTATCCTGACGTATTTCCGGTGTTAGCCGCCGAGCTAATCGTGTGCTCGGTCGGTGCCATGTGCGAAATTAGTGTCGTCCCTTTCGTCCAATCGGCGAGGCCGATTTTCCCTCGCTTTCGCCTTTCTTCGACCTTGAGCGTGCTTTCGCCGCAAGCCCGCTCGGCAGCGCCGCTGTGCTTCCGATCTCTCGTCTGCGCTTGCGCTCGGTTAGATATCGATCGAGTCGCCGCTCGATCGTGGGAGATGGCGCCACTTATACCTCGCGCTGTCTCACTCGGTGCCGATAATTGCAGGTTTAGCTCGGCCTTAGGTAGTCGACGATAGTCAATCAGTTACAGTACGTGCGAGGAATTAAAAAAAGAAACAAAAATTGGCAGCCGGCAAGACTCGAACTGGGAACCTCCGAGTTACGAATCCACCGTTCTAGACATTGGACCACTTCTCATATGATTATTTTAATAACGATTTGTCTTATTATTTATCCCGATCTTTCCCAAGAAAAATTTTTTTTTAGGGCAAAAGCGATGAATTATGACCTGAAGCTAATTAGAAAGGGCTATAATTCATCACTTTTCCCCTAAATAAAATACATTTGATCTCTCGGGGTTTTCTGAATGCTCATAATTTTCCCAGAATACTCATATACAAAATACTCATTTCCCACAAAATACCAGGCCATTATAAATGTTGTAACTTTCGTGGGCCAATGCTTTTCGATGCCGTACGGTGTTACAATGCAACCCTATGCCAACCGAACATGCGAGAATTGAGAAAAGAAAGAAAAAAAATATTAGCACCCGATGAAACTCGAACTCGGGACCTCCGAGTTATGAAGTTATCGGTCTAGTCACTGGACCACTTGCCATATGAAAATTTTCATAACGATTTGTCCCATCCTTCGTCCATGTCTTTGACAGGAAAAAAAATTGTTTAGGGCAAAAGCGATGAATTATGACCCGAAGCTAATTAGAAAGGGCTATAATTCATCACTTTTCGCCAAAAACAATTACATTTTGATCTCTCGGGGTTTTCTGTAAGCTCATCTCATTTTCCCAGAAAATACTTTAACACTTCCGGATTTCAAATTTAAATGTTTCACGATAAGTTGTGAATGACATTATCGACACGCAAAGAAGACACTGAAAAAGATTAAGTGTCACCATTCGATGCTCACTCTTACGTCTCAGCGTACCAAACGGGCAACTTCTATTTTCGATGTATTTTTTCATTTACTCTTGATAATTTATTTATTGGATCACCAAAACAAAAAATCAACTTTTCATCTGTAGTCGGACTGTAATTTTTGCAAGCACTTTCGTAAACGCGACGAGTTATTTGCCAAATCCTTTGACAGTTGGCTGTCACAGTCTCGATTTGTGACAGCCGGGCGATCAGCTAGCTCACGAGCATCGGCTGCTAAATGCATCAAATCGATCGGCCCACGGGTGTTTCGTATTCGGTTTAATCGCATTTATAAATATGCCGTCACAATGTATTTTCCTAAAAATTCCGAATAATAAATGTTTCCACCTTAAAAACTATAAATCTTAGCAAAAAAACCGTTTGCGCCATCGAAGAGGCCTTGAAAAATCGTTCAGAAAGCACCCCTCAACCGAGCTCAAACGCTCGCGTAAATGCCCGAAAAAACAGCTGTCCACCTTATAATTGTCACCCTGTATATATATATATATATATATATATATATATATATATATATATATATATATATATATTCCCCGTTTCGCGTCCCGTCACCTCGCACGGTTTTTGGTCGGGCAGTGGGCCGGATTTACGGCCCTGACGACGCCGCTCGTCAACCGGCTCGATTGTCGACTCGCCGGATCAGGATTTTGCCGTTTATTATTATTATTATTATTGAATTTAATTACCGTTTTATTTCGTAGTTCCGACCACGCCGTGCCTTTGTTTTTTTTTAAGTTTGCTTTAGGCCGAAAGCAGAGATTTCGCGATTCACCGACCCGATCGCCGGACAGTTTTTCTCACCCGGTCGTGTCCAAATTTGGAGATTGGCCTAAGTGGGCCGGAGAATAGTTCGTTCGGCAAGCAGGCGGAAGCCGAAGACCAGCTTCCACGGACTAGGAGGCCAGAGGGACGCGGTTAAGTGACCGATATACAGTGTTTCCCGTCCCTCCCGACTACACGGCCTGGAGCCGTTCCTGTCCCATCGAGGTTCACGGACAACGCGGACCGCTAATCACGGCGCCTCCACTTGCGGGGATTACGAGGGAGGAATGCACGTCGAGGTGCAGTTATATGGCGTTATGTGGCGTATCGAGTGGGCCCACCGCGGAGGACGAGGGACGCCTTAACTCCGCGAGGGAGGCCTCCCCTCGCGTTCATTCTGCCGCACCGGATCCTGGGAGGAAGGAGTCCGTGGACATCGAGTATCATCGCTGCGAGCGGAAGATTCTCGCGGGTAGCGGGGCGCGGCCGGAGGAGAAACCGGCTTTCCGGCGTCTTAGCCGTGTAGCGTAGGCTAGATTTCGGGAGTCTATCGGGAGCCCGTTAATTTATTCAGCAGTCGGCGATCGAGTACGGTGACGAGTGGTCCGTCTTCTTTTGTTGTGTTTCGTCGAGTGGTCTCCCGGGCTGTCTCCGCACCGGTAAGCTTCCGTCTCTCTCTCTAATACTCTGTGTTAGCCGGAGATGCCGAAACCGAACCCGAATTTTATTGTAGTTTTCCTTGAGACTTTTGTACTGTTCTTTTTATCTTGGCGTAGTTTTCCTTTTGTAATTAATTTAGTTTTGCTTCTTCGGGCCACGTTATGGGTTCGGCGAGGCCTGTCCGGCTAGATCTATCGCTCTGGTTAAATCTTCGTTTTTCTCGCTCACTCTTCTTGGCTAACTTGATTCCGGCAAAAATTTCCTATGTCTCGTCTTCTACTATTGTTTGTTTAGTAAATCTGTGTTTCTTTCGGCTACTTTGCGCCACCCGTTCTCTAAATAGTTTGTTGCGTACCTCGTTTATCGCGTTGAAGATATCCTGAAACATCCAGTTATTCGTTCGGCTACATCTCGCGAATAATATTGCGTCGAGGCTAAGGCGAATTCGCCGGTTACATTGGCTACATTTCATCCATCGAGACAAAGGGATCTCGTCCGCGCTGGATCGCGTTCGTTAGGCCGGCCGGCGACCGGTTGGCTACAGCGCGCGCGAAAGGTCATGGCTGTGCCGTGTTTACATCTGGTGTTTTGTTGAGAGCGACTCGTGCATAGGCTATCTGGCGTTCGGGTATCGTTTTTCTAGCGCGTATAATTCCCTTCGGCTATCTCGTACCCAGCGTACCGGTGAATTGGCTACATTTAGGACGAAATCTTCTGGTAACCGCGGCTATTTTGAGTTCTCGTCCTTTCTTCGATATTCGTTCCGCTTTTGCGTTCTAGTTAACGATTTAGCGACAAATCTTTTATATTTAATGTCGTCCCAGAAATGATGTTTTGCCGTTATTTCACCGACAGCTAACTTCAATTTTCCGATCTTAGTTATTTTCCGTTAAATTCTCTTCTGGCTACATCTCATTTTCGGCAATAGTTAGCGCTTCCTCGGATTTCATCTAAGTTCTACAAAAGCAGTAATTTCGGTATTTCGGTCTCGGCTACATTTGATCCTTTGCAATAGTTATTTTACCTTGGCTACATTCAATCCTTAACAATAGTTTATTTTACCGTCTGGCTACATCTAACGTTTCGCAATAGTTTCGCCCCGGCTACATTCCCCACTCGACTTCAGTTCTCTCAGGTACCTCGCCAGGCTAAATTACCGATTTCTGCTGCGCCAAAGTTATATGATTGTGTTTTTTACGAATTTTTATTTACTGAGATTTTGGTTGTCGAGCGACGAATAAAATTAATTAAATGGTTATTATTGTGTTGGTCACTCGCCCGTCCACCTCCCTCTACCATTTTCTCCCAGGTGGGCTGAGCTAGTCGGAGTCTCGCCGGCCTCGCCTTTTCCCCGTTTTCCCCTAGTCTTTTCCCGTAATTCGCCGCGGAGTAAAATAAAATGCCGCTCGTCGAGCGGTGGTACCTAGGTACCTGGCGCCCAACCGCGTGCGAGGAAGGATCTTCACCTTATCCTGCGGGAAGGGTTATGCTCGGTCGGTACCTTAAGTTGCGCATTCTCGTCGTGGGTGCGAGCCCCGAGATTCGGTATCGAGCAAGGGAAAACGGCTTGCGGAGAGTTGGGGGCCGTAGTGTACGAGAACTTGAAAATTCTCGTTACAATATATATATATATATATATGTAAATTGTTTATGCGTGTTTTAAAAAATTATGATTAGTTGTTATTTATTTATTTAACCGGTGCAGTGGTCTAGTGGTTAGCGTGCTCGCCTCTAAGACCTAAGCATCGGGAGGTCGAGCGTTCGATTCCCGGCTTCGTATGTTTCGCCGAGAAGGGAAAAAAACATGGATGTGACGAGGCTCCAGATATATACATTGCTCACTCACACTTAGTTACCGTGGTGCGAGTGGCGGATGTATATAGCTGTACTCCATTGTTTTCATTCTCGGTGAGACGCGACGAGACTCCGACGTCGGCAGTCGAACCTGAGACCGCATCGGCGTAGGGGACGTAGCGTACCCATCGCAATAGCTATCCCTGGCCAGAGTGTAAGCTATCGTGCTCGGGCTTCATGGCACAGGGGTACGGTGCATCATCACGATACTTCTAGGTATACCAGGCGACTATCCTAGAATACTTGGAGCCTTGCCTTCTTAACCTGGGGCTCTGAGGAGGCCGACAATGATATCCCTAGCATGACTACATTTAGGGATGCCGGGGGACGGGGGACTAGGCCAACGATACCGTGAGCAACTGGCAACCCAAAGAAGGGATGCGGTGGTGCGGAAGTACTGGCCCAGATACCCTGTACAACCGGTAATAGTCCATGAAGGGTTGCTGGAGCACGGGGGACTGACCAAGATACCCTGAGCAACCGGCAACCTCGAGAAGGGATGCTGGGAGACGGGGCACAGGCCAAGTTACACTGAGCAACTGGCAAGCCCACGAAGGGTTGCTGGGGACCGGGGGACTGACCAAGATACCCTGAGCAACCGGTAATCCCTAATGAGAAAGGTGTCAAGTCGCAGAAGTAGGTGCGAAAAAAGTCAATGACATCACGAGGGACGCCTGTCGGTTGTGTTGCGCGTCTGAGGAACACAACGTGGGTAGTTAGGGCGGTGCGAGTGCCTCACGGGGCCCGAGTACAATGGTCCAGCAGGACTGAGTGCTCGTATCGCTAATTAAAAAAAAAAAAATTATTCATTTAATCTTGGTGTTATCGCGTTTTGGTTATGTTATTATTATATTTTAAAAATCTTAAAAAAATGTCATAAAAATTTCAAAACTCCCAATTGCAAAAAGAGTTTGATAAATGAATTGAATTGTACGGTTTTACTTTTCTAACTCGATCACCGTAGTGTAATGTAATATTTGCAAAGTGATATATGTCAATGATATAATTTTATAAATATTGTATCTCCCAGATACCATTTTTTAATGTTGTTTCTCCGATAAGATTTTGTATGTGTCGTGCTTCTTCGATTTTTTATGTATTCGTCCTCTCCGATACAATTTTTCTATCTATTGCTCTTCATTCTACTTTTAAAATGTTGCATCGGAGAGGACGAACGCATTGAAAACTGTATCGGATAAGAACAACCCATAAAAAAATGGTATCTGAGAAGAACGACGCAGCAAAAATGTTATCGAAGAAGAAAAACACATAGATAATAGTATTGGAGACATACATGATTCATAAAATTATATAGGAGAAGAAGGACACTTAGAAAATTGTATTAGGAAATTGTTATAGATGGTACACTTCAAAAAGGATAAATTTTTTTAAAAATTAAAAATTTATAAAAACGCCAGACTGAAAATTAGTCGTTATTCTTTAAAAAATATTCGTAAGAATAGTACCAAAAAAAATGCTTAGCAAAAAGTATCTTCAAAAAGGATGAAATAATTCATGTTTGTACAATAATTAATATTGTCCCTAAACAATAATACTAATAATTAATAATAAAAAATAATTGTAAAATTAATTAATCGTAATTATATCAATTCATTCATAATCTTCGCTGCAGTCGGGAGACGGCTTCCGAACACAGTTCTATATCCACACAGATAAACTTAGTAACAGAATGTTATATATATATAAATTTATGGTTCAGAAGCCGTCTCCTGACTATAGCGAAGATTATGAATGAATTGATATAATTACGATTAATTAATTTTACAATTATTCTTTATTATTAATTATTACTATTATTGTTTAGGGACAATACTAATTATTGTACAAACATGAATTATTTCATCCTTTTTGAAGATACTTTTTGCTAACCATTTTTTTGGTACTATTCTTACGAATATTTTTGAAAGAATAACGACTAATTTTCAGTCGGGAGTTTTTTTTAATTAATTTTTTTTTTTTTTTTTATAACGTTCGTTTCCTCTCATATCGATTTGATCGACCCAGTCGGTACTTAGATATTTTTTTCTCCATATAACTAAAATCTAATTTCAATCCGATCTTTGTCGAGCTAATATTAATAATAATATATTTTGTATGTACTTACCGTAAACTTTGTTCTTTCCCTATCTTACCCACAAAATGACAATTACTGTACGATCAGAAGAAAAAATTACGTTTAGCATCAGCAAATCATCAGCCACTGCGACATCACAACAATCGCTAATTTTATTTGAAACGTGCCGTAGTACAGCTCTGTTGAATGCACGTATGGCGGCGCTAATTTGTCGCCATCACGTTTATATATTGCAAACCGTTTACGCTGCCATTGCTTTCGGAAATCTTTGCAAAATTTAGTGGCATACTGTTTAGCAGTTTTGCCTCGTTTAGCAGTTGGCCTCGTTACCATATTTAACTAGTTTTACAGTCAGCATGCTGCCACTGTGTTAAGCCAACGTAGTTGTAAAAAGCGGCGCCACGAACAGTCATGCTGCCGTCACCGTGTCCGTAAAGCCTGTATGATGTAACGGGGCTTTTCTGCTCCCGTCACAAAGAGAGCTCGATCTCCAGCTCTCGCTCGTATCGGCACGGAGCACGGCATCCTTTCTCCCGGGAGGAGTCCCTTCCAGGCGATCAGACAGGGCCAAACGCGAATAAACCGTTCCCACGACTAATTTTAGCATTCTTTTATTTCCGAAATCCTCCCGAGCGTACGACGGTTGCAACCGCCGCAAGACCATCGCGACGCACCAGCAACAGTCAGCAGGCTGGAGCCTCGCTACCGATCTCGCCGCAGTATTCCGAAACAGCAGGCTGGAGCCTCGCTACCGACCTCGTCACAGTCGCCCACGCCATCAGCAGGCTGGAGCCTCGCTAGACCTCTCGCCGTCCAGTCGTATCGCTACCGAAGTAGCGCGTGACGTTACCGACAACGGGACCTCCACCCGTCAGCCTGCCACCCGGACTCGGCGAGCCATCAGCTACCGAAACCTACAGCGTCCGGCTCGTCGTTGCTTCCACACCCGTCTGCCTGGACGAAGCTCCCAGGGCTGCGCTACCACCGCTCCCGTGGATTTACCTCCCGCCACGGGCGCACTCGGCATCGCGCGTTCAGAAGATCTCGAACGCGCCGATTCAAAGACCCGCGCCGGGGATTCCTAATTCGATGGGTTCCGACAAATAGAGCAGAGGGCGAAAGACGGATAGGCACAGGGTGGGGGGAAAAAGGACCCGCGATCGCGAGAGCGTCACCTCCCTCGGGGACTCCGTCGTAGGCCCCCGAGAAGGAAGGACGTGGTGACTGCTGCCGATACGTGCATATCGTCTCGCGAGAATACCGACATCTTGCCAATCGCGAAGTGGGACTTCTGGCCGAGGACAACTCGAGAAGCTCCCGCAACAGCTACGAAACCGGTGAGACCGTCGTACGGGTTCGGTTTGAGGCTAGAGACAGAATAGATCAAGCTCGATTCGTTATCGTGGGGACGGCACGCTTTCGCGCGCGGCCGCGGAATTAGTTCTCGGGAGAATCCTCTAAATTCACGTTTGCTTTACTTTTCTATAGTTTCCGTTTAATATTTTGCCTGGAAGGTTCTTGCCTATTTTAATATTTCATTCCATAGTTTGCGCCTCGCGCGAGTCCACTTTTTCCACCTAATTTATTTCAAGTTCTTTCGAGTCATTTATATCAGTCTTTTCTGCCGAATTATTGTAAATTTATTTCTTTCTTCTGATTTCCTTGTAAGATTCCGCGTAACCCCGCTGCGATCGGGCGATTTTAGATTTGTTGCGAAAGGTACCGTGGCTGCGATCCACGCGTGTAGGACGAACGCGAGAGTATAGACCTCGTGTTCGAGGTCTATACTCTCGCTTTCGTCGCGGTAACGGGTAATGTTTTACCCGTTACCGCTCTAGTGTTACCGACTCTGTGTTATCGAATTATTTTGTTCTCGAATTGTTTGTTAAGCGTGTGGAGATAAGGTCAAGGGAACGAGCGTGCACGCTAGTCGCTTCTCGACCACGCTCCCGATATTCGCTACAAAAAAATATCTTTGTGAGTTCCCATAATTTCGTCTCGATCTCTGTTTCCTCCTCGCGGAGGTGACCGAACCACCCCCTCTACCAGTTCCCAAGGCTGAGCGACACCCGGTCGCTCTCGTCTCTCGTTCGGCTCTTAAAATTAAAATTTTGTCGCGAGAGCTTTCGCTCTCGTGGCTGGCGCCCTTAAGGCCGAGTGAGACGGGTTTTGTAGCCGTCTCGATTGGGGAAACCTCAGGTGTTGGGAAAAACGGTTACAATGAATAGGCACTGAAATGTAATGTTCAAACGTGTCGCATATAGAAAGTCAGCGCGTCGCCACTGTGTTCAGCTAACTTTGATGAAAATAACGGCACCGTAAATAGTCATTTTGCCGTCACTATGACTTCTAAGCCTGTATCAATAGGCACCCAAATTTCATATTCAAGTGTGCCGCATATCTGATGCCATCATGTCGCGGTGCGATGCCTCGCCGTGCCGCCAGTTTAGAGTTTTATGCGGTAGTACATGCTGTGTTATGTGATTCATACCGTGGCCTTACGTGCTGCACTCTTGCCGACACCTTACTGCCAAATGTCTATCTGGGACGTTACATAATGTAATGATGTACCAATTGCAAGTCGACTGAACATTTTTTAAATGATATATTTTATTACATGTGTGTGCCTTGATAAATATAACGTTCATTCATTAATGAATATGTATTTTCCTATTGGGCGCATATTTAATAAATACTTCGTGTGTATCTCCTATATGTAGCTATATTGTGACGTTCACCCTAGACGGCCCCCTCGCTAGAGACGAGCCTGGGCGAATTTTAATCGGGGCACCGAAAAGCCCCCTCCTAGACATACAGTTTTTCGAATCGTCTCGAACGTTCGCGAACGTTCGAGATCGTTGCCCCACTCACGCACTTTTCGGCGCGCGCCGCGAGAATATGCCGGGGAAGCCGAGATAGTGGGAGCACAGCGCGAGCGATAGTGCCGCATGCAAACCCGCGATCGGGTATAAATTGACGAGCGGGACACAGAGATGGCAATTATTATTTCTCGACGGCGACGGAGAGAACGTAATTTAGAACCCCCTATCCTGCTGATCCTGGTTGCTTGCGGTGATGTAAGTATAATCAGAGTACCATCCGAGAGACTAGGAATCACCGGTGGCAACGTCGGCTATCCTAGTTTTCTCCTCCCCGTAGCTAGACAGGTTAGTCAGTTAACCCGACCGAACTAACCCGGAAGCGAGTACCGGTGGGGTGGTGGGGACACCACAGACCACGCTGCTCTCATGAAAGCGAAGGTTATGGCCGAGGTCCCGACCTGAGATTTGCATTTAGGGTGCGAGTTCCAAGTTTGGAAACTTAGAATACAATCGGTTGCGAATATGACGCTGGA
Organism: Amblyjoppa fuscipennis; assembly: GCA_963575735.1. NCBI lineage: Eukaryota > Metazoa > Arthropoda > Insecta > Hymenoptera > Ichneumonidae > Amblyjoppa > Amblyjoppa fuscipennis. Next base: position 4,298,920 of record OY754497.1, read on the forward strand.
AAGAGGCCCAGAGATTTTGGCAAAAATTGATTAACAGAATTGCTGCGCCTCGCTATTGAGAATCAAATTATCGAAGGGTAACGAACCCAGGTTAAAGGAAAAATCGAATTAATTTCAAGTTGTTTTTGTTTGCACTAAAAAGAAACCCCATGAGGAGAAGCGTTCACGTTTGTCTCTCCCTCGTTTTGAATAACTCGCCGCTCCGAAGAATTCTATCGACTACGAACAAGTTCTTTCTTTTGTATCGAATTTTTTTATCAGTATTAATAAATCGTAATTTCTATCTTTCAACCGACCGCCTACAAGTAATTTCTCGCTCGTCCCGAACCCAACGCCCACAAGTCCCCTAGCTATAACCATAGGCCTAAAAGTGGAACGTTACAATATACCAAATGTATTACACGCATATTTAGAAATATACATAAAATCCATTTTCGGTATGTTTTAATAAATACATTGGATATATTCCCAGTATATTTTGAGATGTACGTCGCAGATATTGCCAATGTATTGTAACTAATTGACTATCGTTGACCACCTAAGGCCGAGCTAAACCCGATATTATTGGCATAGAGTGAGATAGCGCGAGGTGTAAGTGGCGTCATCTGCCACGATCGACCAGCGGCTCGATCGATAACCAACGCCGCGCATGCGTAGCAATACATAAGACGAAAGATCGGAAGCACAGCGGCGCTGCCGAGCGGGATTGCGGCGAAAGCACGCTCAAGGTCGAAGAAAGGCGAAAGCGAGGGAAAATCGGCCTCGCCGATTGGACGGAAGTGACGACACTAATTTTGCACACGGCACCGACTGAGCACACGATTAGCTCGGCGGGTAACACCGGATAATCGTCATAGCAATATCGACGCGGTATTGGAGGGCAAGGGGACAGTCACTCGATTAGCCAATAAAAAAATTAATAATCGGCCGACCGCACGCAGACGCGAGTTCGCCAGATTTCTGCAAAACCGACGAAGAGGGCGACGAAAGCGGGGTATAAAAGACGGCATCATCAGTTCTTCCATCATCAGTCAACGATCTACATTACCATCGGCCAGCTCTCCAGGACTACCAGTGCACAGTGAAAAGTGAAAAGTGAAAGTGAAAAAGTGAGTAAAGTGAAATAAAGTGAAATTGTGCCTAAAAGGACTTATAAATTTTGTGCCAATTCGGACTTACAAATTTTGTGTAACTTGGACTTATAAAAGTTGTGCGAATTGGAACTTATAAAAATCTGTGCTGTAAGGACTTATAAATTATTAGACCGAGGGAACTTAGAATACTTATGCCGATTCGGACTTGGAAAATTATACGGCAAGTGGACTTATAAACTGTTGGACTAAGTGGAACTTATAAAATTATCGGGGAATTTGACTTATAAAGTGAGTGTCAAAAAGGACTTAGAACTCGTCAAAAACAACGAGAAGTGACTTAGGAAGCCTGGTGAAAAGTTAAATAAGACTTGGACTCGATTTCCACCGATGTGCAGCGATAAAATTGCCAAACTAGGCAACACTCACTGCAGTTTGGTAAAGTGACCGAAGTAACCGGTCAGATATGGTGCAAGTGACCGTATGAACAATATTACGGCACTAAGGGCATAAAACAGTCACACCCAGGGCAAAGTTCAAGTTCCCTGAATGGTTATCAACCATTAAAGTAAGGTAAAACCCTTTATTTCGCGAAATAACACCAATTGCCAACCGCGAGGTAAACGAGCTGCCACCGTCGCTCGCCGTGACGTCATCGTGGGAATCGCCGAGCTAGACAGCTAGCTGTACTGCACGACGATCGAGAAGGTGCCCGCGTCTGCGGAGTGCGATCAACGCGAATAAAAAATAATTTCTGATGAATTCTTTTGATAATCAATAATTGAATAAATAAATAAAATAAAAATTAAGACGAGACTCAAGATCTGAATAGATGTAGAATTCCATTATCTATAACATTACCGACACACCGTTTGGACTAACCAATTGAATACCAAGGATAAAGAGACCCGAATAAAAGAAAAAGAAAAAGGGTTAATCACATTGAAAGCTGTAATTTACCGATAAAGTATTTGCTTATAAATTTGTCTCTGACACGCCAACCCATAATTCCTAGACGCTCGAATTTACGAATCCTTCTGTGTGAGTGCCGTGCCCCTTCAGGAGGCGCGCAAATACAGAAAAATTATTGTACAGGAGCCTTGCTCAAGTTACAGTATTTGAAGATATACCTCAGATATATTCCCGGGATATTATAAGATATATTGTATTGGGTATTGTATGGTTACCCCGAAATATTATATTGGGTATTGTATATTGTAACGAGAATTTTCAGGTTCTCGCACACTTCGGCCCCAACTTCCCAACTATCCGATTTTCCTTGCTCGGTACCGAATATCGGGGCTCGAACCCACGACGAGATTGGGCGATCTAAGGTACGGACGGAGCATGGCCCTTCCCGCAGGGTAGGATGGAGACCGCTTCTCCACACGCGAGTGGGCGCTAGGTATCAAGGTACCACCGCTCAAAAGCGGCATTTATTTAAGTTCGCGGTGAATTACGGAAAAGGCTAGGGAAAAACGGGGACAAGGCGAGGCCGGCGAGACTCCGACTAGCTCAGCCCATCTGGGAGAAAATGGCAAAGGGGGGTGGACGGGCGAGTGACCAACACAATAGCAATCATCTAATTAATTTTTATTCGTCGTTTGACGGCAAAATCTCAGTGAACAAAATCGTAGATCACATAATCAATAACAATGGGAGCGCAGTGGAAATCGGTAACTTAGCCTGGTGAGGTACGGGGGAGAACTGAAGTTGATTAGGGAATATAGCTGGGGCGAAATTATTGCGAAAAGTTGGATGTAGCCAGATGGCAAACTAAACTATTGTCAGGGATTGAATGTAGCCAAGGTAAAATAACTAATGCAGAGAATTAAATGTAGCCGGGACCGAAATACCGAAATTACTGCTTTGCTAAAGCTTAGATGAAATCTGAGGAAGCGTTAACTATTGCCGAAATGCGAGGTAGCCAAAGATAAATTGACTATTGCCGAGAATGAGATGTACGCAGAAGAAAAATTACCGGAAAATAACGAAGATCGGAAAATTAAAGTTAGCTGTATGTGAAATAACGGCGAAACATAAATTCTGGGTTGACATGAAATATAAAAGATTTATCGCTGATTCGCTAACTAGGACGCAACAACGGAACGAATATCGACGAAAAGAAGAGGACTCAAAATAGCCGCGATTGACCGAAGACTTCATCCTAAATGTCGCCAATTCACCGGTACGCTGGGTACGAGATAGCCGAAGGGAATTATACGCGCCAAGAAAAACGATATTCGAACGCCAGATAGCCTATGCATGAGTCGCTCTAAACAAAATACGCCAGATGTAAGCACGGCGTCGCCATGATCTTTCGCGCGCGCTATAGCCAACCGGCCACCGGCCGGCCTAACGAACGCGATCCCGCGTGCACCAGATCCCTTTGTCTCGATGGATGAAATGTAGCCAATGTAACCGGCGAATTCGCATTAGTCTCGACGCAATATTATTCGCGAGATGTAGCCGAACGAATAACTGAATGTTTCAGAATATTTTAAAGGCGAGAAACGGGGTACGCGACAAATGACTGAGTGAAAGGGTGGCGCAAAGTAGCCGAAAGAAACATAAATTTACCAAACGAACCATAGTAGAAACGAGAAATAAGGAATTTGCCGGAATAAAGTTAGCCGAGACAAAAGTAAGCGAGAATGACGAAGAATTAGCCAGAGCGAGAGATCTAGCCGGACATGCCTCGCCGAACCCATAACTTGGCCCGAAGCCGCAAAACTAAATTAATTACAAAAGAAAAACTACGCCAAGATAAAAGAACAATACAAAAGTCTCAAGGAAAACTACAATAAAATTTGGGTTCGGTTTCGGCATCTCCGGCTAGCACAGAGTACTAGAGAGAGAAAGACGGAAGCTTACCGGTGTGCGGACAGCCCGGGAGACCACTCGACGAAACACAACCAAAGAAAAACGGACCACTCGTCACCGTACTCGATCGCCGACTGCTGAATAAATTATCGGTCTCTCGGTAGTCCGCACTAGCGCTACCCCCTCTCTCTCGCGACTCCCGAAATCTAGCCTACGCTAAACGGCTAAGACGCCAGAGAACCGGTTTCTCCTCCGGCCGCGCCCCGCTACCCGCGAGAATCTTCCGCTCGCAGCGATGATACTCGATGTCCACGGACTCCTTCCTCCCAGGATCCGGTGGGGCAAAATGAACGCGAGGGGAGGCCTCCCTCGCGGAGTTAAGGCGTCCCTCGTCCTCCGCGGTGGGCCCACTCGATACGCCACATAACGCCATATAACTGCACCTCGACGTGCATTCCTCCCTCGTAATCCCCGCAAGTGGAGAGGCGCCGTGATTAGCGGTCCGCGTTGTCCGTGAACCTCGATGGGACAGGAACGGCTCCAGGCCGTGTAGTCGGGAGGGGCGGGAAACATTGTATATCGGTCACTTAACCGCGTCCCTCTGGCCTCCTAGTCCGCGGAAGCTGGTCTTCGGCTTCCGCCTGCGTGTCGAACGAAATCTTCTTCGGCCCACTTAGGCCAATCTCCAAACTTGGACACGCCCGAGTGAGAAAACTCTGTCCGACGATCGGATCGGTGAATCGCGAAAATCTCTGCTCTCGGCCTAAAGCAAACTTAAAAAAAAACAAAGGCACAGCGTAGTCGGAACTACGAAATAAAACGGTAAATAAATTCAATAATAATAATAATACGCGGCAAAATCCTGATCCGGCGAGTCGACAATCGAGCCGGTTGACGAGCGGCGTCGTCGGGGCCGTGAATCCGGCCCACTGCCCGACCCAAAACCGTGCGAGGTGACGGGACGCGAAATGTCACGTCACAATATATATAAGTAGTGGTACCGCAGGAGAGTATGAACCGCCTCTAGGGAATCTACTCGGGGCGATGACAGACGAGTCAAAAGATTACGGACCGAATAATTTTATAAAGCGTTTCGTGTCGGGTGGACCTAAATTTTACGGCTACTTGGTACAGAAAGCCGATGGTAAAGAGGTAACAACTTGCAAAGTGAATGGTATCGGACTCAATTATAAAAACGGGGAAAAAATTAACTTTGATTCCATTTGTAAATTGGTTCGAGAACGCGGTACAAGTATTACCGTGAAATTTAGTGCTATTCGACGCGATGCGTTTCACCATGTGACCACGCGGCAAGAATCAATGACTGGCAAACCCGTCCTTGTCAAGAGACGACGATGGGGCGAGCACGATTCTCTGCCGTATGGTTACATAGGCTAAGGGCATTAGAAATAGTTATAAATTGTAAATATTGTAAATAAAAATGGCCATATTATAATTTTAGGCGCAGGTTATTTATGGGAGTTATACCCCTGATCTCTGCGAGGGAGAATACCGTAGGCGGTATATCTATTTCTAAGATTTATATTTGGTGTTTTACATAATTGTATTATCCTCTGTAAAATAAAAAATGGATTTATTATAAAAATAAAAATATGGATTTATTCTAAAAAATACAATTTGTTGAAACCACTTCCCCCTCTATCCTAGCATATGCCTTAACAAGCTTCTGAGGTATATGTGTAACTGCCGTTTACACTGTAAATAGTAGATTATTATTATTTACGGTGTAGACCGGTGGTACATACAGGAGCTTATCCTGTATGTAGCTTCGCGACCGCGGCGGCGGCGGCGACGGTGTCGTCGACAGTGATGATGATGGTGGTGGTGGGCGCAATGGATAGTATTGGGAAAATAATTTATAATCTAATATTTTATTCAGCATTTATTTATTCGCATATTTTTTTAATTAGTTTTAGAACTAAATCCCACGATTTCACCTCTAAACGATAATGCTGCTCCATTTTTGTGGGCAGAAGTTGAGGATGACTCCGGATACCGCACCGACTTCTTCTAGCGAAATTAATGTATAAAACTGTTAACATTTTTTTTTAATTTTTCAATTTTTCGTATGTATTAAATAAATAAAAAAAAATTTAATAATACATTTGTATACTTAATACCTTCATACTCTTCATTCCTCTCATTAATCGTCATGAACCCGCGCTGGAAGCACCCCTGGACCTCTATGATCGCCGGTCCTATAGGCTGCGGGAAAACATGCTTCGTAAAGAAGTTTTTAAAATATATTTCGAGCATGGCCGACGTAGAGTTTGCACGCATTCTTTTTTCCTATTCGGAATGGCAGGACGGGTATGCCGATTATTCTAACAATATCGAATTTTTAGAAGGTCTACCCCAAAATTCAGACATTGCTGGCGATTGTAGGCCGAAACTTATAATTATCGACGATTTGATGCGGGAATCTTCAAACGGTGAAATAGTAGATTTATTTACAGAAGGAAGTCATCACAAAAACATTAGTGTAATTTTTATTACACAAAATATTTTTCACCATGGTCGTGGCCAGCGTGATATTTCCCTTAATACTAAATATATCGTAGCTTTCAAAAATCCACGCGACCGTGCCCAGATCTCACATTTGGCTCGTCAAATATATCCTGAAGATCCGAAATTTTTACAAGAAGCTTACCACGATGCAACTTCGAAACCGCACGATTATTTGCTTCTGGATTTGAAATAGTCTACCCCCGATAATTGTCGATTCCACACTTGCATTTTCCTGGATGATTCTCATAATTTTATGTTTGTACCAAAACGAGGATCCGGTTCTCGCTAATTTATAAAGTATAAATGGGGAGTAACGAATGTACGAACATCATTCGAATCTCGGCTATGGCTCCATCAACAACTGCTAAAGCTTCGATTGGGAAGAATATAATCTTGCTACGCACAATAGACAGAAGCGGAGTGCGATCTATCTGCGAGTGCGCATTAAATACCGTAAATGGTACAGTCCCGCTGAAAAAGAGTGAACGAATAAAACTGTCTCAGCATAAAAAAAATGTACGCCACCTCGTAAATAAAGCTGGTGGCTGGAAGAAGAAAAAACGCATAATTGTGCAAAAGGGGAGCGGATTCGTACTACCGCTTCTTCTCCCAATCATAGGCAGTGTGCTGTCTAATATTTCCACACGTAATTGACAAGATGCAGCATGCGAGGAAAATGGTTTTAGTGCCTCACGATGCTATCATGCCATCGTGCGAGCAGATAGAGCAAACACGCTCCGTTTAAACACCAGGTACGACACTCAGAAGACACGATGCTGAAATGGATGATATACTTCGCTCAGTGACTGCTGCGAACCAACGAGAGAAATGGAAACTTTACCAGCAGGTTTTACAACGTCAGCAGTTTTTTGTCGACGAGGAGAGATGACCTAAAATTATCACAACCTCTTCGGTAACTGACAAACCTGCCGAGCAAATACCTGAGGAAGCTGCACAATCAACTACTGAAGCTGAGACAATATCTGACGAAGTTATTGTGGCTAGTGTACCAAAATCATATAGAAGGCAAGCGGAGCAGTTATTGAATCACTTGCGTGCCAGCTCCAACACCACTCTAACGTGGGATAAATCGGGAGTGGTCCATATCAATGGTGAACCGATAAAAGAATAGAATATTATAGATCTTGTAAATGATACTACGCGCCATAGAAAAACTGTGCGTGCTATTGATCATGAGCAATTTAGAAATGAGCTCATATACGTATAGAGAATGGAAAACACATACCGAGAAAAATCCATATGTTGGGGTGCGAACCTCCGCATCTTGCGGTCGTCCTGCGGTGGTAGGTATCGCAAGAGTTATTCGTCCGGAGTGATGTACCGAAGACGGACCAGTATGGGTGCGAGGGGTGTCCACTGTCGCCGGATGTACCGCACCAGCTCAAGGACATTCGGATCGCCATCCGAACGGTCTGCAAAACGATCCGCAACTTTACTCAAAATAGCGACACTGTAACGCATTCACAGCTAGCCGCCTGATAAAAATGTCCATTTGGGATTATACCCTCACTTAATACTCGGATATATTGATTGTGATGCGTGTAAAGGCGTCGCGTTGGGCCACGGGAGGCTACGGCCAATCCAAGCCCGACGACTCGATTTACCGTGTAAAACTGGGGCTCTTTGACCGCCAAAAAGCCCCTAACTTGATGGTCTTAACCCCTCCGTTTAGCAAGGATGATTAGTATATAGGACAAGATAAAATAAACCAATTCAGTTCAGTTAACATCGAACCGTTGTACGAACAACGTCGGGCTACACGCCTATCAAATTCATTGGAAGTCAGAGTTCATAGCTCGTATGACTTGTCAATAGAAGCTGCGATATCAACAAAGATAGTCACATTATATTAAATCTTCGGGTAATTAGTTAAAGTTTAAACGTGTGTTATGTGTGCAACAAATTGTATCGACCATTTCTCACTAACATTGTGAGAGAATAAATGTGAGTAAATAAATTGACAATTTATGAAATATTTAACCACGATAAATAAACCTTTAAAATATTCGCGCTAAGTATCGACGACAGCGATTATCCCAAAACCCATAAATCTATAGTGTAAACAGGCGACGCTTCCGTCCCCGGTGTAAAGGGCTGCCCTGCCTTGACCCGAAAAGAGAAGACGATAGTGTTGCGCTCTCCCTTACACTCTCACAAGTTTGGCTGGACCTAACAACACCTTCTTGGAAACGATGCGCCGGAGCCGATGCCAATCCCATGGCCATGTTTATGAGCTCACTATTAGCTGCACTTAAACCTAGTCGAAACCATTACGGTACTAGTCGAAACCATCGCCGTAGAATAGTCTGAAAAATGTCATTTTTAATCTCAGTATCCAACACTTGTCATCTTGAATATATTTTTCATACCTGGTTAAAATGAAACCAACAGCTTCGGACAGCCACTGCTGGATGCGTCTGGCGAATCGCGGAAATCGCTGACCTTTCAAAGTCACCCATTGCTTCGACAGCATGTTGGCGAAGACCAGGGGCTAATTCAAGGACCCGTTGCCATACCGTAGTGTAGATCAGTGATTCGCCTCTCGAACAAGCCGTACACTGCTGCGAAGCCCTCATATTGTTATATAAAATAATGCAGACTGACCATGACGAAATAAAATGTTATCAATAACTATGAATTTACAATATCCATGATACGGATATGAATCGTATAGAGGTGCACTGCGTTGGGTCAGTGCGGAACGATCTGTAAGGTAATAATATGGTAATAGCCATTTAATACTATTCGGATGGAAATCGAATATTTGGGCTGTAACTGGTTACACGAAAAGTTCCGTCGGCGTATAACACGGTAGCAATATTTCGTCTGTTCAACATTAAAGTGCTGGCAAATATTACCGCGTGAGATCCATCCACAAAAGTTACTAAGCCGCGGAAAATTGAGACGGTCGTGGCGTAATTTTCGAGTTACTCGCCGAGCTCGTGGAGATTATTTGACGTTGGCGGGCGAGCCCTTCCGCGTGCTCTCTCCATCGCAGATCGTACCGAATTGTACGACACGCCTATAGCGACACCGACTTCTTGTAAAAAATTATAAAGTTTCATTGATAGGAATTAGTTGTTCGAGTTCTCATTATCGATAAGTAAAATCTTGCGACTTAAAAATGTGATACCCACCTGAGGGAGACTTCGTCGAATATTTGTCTCAGCGATGTCAGTGTTTCACTGCTGAGACGAACAAATTCGTCCCTCGTTCTACGCCGTTCCATCATAAAAGGTTGCGGCTCATGATTATGGAAGTTAGCAATTGTCACGGTTCCATCGAGTGCTATAAGTACTCTGCCTCGACATCCGATTGACGACCTCCACGCGCAGTGATAAATGCCCCGGTCGCTATAATAAACCTATCCGTGGTACATGTATCGGACTGAACCCGCGATCTGCCCTTCGATTTCTTCAATCTGTAATTAATTCGTAGTCGTAACTAATTAGTGATCTCTGAATTATCTCAAGGAGAAAATCTTGAGTGGCTCCCCAAAATATACGTAAAAGAAATGAATAATTACAAAAAAATCGCTTTTAAATGCTATTTAAAAGAAGCTAGAACGCTGTCAAAAGTAATATTACGGGGTTCAATATTTTGTTACGCCGATAAAAAGTACATTACGTCGAGTACAAATTTCGATAAACGTAACAGTGATTATTTTTATGTACACAATGTACTTTTTACCAACGTACCATAATTTTTACCTTCGTGATATCATTTTGTGACAGAGTTTATTTAGTTTTTTGTTTTTGTTACATAATATGATATTACCCTGACCAAAACTTCATAACGACAAAAAAAAATGGCACTGCTGGCAGAAATGTTGCTTTATAGATAGTATACATCGTCATTGCTATTTATGCTGCCGATGCGGTAATATTATCAATTTGCACTCTTTATAATTGTTTTGCAATCCCTGATTGAAATTCCAGGTAGATATGTTAGAACGATTACATTTTCTCAGTGTAAGGTCTCGATAGGTGCGTTCTCGACGCAGGATTCGTGCGGGAGGAAATAATGGCGGCGTCGTAGCACGTTTTGGATGAATGGGGAAGAACAATGCCCCAGGATAATATTTATTAAGTTAACAAATAACACACGTAACAAAAAACACACGTAGATACTAAACAGAATTACTCGTTTCTCTCGTCACGATCGCGTTCGACCCGTTGATCCGACTCACGCTCCTCTCGCTCTCACACATCCACTCTCTCTCTCGTGCTCGCAGCAACTACTCGCTCCAATTCCGTTCTCCGACCACGCGGCCGCTAAGGAAGCAGTGGTCGCTGGCGGTTGCGCCTCTTGCGCCGCTCGCATGCGCGCACATCATTTAAGCCGGCAGGAGTCGCCTTAATATATTACCTTTAACATTCGGCCGTCCTGCGGCACGCTCGTCCTCGAGCGTAGGTTTTTTTTTACAATTAGCTTCTTGCACATTTCGTAACAACTATACAAAGTAACATCGTCTTAATGCGGCGTTGCGCCTATATTTCCACATTGGGAATACTTCGCTCATCGCTTACATATATTATGATTATAATTTTTTTTTTTACTTGTTAAGATCGTAGTCGGCGAGATTCCTTGGTTTACACTTTCGATGTTGCGATTTTCGCTGCACTCGATCACTCACATTTTCGGTTGCATTATGCGTACTCGGCACTCTTACATTTTCTCTGTCGCGACATTCATCGCTTACATTTTGTACATTAACATTCGGACTAGCGCGACGGTCATCGCTTACATTTGGGGCATTAATATTGCACTTATCACTTGCTCTTGGTGTGACGGATCTGTCGCTCTTGTTTCCGTCGGGTTCGTTGCACCTATCGTCGTCGAGATTTCTCGGAGTACTCGCGGTGTCATCACGGTCGTCACTCGCGGTACTATCCTGATTTTCCTCGTCGCTCGTTTCCCGTTCAGAGGGTTCGTTGTCGGTCGTAGGTCAGTTTACGATCGTCGTATTGGCCCACTGCGAAGTACTCGCACTCGCGTCGATTTCGCGGTTATACTCGGTGTCGAACTCGTTATCGTCTCGCTCGGCTAGTATAAGCTTCCAAATTGTCAGCTGACTAGTATGGGCTGTCGATGCATAGCGTCTCGCCGGCGCGGTATCGTTTAGATCAGCGACTCGGTAGGTGTCGCTCGGTAGCGATTGTATGATGACTAACGGGTCTCGATACTTCGGTTGCAATTTAGTCGAATCGCCGGTCGCCGTTGGTGCTACGCGCATGTATAAGTCATCACCTACGTTAAAATCAGCGCGGCACGTCCGATTCTTGTCGTCGCGCTGTTTCATCTTTTGCTGTTCACTCGTTATACTGTCGATCGCGTCTTGTTGTAAGTCTTGCCGCAGACTATGTGTTCGCATCGTCGTGCGTCAGTTCGCGTGCTCTTCCCTCGTTTCGTCGCGGTACGTAACCATATACCAATTCGAAAGGGCCGTTTACCCGTGTTCGCATTCTTCATCTCATTTAAATCACATTGTATTTTACGTAGTTCTTTGTCCCAGCCTCGTTCATCATTCTCGGGGAGATTACACTGTATCGCGGGCACCAATGTCGCGTTCAGTCTCTCGACCTGACCATTCGCTTGTCGATGTCGAGGCGAATTTACTATGTGACGAATACCGTGTCTAGTACAAAACTGCTCGAAAGCCTTCAACGTGAAACAAGTTCCTCGATCGGAGATAAGTCGTAATGGTGCCCCGTACTCGCGTACAAACTCCTCGAGAACTCGGAGTACATGGCTCGACTAGGTGTTTTCTACGGCTCCAATAATTGCAAATTTTGTAAGATTGTCAACTAAGGCGAGGACATATTTATTCCCCTGCGCGCTAGAAACGAAAGGACCGACATGGTCCGTATGGACGGTCGCGAACGGCCTATGACCCGGGGGTATAGGGTGCAGTACTCCGTCTTATCGTCCCGGTTTCAATTTGCACGTAATACAGTGCAGACAGGCTCGAATGTGTCGCTTCACATACGCTTTCATATGCGGGAAATAATAATGTTCGCGCATACGGGTTACTGTAATCGATTTTCTCTTCGCTTATACAATATTCCGTGTTCTAACTCGAAGTCAACAACGCGGTTTTCGTCGTGTTTCGTACGTTCGTTCGCGGGTTTCGAAACTATTTGTTTTTTTCTTTTACGCCGGGTTCAGTGTACTGATAGAGACGAACCTCGTCTTGTTCGCTGGAAATCGTCATAATGTTCAAGTTTAGTATGTGATCGGGTTCATCTACTGGCGCGCGACTTAACGTGTCTACATGGGCGAGCTTAACTCCAGCTCGATGCACGATTCGATAGTCGTACTCACTAAGCAGGTCATTCCACCCGATCATCTGCGGATTTGGAGTGTTTTGCGTGCTAAGATAACATAGCGCCTGACAATCAGTAACGATCGTAAACGTGAGATTCGCGAGCATCGGGCGCAGCCGTGTGACGTCCCAGACAATCACCATTAGTTTTAGCTTACTGCTGTAGTATCGTTCGGTTTCTCGATACGGTTTACTAAATACGGGTGCGGCGGGAGACGTTACCTTAATATCCATACACACATTATTCGTACATCCAAGGTCGTCTAAGCCGGTAAAGATGCAATCTCGGTAATTGTTGATGATTCGGTGTAGTTCCTCGACTACTTCGGGGGGTTGATCGTCGCCGATGTCGATGTCTTCGCGTGAAATTTCTTCTTTCGTTGTGCGGCTCTTCCTGACCGGTCGGAGAGGGGATATCTGTCCTCGTACTGTCGGCTCGCCTCGTCTCATAATGCGTTCTTCCGGGCCCGTGTTTGCCGCAGATAGGGCGTGTGCGTGTTGGCCATCCCCTATACTCATGAAGCTTATGGAGAAGGGAGGGAGAACGATGTCTCCTGTCGCTGGGTGACTCGTCGATGCTACCACGCTCTCGTCCGGAAGATCGCGGTTGCGATGGAACGTTAATGTGTCGCCGATTTTGTGGTATTCTATATACGGTTGCTCCCTTATGTACGCCTGATTATTGCGTCCGTCGGCTGCGCGTTGTCCGGGACCACTGGGAATGGCACGTTCGGTACATCCGCTCCATCTATTGTTACGATCACGTACACTATGCCAGGAATCGACACTATAAATTCGGGTGGTCCGAATCCCTTCAGTTGTACCGGCGCCGCGTCCATTTTGAATTGTTCGGTCAGTACCTGTGTCAATGAACGACACCACTTCACTTTCGACGATGAGGGTTGTCTTAATATATTTGCCAGCGGCGCGATCACTCGGTTGTCCGATAGTTTGTACAGATCTGCCTGTCGCGGCATTAGTGCCGCAGTTGCTGCGACTAATATGTTCAGTTTCACCACACTTAAAGCACTTGAACTCCTTTTTCGGTTCGGGGCAATCTTTTGACAAGTGCCCGATTCTGCCGCAGTTGTAGCATTTTCTTTCACTCGCACGAGTTGTCGCGGCGGCGTTCCCACGGTTCGTCGACGTACTTTTCGCGGGCTCCGATTCTTCATTACTCGGTTTGTTTGACTGTGGTCGCGATCGTGTTATCGTCGATTCCTTCGACGCCCGGATTATCTCGCCTCGCTGCTCTAGGAGTTTATCGTAATAAATAAGGTCATGTAACAGCTCGTCGGCAGTGTATTGGGTTGTTGCCATGACGGCATTACATATTTCTCGCACCCACAACCCGATCAACACTTCCGCCTTTAATTCACGGAACGTTAACCGAGTGTGAGAATTTCCGAGGTGGAGCCGAGTCGGAGTGCCGTTGGTTCGTCGCGAGTTGTTCCGTCGAGCGCACTGAAAAATGCGGATTTTTGATGATTGGAATGTCTAGGGAATGAGCGAGTAAGTATCCAATCGTGCGGTCCGATAGGCTTTTAATGGCTTGTTGTGGTACAGTAGACTGTTCAACGTAGAAGCGTCGTGCGAGGCGAGCTGGCCGAACCGTAAGGAAAGAGCGCGGACCCTGGAGAGAGGCTTACGCTCCCGAAATCGGTGCACGCCCGCTTAGTTTGCGAAATTTGTGTTCCGCGAAACGCAATGATTCGTCCACCTCTCCTCCTCCCTTTTTTGAATCGACACAATTCTATGTTATCATGTAGTCCGAAAAATAACGAATGTTTCGATATATATATTGATGGGGGGAAATTAACAATATGAAGAATAAACAATAATTTTCGTAATATCGTAATTATTCGAGGCCGAATTTCTGGCACGAAAAATCGCAATACCTCCGGAACCCCGAGGAGTAGTGCGTTAAAAAAAATATAGCGAGGTAGCGAGAAAAAAAATATTTATATTACCCAGTTTGGCGGGTTTTCGAGCGACGCTTAATTGTCGAATTTTAGTGTTTGAAAAGGTAGCGAAAAATAGCAAGATAATCTCCCGATATCGGAAGACGGTTATCGATCCGTTCGGAATATCGATAACCGATACTTAAAGATAAGGCGCCTTAGAAGTAAATGAATGCCCACGTCTGGGGTACCATTGGAAAGCTAACAATGTTAGCTTTCCAATGGTAGTAGAAAAGCAGAAGGAATCAATTGTTTTAACCACGATATTGTTGTTATATCCGCAGAAACTCAGGTAGCTAATCTGGGTTTTGCGGGCGAGCCGTTAGCTCGTGAGATTTGGGATTTGTCCAGTTAAGGGTTAGAACCCAAGAGAATTGAACACGCAATGTTTAATAAAACAATTATAAAATGTTTATTTACCAATTATTATACACTTGGAGTAGAATTATGGTCATTTCACTTCGTAGCTTTTAACTGTTATTATTAACTATTATTGTTAACTTTTATTCAGGGATATAGAATCCCCGTGACGAGCCCTAACTCGAGAAAAAGGGTACTCGTCGACTATAACCAACTGTTGTACCCCGAATTATTTTAACAATCGAAAACATGAATAACTAAATTCATCAAGTAATTGGGAAATAAAATTGGGAAATACTTACTGACAAATCCACCGAGTCGCGAAGCCGACGCGTGTAGGAATTTGCCGAGTAAGTATCGGACGATGCACCGGTTAATGCACCCAGCACTGACTAATCGTGCCGAGTAAGAATCGAACGATGCTCGATTCTATATGCCCAAATATGGGCATGCAACAAAATTGCAGACGCATCAATTTGCACCTCGCGGATCGCGATCGGGAAATTGGCAGTCTGAACTCGACTAGGGAACAGAGAGGTTGGTCTCAGGGTTAGGCTCATGGTCAAAGAATATCACCACTGTATTAAAATATATTACTAACGAACAAAAAACCATCATCATTCTTTGAATAAACTTGTTATTTAGTTTGTTAAACAAACTTGAGTTTCACTCTTAATTTGGCGACGATCCCAAATACCTAAAAATTATATTTGTTGACCTCGCGTACAACACAACCGTACTGACAGGAGTACTGAGACTGAGGAGTGCCTGCTCTCGATACATTATATATGGTTGAGAGAGCAGGTACGTCGGCTTATTTTCCTCTAAATGTTTGTGGTTTACTTTATTTTAGTAAACAAAACTCTTTCCAAATCCTCGCTTTTTCGCGAACGGGATTTGGAACTTGTTATGATTTCATCACCGACGCGGTAAGTCGCGAGCAGGTGCTCTAGTTACCGAGTCGCTCGCGCTTGCTTAATTGCTGACTCGACAGTACGGTGAATGTCGGTATCATGTCGCAACGACGCGCTCGCCGCGCGCTCGTCGCGTGCCACTTATACGCTTCGATTATTGCGCAACTCGATTGCACGAATAATCGAGGCGTCTAGATACCCGGGGTACAACATTGTCGTGGGAAGATAGTAATGTTTCTTCGCGTAGCGCGTACGGCATCGCTGTCTCGTATCGCCCGGTGACGTCACCTTCCATAGGTATATCGAGTGAGCGCGAAGTCGTCGTAAACAGGTGAGCTGACGTAGGCGCTATAGATATACCGGCGAGGGTACGTGATCGACGGTATATGGATATACTAATAACGTGTCACGCGGATATATTGCAACCGTTGTTCCCTTTTGGTGGAGGTTTCTTTCGCTCGGTCGTCTCTCGGTTGTCCTTCCTTCCTCCCTATCGTCCTCGAGCTCTCTCTAAGGGGCGGAGAGCGGGCCTCTTGACCGTTTCTCGTTCCCCGGACACGCAGAACGCAGACCTTCGGCCGTTGTCCGTTGCGTCTTGTGGAGTCTCCTGGGATGAAAGGGCCGCTGGCAGCTAGGAGTGGGCCTGTTCGGCCGTTTCCCGTTTGCCACCGGAAGCAAGGCGCGTGGTTTCTTGAGGCCCGTTGCCCGTTTCCCGATGCGCGTTCCTTCCCCGGATTGCCCTACGCTCTTCGCCGAGCCAACTTCGTGGTGCGACCGCGGGGTGAGGAGTAAGGGGTTCGGGTCAAGATATTCGATGGACGCCCAGATAAGAAAGCTATGCTTTATTAATGTTCTCCCGATACATTCCCTTCGTAGGAGCCCTGCTCTCTTTGAGCGCCGCGACTCAAGTGCCGATCTCGCTCCCTGCCTCGAGGTCCCTCGCTCGCCGCTCCGACTCTGGTGGGGTCCAGCTTGTGGTGGTGGAAGCTGTCGCCCTCCGTGGGGTTGGCCGCCGCGCTGCTGTCGCTGTCGCTTCGGCGCGCACTTTTAAACCGTTGCAATATAGATATAGGGCCGCTAAGATCCTCCGACGGTCGAATGTACGAGGTGCGGCATATCTTCGAACTTGATTGCCGGCTCGTTACTGCTCAGCAGAAAACACGCGCACGTGCCACAAAAATATTCGCGCACTCAAACACGGTACACGCGGCTTCTATCCCACTTCTGATTGTTAGAACGATTACACTTTCTCAGTATAAGGTCTCGGTAGATCCGTTCTCGACGTAGGATTCGCGCGGGAGGAAATAATGGCGGCGTCGTAGCACGTTTTGGATGAATGGGGAAGAACAATGCCCTAGGATAATATTTATTAAATTAAGGAATAGAAAACACACGTAGATACTAAACGGAATTACAAAGAGGTAATTAATTACTCGTTGGAATCTGTTACCGATAGGGCCACCCGCGTCCCCCCGGTCTTACTCTATTTGTTTCTCTCGTCGCGATCGCGTTCGACACGTTGATCCGACTCACGCTCCTCTCGACTCTCACACATCCACTCTCTCTCTCGTGCTCGTAGCAACTGCTTCTCTAATTCCGTTTTCCGACCACGCGGCCGCTACGGAAGCAGAGGGCGCTGGCGGTTGCGCCGCTTGCGTCGCTCGCATGCGCGCGCATCATTTAAGCCGGCAACAGTCGCCTTCATATATTACCTTTAATAGATGCGAATAAAAAAAAATTTTATCTGTCGATGATGTATTTTCTGCACGTTTGCCCGGTTTCAACGCGGATAGATACGGAAGGTGTCATGCGAATTATATTTATGTATCCGCGTTGATCCGTATACACTTATACAATTTCTATCATTTTCTATCCGTGCATGCATAATTTTGTTGTATATCGTTATTCGAACGTTTCCGCATACTATTTTCGTTCCGATTCTATCGTTCTGTATCCGATCATGTATGTTTTCATAATATATCGGTATCCAAACATTTACGTATCATATTTTCGTTCCGTTTCTATCTTTCTCTATACGTTCATGCATGATTTCGTTATATGTGACTATCCGAACGGTTCGGCACTTTCATTCCCTTTCAATCATTCTCTATCCGTTTGTGTATGATTTCGGTATATATCGCTATCTGAACGTTTCCGGATCACATTTTTGTTCCGTTTCTATCGTTCTATATACGTTCATATATGGTTTCATTATCTACCCTAGTAAGTTGAATAAAGACCGCAAACGGACCGAAAAGCGGACACGTCTGATGGGGAACGAAATGAAGAATTAAAAGTAAAACAAATAAAAATTGAAAAACTTAGCCAAAAATATTAATAAAAAACGGTCGGTCCTTCCTCGGTTTCCACAACCCAACGGACGTGTCCGTTTTTCGGTCCGTTTTTTAGTTTTTTTCTATAAAAGCAGCCGTCCGTCAACTTGCTAGGGTAATATATATTCATTATATGGCAATCCGAATGTTTACGCTAAACATTTTTGTTCCGTTTCTTTCGTTCTCTATCCGATCATGTATGTTTTTCATAATATTCACAGTGTGAAATGCAAGCTTGTAGGTATTATGATTAACCAGGATCTTTACTTTTCTGCACCTCCGAATACATTGGAAGTTCAGTAATTTTACATAGATTCGTTTCATTTTCAGTAAAATCCTGTTGTACCCTGCCCCCTAACCGGCCCTACCTTGTCATTAGAGATTTGCCATGACGGTCGATTGTTGGAAACGTTAATTGACCGAAAAAATACCATAAATCGACCGTCTTTTTTATTGGAGTAAATGTTTGTTGTGCCATGACCGTCATTTTTGTGCGTGGTCACAAATATGGTAAAAACGGCGAAAAACATCTAGATAGATGTTTTCTGAAAAATTACGGTAAAATCCCATCTAGATATATATGATTTTACCGTCATTTTTTTGTTATACATTTGGTAGACTATTTGGCAGTCTAGATTGATGACAAGCCAACTTTTCTCCCTTATTGATTTCGTAATCCTTTGTATTTTCATTTTCTTTAATCGATTAAACAATTAAGTGATAAAAAATGAATACAACATAATTTTTTTTCTTTAACGATATTACGAGGTACTTTGTGAGTTTTCAAGTATTAACATTTTTTAAATGATTATATTAATAACAATTTTAAGTATTTATACAGTGTTAATACAACCGCATTTATTGACATCAATCATAAAAGACGTGAAAATCTGCGGATAGAAACGCGTTTATGCTGATTCATTTGACCCTTTTTTAAGGGGGGATGGTCTTTTTTTTCGCAAAATTTACCGCTTTTTGGGCATTTTTTTGTGAAGAAAGTATACAACGGAAAACTTGTGAAACTGGGCATATAGTTTTATTGATCTGTTTACTACATACAAAAAAATGTTTAAACAATTTCTTCAAAAAATCGGCCTTTCACCCCCCTCGGCACGCGATGGTCCTTTTTTGATGGTGTGCACGATTACAGCCTTCACGTTCATCCTGCAACAAAAACCCAAAAGGATTTTACTTTAGACACATATAGCTATCGTTTGATGAAGGGAAAAAAAATTGACGATTTGGTGACGTTTTGAACTTGAAGTATCGATTTTTCGAAAAAAATTGATCGATTTTTTGTTATAAATAAAAAACTATTAAACGTATTGCTTTTTCGCTTCATCAAACGATAAAAGGATGTCAGCTGAGCATTCTGTCCAAATTTGAAGCCAATCGGTTGAATAGTTTTTGAGAAATCGTGCGCACCAGTTGTGAAAAAGCTGTTTCGAGAAAAACGCGTTTAAATTTGTGAGTACAGTTTATGGGACATATCGAGTACTTACAGTATTTTTAATCTAATCTGCTATGCCAGGGCCATACAGGATGCCTTCCTCGGCTTCGAACAACTCATTCAGCGAAGCAGTTTCGCTTCTGCGTCTTGTTCGAGCCTCTTTCGTTGCTTCGAGGCTGCGTCTCGTTGACCTCTCTATCCGCTGCTTATCTCGCGCATCGCCGAATATTGATGCTTGCTGGCCAACGACGATTCCAATCGTCGTCATTGTTTTTAGGACTGCTGTGAAGCCTTCGTTGAAAATCCCTGCGGCCAAATAAGCTGCGATGTCGATCGTTTTTGCGCCACAGTGAAGGTGCTTAGGTGCGAATCGCCAGACGGTTGCGTTGAAGCTTTCGTGCTTCTCAACGTGCCCGACGCATTCCTTTTTCTTCACGATCAAATCATCGCCGTAAGGTTTGTCTTCCAACAAGGCTTTGAATGTTTTCGTGTCGCCGTCGCCGATGTATTTCGCGTATCGTACTTCATGCATTTCCCAAGATCGTCGGAACATGTCTTTGATCGCGTCAACTTCCATCTTTCCAGCTGACCCATCGTGATTTCCCGTACATTCACTGCTGTGTTCTTCGAACCAATCGTCGTATTCTTCGGTACCGGATTTTGATTGCCACCATTTACAAGCGTGACAGTAAGACGATTTCACGACAAGGTCAACCACTTTGCTTGAATATTTGCCGATGAGTGTCGTGATTCCAAACAAGGAACTATATCCTCGCTTTTTCCATGTTCCATCTCCCGACACAGAAATATCTGTCTCTGGATTCCCGTGCTCAGCATTCTTCGCTTTCTCTTCTTTCACTGCCTTTTTCGCACACAGCTCCCATACAGCTTTGGCTCCATTGTAAATGTTCTCCAAGGAGGCATAGTACAAGGTTGTGCTGAAACCTTGGGATATATCCAACAAGCCACAAAATAAATTTATACCCTCTCTACCTACTCCCAATAGTCTCATCACAAAAACCAGTCTCCTGTTTATCTCACACGATTTGTCATCGACGAGAGGACAGGAATTAATATATTGCACACGACACTTGCACTGCACAACTATTTTAAAACCCACGCCGCGAGAACTGGATTCGCCAAATTTGATCGGTCCTTTGCATTCCTGACATATTACGAGTTGCGAGATTGCAGAGAAAACCGATAGAAACGCGATAATGCGATATCCATGACCGGGGTCCGTAATTATGTCTCTGTCTTCCGCTGTCGACAGTTTCTGGGCCGACGTACTTGCAAACGTCGTTTCCGTTTCTCGGGTGTGAATATTCCCAACAAATTTCCTTTTTTCGGTCTGGCAGCACGACTATGAGTATCACTTCCCTGTTTTCGATCCATGATATATACGTCTGTTACCAGTAAACTCTCGTTCGAGACTGAGCGACTCTCCTCCGAATATTTCGATCTCGCACGACCGTTAGGACTCGTCCTTCATGCCTATTGTATGCTGTCCTGTTATATTTATGGTCCGCCGTGCAACAGATTCGGGCAGCTGCCGGGCGCGCCGACCCCTGCCGTGCGACAACGAGCGCGCGGCCACCGCGAGTCGACACGCAGGTATAAAATCGCTTATAACTTTGCCATTTTTGAGAATTTTAATTTGAAATTTTGCACACATATTCTCAACACTTTGAAGAATATAAAACAGCGGTAAAAAAAAATCGATTTTTTTTGTCGAAAAAAAAGAAAATCCCCCCTTAACCACATGTACAACGACGGCTGATCATAAATAACATTTGACCAAGTGTATGACCGATAAAACTTAGATAATTGTACACATGGATCATTTGACCAAAACAAATGATTCGACGTTATCCGCGTCGATTACGATTCTGCTACATTACGTAGTGATGGACGCCAACAGAAGTAGAGCCGAGCGGCGGTTGCGGAAAAGTAAATGAAAACATTTCTCGAGCTGTAGGTAGACTCTTCGAAAAACAGGAGAGCAGTATTACCACTATCGTCTCGGCTTTGTTTACAATATCACACCAATGTCAGAGGGACACAGCACCGCTAGTAGCTGTTTGCCGGACACTCGTGATGCTCGGAACTTTGCTTCTCACTTTCCTCGTACCGCCGGACGGCTTTACTTCTTTGGCGCTTATCACCGTGCTTCAGTCCAGAATAGTAATTGACGCGGTAACGTCCAATCATTTGTTTCGTTCAAATTACCAACAAGTGTAAGAATTGTTGAAATTGTATCCGTCATACACTTGGCCAAGTACTATTTACGATTATTCGCCGTTTTGTGTATGCTTGAGGCTACCAAACATCGCTACGAGGCGATCCCTCGCAAGGAAGAACGTCTCGAAGACGGTAAATATATTTGAGTTTGATGTGTGCAGAAAAGAACATCAAAATAATAAACAATTGAGGCAAGTAGCAAAATATAGTAATAAATGAAAACGGTTGATACGTTTTCCAACGAAATCATACAATTCAGGCACGAACACGGCGGGAATTAGTCTTAATAGTGCTACGAAGAGCATTGGAACAAAGGACCACGTGTGCGCTTAATCCCTACTCAAAATATCGGATAGAAACCATTAGAAATGGATACATAACTTATACGTTTTAATACGATTCGTTTCCGTTCTGTCCGGCGTTCAAAATAACGGATGAATAATGTATCCTTTTGTATACGCAAAATATTATATCCGACTTAATGCGGGTAACGGTATAAAAATCATGTCCGTTTTTATAAGTTTATTAAAAAAGACTCAGATGAATTAGTATAAACCTGAAAGTTTTTTATACAATTCCATCTGCAACGACTTCCGTTCTTTTCTATAACGACAGATGTCGACAAACGCTATTTACATTCTATCAGTTCCTATCCGTACAAAGACATATAATGTCTTCAGTTGATGAATCGGAACAGCCATCTATGCGTTCGTATCCGCATTACTATACGTAATTCTAAACGTGGTTTTTGATTCGGATCAGGTTGTGTCCTGTGAAACGCTTTCTATCCGTCCGTGTACGCAAAATATTGTATATGATATTTTCCGGGTAACCGTTCAAGAAACATGTCCGTTTTTATAAGTTTGTTAAGGGGGGATTTTCTTTTTTTTCGACCAAAAAATCGATTTTTCGCTGACCGCTGTTTCATACTCTTCAAAGTGTTGAGAATATGTGTGACAAATTTCAAATTAAAATTCTCAAAAATGGCAAAGTTATAAGCGATTTTATACCTGCCTGTCAACTCGCGGTGGCCGCGCGCTCGTTGTCGCACGGCAGGGGTCGGCGCGCCCGGCACTGCCCGAATCTGTTGCTCGGCGGACCATAAATATAACGGGACAGCATACAATAGGCATGAAGGACGAGTCCTAACGGTCGTGCGAGATCAAAATATTCGGAGGAGAGTCGCTCAGTCTCGAACGAGAGTTTACTGGTAACAGACGTATATATCGTGGATCGAAAACAGGGAAGTGATACTTATAGTCGTGCTGCCAGACCGAAAAAAAGGAAATTTGTTGGGAATATTCACACCCGAGAAACGGAAACGTTTGCAAGTACGTCGGCCCAGAAACTGTCGACAGTGGAAAACAGAGAAATAATTACGGACCCGGGTCATGGATATCGCATTATCGCGTTTCTATCGGTTTTCTCTGCAATCTCGCAACTCGTAATATGTCAGGAATGCAAAGGACCGATCAAATTTGGCGAATCCAGTTCTCGCGGCTTTGGTTTTGAAATAGTTGTGCAGTGCAAGTGTCGTGTGCAATATATTAATTCCTGTCCTCTCGTCGATGACAAATCGTGTGAGATAAACAGGAGACTGGTTTTTGTGATGAGACTATTGGGAGTAGGTAGAGAGGGTATAAATTTATTTTGTGGCTTGATGGATATATCCCAAGGTTTCAGCACAACCTTGTACTATGCCTCCTTGGAGAACATTTACAATGGAGCCAAAGCTGTATGGGAGCTGTGTGCGAAAAAGGCAGTGAAAGAAGAGAAAGCGAAGAATGCTGAGCACGGGAATCCAGAGACAGATATTTCTGTGTCGGGAGACGGAACATGGGAAAAGCGAGGATATAGTTCCGTGTTTGGAATCACGACACTCATCGGCAAATATTCAAGCAAAGTGGTTGACCTTATCGTGAAATCGTCTCACTGTCACGCTTGAAAATGGTGGCAATCAAAATCCGGTACCGAAGAATACTGTAACATCCTCGCATCGACTCACAGACCGAATAAAAGCGAGTGTTGGTTTATATATGTATATACGCAGATATACACTAAAAAATAATAATACATACATATTCTACTCATGTATGAGCTACGCTTGCCATTCACCGATGACACACGGGGTTGAACCACCCTGGGCAACGGCATGAGTAAGCGTGACTCACCTATAGACAGTAAGGCAGTAGTGTTAGTACGAGTCACCCCGACGAAAACAAGGTGACTCACCTGTAGCATAGTGCACGGCCGGGCGGGCTGGTGTGAGTCACCCCGATCAAAACAAAGTGACTCACCCCTAGCAAGCGCGTTGGGCCCTTGCACCCCACGCAGCGCACTGCGTCACAGCGGCCGTGCCCCCACCACTCCGGCAGGCTATATAGGCAGCGGCTGCGCTGCGCTCAGTAGTAATCATCGAACCTCTGACCAGGACGTATCGCTGTCCGGCAGAAGCATTCTCTTGTAACGCAAACGTACTGGAGCGAAGAACCCAGAGTGAAGCTACCGGGCGGAACGCAGTCGTACCGCGAAACGTATTGCGCATCGAGTCGAATAACGTAAATTGCTCCGCGATCCAACGTCGTGTAAGATTTCTGTATTAATCTAGTTAAAACAGTTTTTATAATATACTCTCATTTTACCTAACTGTGCCGTGTTTTTTTCCTTTCGTACATCGACCAGTGAAAATTCCTTCTCATTCATATTCGAAATAAATCTCTCTATCAAGAAGAGTCATACCGATCCCTCGATCTCCCTCGAACCCTCGTCGTGCTCATACGCATCGTGCACGCCGAGTTCTCCCACCTCAATTACATTAACCTAAACAGTCCTCGAGTTCTCGCGGTGCTCGTATACAACGTGCACGCTGAGCTCTTCCATCTCCAGTCTCTCCTCAAGCTCTCGTGGTGCTCGTATTACAACGTGCATGCTGAGCTCTTCCACCTCAGTCTCTCTTCGAGTTCTCGTTGTGCTAAATTATCTCATGCACGCGGAACTCTGCCTCCTCGCCTTATTTACTCCTTGGTAATCGGAGCTCGTCTTGGCATAGAGATTAAACCGCGCGACATAAGATACCTTCCTTTGATGGGTAGACGCCGAGGCGGAGTAAAGCGACAGATCCGCCGCGCTCTCGCTATCGCCTGTGGTAAACAGAAAACAGTGACCGGGCATAACATTCCGTTGAAATCTAAATTATACCGAGAACTCGAATCAATCTCCGACGCGTCGTTCGCCGAGGCTAACCACATCTCCAAGCGTGTAATTATCGCCGACCAGCGCTTCTTCGCCGTCGTGCGGAAGTACGTCGTCATCCGGGAACCCACTCGGATACTGACCCTCGAGGCAACTCTTACACCTGTGGACTACAGGAACCCGATCATCCCAATCGTCACGTTGGATTAACCAGGAGACGGGCATCACCCGCTACGCCTGCTCAACGCTCATCCACGTATTGCACCTGGCAGAATAGAGGTGAGATTAATAATCTAAAGAAACAAGAAGAGTAAAGGGAGTCAGCGGGCTTCATCCTCGACGAGCGCATTCTCGTCCAAACAGAACTCACACATTTTACTGTTCGTTTATTTTTAAAAAAGCCATAAGCTACAACGGGGACGTAACAATACGACGATTGGTTCGAAGAACACAGCAGTGAATGTACGGGAAATCACGATGGGTCAGCTGGAAAGATGGAAGTTGACGCGATCAAAGACATGTTCCGACGATCTTGTGAAATGCATGAAGTACGGTATGCGAAATACATCGGCGATGGCGACACGAAAACATTGAAAGCCTTGTTGGAAGACAAACCTTACGACGATGATTTGATCGTGAAGAAAAAGGAATGCGTCGGGCACGTTGAGAATCGTATGGGCTGAGAAATGTGAAAAAAAATCGAAAAAACTTGTAGGAAAAAGAAAATTAACCGATAATTTGATAAAAGAATTAACAATTTTCTACGGTTTGGCTATCAGAAGACATCCAGACTCTGTCGATGATATGTACAATGCTATGTGGGCAACGTTCTACCACAAGATCTCGACGAATGAAAATCCTCAGCATATGTACTGTCCTGCGGGGTCACAAAGCTGGTGCAAATGGCGCATTGCCGAAACCGAAAAAACTCTGGACGAATTTGATTACGAAGCTGCACTGCATGAAGACGTCGCGAATGCTATTAGGCCGATTTACATTGATTTGTCATCGAGACTTGCTGGAAAGGTGTTCAGGTGGCGATACTCAAAACAACAACGAAAGCTTCAACGCAACCGTTTGGCGATTTGCACCTAAACACCTTCACTGTGGCGTGAAAACGATCAACATCGCGGCTTATTTGGCCGCAGGGATTTTTAACGAAGGCTTTACAGCAGTCCTTAAAACAATGACGACGATTGGAATCGTCGTCGGCCAG
This sequence comes from Amblyjoppa fuscipennis, assembly GCA_963575735.1. NCBI lineage: Eukaryota > Metazoa > Arthropoda > Insecta > Hymenoptera > Ichneumonidae > Amblyjoppa > Amblyjoppa fuscipennis. The sequence goes on from OY754497.1 coordinate 4,325,376, forward strand.
CAAGCATCAATATTCGTCGATGCGCGAGATAAGCAGCGGATAGAGAGGTCAACGAGACGCAGCCTCGAAGCAACGAAAGAGGCTCGAACAAGACGCAGAAGCGAAACTGCTTCACTGAATGAGTTGTTCGAAACCGAGGAAGGCATCCTGTATGGCCCTGGCATAGCAGATTAGATTAAAAATACTGTAAGTACTCGATATGTCCCATAAACTGTACTCACAACTTTAAACGCGTTTTTCTCGAAACAGCTTTTTCACAACTGGTGTGCACGATTTCTCAAAAACTATTCAACCGATTGCCTTCAAATTTGGACAGAATGCTCAGCTGACATCCTTTTATCGTTTGATGAAGCAAAAAAGCAATACGTGTAATAGTTTTTTATTTATAACAAAAAATCGATCAATTTTTTTCGAAAAATCGATACTTCAAGTTCAAAACGTCACCAAATCGTCAATTTTTTTTCCCTTCATCAAACGATAGCTATATGTGTCTAAAGTAAAATGCTTTTGGGTTTTTGTTGCAGGATGAACGTGAAGGCTGTAATCGTGCACACCATCAAAAAAGGACCATCGCGCGTCGAGGGGGGTGGGAGGCGGATTTTTCAATGAAATTGCTTAAAATTTTTTTTGTATGTAGTAAACAGATCAATAAAACTATTTGCCAAGTTTCACAAGTTTTCCGTTGTATACTTTCTTCACAAAAAAATTCCCAAAAGGCGGTAAATTTTGCGAAAAAAAAGACAATCCCCCATGAATACTCAAGGAATACATGCGGAAATGCAAAATATTCTTCCGGAAGGGCCGGGAGAATTAGTCTCGCTCGATTACTATGGACCTCTGCCGACAGCTCGCGGCGGATACAAATTTATTCTGGCAGCTATAGACGTATTCTCAAAGCTCACAAAATTGTACGCACTCCGAGCTGCCACTGCGGCCAGCACGTGGAGACAATCGGATATGGACTACTTTCCTAAATACGGTAAACCGAAGGGAATACTCACGGACCAGGGCACGCAATTCACCGGAATAAAATAGGCAGAACTCCTGGATGCCAACGATATCAGAAAAATAATGACCTCGATTAGGCATCCCCAGGCGAACCCTGTTAAACGCACGAACAGGGAACTCTGTTGTTTTTTTCGTACGTTTCTGGCAGACCAAGATCACAATGCTTGGTACGGCGGGCTAGAGATCGTGGAGACTTGTATAAATGAAACTCACCACGAGTTGACCGGACAAATACCCATAGAATTACACTTGGGAAAGAAACCGGACCGACCGTGTTTGCATGCATTAGGGAAAGAGCCAAGGGACGCAGACAACCACGCTGACTTAATTATGCTGGCGGGTAGGAATTTGAAAAAAAATCGCGAGCGAAAATCGAGCAAATTCAACGAAACACACAAACACACTGATTTCTAAGAGAATTACCTCGTCTTGGCCAAAGCCCTGAGGGTATCTAACCCAGGATTAAAAAAAATGGCGAAGTTTCTGTCGCTTTATGAAGGGCCGTACAAAATTAAAACCAAGGTTGGTCGTACCTCGTACGTGCTAGTGTACCCCACGGGAAATAAAGAACGAGGCACGTATCATACCAGCGACTTAAAGCCATTCGTCGAGGCAACAGCTTGAAATGTAAACAGTGGCCGAGATGACAATGGAACACGGCAAATCGAAGATAAACCTCAATGATACCGATGACGAGGAATACAGGATAATCATAATACCTCGACCGATTAACGGATCACGGTCGATTTCAATAAGAGCGCACGCTGCGTTTCAACATAGCGTGCGTGGTCTCCTCGGCACTGATAGCAGGGCCAAAGTGAAAAATAAAGAAATTGACGACTCATCGCCCGGGATTATACCTTTTGAGGTATAATCCCGGGCGATGAGTCGTCAAGAGCGGTGATTAACCAGGGCCGATTAGTATAAATCAAACGACGGCGCGAAACACACCATGGACAAAGTTAATGTAGAGACCCAGACGGGCGAGCCATATACGGGAATTGCGTGCTCGATAAACGCAAGTTATGTCCTTTACACGGAGGGCAATACCAACCTACCCCCTCGGGGCGAAGTACGAAACAAACAGACGCAGACCGAGCCCATCTACTTCCACTTCGTCCAAAACGACTTAAACACGCAGGAGGAGCTCCTAGGAATTCCCCTGGATTCACCGGATACGTTTAAACCAAGGGTGACGCGAATACAGTTACCATACATCAACCCGCAACGGATCCTCGATCGGGTCCGCAAGATGGAGCCGCGGCGGCGGGGGCCACTATATTACCAAGTGCAGGGTCAATTTAAAATTCGCGTCGATGACGGCTGTGATCCTCAGGTAAAGAAATATCTTTTTTACTGGCTATTCGCCCTAAAAGAAAAAAAAAACACACGTAACGAGACTAAGCAAATCCTTCGGCACAGGCGGAACGAAAACCAGCCCAAGTCGTCGTGGATCCGATCGTCGCCCAGGCAGCTGAGAGAATCCACTCACGAACGTTTGTCCAGACGGCGCACCGTCGACCAGAGTAGCGAGCCGGCAGCGCAACCGATCCCGAAATAAGAAGAAAAATCAGAATCGTCAAGAATGAAACGGTGACCACCCCCGCGATCAAGATTATTCGTGACACAAAATTAAAAAAAAAATAAAAAAATAAAAAAAAAATGAAACAAACGGTACAATTAAAAATAAAAATAAAAGTTAATTACATTTTTTTTTGTACTGGTAACGATGACTTCGGCTACGACTAATGACACGAAAAAAAGGAAAAAAATATCTCAAATAAATAAAGTACACAAAATACATAAGTCTGATCATTCTCTCTCCTTTTAAGAGGTTTCAAAACCCAGGTAGTATTGCGACGACGTACTCCCGCACACCGCGAAGCTATCCTGGGTTTGGAGAGGCGATGTAACGAGACAGTCAGGGCGCCAGTCTGGGCACCCGAGACCTGACCTCCCCGCCGGAGCGAGCGGGTGCGACGGTGCGCGATTTGCGCTAAGCACTCGCGCCCGAGGGAAGGCCTCGCGCTCGCTATAAGCCCCGCCCAGGGGTATAAAATCGCTCCGTGGTTATCGGCGAGAGTTGACCCGCCCGGGGTAAGGTAGGATATCACCAGCCGAATCGATAGATCTACCGACCAAACAATCAATAGGCCAGAGACCGTGTTTATCGACAAACCCGAATTAACTAATTAATCAATTAATGGACTAATAAGCCCATTTATCATTTAATTAATGGATGGACTTATTGTTAAGTCGATCAATTGTCCGCATTGGACAATTGATTTCTCAATTTCTGAATGGACTAGTTTGTTTGCTTCTTAATTAATTTTTTTTGTCTATGCGACCAAGAGCAACCGGAAAAAGAAGGAAAAGACCAAACAACAACAATGTCTCCACCTATTGCACTTGTTTGATGGTTCCAGTGCAATGATAGGCAACACAGGCCATTGGCGTTAACAAATGTTAACGAACAAAAAAATCTTCGGGGCCCCTGCGTTCTACCAAAGACCGACTAGGCAAGGGAGTGACGGCCGGCGTGCTGAACGATACAGGGAGCAGCATACGTGACTGTGACGTCACGTCACGCCACTACAACTCCTCCACTACAATTTTTCGAGCCCTGACGTTGCGTAAGACGCCCCTTCTCCGGGAAAAGTTACGTAACCACGGAATAGGGCCCAAGGACCACCTTGGCAACTACGAGACGGGACGTTCGACGATCCTATCCCCTCGAAGCCTCCGTCACCCATGCTTTAACATAGGCAAGGGTCACCTGACATCGGGTGATTTTTCCACCTCCACGTTATCAGTTACATAACGCGTAGAAAGCTATAAAAGCCGCCACCCAGGCCACCGGGGACGCATCCTTTGATCAAAAATTCGAGTACTTGCTACACGTAGCTTTTGCTTTTTCACACAGCATTTAGACATGCTGAGGTAGTTATTAATTGTTAGTGATTAGTGAACCCTCGACTAGACCGACAGACTTGTGGTACTGCTCCAGGAGGCTGAGGCTAGTGGTTGTATCCGTGAGCACCAATTCTCGGACAATTGCAATCGGAGGATTGGTTTGCTTCTACGGCGAAGAGGTTTGTCGTTTTGCAACACGCTATTGCATTAATTTAATAATGCAATCCTTTTCAATCTTTGCGGACGAATAGCGTGGATAATTTAATCCTGTCCATTCGAAAGTCGAGAAAGAAAAGAGTGCGCTGTACCGCCCGACAGATTTCTTCACCGTCCCCTTAGCTCACAGAAAAGAATATAGGGAGAGAAGCATAATTATTCGTCACGAACATCTCGACGCGCAATTCTTTCGTAGATACGCGAATTAACATCGTAACGCGAATACAAGTCCAGGGCAGCTCAGGGTCGATCTCACGAAATTCACAGCACCGCGAATTAGCTGTCCTGTGATGAAATTAATGTGTCGAGACGTGGAGCGGTAATCCACGTCGATATCGCACATTGCTGAGGACGCGATAGGAAACTTAACACCAGCGTACTATTCGTATCAAAGCAGAAGGCAGGGACTACGTGCGGTAGGAAGTTTGAAGAAACAGAAGATTAGTTTTTTTTTATAAAAAAGAGAATAATTGAGTGTTAAGCTCCACGCGACGTCATCGAGCTTTGTCGCGTGAATCTTTCAGTAGAGTTACAATTTTTATTCTGGATCCTTCTGATCCTTTAACCAGGGTAAATCGCCTGTCAATTATTAGGTTGCAGGGACGTTACTCGAATGACGGTGGGAGGCCACGTCGTTCTCGGATCGAGCCGCGTCCTCGTCAAGACACGAACGTTAATCGGTAAAATTCACCCTGGTACAAAAGCAATCAAATAACCCCTTTCCTTGGCCGATGATGAGGGGTTAAAACACTCGTGTCGCGCGAAACCGTGAGTGAGGACATAATAGCCGACTGAAGCCATCCAGAAAAACCCACGATAGATCAATTTTTCCAGTTGTCCATCAAGCACCTCGTGTCCAGTACCTGAACCCGTACACTCTTGACTAGAACGCGTGGACAGATAAAAAACCGTGAATTTTCAAACACTATTGAGAAGTCGCGTCTTGCAAATTCACGAACCGTTTCGATGTACACGTTTTTAGGCCGATAGCTAAAAAATTGCGAGCGCTAGCGTCCGCACAGACATTTTCGAAGAAATTAAAAATGGCGGACAAAAAAAACAACTGAACATTTTTGGATGACATTTTTATCAAACGTTGACTATTGATCACACATGATGTGTGCCAAATTTCAGCTTGATCGGTCAAGACGTTCTCGTGTTATAGCGGTTTGAATTTTTTTCCTTCGACGCACGCACGCACGCACGCACGCACACATCCGGACATTTTTTCTAAATGTGATTTTTTGATGTTTTGGAACATTCTGAACACGTTTTCATTGAAATCTCGAAATTTTTTTTTTCACCATAAGAAAGCTTCCTCTATGAGGAAGCAAAATGCTGAGAATGTTTCAGCTCGAGAGTTTACACGAAATAATGCACATTTCTTTAAAACTCGCAAACTTATAGTTTTCCTCTCCACTCATCCATAATGACCTGAGAACTGTCACTGGCTAGTTAAAAACTATCCTTTTCTAATTTTTCTGGCATTCCGGTAGGTAAAAAAACCCCTTCGGACAGCGTACTATAAAAACTAGTACTCGAACGGTACGGACTAGCGAGTATGCCTGCTTAAGTATTTTACTGCCCCTACGCGACGCCGTAACACACGCGAAACCCTCATGCAATGTAAAGGCTAGAGCGTCTCATTGTACCCTGTGTCTAACGCTTTGCTTTCTTTTCATTTAATTTTCCTCCTGGTGGAAGCTTGTCCTCGTCTTTCAACGCTTGACCATCGAGTGTCGCCAATAGGTGTATATTTTCAGTTTTTTCCACAAGCGTTTGTGTATTGACACGCCTGTATTGGAATGCACCAATCTTGGGAAGAGTTATGTCACTTCGAAAAAGACTAATCAAAGGGTGATTCGTCGCAGGTGGTCTACACAGCCTCCACAGCCCAATGCAGCGCGCGCACCCCCGCCTCAGGCTCCAGCATCTTTGAGGCGTGTCCTTACCCCTTCGCCCCGGAAAATTGGATGACTTTCTCCGGCTCTAGGCCCCTGCGTGTGCCTTGACCCTGGAGTCGTTACGTCTCCACGCCTTGGACAGTGCACTCTTTCGCTCTCTCCCAAATATCCTCTAAAATCATAGTGAAAAAAAAATGGAAAATTTTACCGACGCTGTAAAGGAAGCCAGGAAAAAATTATTGGTGTCGGGCGAATTTTTTCCGTCATCCGTCGTAAAAACTACATCGACGTCCGAGGCGAAACGAGCTCGCTAAGAAGACAATACGGTTGACCCTATAACGGGCTGGCAAGCGTTAAGCAAGGCAATGTGATTATCCACAACATACAGCCTGAATGCCTCGGGTAGTAAGACGGTCGCTGTGGGACTTGAGCTAGTAATCGGACACGATTTCGAGGGGGCAATAAAATTCTCCGGGCGTTATGCGGCGGACATTTCCCTCAACGCCGTCGAGTGGCATCACCTCTCCGAGCGGATGACAATTATCACCCCGTAGTTCAAAGCAGAAAAGGGCACAGACAATGATCGAACTCCGAGCATGAACCCGCTTGGTCGACAGAAAATAAGTTTTATGACAGCTTACAAAGAAAAAGCTATTTTATTGGAAATGAAAGAATCCACGAAGAAAAACTTTGGTGTCAAAGAAAAACAGTATCAGGGAAACAAAAGACCTAAGCCTACGTACCCCGTTGGTATTCTCTTCCAAAAGACAACGTACGATCGGCTTGTGAGACTGAGTAAATGCATATTTCATAGAATTCGTTTACTTGAAATAGAACTCGATCTCGTGAAAGAGATCAGAGATATTATTGTTGAGAAAGTCAGTTTTGAGGGTGCAGTAAAGGACTGGAATACGAGAAAAAGTCTCGTCAATAGCATTCGAATATATCACCGATGGCCGCGCGACTTTAGCCCGTAAAGATGTACGGGTTATCGACGGAGAGGATGAAGAGGCGAGTGACAAACGACGGTTGATCGCCAAAGAATTATTATGTATTCATCATGAATAAATTTTCCGTGCAGTGGTGACTCATATGAACAAAATGCCTTAGACAATAAGTACCGAAGATTCACATAGGCGTAAAATTGTATAGACTCAAAATAAATTTATACGCCGATTTAAGAATAAAAATTTGTATACATTAAAATTGTACAACCTGATTTAAGAATAAAAATGCAAACTTTATTGTAAAGATTTTAAACACTCTTATTTTTACTTACCTTCCCTCATCCCTTTTATATATTTTCTAAATAAGCTGAAAAAAATCAAATAAAAACATTTTTCCACGGCGTAATCGAACCCGCGCTCCCAGCGAAAACGGAGCTTGAGTTTAACGCCTTACGCCGCTCAGCCAAGCTAGCTTACGCAAAACATTCAGCTACCCTCGAGAAATACGCTACACCGCAACAGCGAGAGTCCTGCGCCCCCGCAACAAGCCAGCGGTTGGAAAATCCAAGATGAAGCGACTCGCTGCCACGCCATCACGAGCTCGCCCTCGTGCACTCTTTATACTTCAACCATCCACCGCTATACCGTCTATGCGCTGTACCGCTCGGCATCCCCTCTCACGCACCCAAGGGCGATGGGCCGGCCACCGCTCGGCCGCTAACGCACTCCAAAAATCCAACATGGCGCGACTCGTCGCAACGCCGTCACCAGCTGGCCCCGCACGCGCCCCAGCCAACTCACCCCCACCACCCCCACCTCCCCCGCCACCTGACTTGGGTCAGGTGGTGGGGGAGGTGGGGATGGCGGCGTCGGTGACGTTGCGTCACCGACGCCGCCGGAGCACGCTGGACACTACCCCCACTCTACACAGCCGCCATCTTGAAAAATACCTATAGGTACTGACAGTTTTCCTCCTCACCACAGGCGACGGCGGACATCTTGAAAAAATACCTATAGGTACTGTAGTCTACTGAGAGGGATAAAAAGCCAGACTCGAGCTTTCCAGATAATGTATACAAAGACTCAAAGTATACAAGCTGCAAATTTGACGCACATTGTCTCACCATTCACCCACTCTAAACGAATAAAGTGTCGATTTGCAATTTTCAAGACGTCAGTTATTTACAAAGTTGAAAGCTTTGTTTTCCTTCTCGATTGCCAGCTCTAGTTACTTGTTGCCTACGTTAGTCGGCACTCGTGTAATTTTACCCGTAGGCAAAGGGGCGTATCGAGCAATAGAGGCTCTGGGCCCGCAGTTGCAAAGATGCTCGTTTCCAAATGCATTGGTTTGCTTCGTCTCTTTAGAACTAAACAAGTCTGTATCCGCTCGTTGAACCCATAGGCATCAATTTGATTGCATCTTGCACGACAGTTGGTCAAATTACGACAAATGGAAAATATGGCGAAAGGTTTTGCTCTTGCATCTCGAGACACGTAATCTTCACGTGAAGCAGAAGAAAATGAACACACTTTTTGTTTGCCTCAAAACGTTGGCGTAGCTCGTGCGTCCCTTGATGTATTGGTTCCCACAGAGTTTCCACCTTTACCGACTAGAGCTGCCTAATGTGCTAAACAAAGTAAAGGTTTATGCGAGCAACACCACTCTGCCGGAACTACTAGGCGAATCTTTCCTTCCTTTCCTTTTCCTTTTTTTAAGCTTTAGCTTGTCGACAAAGATGCCTCAAGGAATCGTAAAGGACAGAATCGTTGACTCTACCTTTTTTTTGCGACTGCTCATCTACTTGCGCATTGTCCAAATGCTCGCCGTCACTGGGCAAGCGAGCCTGGCGAGACGTGATGACAAAGGGATCAAGCTCCCGACCCGAGCCGGTGCCTACGGATGTCCCGATTGTAAAATTAACAAAGTAGAAAAATAAAATTTATACTGGAAAATGAAACAAGCCACAACAAAGACAAAAACTCGTTCCACACCCACAAATGAAGCAAAAGAATATGCGCCTCTGAAAATTGCGTCGAAAATTGCGTGTATCCCTCTAAACACTTGCAATCGTCGAGCTCGGCGTGGACCGCCATCTGCCAAATGTGCAATGGACAAGGTCCTCCTTGTCGCTGCTGCTGCTGCTGCTTCTTTCGACACGACAAGCACAAAAATTGCCAAGATGATGACGATGGGAGGATGGACAATTTTTCCTTGTCGCGCGTTTGATGAAGATTTTTCTAATTTTTCGGCAGCCTTACATCTAAGAAATAATTATTGATGAATAATTAGCATTTATAGTTTTGATTACACAGTGCTCGAAACAACAAGTTGGCACGTCTATAAAGTTGGACAAGGTTTAAAAATAAAAAATCTCAATCAAAACAAATCAACTTTGCGGAAATTGATCAATTTACCGATATTTTGAATCGAGAATCAAAACGGAATCGACGGATCCAGACAGAACAAAAAAAAATTTGCATGAAACACTTTAAAGGCAACAATTTTCGCGAAAAGTGTGGGAAAAAATTCAATTTAAATGAAACAAGCTCGCCAATTGTTTGTCTCGTAAATAGCTCTCTACGTTTAATTTCAAATTACATTGATGGAAAATTAAACCTCTCGGTATATGCGATTCGACAGTCGGGGTAAAAAACTTGTAGCAATGGTTGCAGCGGAAAATGTATAACATGTTTTTCATAATCTATAGCGACAAGTATCTCGAGTTTTTATAAACTAGAGCGGAAAATTAGAGTTTTTTTTAAACTAGAGCGGAAAAGGGGTCGTGGTCTGTAGTCTATAGCGGAAATTTACTCGACTTTTCGACTGCGTAGAATAAACATTTATCCGAAGAAATGTAGGAATCCAATCAAAGCTCAAGGGTGGCTAAAAAATTTGGCCATGCTGAAATTGCGAGAAATAAAAGTTGGGCAAATGTAGAGAATGTTTTTGGCCACTTGTCGGATGGACGAGTGGCCATCCTCGCGGCTCGTCTGCAAGAGTCTGACGACTGTGAGCTGTGTATTTATCCGACCAAATGATGAAACGGGGCGAAAAATTTCGTCTCTGCTGAAATTGCGCGTCAAATGTACAGGTTGGTCAGACAAATTGTAAAATTTCCCCCGTCGTTCGTTTCTAGGTCGGATGTACAACCTTTTCATATTGGTGCATGGTCGGACCTTTGCCCACTTGGTTAAAAAAAATTAAGGTTTGTTTTTTTGCAATTACCGACTTGCATTTTTTTCCGGTTCCTCAATTTTTTAATCTCTAGTCATTGCCGACACAAATTTTTCAATTTTTCAACCCTCTTTACTGCAAATGCTCCGCTATAGGGCAAATGGACGCATGTCGTGCCCCATTTAACCGCAACAAACAAAAGTTTTTTCCTTCTTCTCTTGTCCTTTTTCCCATTTTTTTCTCGATAAGAAAAATTGAATCGTGCCCAATATCGGTGCGAGTGAATGCAGTCATCACTCGCCCCTCCCCCCCATCTCTCGGCCGTGTGTCGTACACTGCAACCTCAAACGCACCGACTAGAGTTTTGCAATTGTTTGAATAAATAATCATATTCCCAATGCAAAAACAGTCTCGAGAGTCTAGTTTGGAAAACATTGCAATGCAAAATTTGCTCTTGTTACGTCGCGGCTTTGATATTAATCGATTTATTCCCCTCTTTCGCAGGAATTTCTGAATTTTAACGTTTGAGCGACCGGTAGCTGGTTATATGAGGATGCTCCGTGTTTAAACCGGAATGCGCCGGTTAGGGATCGGAGCAGTACTGGATTTTGCGTGTCATTTCTTTTCGGGTTTTACTTGTTTATTCGACTGTCGATCGATTGACTTACCTGATTTTTATGGATTTGGCAGGTGTTGAGCTGTCGGGCGTAGCGGGTTGAGAGTGCTAGGTGCCGATGATCAACTCTGGAGAGGACGTGAGAGACCGCGTGTCCTCGTAAAACACCGTAGAAGCGTCAGAAATGTTGCCGTCTTCCTCGGTCTGTTCGATGGCAGGTCGAATCGTGCAGTCAGCCCGATCGTCGGGTTTAGTATTAGTAGAGATTGGTCGTCTTATATGTACTCGATGATTTTTTAGTAAGACGATGGACGTGATTGTCGGAACCTTCCTGACAGCAATCACGCTCTGATTATCGTTCGTATTGTCTGAAACCACTGGTTTCGGCGTAATATGTTTAAGAACTGGATTTAGGTTAGTCGGAGCACTCGTTTTCGGTTTATGCGACCCTAGTTTCAGAAAGACACATCTATTTTTCATGATGAACGTTATAAATGGTGATCAGTTCGCATTTTATTTGTCCCATAATTGTTGAGGTTGGTAATATTGGAAAAAGGATTGCTTAAATTAATATCAGATCAAATTTTTATCAGACTTGGTTAAGTCTGATTTATATATAATCTGATTTTGGGGTAATCCTAGGTTTTATTCTAGTTAATTAATAATTAAAACGATTGCTTAAATTAATATCAGATCAAATTTTTATCAGACTTGGTTAAGTCTGATTTATATATAATCTGATTTTGGGTTAATCCTAGGTTTTTATTCTAGTTAATTGATAATTACTAACGATTGCTTAACGATTGCTTAAATTAATATCAGATCAAATTTTTATCAGACTTGGTTAAGTCTGATTTATATATAATCTGATTTTGGGTTAAGCCTAGGTTTTTATTCTAGTTAATTAATAATTAATATTACGTCTAATCTTGTTAACGCTAGCTGAATCTAATTTTCATCAGACTCGACTTTCGTCGAGACTGATTTTATAAGATTCACTTTAGCTTACCAAATGAATCTATCTATCAGAACCGATGATTATCAGAACTGGTTTTCAAGATTCAATCTTATTTGAATGTATGCTTATGTGTATATACTTATATGTGTATATATATTTATAATAAAGCAATGGGTTTCGTGGTGGGAGATTATGTGAACTGATCCCAGATATATTTGTTCTCTTTTGATTTGTGTCACTGATTTACTTACGGCTTGAGAGAACTGCCTTCCAGGAATGATTTCTTAGGATGTTGTTAAACTTTTATTAGTCGTAGCGGGTTTCGGTTTTCTTTGATATGCGACAAAAGTTTTACGCGGAGTTTACAAACGTAAGTACATTATTATTATAGTGATTATTGATATTGTGTTTGGACTTTATTTATATTAAAATAAACACGAAATAATTGCGAACGATATTTTATACAGTGAAATACCGCCTGGTCGCAGCCAGGTATCAATCGCGAATTTATTTGAAATTAACAATTGCCTTAAGAGACTCTAAGTCTGAACTGACAATTAATTATTACGAGGGAAATACCGGATCGCGTGAGTCTCTTCGAGAGAACTCTTGGAGTCGACCGCCGGAGATGAGAGTCGTAGAAGAACTGAAGATCCATGGTCCAGGCTCCCGCTTCGCGAGTCTCCCGAGTCCGTGGCTGGTGGCGGGGAGGCCCTCGCGGATTCGCTCCGCTGCTCTGGCCAATGGTGCGCTGCCTACCGCGTGCCGTCCCGTGGTGGGGCAGCAGCTCGCGTTAGCCGTACCGTCCCTTGAGTGGGGGCCGCCGTTGTCTCGCGGCAGCGCAATGAATGATGGTGGGGGCAGCCGCTCTCGGTACTGCTGCACCCGTGCTGTCCCCTGAAGTGGGGGCCGCCGTGTTCTCGCGGCAGCGCAATGATTGATGGTGGGGCAGCCGCTCGTGGTACTGCTGTCCCTTGAAGTGGGGGCCGCCGTGTTCTCGCGGCAGCGCAATGAATGATGGTGGGGGCAGCCCTTCTCGGTACTGCTGCACCCGTGCTGTCCCCTGAAGTGGGGGCCGCCTTTGTCCCACGGCAGCGCGATGGGCTATGGTGGGGGCCAAGCCGCGCATGGAGCCCTGTGTTGATGCAGCATCCCACGGGTCTGAGTCCCAACGGCCGGCGAGCTTCTCGGGATAGGCTTATCGGCGGCGATTCTCGGAGCTGCTATCGGAGCTGCGTCCGGTCTCGCGGTAGCTGCGCCGTTGATCGTGGTACTGCCTTTGTCCCACGGCTTTGCTCCTTGGAGAGCCGCTATCGGTGACGATTCTCGGAGTTGTGTCGGGACTGCGTCCGGTCTTATGCTTGCTTCTTATCGGTGGCGATTCCCGGAGCTTTGTCGGAGTCGCGTCCGGTCTTTCGCTCGCTTCACCCGATACATTATTAAGTACGACTTATTTATTATTAATGCTAATTATTTAGACATCTAGGCCTGATCTATGACATAACAATGATTAATGTAATGCGTAATTATCCCCAAATCCCTGGGGTAAGTATGCGTATTATTACGTATGAATATTCGGTTAGATTTGTTGAATAGTAGTAATAAGGATTCGTCCTTTATGATATTGGAAACGCACCCATCCCGATATTTCGGATGGTGCGTATACTGTACTTGAAATAATAACTAATTATTGACAAATGTTATTTTAATACTTATAAATTTGATATCTGGTTGTTATAGTTTAATGCCATCCGATTATCATTTTACTGGTGATATTTGGGCGATGCGCGCATATTAAAGGTTTCTGATATTATTATTTATTATAACATTATTTGTTTATTGTTGAAAAAGAATGTATTTATTATTGTTTTGCTCCGTCAAGTGTCGTGTCTATTCGACAATCCGTCGTTGCGTATTTTTAGAATGTTCGAAATTGTTTGTTTATAATTTATTTATTATTAATAATGTTAATTTATTATTAACTTGAGCCATCGAGTGTCACTACTCCAACGACACTCCGGCGTTGTTTGAAAAGAAGGAGAACTATTTTGAAATTATTTATTAACAATTAAATTTATTATTAATAATATTTATTTACTGTAAGTCGATTGTTTATCGCGTTCTTAGTCCTCATGGAAATTTTGATCCAATTCGCGCTTTCCGTTCGCGCTAGGGAGTTAATTTACGATTTTTCCAAGGTCACGTCCCTTTTCTCAAAAAACTACTCGCAGTGTCTCAGGACTTCGTCGGAAAGGTGAAACATCGTAGGGGTTTGTTATTTGTGACGATTATCCCCTTCTGCTAGCGTGCTCAGATTTTGCAAAGGAGTTCGTATATGTTTTTTATTGTTTCCCAAAGTTTTTACTAAATTTTCTAGATTTCGCGTACGGCTATTCACAAAATCGCTCGCAGCGTCTCTGGACTTCGTCAGAAAGTGAAAACACAAAAATGCTTTATTGTTCATGAGGATTTTCCCTCTCTTATGGCGTGCTCAGATTCTGCGAAAACGTTTCGCTTGTATTTTTTATTTGCGTTCGAAGTTTAATATTTTCCTCGGACTTTACCTGTGACGTTTATGGTTGTTTATTATTGCCGAATGGTACTTTTATGGGGGTGTTCCGGTTAGTTTGTGTCGAGAGTATGTTTTTAAAGTCATTTTGTTCAAAATTGTATTTTTATTATTGTTTGTTATGTTTTTGGCTACGTTATTGTTTTATTGCTGGTCAGAGCTGCGAATTTTCCTGGTGGTACGAATACATGCGGGTTATTTAGAAAATTATTGTATTATCGGTTGATACGCTACGGTGTACTATCGTACATATTATTTTATGATAATACCTATTGTATTGATATTATACGACGATTCTGTCGTCGTAGTATTGTGACTTATTATCTAGGTTTATGTGTGTCTCGCTTCCGTATTTATTATTTCAATGTTCCCGAGAATAAAGTAAATCGAAAAAAAAAATTGTGTGTGTGTCGGTTACTTATTCTGGTGCTGAAGTGACCCAGGACGTGACACTCTAAAAAAGGAGGGAAAAAAGTCGCGACGAAATTGGTTTTCGAACTACAATTTTTCATTTTTTATACACACATGTATATACTGAAACGAGAATCAATTGTGGGAAGCAAGTTGGTAGTGGGGACTGGGTAAAGCATTTCAAGGAATTACTGGGAGGGGGTGAATAAAGGGAAAAGGAAAAGGTAAGAGGTAGAGCCTGAGGAGGGACATAGAAGAGGTTTGGAGAGACTCGATAGAGATGTAGAAATAAAATAAATGGTAAAAGTTTTAAAGAAAATAACGAGGGGCATGGCCGCGGGGGCCGATGGGATAGTGATGGAATTTTTTTAAGGCCACCAAACGTTATCGAACGCGCCAGCAATGTCAAAAGTCAATGTCTACCCGGCATGAATCCAAATTGCTTAGTCGACACTCCTTTCTCTATCACTACGCTCAATTTTCTCTTTATTAGTTTCTCGAGTATTTTCCCTACTACGGATAAAAGGCAAATTGGACGATAGGACTTAGGGTCCCTTTCTTTGTCCTCGCCTTTCAGGAGAATTCTGAGGGAGCCCTCTTTCCAAACTGCGGAAAAAGTTCCCCAAGCGACACGCGTTAAATTGTCGCAGCAGCTGACCAGGAATAATGTTACATGCTCTGTTGAGGACGTCTACCTCGACGAGGTCGTGTCCCGGAACCTTGCCATTCTTGAAAGTGCGGCACGCCTTTTCCACCTCACATTCGGTAAATACTCCGGCATCTTCCGTGTCGAGCGGTTCTCGCGCTCTTTGGCGCACCACTCTGTGCCGGAGGCTATCCTCCTCTTCCTGGTCGTCGGGGACGTGCGTATCGAGAAGGCCTCTGGCGGTTTCTCTCATGTCCATTGTAGTCTCTCCACCACGCCGGATAGTGCTCAACTTTTTCTCAGCCCGGAGTTTAGCAGCCTGATGCTTGTATACGAAGCCCCAGGGCTCCTCGTTTCCGTACGACGTGCCCAAAGCTTTCCAGCTGTCGCGTTTCGCCTTCTTCACCTCTGTACTCTGGCAAAGACGTGCGGTACTCTTGAAATTTCTCAAGGCGTAGAGGCTGCACTCGTTCCCTCTGATACGCTCGTTTCTGCCCGAAGACGAACCGACGCTTGTTCGTCAGTTCTTGAGTCCATCATGGGTTGAACCTTTCTGAATCTCTTTTTTCGCGGCATAGATTCCTCACAAGCCTCCGTTAGGACGTAGTCGTAACCACAGTTTCTACGTCGCTTGCCGACTCAATCACAAGTCCCTCCAGCCTATCTCTCGATAGAGCTGTTAGGATCTCTGTGAATCGCTCCCAGTCTGCTCGACGAGTGTCGAACCGACTGGTGCCGAACACCCTATCTCCCGTTGCGGCCTTTGGCACTTGCAACCTGATGTCTAGCGCCCTATGATCACTGGTCGTCCACTCCGGTCGAACCTTCCAGTCTTTGACAAATCGAGACATGGAAGGCGACGCCAAGGTGACGTCGATGTACGACTGTCCCCTCGTCGTCCAAAAAGTCGCCGGTTGACCAGGATCATTTAGGATGTCCAAGCCGAATACTCGATTGAGTTCTTCTAGCTGGGCTCCTCGCTCATCGGTCTCCTGTGCTCCCCACAGTGCCGATTTTGCATTCGAATCTAACGCCACTACCACTTTGTTCCCCCTTAGAGCACGAAGCACCATATCGAGGTGTCTAAGGTGCAACTCGATGTCCCGATATTGAAAATAATGCGAGACGACATAAAACGAGAAGCCGGGCGCCTGCACCTACGCACAGACACAGTGTGTCGTGCTGAGTTGCGAAACAAAAAGCATTTGAATGGCTGGGTTGCATACCACCACGGTTGCCCAAGCTCTTTCACTTCGTACAGCGGCAACTCGTGCCGCCGTACCTAGTCCAAAGTAGGTATGGGTTGCGTCTGTCTTTTTGACGTATGGCTCCTGCAATAGCAGGATGTCCAGAGGCTTTCGGCAGATGAGCTCTCTTACCTCACCCGCCACAACCTCCGAACGCCTCGTGTTCAACGGCATTATTGTAATGCCCATGGTACGCCTCGGGTCGATGTTAATATCAGGTGGATTTCGGGGCTCGTTCGCGATCGCGGCTCTATTTTCTACGCGACCTGTCGCTATTCTATCGCACCTATCGAGCGCAATTTGAACCACACGGGGCTCTGGAGTCGCGGATCTATTGGAGCGTCCTGCTACGCTCTTCATTCCAGCGGTCTGGACCGCGTGCCTATCACCTCTAGCCATACCAACTTTGACGGCACGTAGGCCGAGAACCTCGCACTGAGCTCTGATGCTACCCGTGCTACCCACGGGCATGCGGATAGGCGTGGGCTGAGAAGCCGCCAACATTCTCGCCGCCGCGCGGGTGCACGGCTTCGCGACAGAGTCAGCAACTCCCACGTTAAGTGCTTCGACTGGTTGCCTTGCCAGCCTGGCACTTCTCCTTGCCACATTCACGCCACATTCATACAAATGTTTAAAAGATCGCATGTTGTTCCCACGAGTATGGTCGGAAGTAAATTTCACACGGTGCCTCAGAGCCGCCTTGCTGCACCTGCGCAATCATACGGTGTCGGACTTTTCCTCTTTCCTAGCCGTCAGGCTTGACACAGACCTTTTTACCCCCGTCTGTGATGAGACTATAGCCACGTAGATACAGCGTAGTCTAGGGAGGGCACTAAGTCTCGTCAGTGGGCCCATCTGTGGAAGTTAAAACTTTGATTAGTCTTGTGGGCTTACGCAAGATACGTTATCCCTCAACCATGTAGCATAAAAGCAAGAATAAAAAGAAAAATATGAAATCGGAGAGGACGTTGCTGTCCTCTCCGATCGTCTTCTTTTCCCCCCGCGATATTATTGTTAACCCCCCCCCCCAACTTACCCCCATTCCCTGTTCTCCTGTCAGCCCGCCTACTCACTCAACGAAGAATCTTCGCCATCAACCGAAGACCATCGCAGACCACCGAAGCCCACCGAAGACCATCGCAGCCCACCGAAGACCATCGAAGCCCACCGAAGACCCTTGGGGGACAAATCGACCCCGGCCATACATCAGACAACCCTAAGGGAAACAACATACCGTGAAATTCAGCCCTCACCTATAATCCTGGCACTAACAACCTCCAAGAACCGCCTCGGCTTACTCGAACCGCCAAACACCGTTGTCCCGCCTCGGGAAGACACCACCACGAAGATTCACCCTTCCCGGACAGACACTGACACCCTGGGACCAGACGACCCCCTCTCGGCTCGAAATATCGAGTGTAAACCGACGAGGCGAATCATGCGGGTAAACGTCAAAATGCACGACGCTAAACACTGCGAACTGTCAGTGCGAGGCTTCGCCATTCCGCCGCACGGATCCGCCACCTTCCGACGCCGAGGATTGTTCGGCCATCGATTCACCAATCGATGCCGAGGATGCGCGCGCCGAGCGTCGCGACAAGTCTTCCGTCGCGACGAATATTCGCACAAGCGCTCGACCAATCCCGATGCGCAGCCAGTCAGTCCCGGAGCCCGCCAATCAAAAACCACCACACCTGTCGCTTATACGATCACTTATACGATCGACCCAAGCCTCGAAGATGAAGCCGGAAGCAGCGAGGCTGTCAGAACTTCGAGCCAAGGCGTTGAGCGAGCGTGTGTGTGAGTCGAGAGCGAGAGAAAAGGAAAATTGTGGATAATGTTTAAGACGACTCGGCTACACTTTTCGGACCAGGACTCCTTCTTGGTGAGTACATAACGAACATAGACGGAATTCAGCTACCCTAAAGGACATGACTTGGATCGATTTACGGAAATATAAGACGATTTTTGGCTGTCCATTGACTTGAGAGAATATCGGAAAACCGAGTGTAACGACGTGTGGAACGGTTGAGTGAGTAACGAATAAGTTTTTCTCTTCCCCTCCGCCCACCTATGCCGATTTTTCCCGTTACCCCCACCCCCCTGGAAAAATTGTTAACGACATTTACTAGCACAATACCGAGCGATTTCATCTGGATAATTTTTACCATTGTTCTTGTAATTTTCGACCTCCGCTCACCGGCTGCCACGTGCGCTGGCCATCTTGAAATAATTAATTCGTGCGCGTGAGTGGCGGAATTCGAGGAATTTTACAGTGTGCGTTGATATTAGTATCCCCCCCCCCCGAAGAACCCCGCTTAGCGGAATATTTGTTATCGTTTTCTTGAGTGCCGAGGTAATATAATTAAGAAGCCCTAGACAGTGCTCTCGGCCTGAGAAGTCTCATTCCCTATCCCCCCCCCCCCCCCGTTTCCCTCGCTAGCCGTGTGCCGCGAAAATTATCGAATTATATTATTTCTAGTTTTATTTTTTTAGTTTGAGTTACGGTGCTATACCGAGAACGTAGCTAGCGCCCAAAAAAAATTGACATTTACACTCCTTCCTTTTGGTTATTTTTCACGATTTTGCTCTCGAAAACCCGGGCACTTTTTGTGTGGAATTTTCACCGGCAGCCCCTTCCTCCTCCCCCCCCCCCCCCCAGCACCGTGCGATCGACCCGTCCCCGCGTTTATCGAAATCGATCCCGATATTTCGGATAAACTTTTTTTACGTCAGACTTAGGTAGCTTATTAATCATCGGAAGTTCTTTTTATTTTTCTCAACCTTTTCTTTTTTTTATTTCTATTTTTGGTTACATTCTTCAACATACCTGTACATACCGGCGTTGAAGCGGGAATTATTGTTATCATTACTTTTCTTTGGTAAATCTTCAACGTACCCGTACCGGCGTTGAAGCGAGACGTATTGTTATTATTATTATTCTCTTCTTTCTGGTTTTGGCTTCGACGTACTAGTACCGGTGTCGAAGCGGGCATTATTATTTGATATCTTGCGTTCATTCTTCGACGTACCCGTAACGGCGTTGAAGTGACTATTAATATTTTTCTTTCATTCTCTTTATCCTTTCATTATTGAACACCCTCCTAACAAGGAGGGTGTTCGAAAATAACAATTTTTATTCGTAACTTCTCTGACATTAAAGAATATCTCTTTTGATATTTTTCTACACGAAGTATCGTATATTACTTCCCCCTCGTCCTATACGCCCCACGACCGCCCTTGCCCCCCACCCCCCGCCCCCGACTTCATCAAGAAGAGCCGATCAGACCAACGACGATAAAGAAGGGTAGGTCACCGTCACAACATATATATATATATATTGTAAGGGGACGGACCCCTACCCCGTCTACGATCGTCCCGAAAGCGCGCGGATCGACGCACCGACCCGCGCCCAGCGAGCGTCCAAAGTCCAGCGTAAGAAGGGCGTTCCAACGCGAGGAAGGAAGCTCCGCCTAGGTATAACCCGCGCACGTATCAATACGCTTGATAAGCGAAATCCGCCGTTGCCATCGAAACTCAAATTCGAGTTAAGACGGATTAGCCGTTTCGACGACGTCACCTGTCATCGCGCCGGTGTCGCGAGAGCAAAGACTCCGCCTCGAAGCAAAACCAAACGCCTATCACCGAACGCGATAAGCGCGTTAGATCGTTGCAAGCATAACTCGAATTCGAAATTAAGACGAATTAGCCGTTGCATCAACGTCACGCATCGTACGATCGATGACGAAAATAACGGGACTGTGCTCGGCTATATAAGCACGAGCAACCGACCGCTCAGGACCTTATTTCACATTCAGAATCCCATAGAGTCATATCTATCCGATCACCCACCTACCACTCCTGTGAAAGCGAGCCCCAGACATCTCTGGCCTTCGTGGACACTCCGTGAGAAAGAGACCTGTCTCCCTGCGCGTTAAAGATTCGAACTCTAAGTACATCGAGGTAGCCCAACTCAACGAACATAGATTGTCGAAATTTAATAAAAGCGTAGCTTGAGCTAGCCCAGCTCCGTTGCCTACAGCCCATAGACAGCGAAACATTCAGATTTCTTTAGAATAGCGATAGCAAAGGAGTAACGGTCCGAGCAAAGTAGTGAGTGAGCACCAATTGCTCTGAGTACATAGAAGAATTTCGAACGATAACTTGCCTTCACGCTTTTACTTCCTCGAGCGCGTCTGCCGCCGGAGAAAGAGCGTCGAATTTAGTAAAATTTAGCATCCTTGAGCAAGCCAGCTCCATTTGCCGTACCTCGAGGAAAGCAAATGAATATTGCATAAAATAAGAATAACCGTAGAGCCAAACACAGCCTAATATAGATAAACATCATTCGAAAATAAGATCCGTCTGGTCGAGGCGAATCGACAACGTAATTCGCGAGTCTCATCCGACGAGACTCATAGTTAGGGCGCGACCCCGACGAGTCAGTTGCCGTCGAGGCGCCAATTCTAGTATAAATCATTGAAATATCCATAGTACAGACTACCATCCATTTGCAAAATAGATCAGCCCCGTCACCAGAAGAAAAACCCATAACCGACATTCCTCGCCTACTCCTCACCCGGAAGCTTATGATGATATTGTCTCTGTCTCTGGACATTGCTGGCGAGGACTTCTGAAGCTTCCTCCTTTTCCCAAAATAAAGAGAAATAAGGAGAAATCGTATATATATATATATATATATAACCTGTGACTAAAATTCCCGGGTGGAGGACAAGTCTGCCTTTTGGCAGACTTGTCCTTCCAGTACCGGTAAATTTTCCCACAAAACCCAGACCCTCGAACGGTTTAATTTATATTCAACAAAGGGTGCCAATCTCACACGTCGTACGATCCGATCGGAACAGCCGTTAGGAAAAGGTCAAGGTCGCGCTCGGCTAGCAAGCAGCCTTAAGGGAATGGTAGAGGGGCGGTTAGGTAAATTCGGGTTGAGTCGGGAAAACAAGTTACGGAAGAAAATCGTGTTCCGAAGCCAGAACTCGCGAGAGCAATAGAACTGCTTATTACACAAAACTAGAATTAACAGACAGTCCTTTGACAACAAAAATCAAATACTTGGCTCTCGCTCTACACCATCCGAACTTATGCACTACCCGGTATATCAGTCCCTAATTAACTCCCGGCGGCTACTCAGTTCCCTGTCGGAAGGGGGTGGCCTATTGCTGATACAACTGCGAGTAATCGTGATTCACCCTAAATATTCCTTCTACAATTAATTCTAACAAAAATATCCCTGGCTCCCTGCTAAGTTTCGGCTTATCGGCTACAACGCGACGCAACAAAAACGAAAATGAACGAGAAGTCTAGGGCGACGGACGATTATCTGAATTTATTCTTATTATTTCCCGGTCTACGATGCGACCGAGCCCTCCGCCGACCGCGGCAATGATCTCGCGGCAGACCAAAAAAAACCTCAGTCAACAGACCACACAAACCGAGCCGCGAGGATCTCCGTTCGCTCACCGGTACTTTCTCGAGGCAGGCCAAACTGCACAAAATTCGGATGTGGTTCCCGGAGATGCCGAGGCAGTACGGACACAGGCCGCTCTTACTATTTTTTCCGCGGGTTCGCCAGTCGAACAGTTGCCGCTGTCCAATTGCCGTTGCCGTTGGCTAATGCAACGGGGTTTCCGGTCGCGAACAACGGTCCAGAGATCCGCATGGCTGTACACCCGAGATGCCTCTAATCTGATCACGAACGGAACGGCACACAACAAAACAGTCAATTCCGCCCGCGGACTCGGTAAACGCACGCGAATGTCACTTTCTGACGATTTTTAAGATGCAACACTAAGCTACCGGGCCCATCCCTGTTCCTCTCCCGCGAATAAAGACTTTACCGTCGCGATCGACGAGCCAACGGTACTTTTCGCTCGAGACGGTGTTGGACGCCGCGACCGAAAGAATACCGTGTGCGACGGCATTGCCGGCACGTAAACACCGAAACAGAACGTGTTAATTGAGTTGCGACAAGCTTACCGGTATCGAATAATATGCAGAGCGAAGAAGAAATTCTCATCTCTTCAGACGTCGTATATCGGGTCTAATTTCAGTGATCGTCCTTCCTTCTCACGACTTTCCGAATAGGCAGCTTTGTCCAGCGCGAGAGAGTATTGGGGCACACCGTCACGCTCACCATTCCCCGAGAGAATCCCCGAAACTCTGGTCGCGCTCGTCGATCGCGATCGCTCGTCCCCCTCCCGCTCTAATTCCCACGGCCTAGCTTACGCTAAGTGATGCCTCGCAGGGCAGCCTCGCAATTATTCTTCTTCGTCCGGCTCACGCGTTGTTCCGTGAACACCGCGAATTTCTCTCGAATTCTAAGATGACGATGGTCAGTGGAACGTTACACTCCAAATTAATGTAATGTAACATTTTTTTTGAGACAATTAATAAAAATGAAATACTGTTCGGATTAGTTATTTAATTTACAGAATATTTACAAGTGATTATAACAAACTTGTCAGTTGTGACTGACGACTTAGTATTGAAGTTGAGTTCTAAAGTTGCCTCTCGTGTTTGGAAATCTTGTAAGACTCCTTGTCGAACCGTCGAGGTTGAACTTATGATGAGAACTGAAGATTCGGAGCGTTACAGACTTCCAAACTGTCTTCGCTGGTCGATTGTTCAGGGTAAAAGGGATAAAACGTGACTTCTAATTGGTGGATTTGCAGAAGCGTCGAGGCATTTATTGCTTTCGTTCATGTACCGTTGCAAAAGTACGCGCGGAGTTTTTACCTTGATGAGGAAAAACTACATTACTCTATGACCCCGGTTGACCGTGCGAGCGGAGCAATAAAACATCTGGCGGTTAGCTGCGTTCGCCGTACCTGCATGTCCCCTTGGGGATTAGGCTTAGCAGTCTTTTGATTTTAGTTTTTACCTATAAATACTTCAATCGACAAACGATGCACTGCATTTTTACCATAGCATCTCATACGACGCTTCAGACTTCCCCCCGTTGAAAAGATTCCGATCAATGATTTTATTTCTAAGCAGCACTTAAATTTACGTGTAATTTTTCTTAATGACCATTTAAAGTTCTAAAGTAATATTTTCTTGATTCATTGGTAATGGTGACAATCGCCTCACGTT